>OY735204.1:15460003-15685003 GCA_963457665.1 Thysanoteuthis rhombus
AATTTCTGTCGAAGATCAATTATCCCAGTGAGGACAGTTACCCTTAAGGACATTTGCCCCTAAGAATAGAATAAATTAGAAATTGATATTTCACTGCTTTGTATCAAGATATACAAAATTCAATGTGGATTTTCATAAAATACTAATCGATCATTTTGGGTGAGAAATGCATTGCATAAATAACTTTTATCAAATTCTAAAGAGAAAATTTCTGTAAATTTACGACAAGAATTAAAATTAAGTGAAACCTCAAATTATTTCAGAGTTCTTCTTTTTTTGATGTTATTTGTAACTTTTCATAATTCATTTTGATACTTTTGATTGTATTTAATTCAATCATACAGCATGTAAGATGCATTTTTCCCAATAAAATGACTGGTGAAAAACTCACTCTCTCAACTACCTAGGCACATCAACATAATCTCTTTCATTGTCAATTCACTCAACTTATATCTTCTACATATTCACTTCATAAAGTATGATTCAAGTGATTACTTAGATTAAATTTTATACAGTGAAAATCCCAGACCGAATTCAATTATTAAATGTGTCAAACTTCGGCTGGCAAAATATCTGATGGCGTGACAAATTAGACAAGTTCAGAAAACATTGGCTCTACCCATGATAGAGAAGTCAATTTTGTGGAAGCTTTGTGTCCAACAATGGATGCTAAAAGGCTGAAGATGATTCCAAAGCTCACCATGTGGTAGTTCAGTTACAGGAATTACCCCCAAAAATGGAGACACAGAGATGCCTAATAGTTTTATATAGTAATTCTACATGCGAACTGGTAAGTTATCCAACAGATAGAGACCAAAACTGTCAGCATTGGTTTCTCCAGTTTTTAAGCTGATCTATCTGGCTAGCTATGAATGTATGTACCATGCATACAGGTCACACCAATGAAGCTAGAACGTTTAAAACTTGAACATTCACTTTTTGTTTTTCTAGACATAATAATGTCTACAAAAAGAATTGTTGTTTCTTGAAAATTGTCCCCATAAATCGTTTTTAGAGAAAGGTTCAATTTGCAATTTTAGTTCATACAAAATTGATACCTAACTTTGTGTCCAGCAGAGTTCATGCTTTTAAAAAATTCAGATACTGCCCTACAAACTTATACATTGATCACCCCTTTTTCTAGTTTTTAATTGATCACTAACAATACAAAAGACATTGATCGCATGATAGTTTCTACTGAGTGATTAACCAGACCTGTTTGTTGATCTGTTATTCTTATGTTTATTTTGTATTTCCTATGTTTTAGGTCACAAATATAAGTGTTAAAGACTTCATAAAGCCTTGGGTAATGCAGAATAACTATCCTTTGCTAACAATAACCAAAAATAATTCCAGTATGAATTTAACCATTAAGCAAGAACCGTTCCTGGTGTCCTCATTCTTCAAAAATGAGTACAACTCTAAAGAGTAAGTAATTTCCTTTCATTCCTTACAAATTAATCTTTGAAGATTCATTTTCTAAATCCTATAACTAGCAGATACATAACAAACAGAATATTTACTCATATTTATATATTTTTACAATATGTATTGAACAAAAGAAATTTTCTAAAAAGCTTTTTTTGTCTGAAATCCATCTTTTTTCTTTTTTTCTTCAAATTGGATTTTTACAGTGCACTACTCTTGATCATTTTTTGATATTTCATCTACTAAAGAGTGTCAGGAACTATTTTGTTTGATAAATATCATGAATATATATATATATATATATATATATATATATATATATATATATATTTATATTCTGTTTAATATGTATCTGCTAATTAAGGGGATTTTAAGATTGATCTTTCTTACAAATATATCCTGATATACGTGGTGAAGCAAAATAGTTACATTTCCAAATTGATCAGGTGTTGATCTCTTTTTGCAGAAATAGTTGGCCAATTCTATCTACATTTCAAGAATATTCCAAATCTCATACCATGTCATCCGCGCATTTCTACTTGAAAGATCAAGGTAAGCAAAAAAAATTATCACAAGTTTTATTTATCTTTAATTAGGTAAAATAAATAACCTGATGTTAATCAATGATGGTGCTAAGCCTGACTGTGCCTCCCCTACTAATCTTTTAAAGATTATTTTTTGGATTATTTTAGAGATTATTTAGGATTATTTCTTGGAATGATTTTTAGATTTTTAAGATAATTTTTCAGATCAATTTCTAGATTTTTTTAGATTATTTTTTTGATTAATTTATAGATTTTTTTAAGGTTATTTTTTACATTTTTCTGAGTTCTTGAGATATATAGTGCGCCTCCAGAGCTCCTGTGATTCCTATAGTCTGCAGGTTCCACATGCCACCTCTCTTTTAATGAAAGAATAACAGAATAGTTAATTTTTTAAGGATTTATTGCTCTGAGTTATTTGGAAAAGACCTGAACTCTAAAACTGTAACCAATACAAACACATACAGACATAAATCAATATCCATATCCTAATGAACAGAAAAGCATTTATCTTACTCTATAAATATTTATTTTACAACATAATCTCTTTTCGTGTCAATGTACTCAATCAGTGGAGAATATCAATTACATGGATCATACATTACTGTGAAAATTTCTGATCAAAAATCAAAATTATGTGTCAGACTGTGGATATATAGATGCACCCTTGTACATTGTCACATTCATGGATATAATAAGCTGTTTTAACAAAAGAAAAAGGTTGAATTTGCCTCAGTATGGATAATTGCCTAAACATACTTGATAGGAAAAGATTTGTTGACAAAAAAACAGTCAAGATTTGTTTACCAAACATTTGATAAAAAATAGATTTTTTGGGTTTGTAATTGTTTGTGTTTTCAATCCTTAATACCTTACTTACATATGTAAATGTAACAGTTTTGAGAAAAAGGAGGTTCTGTTTACAGTGTTACTGCGATATTAAACTGGGTACATACTTTCTGTCATTTCATGTAGGTGAGGCCTTGAAGTATGCATTTTGTAAACTTCTATTCTTCATCAGTTCCTTGCTTTGTAAAAATGCTGGCCGCATACTTTGAGGCCTTACTTTGTAGCGAAAAGTATGTACCCAGTCTACCCTTACAGTTAGATTGAAAATAGAGACCTCTCAAAAAAGCTTTAAAAAATGTATTTTTTTCTCAAATTGACAAATTCACAGAGTATAGTATTATGGACTGTAAGCATAGAAAAATTACTAGCAAAATATTTGTTTCACTTTTATCAAGTATTCAACCTAATTGAACACCCAAAACATTTTGGTACATATGTATGCATGTAATGGGAAGAACACTTCATTTAAAAATATGATCTGAATGTTCTTATCTGTAGTATGTTGTTTGCATAGATTGTTATCTTGTTTCCATCACATTTGGATCCTATTCTTGTGACTACAGGTAGATCACAAAATTTACCAGCATCCTTGGTTCTAGACACATGTCAGATTATCCATTTTGAAGGACTAACCAAGGTCACTTAATAATAATTCAATACTACGTTTCTGATTGTCCACTTGCTGAAGGTCATGGATTTGACTCCCAGTATGACATAAGAGTGTTGAAAGCTCTTCATAAGGACAAATTTCCCTGTGTATTCAACAGCTAAGTACACTCAGTACACTCTAAGCTGTATGATTAAGATGGACTTATCCCTTCAGTGAACTTGCATCCTACAAAGGGCATGGTCATAAAAAATTGTAGGTCTTTGTTTCAACCAGACTCGAGACTGGCAAGGATCACTAAACTGGCACAGAAACCGGGATTTTGTCACTGGCCATCGCATTCCATAGGGAGTGTCTCTGAAGAGACAGACGCACAGACAACTCTGACCCACTAATTATACTCATCTCATATCTTCGAAGCATTAAGACTGTTAGAAACTTAAATTTAAAAAAAGATAAACATTAAATATGGATTAAATGGTTGATAAATGCAATTCTTCCAATATAAATGATACAGTTTATTAAATGAAAGAGATGCAGGTATATTAAACAAATTTAAATGTCTTGTAAAGTTGATGAGCCAATAGTGTACATCTAAGTCAGATTTTGAATCAAAAGACCACGATCAAGTACTTTTCAGTTCGTGTTTGATCCCTATGCAAACAACAATACTGCTTGGAAGTCATTATCAGCAGATTAGGTTAGGAATTTCCCAAAATCCAGACAGCAGTAACAACCACCACAAGATAAACAATCAGGAGGTGTATCCACATACCATGCAGTATTTGGTCATAATTTTGTCCAAAATCAGAATTGTTGGTCTACCAGTTCTACCAAATGTGCCCGTAGCATATTGGTATTAACTGCAGATATCATATAATAAAAATCATAACATAAATTTAATTACTATGTGTCTAAGGAATGTTCAAATAGGTCTGGTTAGTCACTCAATAAAAACTGTCATCTTGGGGAGGATGATCAATTAAAAAAACTGGAAAAAAGAATGATCAATAACAGTTATTTCTCTTGGTGGGCAGTGATCACTAAAAAAGTCTGAATTTTGAAAAAAAACAAAAAAACAAGCGTGAATGCCGCTGGACATAAAGTAGTGATCAATTTAGCAGAAAATCTCATTGCAAATTGAATACCCCGCTAAAAAATTATTGGTGGGGAGAGTATTTAAAAAAGACAAAATAAACATTTTTTTCTTGGACATAATAAGCAGTAAATGTTGAAATTTACTTTGGTGCAGCCTGTATACATAATACATACATAACCAGCCAGGCAGAACTTGAAATGGAAAAAACCTCTGCTGACAGTTTTGATTGACTGTTTCTTATACATTCTTAGATTCCGGACTGTTGACATAATTAGCTACAGATGACACTTTTCTCACAAAATGAAGCAAATAAAGCAAGATTTGTAACAATAACTTCTCAGTAATCCTTGGATATATGAATCTAAAATATGGTAGTTTAACACAGCAATCAAAGGCCCCAAAAAGTATAATGTGATAATGAAGTTGAAAGCCTTTGATTTATTCTCTATTAGAAGAGTAGTTTATCTATGCCATAAAAAATGACTGCATGTATGAAATATATGGAGACACATTGCATTTTATTCATGTAGATAATAGAGATTTATATAGCAGTGAGCTTGGAGAATAGAGTTCTATTTAGTTGACTATAAATGGATTTTTAATTTTTGTTTTTATTACTTTTCATATTTTTCATCTAAACTGTACAATGTGACGTCAGTTACACAAATATGATATTAATACATCAGTTACAATCCTTAGCATGGCAGAAAACATCTGCACCATGAATTCATTTAAATAAGAAAGAACTGTTGCATTCTATGTGCCAAACTGTCAGTGTAATTTCTTTTTGAGGCAAATCCAATTTCCAACATTCTGTTTGTTTGATACTGATCAAATCAATAGCTTTTAAATCTATCATTGGATTAATATCTGATAAATATGTTGTATGATAATACATTTTAGAGCCTTTGTATGCTGTGTTTAACTATCACATTTTACATAAACCAAGGATTACCAATGTCTCTCCTTGGAACCTTTCAAGCATTTTTGGAAATTTCTCTTCTGCATTTTTAGAAACCAAGGTCCAGGGTATTGAGTCTGAATGGTTCTTGGCAAATATAAACAGTTCTGGATTCTACAGAGTCAATTACGATACTCAGAATTGGCAGAACCTTATTAAACAACTCAAGAAAGATCATAACGTAAGTTGAACAACCATTGCCATCAAAGTTAGCCAAGGGTTCTATTCTTTTTTATCTGTACATGTGTTTCTTTGTATGGCCATACCATTTTGTTTACAGACTTGAAAATTTTTTATGTGTTCTTTTTTGGATTTTTAACTTGTTCATTTTGGTTGAATTCAATCTTTGTTGCATTACTTTGACAGGTTATATCTGCTGTGGACAGGGCAACTCTCATATCTGATGTTTGGGCATTAACAAGGTATGGAAATACATTATAGTTCAAACATATGTTTATATACATATATACGAAGTCTGTCAATGAAGAAACCGAATTTTCAAAACGGCGCATGAATGAAATGTTTCATAGTGCTCATGACTGAAATACCATGTAGCAGTGACCTTGACCTTTGATACCAGAAAATCTGCATAGTTTTTAAGCTACAAGACCAGCATGAATATGTGTCTTGTGCACCTGAATTTTTTTTTTCTTTCTCCAAGCAGGAAAATGGAGCATCTTGAAGATCAATGTGTTTGTGTGAAATTCTGTTCCAAATGAGGAGATACACCTTATATGCATTGTACTTTTTCGTTCCAATATAGAATCATTTCTTTGGAAACACATATTAGATGTGTCTCCAAAAAAGTGTTTCCTCATTTAGAACAGAGTTTCATGCAAACACGTTGCTCTTCAAGATGCTTCATTTTTCTGCTTGGAGAAAAAAACAAACAAACATATGTTCGTTTACCAAGTTTACCTAAAAAATTTACAAACATAATTTGATACAGTTTTTTTTGTTCAAAAGGTCAAGGTCACTGCTACATGATATACCAGTCATGTGCACTCTGAAATGCCTTATTTGTGCACTGATTTGGAGGTTTGATTTTTCTATGGATTGACCATGTATATATATATATATATATATGTCAAAATATAGGAATGGAAGCTGTTAGTTTAAACATATGCTCATATTCATGTATGTACCTAAAATGTTTGTTCAGTTGTGTATATATCTTGACATAACAATTCATATATACAAGTACCATGCTGTCCTGTTGGTTAACTAACCATTTATCTTGACAAAATACCATTTGTGTTCATATTGATAAACATTAACTGTGAGGCACTGATATTTCCAAGAATATATGACAAATATTCAAAAATGTGTATACTGTACAGCATTAGTTGTTAACAAAGCTTAAGATTCTTGAAGCCCTTACCACAAAATCAAGAACCTACTGACTAAATAGGATCTCCTTCAGTTTAGGAATGGGGATTTTAAATGTTTTTAACAACTGATGGATACTTTTCGTCCATTTTTACATGTATTTCAACTTGTGCTAGACGTCATCAAATCCAAAAAATGTGATTATGCAATGTTTAAAAAGCAAATAACATCCGTAGATTTTTCCTGATCTTGATAATGGCCAGTTTGGCCAGTATTTACATACATTGGATTCAGTAAATTTTATGCAGTAAATACTTGAGGATAATATGGATGTATGTTCATTAATACAGTGTGTGTAAAAAGTTTGTTTAACATCCTTATACAGCTTCAAAATTGACAGAATTTTGAACAAAGATAAATGTATAAGGATAAAAATATCAAAACAAGATTGTACATTGAAAAGTGATGTACAAAAATCAGAAATCTTTTGTTGGAATCCTATCAATTTGAAGGTGAATGGGTATCTTTGATGTATCAGAAACTTTTCTTCTTTTAAAAGATTATATCTATCAATTTTCCTCCTTTACATTCTTCATCGTTTTTTTAGATATTTGCATTTGCCAAACTTTTGATTTGCTCACTGTATCAAGGAGTCAAAAGTTGTAAAAACATTGCTTTCATACTGTATCACTTGCATTAAATTGTGCTATTCTAATCTCTCATCTATGAAGAGTTATAAACGTAACCATGTCTGCTTTAGAATATGTACACATGCTATCTTTTTTTTTCATTTTTTCTAGAGCAAAACTTATAAAACCAAACATACTTATCGATTTGTTTGATTACATGGATAAAGAAACTTCCTACATCCCATGGATGGCATTTTCAAAAATATTTGACCAGCTTTATCAATTGTCAATAGAGTCAGAAGAAATGCCCTTTTATTTAGTGAGTACCTATTTTTTCACTTGATAATTTGCCCGATGGTTTTTCAGGTTTGGGAGATTATTTTTGTTGTTTTCTTTATTATTTCCAGGGTCCACTGCACTGTCTCTATTATATATAAAGTTATATACTGGTTAAATCTTATTGGTTTTAACTGTGTTGATATTGATAGAAATAAGGAGACAAATGAAGAAACACTTGTGGTCAAGATTATTGCTAGTAAATCAAGTATTAACATCGGCTACCAAAACGAGGCCTTCAGTTAGTCACTTCTGGTATCAGATGAAGGCTCTCAGGCTAGTACTTCTATTATGGCTACTAGTAGGTGTAGTTGTTTCTCTTTATTTACTTGTAAAATACACGGACATTCATTGAGCATTTCATTCACCACCACATAAACCTGTAATTGAATTAAATATCTCATTTTAAAATAATTGAGCCAATACAAGGAAAATTTTTGATTGATTTGGGTTGCTTCCTTGGGGTTCATGATACCAGCTGTTGGCAACTAAAAATTTGAAACCATTTCACTGGTTTTATTTTCTGATGGTTGCTCCATATTCTGATTGTTTATTCATATAGACTACTTGTGTGCCCTGCTATTTACCTATAGTGAGGTTGGGAAATATATTTATGCCTCTCCCAAAAGCATTGTTGTGGAATGAGCATAACCAGCCTTTGCTAAATTCCTTTCCCATAGTCTGATTAAGAGTGTATTTATTTCTTCATTTAAAGATGTTTTCCTGCATTTTAGTTGAATCTTCTTTTTATCTAAATGAAATTTTAATCCTGAAGAGACTAATTATTTTTATGACAGATTTATTTAATGCTAAAATTTATATGAAAAATTCAAATGGTAAATCAATGGATAACTCCTGATCAAAGTTATTTCCCTTGCATATTTTGGTAATTTTAAAAAAAAATTTGGTTCAATTCACAAAAGTGTTCCAATCTTTTAAAATTCTGTCCATTGAAAACTCTGGCTTTATTCGGACTATGAAGTGGTTCTTGAATTTAAGAGTTACAAATCAATCTATATGGAATCAAAAGCTCATTGAATGTCATCAAAAATATTAAAGCTATTTTATCAAAATTCATTGAGCTAATAAGAAATTATTAACTTATTATGATTTTTCTTTCCAGAATTTTTTCCAGGAGAAAATCAAGGGAATTTACCACAAAGTTGGTTGGGAAAATGAAACTGTTCTGTCACTTGAGGAAAGGTATGTGTTTTCATGCCATTTTCCAGAGTCTTGACTTATTCAGGCTTGGTACATGTATAGGTATGCTTCAAATCTTTTGATATTCTTATTTTGAATATGACCATTATGTTTAGAATACACTCGTCAAACATGATGGTTTAGTTATGTATGGATTGGCAGTAAACTGCCAAAACACAATGTAGTAGGTAATTCAATTATGAAAAAAGTTCAATGACAGCTTATATAGAAAAATAATCAGATAACATATTTCTTGCTCAGACAATGAATTTATGAATTTTTGTGTCACATGATATCAGTTGAGATTTTTCTTATGAAACTTTTTCAAATGATATCTGACGTAAAATCAGACAAAATTTATCAAGAAATAAAACGGGGTAAATAGAATTGTAAGTCTTTTAGGAAAAATGAAATGAAATTCATTGGGAAAAAAAGCAGTTGTTAAAAAAATAAATAGTGAATTTCCTCTCACCCTTTTCTCTAGCCATGATAGAATTGGATACTGTTTGGAGAGGGAGAGTCTAGCTCATTCAGGAATTTGAGTGAGCAAATAAACAGACAAACTGGCAGAAATAATTTGCATATATGCCTATATGTTTAGATAATTTTGCTATTAATGAAATCTATATCTTATAACCTTCAGAATGATATATGACTTCCCTGGATTTCTTGAAAAACAAGAAAAAGTTATATCCATCCTTTGCTGCCCTTGATAAGTGATCCTTAAAAAAATCCATGCTTGAATGAGTTAACTCAAGATAGTTTTTTCCCATTTGTAGTAAATGTCAGATGGTCTTAAACTTCTTTGGATCACAGCCCACTTAATGTATTATGACTTTTTTCCCTACACCTCAAGTAAGAAAATACTAAACAATTGCATTTACATTCATGTGTTTAGCTTAGTTAGGTAAAAAAATAAATCATTATATAAACTTATTATTTCTTTGTATACAATTACTTTAACTTAATGGCTTGATCACACCACTATTCTATTGATTCAATCTTCAGAGAAGTCTTCAGAGAATATACAGTTGTTTATATGCGACTACTATACACCAGAAATGTTTGACACAATTCTAGAACAATCCAGAATATAAACCTTGTCTATCGACCAAGTACCTCCTAGTTTTGGAACACTAGATGGATAGAGTTATTTGTGAAGTGCCATTTAGACGATGCTTCCTTTCAGTGAGACCCTGCATCAGCACATTGCATTATGATTGCTCGGGATTGTTGAATTTTTTGAATACCTATTTGCATCCTTAGAAGCTAACTTTGATAGATGATACTCACTCTTTGGGAATCATTGGTTAGAGCTATTGGAAGTACAAGGCTTTTCTTTATAGTTTAATCTGAACAAGAGCAATTTCCATTCATATTTTTACACTTATGCTTTGTCTGGTTTTGGCTTGTTTGATTAAAATAGAAATAATGGAGAGAAAATAGAAAGTTTGGTGCCAGGCCAGGTTAGCTTAGACGCAAACTAAAACCACAATGTAGGACCCAAGATATTGAGAGGGCCAACAAATAATGCCCACATGAATAGAAAATATTATTTTATAGGTTAAATACCTCTTCTCTAATTTTTAGGGAAAAATGTTTGACATCTGTGTCTATCTTGTCAGAGAGAATTTGCCCTCTTGAAAATGCATTCATATACGTTCTATGGAACAAAATCCTATGGCAGTTTCACAACTGTAAAATACAGCCATTGCCTTCAGCATTGCTACATTATTATTTACATCACCTGAAAGTTTTGTTGCTGAGCTTCATGATAAATCTGATGAATTGGAAAATAAAGCGAAGAATCTCATTGGAGATGTTCGATAAGAATATGTATGAAAAAAATATGCAAAATCAAAGGAGACATTGAGATGATGATTCTGCTGAACCAGATGCAGATCTCCAAAGTGCACAACAATTTTGGGTACTAAGTTGTCATCATTGACAAATTACCAGCAAGTTTAACTCACCGACAGCATGCAAATCTTTTTGAAATCATCAAGTCTCAAAAGGAGAATGATGCTTTGCAGCTGAAAGCTGATGTGTCCAACTCGCTGAAAAAACATATCAATGATTTGGAACAAAACCATGAGGATGAGTTTGTAAATTTCTCAGAATTTGTGGTCCATTTGAAGTTGGATTGTGATTCTCAGATTTCATTAGAAAACTTGACAAATGATATATCAAGTCTGTTCTGTGACTACTCTTCACGATGACAATCAGTCTGTGTAGGGGAACATTTATTTTCTAAACTATCATTGATCAAAAATGAATTCCATTCAACAATGGCTCAAAAATGATTGAATGCTTCGTTTTTGACGTCTATTGAAAATTAACACTGACCAATTGACGTTTGAACCATCTTTGAATGTAACAACTTATTCTATATATTGTATGTTCACTCATACAGATATAGATATATATATAGAATGGAGTAATAATTTGTTACACAGACATGTTTATGTTTCGGCCCTGTTTGGGCTTTTTCAGGTGAATGATTCAGTTTATTTTAGATTTCTATTAAGAATTTTAGCAGGGTGGGGGACATCTATTTTTCTTGGTTGTCTTCCTTTTGTTCTATTTATATACATACATATTTTTTGTTTTTTGTTTTTATTTTAAAAACAAAGTAATTACAAATAATACTAACAGAGAAAGCATATATAAACCAGATTGAAATTGTACAAACAAATACAGATACCCTTTGTAAAACAAATGTAGAAAATGGAATATTGCACACCAAGCTGAAATATTAATCCAAGAGAAACCCTTAGAAGTGAAATATTATTCAAGAATATCAAAAGCACCCTTCAAACTAAGATTAGCCGACCATATATCATCATTTACAAACAAAAGATATAAAAACAGTACATTACTGTTGACATATAATTGGAGACTAACTGATAGCAAACTCAAACCTACCATAAAATGGAAAATATCAAAACAAACACATATATGCCAGAACATTGAAGCTACATATTACGTATGCCTGAATAAGAAATTTAAAATCCTCACTTTTGCCAATAGAACAAAAAAACAAAAAACATGATTATTAAACAGAAAAAATGAAGTAGCATTAAAATGCTAATATCGCTCAAAATTTCTATTAAGAAAGATTAGTTAATAACCCTCAGAAGATATACTAAAAATTAATCCCCATAGACATCTGAATAAGACATCTATGGTGATTAATTATTACTATTAATATTATCATTATTTTATATCCCCAGTCACTTTAAAGGACAACCCAATTACCATAATCATCTCATGCATGTAGAAACAGACCAAACTCAAAACAATTGAATTAACAGCTAAGGTTATATCAAAGGGAGCCCTAACATTGTGAAACAGATCTAAGTGAGAATAAAACACTCTCAGACAGGTAACATACCTAACAGAACAGATGGGTTAACTACAAACAAAAATGCCTACACCCTCCTAACAACAAGCACAGTATCCCCACTGTGTAAAACAGAAAAACATAACAAGAAATGACTAACCACTGAACAAAAACAAAAACAAATATATAAATAGAATAAAAGAAAAGATAACCTAGAAAAATACCCCCCCCCCGTCCATAAAAAATTTTTTCAAATAGGAATCTAAAATGAACCAAACAATTGCCTGAAGAAGCCCAAACAGGGAAGAAACATAAACATACAGTCAATCCTTACTCCATTATATTCTAAGCTCTTGTCTAAATCAACTTAATGTTTAATGCTGAATGTAGCAAGCACTTTATGAAATAAACCCATCATCACACATTGGATATTATATTATATCATACTGCATTTCTGATTTGTATTGTGTATATATATATATATATATATATATATATATATATACATGTATGATGAAATAAGTATATATATATAGAGAGAGAGAGTGATATAATTAATTTGTTTCATAAACGCGTTTATGTAGTGAATCCATTATTTCACCATATTTAAAGTTTTACTTTAACTTAACTTATTGTTGAAACATTGTGCACTTTATGAAATAAACCCACCACACATCAGATATTGAATTACTGCTATGTGCTTTGGTATGTGTGTATATATATATATATATATATATATATATTTTAACCACAATGTATAGCTCCTGATAGTGGGCTCTGGTTTCACATAGGAACTTTTAACACATACTCACACAGCACACACCACTGAAGATGGGAAGAATCCTGAAACATGTCTGGACAATTCACATCTAAGGATTAATAAACCTTACCTCTAAACACTTTATTCACGAGTCTGTCTCACTCTCTACAGTACACATTATATATATATATATATATATATATATATGTATATATATATATATATATATATATATATATATATATATATATATATATATAGCGTAAATATGAGAGTAAGAGAAGGAGAGATTCCCACATCCAGTGTCTTTGGAAGTAAAGCAAAAACGGCAACCTTTTTTTGCTCACTGTGTGTATTTGGAGATAAGGTTAATATCTTGGTGTGTAATTTCATACTAAAGCGGTTAAAAAAACTGAGCATTTCTAAATGAAGTCTGTGATGCTCTAAAACAGTGTTATCATATAGAAACAAGTTGTCATTTCCGCCAAGATGACCCAACTAAATATGTCTCCATTATCTATACATACATATTTTAAAAGCAAAATGCCTGCAAAACCAGATTTCTGTATCTCTGAGAATAAAATACAGATTATTGTAAAAAAGTATGATCTGAAAGTCCACTTCTAAATGATCAATTTAAAAATGTTACTATTTAACAAGTAAAATACTGAGTGTTTCAAAAAAGATGCAACCATATTTTTCGCAACTTGTTTTTATATCTGAAATAGTTTTAAAACTACTTTTAAAGACACAAATAACAAAAACGTACATCTTAACCTTACGATAGATGTTGAGAGGGATTTCCTTTTACCTGGATGCAAATTTGTACCTGTTTCATTGTTTCAGTTGAGTGGTACTAAAGTTAGAATGAAATTAGATAGAAGTCAAAATCAATACAATGGGATATGAGACAAAAAAAGGATAATAGAATAGGTTTGGTTAGTCAATTGATAGAAACTGTCACATGTCCAATGTCTTTTGGCAGCATGCCGTGTTGAGCGTGATCAGTTCAAAAATTGGAAAAGGGAGTGATCAATAAATGTCTTCCTAGCTTAGCTTGGTGATATTTTCTGGAACAGGTTTTATGGTAAATCCCTAGATTTTCACATGACTTCCAAATGTCTATTGTCAACTTGTAGTTGTATAGAATCTCCCGTTATCTTAATATTTATCAAGTTGCCTTTTGTTGGGTGGTGTTTAATAAAAAGATTGAATTTTGAAAAGACAAACATGACACAAACTAAGGGGCCAATTTAGCATTAACTTAAATTGTGAATCAAACCCACTATACAGATTTAATTTTGTGGAAAATTTTTAACGAAAAAAAATTTTTTTGTGAAGATAATAAGAAGTTAATGTTCAGATTTTCAACCCTTCAGCTCTATCAGTGTGGTCTTTATGCGGTATAGATAGATAGATAGATAGATAGATAGATATGAACAGACAGATTGATAGATAGATTGATTCGGACTGACCGAAATAGATAGCTGGAGAGATCTATGAATAGATATAAATAGACACGCGTGGATACAGAGAGAGATGAACAGATAGATGGATAGATAGATAGATAGATAAATAGATGGATTGATGGATAGATAGATGGATTGATGGATAGATAGATAGATGGATGGATAGATGGATAGCCAGGCAGAATCAATTGAAAACTGAAGAAACGTATTTTGACTATGTTGACAGTTTTGGTTGACTGTTTCTAAAGCAGTATGGAAGCTCATTTAATGTAAGATAAAAAGTTCCATTTTTCTTTTGAAAAAGGAATTTTGTTGACCTTCATTATCTCATGAGAAACATTTACTGATTTTTACATAAATCTTGGAAAAGAATTTCATGATATTTACTTTGGTAACCTCAGCTCCACTTTTGGTTCAGTTATGTAAACTGGTTGGGAGATATTGAGTGGTGATGACCAGAATGCTCAGTCAAAGATCAATTGAAACAAGAACTTTTACAAATTAAAAAAAAAACATATAATCCCGAGTAATCATAATTTTACCTTAAAAAACAAACTTTACATTTTGTGTCTTATTCTTTATAAGATATTTATTTATGGGTTCTGTGGTAAATTTATGAAGATGATGATAGTAATGATTACGATTATTAGGATAACAATAATGATCATATTAATGATGAAGCTGATGATGCTCATATTTTATTTGTAGAATTTTACAAGGGACGATCATCACTCTTGCCTTCTATGTGGAATATCCACATTGTATATCAAAAGCCACCCAAATCTACCGCAGATGGAAGAAAAATCCTGATGAAAACAGGTTTGGTTTCTCCCTATTTTTTCAAGTAACTCAAAACACCATGTCTAAGTAAATTCAGACAAAAAAAAACAAAACAGAATCTTGTTCTTCAGTAATTCTAATGTCTACGACCAATGCATCTTCCTGATAGTCACCTATGAAACTGATACTTGGAACCTAATCAAAATGTTGACTTTTGAACTCAGAACCATGCAGTGTGCACTAGAGAGAATCATGCTCAATATCACATGGGGAGATCACAAGACAGCACAGTTTACTAGAGAAAAAAATCCATTAGAAAACTCAAATGGCAATGGGCTGGTCATGTTGCAAGAATGTCAGTTGCTGGACATCACATCTCACCATGTAGATCCCAGAGATCATACAGCCAGCAAAATATAAGATGGCGTAACAAACAAAACAAGTCAAGAAAATACTGGCTTCACTATGGTTGTGATTGAGAAATCTTACTAATTTTAGGGAAGGTCAATATCCAACGATGGATGTTGAAAGGCTGATGATAATGATGAAAATTTACATTCTATCTTGCAACAAATCCAATACAGTAATTTTCATCATATTAACTCTCAAATTCATATTTTGAAAATTTTGAATGTAATTGCTAAAGGGAGTTTAATTAAATATCATGTTGTGCTGATTCAACAAATCAAAATGCATCCAATATAACAGACTTCAGTTGTCGGTTTTCATTGAGAAAGCCATGCTTAATTTCTCGAGGGTTCCATTATTACGAAAAATTTGAGAAACCCTGCTCTATTCTATGCTTCCCACATTCTTCTATTTTGCAGAATCAACCCTGATTACCGATTTACCGTTCTTTGTGCTGGAGTCAAAGAAGGAAGCAGAAGAGATTGTGAATTTTTGAATGAGCGTCTTGGAACTGGAGATTCTTTTGAAGACTTTGATATTCATATGGCACTTGCATGTGCAAAACAACCTTGGATACTCAAAAGGTTAACATTTTCTAATTCTCAAGTTTAAAATGATTTACATTTTTGATAACTGCTACCTACAACATACTGGCTTTATCACTGTTGGCTGTCATGTGTTCTGACATATATATATATATCCATCTACCTGGACTTTGCCCTGCCCTTGCATACATACTCCCCTCAATGAGTGGGAAAAGGTTGGGTTTTTTTGTTTTTTTAATTCTTCCCATTCCCTGAAAAAGTATTTAGTGGGGGGGAGGGGTATGGAATGTGAGTTTATGCTAAATTAGTTTGTGCCCGCATGTTGTTCGAAAATGTAGACCTTTTTAGTGATCTCAACCTGAGAGGCGAGAGAAATAGCTTATTTATTGATCACCACTTTTTCTAACTTTTCAATTGATTACACCCAACATAGCATATATGGGTAGTGGTGATTCATGATTTCCCTCAGAATGCTAGTTCCTTTTATAGTTTGTGGTAGTCTTTCATCGCCTGCATGTTGGTTTTATATTTCTTGAGATGTGTGTCTTCTAACATATTGAAACTCTTGAGTTTATATAAAAAATTTGTATGCTATTATGAAGGGAATAAGTACTGATTAGAGTTACGCAACTTACACCCTTAAATAAATATAAGAAAAATTCATTTAAACAAGATATTCATCAGAGATGAACACAATATTGAAATCAAATCATGCTCGTCTTCATCAGATTGTGCACAATGAAAATGTCAGTTTGGTATGTCATATTCACTGCTTTCATTGTACCTTCATGAATTAATGGTGCCCAATCAGATGAAAACATGTTTACTTTCATTCAAATGGCTTGTTGGGCACTTATCATGCACAGTGATTCATGTATCCTCTGGTAATCTTGATTTCCATGTGTTAGTTTTAGAACCTGAGCTTCAACCTACCCAGATCAGTGGCACTGTCAGAATCCTCCTTCAAAGAGGCAGCAGATGCCTTCAGCCAGCTCGGACATCTGCCAAAGAGAAGGAAACTCCAACAGAAAACCTACAACCTCGGGATTTCACACCCATCGTCCCATTTCATTGGACGATGGCATGCATGTAAATTCTTAGTGTAAAGGTTTGGGTCCATCAGGCACAGGCCATACTTCTCTTCAAAACTTCATTAGTGCAGACCTGGGGGCTATTGAGCCCACCTGCTTCACGGGCCACTTGTAGGCCTGCAACAGATGTTGTGAACACTCCTAGATCTTTGTTCGCGAAGGCAAGTTAAAATGATGACAAAGAAATAATTTTTTTAGATGTGTCCACATATCTGTACTAGACACTTGTCAATCAGTTGGTGGGGCTGTCCCAGTTAAGTTAAACAACAGAAATAGGAGGAAGGAAGAGGTGTGATGTTATCAAAAGTTTTAGTGTCATTAACTATTCTGATCAATTTTTTTACTCACTGCTAATCATATCATAGAATATCAAAGGTACGTAATTTTACAAAAAGCCAAAAATGGCTAAAAACTCCTAAAATTGCCGTTTATGATTTTTATTAAAAGTAATACCGTCAGAATATTTCAATATCACAATATTTTTAAAGTATGAGAATCAATTTACCTGAGGAAAAACTTCTTGCTCTTTCTCCTCCACCTCCTCCACCTCCTTCTACTGGTACCATTATGATTCTTGTTTCTGTGTTCAACGAATATAGAAAAAAATGATTTCAAAGGTTAAAATCTATGGCAAACAATGCATTCATCTGGAAGTTTATCAAGGCTTCTCAAAAAGCATAGCCCTGTGCCAAACTTTATTGATCTAATTTGACTGAGATGTTATTTAACATCGCTTTTCTTTCACTCTGGCTTTTTTACTAAATAAAATGATTTTAGAAGTGATATGTGATTTTAGAAGCATATATGGGCCCTATGTTTTATTTATTTATTTTTCTAAAAATTTCCTCACGATGACTCATCGGTGAAAAATATGAAAATATATTTCGAATATACATTAAAAAATAAATCTTTCAACTAATTTTGGCCAATCCTATAAAAAAAATGCCTTGGTCTAGTGCTGTAAGGATATGTAGAAACAGCATTCCATGATTGTTTTTGGAGGGGGTATTATATCAGTGACTTTCAACCTTTTTCATCTCATAGTACTAAAATGTTTGAGGCAAACCATCAGTATTTAAAGATGAATTTGATCATTTAAAAGAAAATGAATGATAATATTGTGTTCATGAGTTGAACAAACTTATAATTCCTTAATTTTTCTGCCAAAAAGTTGATCATGGTTTTCAAAAGAATTTGAAAGTTTTGTGCATCTTTGTTATTACTACACATTGAAGCAAGATGTAGTTGAAAAAGATTCCATTCATTAAAAAAAAATATGAAAGCAGCGGTTCTACTCAACAGAATTCAGGACAGAGTGTGAAACTGCCATTTGGGCCTTTAATAAATAATACATTTATCTATTTGTTTCATCACTGAAAAAAAGTTTAATGCACTGCATAAAAGTACTAGTAATGTCAAAATGTATTCAAATGTTATTTTTGTATGCATATTGGGAACAATGTCCCACAGCTTTTGTTTGAGGGAGGATCAACCTCCTCAAAACTCCCGCAGCACACCTACAGATGCACACTAGTGTGTTGCAACACATTGATTGAAAATCGTCCAAATACTTATCTTGCATGACCTTAAAACATCTCTGAAATGGTTGAATTTTCAGAAGTTTTAATGGGGAAGGGAGCTCAAAAAAGAGAGACCTGAATTACTCCCAAAGGTAGCATAAATGGGTAATGTTTTGGGCCTTCCACAGAACCCTTCAAAATTCATTTAGGAACACACTTTTGACCTATCATTGACAAAAAATCAAATACTCGTTGCAACAGAGTAAATTTGTTTACTAGATTTTATGAGAAAATTTTAAACAAAATGGATAAACATGAAATTAGAATGACTTCCAACCTGTAGGAAACTGGGTAAATTCTTGAGACTTATTTTTGGAAAAAAATTGAACATCTTCAATGGTAAGAAAAATGGCAATTATACTTATAATGTTTCAGTTAATACGGATCCCTTTTTTACTCGTATATTTGTGACAAAGCATGTTATATTCTATGGTGACTGGAGAAAAAGTCATGATATATGATAATGTGCAGTACAAAAAAGGTCATTGGAAAAAAGTCATAATTTCTATTTCAGGTAGGAAGAAAGTCATGAGAATCTTTTTAAATGAAATAGGTAATATTTGAATTTATCTAATATATTGTAAAAAAAATTAAGAAATATGTTAATAAAACATGTAATATTTTGATTTAAAATAACATTTTTAATATTCGAATATGATTTTGATAATTTCATTGTCAACATTTAATTTATCAAAATATTACTTCGTTTATTGAAATATCATTTTATCACTAATAATTGAATAAATTGAAATATTACTCTTTTTCAAAATATAACCTATTTTATTTGTATAAATTAAATAAATGGAAATATTATTCATTTTTTAAAAAAATTCCCTTGGTCTTTTTTCTGCCAAAAAACCAAAGATATGACTTTTTTTACGGTCCTTTTTTTTGATACCGCACATTATTGTGAATTATGCCTTTTTAGCTTCAATCTGTCCAGCATAGATCATACTCTGGATGTTAAATATTGCTTAAATAATATAGTATTTATTTGAAATTTCTATGTTGATATTTTTGGTTATACAGTAGCATGAGATATTAACCGTTTGTCAACAGAAAAACTTCAAAGTTCTTGAATCACATGGGCTATCCATAAAGAAACAGAATTTTTAAAATAGTGTATCTATGAGATATTTTAGAGTGTTTGCTACTATTTTGTTGTATAGCTGTGACTTTAACCTTTTGTACAAAAAAAGACCGTGTCACGCCATGTTGGTTAGTATTTGAAAATCATGAATTAAAATGAGCGTTTGGCATTTTTTTCTTTTCATCCCTACAGATGATAATCACATTGATAGACTGTATTCTGTAAGTTGTGGTAATTGTCTACAAAATTCAACAAATTCTTACCTCTTTGAAAACTCCAGGGCCAGTCATGCAACATTTTCCATGCATCACAGAATCAAGTTTCTCAATGTGATCATGATCACTGTCAAAAAGGAAAGAAAAAATATCAAATGCACTACACACATGTTCATTCTAGCAGGTGTAGCTCAAATACTAACCAATGTGTCAAGATGTATTTTTTTTATACAGAAATCACTGCTACACAACATGACAGTAGGGAGCACTCCAAAATGTCTCCTTGCTCTGCTTTTAGAAGTTTGCTTTTTTAACAGCCCTCATGTACAATGGTCATAAACACTATGTTGATTTGGTTGTAATGTCTATACAGGAAGATGCAGTGGTGCTACTACTACTACTGCTAGCAACAACAACAACAACAACCCTCAAAGCAACAAAGAGGTGCATATGCTTGTATAGTTATACACAATTATTCTTCATAAAACTATAGCAAACAGTAGAGCATTAATGTTAAGCCCCTGGTTTTTATGAAGCTTTTGTGAATCTCAGTATATTAATTGTCAAATATCAGTGACATTCGATATATTCTTTAAAAGGTATAAAAGAAGAGCTAATACATCCACCGAAGGTAAATTGTTGGCTCGTATTTTTTTTCTATGTTCCAATAAACTTGATGAACAATTAAGATGGAGGTGAATAGTAGCAAAAACTTTGTAATAATGATTTACATTACTTCATCTAATAAAATAAAAATTAGATTACCAATACTGAACTATTAGTTAATAATGAAAATGGTGCTGAAGAGATTGGGATAAGGAATTAGTTTAAGGGTTAGATTTGGATTCATGCTCGCCATTAAGTTTCAATAGATCATTGGTGAGAGTGGTTGTGCATTAAGCAAGCCCTGCTCTGGTCGTGAGTTTGATTCTTTCCTCGAACTTATTTTTCATTCTAATTTATTCCGTGCTGTTTATTCATCTATTCCCTGCTGAGGGGAACCCAGCTTGAAGTTAGTTGCAATAAAAAGCAACAGCAATTAGGATGAAGGTTAAAAGAAGCAAAAAAATTGAAAATGTGTCAGAGATTCTGAGACGGCATATAGTTATTATTCAATGATGTTTTTGGACTATAATCCCTTGTAGTTTTACTCATGCTTCAGCCAGTTGGTTCTCCAGCATTTATTCTACCCTCTGGATCAAGACTTCTCCCTGAAAGCAAGGGGGTTTGGAAGTTGGAACCTCATGGTCAAGAAAGGATAATTGTACAATCGTTCTATATAACCCCAGCTTAATTTTCTCGTATAAAATGACTTTATTATTATTCGTGAGTGCTTATGCCATCATTTCACATTGGGGTTAGTTCATGCAATTCCATTGAGAGCACCATCTGATATCTGAATCATAAAGACTTGTTTATGGTGGCAAGTGACGTACCCTATCCAAAAATAGATAGCCTATCGGGTAACAGGGTTGCCACTAAGATATATTACTCATGTAAAAGTCAAATTTTTTCGATTAAATTTATAGGATCAACTATTACATTGACACTACTTTTGAGGGGCTGAAATTCTCACTACATTCCGAAACACCATATCAATAAGCACCTGCCCAAATAGTCTCTAAATCAATAAAAATCTTTTGATGCATAGAAACATTGGCATTATTATTGTAATTCATTGTAAAAACAATGAATTACTATAATAATACCAATGTTTCTATGCATCAAAACACACACCTTACTTACAAAACACATAAGTAGAATGCCTAGCTCTTATAAATATTTACTCTTTCCTCTTTTACTCCATTACACTCAACAAACTTGTTAGATGAAAATCTAAAGCTCATAATTACAGTACATAATCATTATTTGATGCAGTACTGTGTACCTGATTGGTACCGACAAGCAGACAAAACAGAAATTTCTGAAGAAATGCACATCACCTCTGGATTCAGGAGTAATCATTTATCTAGTTGATGCAAGTCAATATAAAATGCAACTACTAGCATTTATTACAACACATCTGAACATGATAGCATAGAAAAATTAATTTGGGAATTTGTTCTGGATAATATCTTGATTCACAAATGTTAATCTGTTGCCCATAAATACCTAGAGTCAACCTTTACAGGAGACACATGAGGTTTTTAGCAAAAAATGGGATATTGACTTTTAAATGGTTGACCTTTACGGTGTGTACAGTATTCCAAATATATCCTTTGGTCCTCTCACCTTGTAAATGAATGCTTTCACCTATGCCAAAAACTGTTTACTGGATTCAACCAAAGGAGGCAGGAGAACTGACCAGTCAAAACATGGGTATAAAAACAACAGAATAAGGATAAAGAGTTGAAATAGTGGCTTTCAATATGGAAAGCAATGGTAAGTCATTATTGAAATATATTCCAATAATCAACCTGAATGAAGGTCATTAACATTCAAAGAGTTTTTAGGACAATTAAACTCCATTTTGTTGCCTGTGTTGTTAACATGATGTTTCGGCTGATCCATTCTATGGCTTTCTTCACATGTACTATCTGAATGCGATAGTGATAAACAGGCATCTTTCTCTCCAATGGTAACACCACTTATAACATAGGATTCGGGTGTCTTCCTTTCCTTTCTTTGTTAGGCCTGGATTGGAAAGGAAAAGAAAACATCTAAATCCTACATCATAAGTGTTGCTATCATTGAAGATAAATTCTGTTTTCCACCATCAACATTCGGATAATACACTTGAACAAGGCTATAGAATGGATTGGCTTAAACATTGTGTTAACAACACAAACAAGAAAGAATTCAATCAGGTGAAAAACCCTTTGATACTTAATTAACAATTGCATGCAATGGTGGAAATGGGGGTGGGGTGTATATGGGGTAACAGTGTATACCTACTTCTCTATTCCCAGGTTTTTTGGAGGTTTCAAAATGTCCCCGAAATTGGTCATATTTCAAAATATTGCCCATTGGGACTTACAGTGTCCCGGAATCCCCAACTGCACGGGTTCACATCACTCATTCCTGATCGACTTCCCTGTGATCCCCAAGCATAAATCCCAGATACGTTTTTACCATATGCCCCTTCTTAGATGCTTAATTGCCAGAGGTGCCAGGATCATGGGCGTCGCAGAGCCAATATTTTCTGAACCTGTACAGTTCATCTCACCATCTCATATTCTGCTGGGCTCGGTTCTACATTTGATCTCTGGGGATCCACGTTGTGAGTCATGATGAGCATTGGTTGTCAGCCATTTTTGCAACATGACCAGCCTCGTAGGATCGGAAACTAAGTCATTAGAGAAAAATTTATTCTGGGCATGGGATAACCGCATCAGAAGAAAGAACGTACAGTACTGACAGGAACAAGAAAATACTTTTTGTGGTACAAATTTTAAAAATCGCTGGTATTAGCGGACATAATTAAACTTGATAAAACTAATTGTGTCTTTTGATGGGAAAATTTTGACAAGTTGTCCTCCTGCCTACTATCAGGGAAGAGAGAGTAGAGATGGACTCTCAAAGATTAACCAATTGGGAATGGGCATCCTAAAAAGCTCTGGGTTGGGGTTGGGAAATTTTGGTGTGGTGGGGTACAATTAGACACATAAGGGTATTTCAAAAAACCCATTTCCATCATTGATTGCATGGCTTGTGTTTTAATCTTTCTTTTACTTATCTTTCATTTGCATGTTGGTTTGCAGCCATTTGGAGAAAGTTCTTAAGTCAGAGTCTTTGTCTCAGAAAGAATTAACCACCATTATTGCCCACATTGCCAGAAATCCTGTAGGAACTCCCATCGTTAAAGCGTTTCTTGAATCTAAATGTCAATATAATGATTCAATTGCCATTGGCTCCGGGTAAGTTAATTTTGTTGAGACTGACACTTTCTACTCAGGTTTTGCATTTTTTCTTTCAAATTATTTGAAATTTTAAAAAAATACAGTCAACCTTTCAATTTTATGGGGGCCTGGGGCACAGACCCCTTGCAAAATTGAAATTTTGTGAATTACTCTTGAACCCACTAAACCTCAGTTCCCATTACTGTACTGTATTCTCTTGAATGAAATGTACACATTACTGTACATTTAGGATCCATTAAATATCTGAACAGTACAGTACAGTGTTACAATGTACATAAAAATAAAAAATAAATTGAAATTTTGTGAATTACTCTTGAACCCACTAAACCTCAGTTCCCATTACTGTACTGTATCCTCTTGAATGCAATATGTACATTTACAATCCATAAAATACCCCTGCAGTACAGTACTGTTTATAAAAATGAAAATGAAATCTCATATACTTGAACTTTTAAAAATATCTTCAATGAATAAATTTATGTATAAAATTAAGGTAATATAGTATAATAATGTACTGTACATATAACACCCAATGCTCTTATGATTTACTAAACATTCTGACTTTGTCTATCTGTAGCTTTTGTGCATGATATCTGCAATTTTCTCTGCATTATGCTGGATACTTAATGAATCTTTGTACCATGTACAGTACGTATAGTATTTATAGTAATGAACTATAGAAAATAGAATTATGATGCACATATAAGTTATGGTAATCTCCTGAATGCTTTTATATCTCTTTAGATTTCCTATCCTGCAAGCAATCATTTGTGGTTTTTCACAACAGCTCATAAAAGTTTTAAAAATTCCCATTTTATAATTGTTGACAAACTTGTGAATAATCAAATCTGCAAATTACAAACCTGCAAAATTGGAGGACAATGTATTACATCATATTTTAAACATGCCACATTTGACAGCATTATTCATTTTCTCAGTTAACCCTTTCAAGACTAATCTATTAAGGAGCTTGACATCTGAATTTTTAGAAGAGTACAATGATGCCAAAATATGTTAATCTTTACATGGTAGTTGCAAAAAATTTTCTTTTATTAAACCAAAGATTTTCCATACTTCGAAGAACGAAAATCATGATGCTATCCATTTACATGACTAATGAAAAACATGGAATTAGTTAATCACTTAATGCACAAATCATATCTGTTCAGTCATGTAATGTGAACAAATTCCTGGGTTCCATACTATTATGACGTCAATGTCTGCTGTTGTAAAACCAGGAATATTTCATTTATTTTATTTTTCATGACACGTGCATCCCAGTAGATTTCTAAAAGAGATTTACAGGAAATATCCCAGTAATCATAGAAACCTTAGGATATATATGTTCTGGGAGTTTTGAAATGGTAAATGTAAAGAATAGTTGTTAGCTATCATTTTAATAATAATTTCATATATTTTTAATCTGTGGAAATATTTCATTCAAACTTTTTGAGAAAAAATTATTCTATTAATTTCTCAAGTATTTTTGATGAGGAGAAATAGAGGCTTTATATGGGCAAGCGGTATAGCAAGATGTCTTCTGCCTCACAAGATCAAATCTGTGTGGTCTTTGGACCGTATTGAATGGCCTCAGTTTCAATATAATCAAATAACTTTAAATCAGTCATCCTACAAGAAGAACGAATTAAAATACATATTTTTTAAAAATCTATTGTTCATGTATATTTATATTGTACTATATAATTTGTGTTTAATAACAAATTTTTGTTTCAATACCAATTTTTTTTAATTCTTGGAACTCATTAGCTTCGTTCAGTACCAGATTTGCCCAATCTTGATCTTAAAAAGTACCAAATAGCAACCCTAATTAGCAATGATGAAATATCATTTGTATAGTATGGAATAATACATCAGTGAAAAGATCAATACAGTTTTTGTATGACATAAAGTGGGGAATAAATTCCACTAATAAGAATAAAATGGATTTCTTATGCTCCCCTTTTTTTATTTATTGAATTACTGTTTCTATGGGCATCTTTCTTTTTTGCAGAGATGTGTCAATCCCTTGTGGAACTGTTGCAAAATCAGTCTCAGATTTGGCGGGACATGATACTTTAAAACTGGTTGGTTCACTTTGATGTATATTTTTTATCCAAGATACTGATAAAAACCAAACTACTCGAGGTTATATTATGATTTTGATGTATTCTTTTCCAGTTTCAGTTAGTTAAACTAATTTGTACTGCAATATATCATCTGTATTACACCAAAATCCACACTAATCAAAACCACACTATTCAAGGTATTGCTATAATATATTCTCTTGGATACAACATGATTCTGGTATGATATAAGAATTAGATTTTGAGGTGAAAAATGGGTATAAAATTGTAGCCACTGGGTCTTGATTTGACTCTACAGTTCAGCAGTCCACATGTTTTTCTGCTTCAATGTTCCAAATTTGTGTGTTACAATACTGCAATTACATATATAAGTGCCCACTTTTTTTCATGTTGTGCACTGTTACAATGGTTATTATTTTAATGTCATCAAATAAAATAACAGGAGAAAAAAATAAAAGTACCTATCTTTGTACACCTTAAGATCATATGCAAGCATGTTATTAGTAATGCTACTTTGCAAAAATATGTTAAAAAGTAAAATATAATAGGTATGAGGGTTCCTACATTGTATGAGGGAGAGTAGTAATGGTAGTTTATTCTGTGTAGATGGTGTAGATGTTGGGGACAAAGTTATTTGTCTCCACGTACTATGTGTTTACTACCACATGATGACGTCACTATAAGTGTTGATGAAGGAAAATAGTCGATAATTGCGATGACAGAATGAAGAAATGTGCGACAAGTATGGATATGGACATGGACATTGAACAGACTTTGTAATCATGATAAAGACGGATAAGAATGTTTACATAAGAATGTTCATTTAATGGATATCAATGGTTGGGTAATATATATATATAGTCTTGATTATATATTATGTTATATTATACATGAAATTATTATAAGGTAAATGGATCACTCACCTTAGACAACATAAACAGAATAAACAATCGGAGAAAATAGGGCTGCTGTAGGAATCGGACCTGTGATTGATAGGGTAGCTGCTTCAATGTAGCAATGCTCTAACCATTGAGCTAAACAGCCGCTGGTAATGCAAAGGCCCCAATAACAGCTATCACACTAAATTCTCATCTTGTTTATTCTTGAGCTATTTATCTCTTTCAACACGACAGTTATGCATTAAGAAATGAATTACGTTGAAGCGGCTACCCTGTCAGTTGAAGGTTCGATTCTTTTCGCTGCCTCATTGTCTTAAATCTTTTATTCTATTTATGTTGTCTAGGCTAAGTGATACATTAACCGTGTAATGACAGTAGATGATCTCTTATAAGTTTCTGTATAACATAACACAATATTTATTATCATTCTGTCAGATCATATACATCTATTTCTGAATACATATTTAGTCATGTAAACTTTTCATATTTAACTGCTGAAAAGGAAATTTTATAGTCAATTTTCATGTAATCTCAAAGTATTCATGGCTATGTGTCATGCAAGTCATCTTTAATCTGATCACTGTTATTTCATTACTTATAACTGTATCAACTTAATTTTAAGATCTAGGCACTTGTAATTGTGTCATGTTTTTATTTCCATCTGTTATTTAATTTGGGGGGTTCATCAGCTGTTTTATCATAACCCTATTTTGGGACTTGTATATACATATATATGAATTTTGAATTGCGTTATATTATAATTCATTTTGTAAGAGGGAATATGTCCATTCCTTGATACATAACTGTCACGTTGAAATAGACTGAGAATGAACAAGATGAGAATTTGGGTTGTAAGCAGTTATTTGACCTTTGCATTACCATTGCCTGTTTAGCTCAATCGGTGGCAGGTTTGATCCCATCAGCAGCCCCATTTTCTTTAATTGTTTATTCTATTTATGTTGTCTAATTTGAGAGATATATTAACCATGTAACGACTGGATATCATCTAAAGTGAGTTTCTATGTAATATAATGCAATTTATAATTTATTCTGTTGGACCAAATAAGTCCATTTCTTGGATACATTTACATAAATGTTTGTTGAATGGAAGTGAGGTGATCTGACAGAATGAATGGTAATCATTTGACAATTAGAACGTAAAGAGAAAATTAAAAGAAAAAACAGGTGTTACATCACAAATCTTTATTATCATGTGGGAAGGCTTTTTTGAAATGCCTGAAAGCCTGCCCACATGATAATAAAATTTTTTGAGATGTAACACACATGTATACATTAAGAAATGGATATATGATGTGACAGAAATAATTAAAAACGTGTTTTATTACTTTGAAGCTCTATTTGGAATGATCTCCCATTATTACACAGTGAATAACAGAAGATTTAAGTAATATAGTGCATCTATAATTATTTCTGTCAAATTATACATCCATAATTGTCCGAGTTGAGAAACAAATAAAGCAAGTATACACAGTGAATGAACAAAATGAGAATTTGGAGTTAAAGCAGTTTTGGGACCCTTGCATTACTGGTGGCTGTTTAGCTCAATGGTAAGAGCAATGCTAGACTGTAGAGGCTACCTTATGATTTAATTCCTGCAGCAACCCTATTTTCTTTAATTGTTTATTCTATTTATGTTATCTAGGCCAAATGATACTTTCACTGTAATAATGAGAGATCATTTTAGATAGAGTTTCAAAGTAATATAGTGCATTTATAATATGTACATATATATGATTATAAATTGCTTTACATTACATAGAAACTTATTTGAAATGATCTCCCATCGTTACACGGTTTATGTACCACTCACCCTAGACAGCATAAATTGAATAAACAATCAAAGAAAACTGGAGCTGCAGCAGGAATTTTTCCTTTAATTGTTTTTTCTATTTACGTTGTCTAGGGTGAATGATACATTAACTGTGTAATGACAAGAGATCATTTCAAATAAGTCTCTATATAATATAATGCAATTCATAATCATTCTGTCAGATCATATTTATCTATTTTTTAATATATATATATATATATATATATATATATATATATATATATAATTGTTGTTGTTGGCTTTGGCTTTATGATCAATTATCTAAGAAGGAAATTCCTGTCTGTTTATTGTGGAGTTGTACTTATATAGAATTTCCTGTTTATCCCAATATTTGTCAAGTCTTTTCTTGAAAGAAACCACATTTTGGAACAAACAATTTCATTTGGTAGACTATTCCATATCTGCACAATACAGACATTGAAACTATGTATTTGTATATCCAGCTTGGCTCTTCATTGGTACGTTTCCTGTTTCCTATCATCTGTGTATTTTCTTTATCCTTATTGATGAATCTACCAACCCTCTTGTCACACTTCCATGGGTCAGCAAGACTAAGAAACTAAAAACTAAGAAGACCTTCATTCCTCCCCTCCAATTGTTTCTAATGGTATCCAAATCATGGTCCAAGGGTTCTTTATACCCCGGGTTTCATTTTCTAAGAAACCCTTGGAAGTCATATATCATTCCGAAGGTAATGGGTTATGGATTTCATTTATGGCAAAATCATATAAATCCCATCATGTATTCAAAATGGCTGCCTTATCAGAAATGATCATTAAATTTAAAGCGTGCATATGTATGCTCCCCGATTAACTCTCAGATATTCCTGAAAAATCTGACTTCAAATTACGGAATTTCCTCATTTTGACTGATTTTATTTGGTTTAATTTATTCTTTTTCCCATTCTTCCTTTTGTATTTGAAAAAGTCCAACTATCTCGGATGCCTGAGAGGCACCCCTTAGCAGTTGGCACCCTGCGTGATTGCTCACTTTGCCAGCACATAGGACTTGCTTTGATTGTTATCAACATCATTACTTTTTTTTTTTTATCAAAATCATAAAAGTTTGCTAATTTTATTGAATTTTCAGAAAAATACTCACTACTTTTCGGATCAGTATAACCAGGAATTGTTGGAAATGAAAACAATGAAAGAAAATTGGGAAGACATTATGTCAGTCGGAGCTGAACAGATAAAGAAACGTCTCAAGTAAGTCAGTTATTTCAGTAATTCTTATTAATGTACGTCATCATTCTCATTGTTATTATTGCTATCATGGTTCCCTCTAAACTGTGTGTGTGTGTGTGTGTGGACACATACATGTTGTGTAACCAGCACACAAAGGAAATTAATGTGCTCACAAAAATTCACTTACTTAAAATAATGTAGCAATAGATGAGTTTAGTCTCAACCATTCCTAGCAACATTAATAATAATAATCTATGTATTGATGGTTATTATTATTATTAATTTATTATGACGATTCATTGCATGAAAGTAAGAGATACTCCTGTTTCAATTAAGGGAACTACAAACTGAACAAAGTAGTTAATGATAAAAATCTTAACTGAATGTGTTAAACTATAGAAAGCAATCATACTTGTATCATATAAAAAAATACCAATACAGTTTTATCAGCCATGAGAGATGAAGAGGAAATCAAACAAAGAATCACTCAAGGATGGCAAGCCTTTGGCTGAACAAGCTCAACCTTTGAGAACAAGAAGAACCCATTATTCCTTAAAAGAAGGGTATACAACTGATGTATCCTACTGCTGAAACGTAGAACCTGACCAAAAGGTTGACTTGCTGACTGAGAACCATGCAACGTACACATGAAAGAATCATGCTCAACCTCACATGGGGAGATCATAAGACAGCACAGTATATCAGGGAAAAAACAGGTGTCTCAGACATCATAGAATCAATTAGAAAACTTAAATGGCCATGGGCTGGTCATGTTGCAAGAATGGCAGAAAACTGATGAACATTACAACTCATAACATGGATCCTCAGAGATCACATGCGGAACTGAGGCTGGCAGAGTACTAGATTGAGTGACGAACTAGACTAATTCAGAAAATACTGACATGCACAATAGAAAGATGTGGCAAATCTTGGGGAAGGTCTATGTCCAACGACGATCGTTAAAAGACTGATGATGATGAGAGTTAGGCTGTGCCAAAATTATCTTGAAACAATTTAAAGATTACATTAACAAAAGGATACAGTGCTCGCATACTTTTGTCACAAAACAGACATTGCGTTAGATAAGATTTTTGTACATACTGACCGTTTCTTACCCCTATACACCGACTACTAAATATAAAAGACAAAATATAAATGAATATGAAATATACAACAACTTTCATTCTGTGTAAATTCATGATTTTATATTTGTCGGAGTCATAGACTAGAAATAGGGAACACTAAAACTTCAGATTTGCAGACGACATCGTACTTTTTGCAGAGAACCTATATGACCTTCAACTAATGCTAGATGAACTAAACAAAGAAAGCAAAAGAGTTGGCCCACACATGTACTTCAGGAAAACAAAAGTCACGTGCTACTATCACATCAAGAATAAGGACTTAACTGTCAAAATCGAAGAAGCAAAACTGGGGAAAGTAGACAACTACATCTACTTAGGACAGCGAATCACTATGATATCCACAAAAGAAGAAATCAAATGAAGAATCACCCAAGGATGGCAAGCTTTCAGCAAAGTAAGCTCAACCTTCAAAAACAAGACAATTCCAATAATCCTAAAAAGAAGAGTATACAACCAATGCATCCTCCCAATAGTCACTTATGGAGCTGAAATAAGGAACCTAACCAAGAGACAGACCCACAAACTGCGAACCATGCAACTTGCGCATGAGAGAATCATCCTCAACCTCACATGGACAGATCACAAGACAGCACAATATATCAGAAAGAAAACGGGGGTCAGAGACATCATAGAATTCATTAGAAAACTCAAGTGGCAATGGGCTGGTCATGTTGCAAGAATGAAAAACAACCAATGGACATCACAACTCACAGCATGGATCCCAAGAGACCACATGCAAAACCAAAGCCGATAAAATACAAGATGGAAAGATGAACTAGATAAATTCAGAAAATATTGGTTCCACGATGCCCATGATAGAGAAAAATGGCGGATCCTGGTTAGGGTCTATGTCCAATGATGGATGTTAAAAAAACTGATGATGATTCAAATAAAATTCAGTAATGATAACATGGAATGTAATTTACAAAGTAAATCAACATGAAAATGAGAGAGCAGCAGTGTTTGATCATGTGACTACATTGCTTTGATCAATCACAGAAGTCAATATTAGAATTATCAGAAACTGAGTCTTCAATAAGGTGTCTACTATGAAGTTTAAATGCCATTATTGATAGATTGGACCCTGAGTGGAAGTAAGTAAGAAGTATCATATCAAAAAACACCTCTCTGTCAAGTTTCAAATAAATCTGACTGGAAACAGTTGGGAAAATTGATTTTGAAACATAAAGTTTTGCACAATTATTGACAGATCACGTGACCCTGAGTTGGAGATTTTTATTTGTAAGAAACATTTTATCACAGGTCAGCTCTCTACTAATCTCCAAGTAAATCTTTCTGATATGGGCACAGACCTACTGACCAACAGACTGGGCCTCTTATAGGAAGGACACTTCTGAAAAAAAAAAGATTCCTCCTGGTAGATTAAAAAACAGTGTGAGTTGTGGGCATGTCAACATAGGTAAACGTTATTAATTAATGGAGACACAGGTAGTATTGTTTTCTAAAAATATGCTTTCTTTTTCTTTCAGAAAAAATCCTGTTTCCAATTGGAGGTTACCACACAACCTGAAACCACAACACTACATTATTGAGTTGAAACCAAATATTTATTTAGAGAAGGAGACAGATTTCTACTCTGAAGGTCGAGTCATAATCGAAATAGCTTGTTTAAACTCGACGCAGAATATCCAGCTTCATTCGCACATGCTCAGTATTTTAAACATATCCGTGGTCGTTTCATCAGAGGTCATCCCTGTCTTGGAGACATCGCAGGATGTTAAGAACGAGATACTGACCATCAGTCTTGAAAAAGAGATCCAGGAAGGTTCAAATGTGACTTTGGAAATTGAGTTTCGAGGACCACTTAAGAATGACCTGATGGGTTTTTATTACAGCACCTATAAGAAAAATCAAAAACCAGTGTGAGTATGGTAAAACATTACGTTATCAAAGGTAGCCTGACTCATAAGTGAATATTGCATCTGCTTAGGGCCCTGGGGTATACTTGACAATTGTCAATATTCAAATTCTGGTTGGGGTCCCATAAAGGCTGAAGTTACTTATGATTTATACTAAAAGCATCTACCTAAGCTACATACAAGTCTTTCCTAAGAACTATCCTTCTCTAATGTAATTAATAAAGATAAAACTAAATCTAAGCTTTTGGTATGTATAGTGTTTAAATCTTTGTGATCAGTAAGACACATTAAATGGATCATACATTAGATAAATATTGAATAATAAGGTTGATTTTTTTCTATTGACCATCAAGTCATTCAGGTCTGGGTTATTTGAAAGGGTTACTAAGCAAGGGCGGCAATTAATAGATTTGAGTTTTTTCATTGACTAAGAAACCATGTGGAGTTGTATATCATTTTGAAGTTTATAAGATTTTATTTCATTTATGAACCAATTATACAAATATAATGGTCATATGACCTCATAATATAGTCGAAATGGCTACTATATTGAAAATGGATACAAAATTTAAAAGGCATCTATGTGTACTCCTGGCCCAAATGAGTTAAATAATTACTTCCTTTGTCCCACATTAGTTGTTACATCTGCATTCACTATACACATATATATATATATATATATATATATATATATATATATATATATATATATATATATATATGTGTGTGTGTGTAGATAGATATAGATATATATGTGTGTGTATAAGGGAGTATGGATTCGCTACACAAACATGTTTATGTTTCTGCCCTGTTGAGGCTACTTCAGGCAAATTTTCAGGTTTGCCTGAAGCAGGGCTAAAACATAAACATATTTGTGTAGCAAATCCTTACTCCTTTCTATTTTAAGTTCTACCCTAAATCAACTTAATGTTGAATGTATAAAGCACTTTATGAAATGAACCCATCATTATATTGGATATTATATTATATTATATTATATATTATATTTTATTATATTATATTATATTGCATCCTGATTTGTATTGTGTGTATATATATATACTAGATGTAATAAGTTATGGAACAGGGGCAGCATAAATCTTTTCATAGTGCATGGAAGCCTTTGCAGAGTTTTTCTCTTTTGCCTTTTAGTTTTCATCCACATCCTCTCTTCATTAAATCAAGTTGCTATCACTATAGCCCCAGAAATGGCTTGCACGACCAACCAGTCAAGTGGGCTACAGAATATGTGTCTCCGGCATCTCTGGTCATGTTTTGTGGGCCACAACCTTGGAAATTTGTATGAGTACACTTGTGGGAACCATCTAATTTTTTTAAAGGGCTTTTTCAGGTCCCTTAGCCATTTTGGGACCAACAATATCCAAATTTTGTGGTACTTTTTGGATAATTTTAGATAAAAGATCTAGCTTCTTTAGATAATTTTTCCATGATTTTTTTATATCGTCAGTTCTTGTTCATCAGAAACTTTCAACTAAAACTATCAACATAGGTTTCTTCAGTTTCTGAGCAATTCTGGATGGCTGGCTTGCTGGCCATATATGTATGTATGTATCTTATACAGGCTGCACCAATGGAGCTAGATCTCTGAAATTTTAAACATTTGCTCTCTATTATTTCTTGAAAATTCCCCAAATTCCCCTTTCTCCATTAGTTTTTTTGAGGGGGTTCCATATGCAATGTGAGCTCATGCTAAATTGGTCTCTTAATTTGTGTCCAGCAGCATTCATACCTGTTTTCTTTAAATTCAGACTTTTTAGTGATCATTGCCCAATGAAAGATGAGGGAATTAACTTATTCATTGATCACCCATTTTTTTCCAATTTTGTAACTGATCATCCCAAAACTGCCAAAAGTCATTGAGTTTGTGACAGTTTCTATTGATGGAATAACCAGATCTATTCTTTGTTCTGATTTTTTTTCTCCAGTTATTTAGCTACCACCCAATTTGAGCCAACCAGTGCCCGGAAAGCATTCCCTTGTTTTGATGAACCCCAAATGAAGGCAACATATGATGTGGTATTGTTAAGGAAACCCCATTATGAATCCATTTCGAATATGCCAAGATATCATTCTATAAACAGGTAAGTAATACAGTTGTATTTACATGTTGAGCCAAACGTGGTGTGTGTAGTTTTCTAGGGGTGATAGTATACTGTAAGATATCTCCACAGAATCGCTAAATCATCCGTGTTGTATTTGCTAATTGTTTCAAGCACTTTAATCCTGCGAATCTGTTCTCACGTGATGTATATAACATCGGTGGGGTTAACTCCGTTGGCTATTCTGATGTAAGGGAGACAACTAACAATCTGTACAAAGTTTCTATCATGAAAAAAAACATATTAAAAGAAATTAATAAGTTTGAACATCTGAAATATAATGAGGGAAGTAATTCTGTAACAAAATGAAAATACATTTGTTTCTGTAATATTTTTGATAATAAAATTTTGTCTTACACGATTTTCGTTCCTGGGTAGTGAGAGTTATTTTCTAATTGCACTTGTGCAAAAAGTATAGGAAATGGTTATTATTCCCTTCAAACTTCGATTTTGAGACCAGTGCAGTAATATTTTCAAATTTACTTTCTGTACAACATGTGGATTTGAATAACTTTATTCATGTGTATATGTATGTATGTATATATCCATGTTGAAAAATATTAACATTCATATATACGTATGATGATTTGGCATCTTTTTAGTTGATAAAAAGTTAGAAATCCAACTTGAAATTCTCATGGCCTCCCGGTTACTGTTCTTCCTAGCTGCTATAAGTTGTAAGACACAGCCTATAATTAGCTAAGTATTTTTGGAAGATGTTTTGCTGTACCAGTAAGTCCAAGTCACCATCTCATTTTTCTTTATCTCAAAGCTAATTATTACATTTCGGACCTATTTTCAGATATTTTTCAGGAAATGTTACTTAACAGCTGGGAAATACAGTATTATATGGCTGGCAATGGTATCACTGTTGATCTCTAAATTTTGTGAAATTTTTAGCTAATTAGACTTATGTCTAAACCTTTAATCCCTGTAATAGTTACCAAAAGAGTTGCAAATGTTACTTCTCTTTTTTTTATAAATCGCCTTTATGTTTTAACATAATTTCTTATACTTGTAATGGATTTATTTCATTCAAAATTTCTGAGATGAGGAATTATCATTGTTAGTCATTGTTTCAGTCCAATTAGTATCCTTGTCTTCATTGTTATTGTTGAAATATTTTGGCCGCTGTACCCTCCAGCCTTTCTCAAGTGTCTGCCATGGTGGGTAACCTTGGGGGAAATTTGAACCAAACCCTCTATTCAATCCCTGGGGATAGATCTCCATTCACTGTCCATGCAAGAGGATATCTCATACCAGTTAATTCTTCCTAATTATTCCTTCCACAGTGTCACTTGACTAACTTGTCCACTGAACTACAGTATTTGGTTTTTCAGCACTACTTGACCTAGGGATTGAACTCGCGACTGCTAGGCAGATTACTAGATATGCTTAACCCTTTCACTGGTCAAAAGATACTCCTGTCACAATTGGCTTACCAGTTGAGTGGTATTACTGCTGTTTTCATTCATTGTTATTTAAATAAACTCTGAACTCTATGATGCCGAGATACACTGCCTGTCTGATGCTATATCTGTATTAGCAGAAAGTGGTACTGTATAGCCGGAAGGAAAATCAACCGGTAAAAGGGTTAATCAACATCGTTATCCTCTCACCAAGTTGTCCCTAAGGGACACTCTAGTTGTAAAGTCTTAGACCTATTGATGTCATCTAACTGCCTCTTCAACTGAGAGATATTTTATGGCAATCATCAATGTAGTTATTTTTTCACCTATTTATTTCATAACAATGTTATGTGTTGGTAATTAGCTGTCAAAGTGTTTGCCATGTAGTTAAGAGTGACAGTCTCAGAACTAAAAAGTACTCGGAGAGCGCGTACTTCTGCCAATGCTATACCTTATCTAAAAATTATATGGAAGGAATGCATCAAAGAATGCAATTACCACGAGTGTTCTAACACTGAGTTACTCCCCTTGGAAATTAAATCTAAGATTTTTGTTCAGTTTTCATTTTTAACCTCTTCATGCATAATTATAAAAATACATCTCAATCGGAAAAAAATTCTTGGATCAATGATTTTTGGGGGGACGTTTTAATGGGGATTAACTAGTTGTTATGATATTAATCAACATCAGTGATCAATAAAACTTAATTTGTAAAGCAAAAATAAATAATTTTGAAAAAATTGAACTCTGATCTTTTAGATTCGAGAAGTCTTGTATCAGTTATATAATGAAAAATAGCATCTGAATTTCAATACGCATAATTCATTAGGCAAAAAAATATAAAGTATGTAATTCAGGATTTGCAAAGCAGTATTTAGAAAAAGGTACAAAATTGACCTTGGAAATACAAACATTTTAATGATTTTCTCTTCCCAGGACAGATGGCTATATCGCTGATTACTATAAAACGACTCCGATCATGTCGACATATCTTCTTGCTTTTATTGTCTGTGACTTCAAACGAGCAGTAGGACATACCAAATATGGAACTGAAGTAAGTATTTATTGATAGATTTTTTTCTTGGTAAACCTTCGTCTTACGGATGCACCTCAAAAAGAAATTACGATGACAGTTTGGCACGCTGGTACACTGTTTTCATGGTGTGCATTCTGATAGAGAACAAATGAATAACTTTTAAATTTGATGAAAACATTTTATATTGAATCACTATAGCCCTACAGATGTCTCAACGAGCCGACAGATTCTTATCTCTTTGCTTGTCAATGTCTATATATATGAATATGCATGTGTCTCCAGTTGCTACTGGTCACATTTTTTGAGCTACAACTATGAAAATTTGCATGAGTACCCCTCTACGCACCATCTAAAAATGGGTTTTGTTTTCTTTTTTTCAAAATAGTGCTTTTTGGGAATTTATATGGTCATTTTGGGCTAACAATGTCCTAATCTTGTGCTGGTATTTTTTAGATAAAAAATCTATATATTTTTTTTCTTTCCAGATAATTTCAGATAATTAGTTTTGGTACACACGCAGGCTACGGTGATTCTCTTATGCAAAGTACAGATATTATTTTTATCAATATTGTCTAGTTTTAACACTCATCTTAATAACTAGTTGCTTTTATTACAACTTTGACTAAGACAGTAATGCTACATAATTCAAATTAAAGTTGTGATTAAGTACTTCATCCAATAATAAGGATAAATTTAAATCAAAAAGTAATACATTGTATAGTTATATTTTTTGGAGCCTTTGCGTGCTGACAAACTAGCTTTTGCAGGGCATGACAAACTGAACAAATTCAGAAAGTATTGGCTCTGTGATGCCAACGATAACGGGGTCTGGTAAATTCTGAAGAAGGTCAATGTCCAAAGATGGATGTTCAAAGGCTGATGATTTTTTACATCAGTAAGACCAAAGATTACCATATTCTCTTCATTCAATTATAAAAGTAAATTGAAATTGAAAATGAATGCATTGTATAGTTATACTTTTTGTAGTCCTCATATACGGTGTTTAACTTCCATATTTTATGTCTGGAAGACCAGGGATTACCATATTCTCCTGCTGAAATTCATGAAAAGATGTCTTCTTAAGCTTGATTTTCAGTACTATAAGAAACAATAAGAGGGTGTGCTTGTTAGCTAAATATTTTGGATTGAATATCATACAAAAATCATCTATGTTTCTGTTCTGTTAAGAATGCAAAAAGTTAACAAAAAATCATTGCAGGTTTCTAAAATCACGTAGTATTGATCATCATTATTAGTAATTTCTTGGAAATGCAGACCTGAAGAGAGTAGACCACTACATCTATCCTAGACAATGTATCTCTATGAAATCCTCAAAAGAAGAAGAAAATCAAGCTAAGAATTACTCTGGGATGGATGGCCAGCCTTCAATAGAGTAATCTCAAACTTTGAGGATAAGAAAATCTCATTAATCTTAAAAGGAAGGGTATACAACCAATGTATCCTCCTGTTAATCACCTATGGAGATAAAACATGGAATCTAACCCAACGATTAACCCTGAAACTGAGAGCCATGCAACAGTTGGTCATGTTGCAAGAACGTCAGATAACCAAAGGATATCATGACTCACAATGTTGGTCCCCAGAGAGCATATGCGAAAATTATAGCCAGCAGAATATAAGGTGGCGAGGCAAACTAGATAAATTCAAAATGTATTGACTCTGCGACACCCATGACAGCAGATACTAAAAGGCTGATTAAGATTAACCTTCATCTTGAATGTTGTTGCTTCTCTTTGCAACTAAACTCAGTGTGGGTTTTCTTCAGCAGTGAGCTGCATCAATTGGATTGAAGTCACTCCCCTCCATACCAGTGGGTGGTATTCTTACCACTGGACTGGCCATTGTTCTAGTTGCTCAGTGGTAAGAATGGTCACGCATTAGGCTGATGAAATTTGTACCAGAAGGAGGTCAATTTTCTATGCTATAGAAAACATACAGTGCTACTTTATTATAGCTTAATGGTCAAAAGATGAACCTGAGGCTCAAAGGTTTTATCTTTACTCATTTAACCATTATTGCCAAATAGGGTTGGATAGACTAACTCTCATATGATCATCAAAGTTGAGCCATATCAAGCCTGGTAAGTACCTAAATAAGTGACCAACAGGGTTTACTAGATGCTGTGAGCAACTGAGAATCATGCAGAGAACCATGTGTGGTGATCCCACACATCTTAATAGTTTGAGACTGACATCTGCCCTACAGTCACTAAAATGAGACAAAGGTCCCCTCCCAGTCTATAATTAGAATTTGCTCCATTACAAAGTCTATTTCCGCCATAATAATCATATTGTCAAACTCCTGTACCATGGCTGGAATTAACATTATTTTCCTACTGTGGCAACAACAAGAACAATCTTCACCAGAATGTAAAACCCACATTCCCCTGCCATGATTTGAACCCATGATCAACTGATGGCCAATAGGCTGTCTTATCTAAATTGACAAGTCTAAGATATAGACAAAAATTTATTGTACAGATATGCACAAGCTTATTTCATTCTCATATTTTTAGAATTTTCATTTACGTATACAATACAAAAGTTGCTGTTATTATCTTCAGTTAGAATAGAAGTTAGAGTAGAGTTTGATCCTGCAGTCTTGTTCTCTCTTAATTTCATTCAAATTGATTTTTTCTTTTATTAGGTTGGTATCTGGACAAAAAATGCTTCTGTGCCGCATAATAAGCTGGCTCTTAATAGTTCCATTACAATTTTGGAACATTACACTGATGTGTTTGCATTTAAATACCCTTTGCCAAAAGAAGGTATGGAATATTTTTTTGTCTTTTTTACTTTTCTTGATTCTTTACTCTTGATGTGAGTATGACCTGATTTTCTCTAAGAAAACTGGAAACATCAGAAGAAATCAAATTTCTAGCATCTTTCTCAGATCCTAGCAACGCTGTGATCTGAAGTCTCGACTCTTTTAAAATTTTTCAAGTCATGGTTCTATGTGCTCCCACAGATGAAGTTTGACTCGCTGCACTGGTACACAACTCTTCAGTGAACTCAAATTCTCAATAGAGCAGCAATAGACGAATACACAAGCTTATAGATAAAAGTGATCCACATGTTTCTTTATTCATGTATGTATCAGTAGCAGTACTAGGTCTGACTGCCCTCCCCTACCAATTGTTAGATTTGCGCCCCCACTCCACAAAAAAAGATTTAAGCAGATGTCCTTGTCTTTTGTTCCGACATCAAAGTTTCCTTTTTAAAATAAAAAGCTGTTACATTCAGTGCTCTTGTTATTGTATTCAAAACAAACTATAAAACAGTTTGAAAAATGAAGATAAATGATGTATATCAAGTACCCTTATATTGTGAATTTTCCTAGAATAAAGTTTTTGCAACTACTGCAGACTTTTGACAAAAATCAAATCGTGTTGATGAAAACTTCTGAAACTTGGCATCTATAAATTTCATTTTTAATAATCTTTTTGTTATTAATAGAAAGAAATATAGTAAAAAGTTATCAACTAAAAATTATTTGCGTAGACAATATATCATCATCATCAGTCTTTAAACGTCCGTCATTAAACATAGATCTTCCTTAGGATTCACCACACTTCTCTATCGTGTGCGTTGTAAAACTAGTACTTTCTGAATTTGTCTGGTTCATCTCTCCATCTACTAATCTGCCTGTCTCGGTTGTGCATGTGATCTCTGGGAATCAATGTTGTGAGTCGTGATGTCCATCGGTTGTCTGCCATTCTTGCAACATGGCCAGCCAATTTCCATTTGAGTTTTTTAATGTATTTTATGATGTCTTGGACTCCTGTTTTCTCATGAATATATTTTGTTGTCTTGTGGTCTTTCCATGTGAGGTTGAGCATAATTCTTTCATGTGCACATAGTATGGTTCTTAGTTTGTGGGCGTGTCTCTTGGTTAGATTCCATTCTTTTTTTTTTTTCAGACAATATATACCTTGAGATTATTGTGGTTGAAAACTTGTCAATTTTGAACAGGTGAAGGATGAGAATTCAAATTAGGGAATTTAGCCTAATTTATAGAAATTTTTTTAAAATTCAATAAAGTATATTAATGGGCTGATCTTGATAAAATTTTCTGGATGTATTCAATTTTGAATTAATTTTTTTTTTTTAAATTGAATTTTGTAAGAAAATCTCCAGGAAATATTTTCAGAAATCATCTACGAGAACACAAAAATATTTTTTTCTTTTATCTAAAACTTATCTTATGTTATTATCTTGTGATTATAACCAAAATTAAACCTTCAAAGAAGATATATGAATTTTGAAACAGAGCGTTAAAAAGTCCATAGTAGAGTTGATACATATATCAATTTTTTATCTTCAACTTGAAAACTTTTAGGTCTTTGCAGCGGTGAATGATTTGATTTGTCGGTTGAAGTTGATTCTACACGCCATCTCATTTCTGAGAGTCATTATTGTGAAATTGAGCTTCTAAGATTTTTTCAATCAACTTCCTCTTTGAAAATGGTTTCTTGGTTACTGCAGTCATAGCTGGCAGAGTTGCAAACAAAATATAAGCTGTACAAACTTCTGGAAAGTTGGCAGACAAGGTCAATTTTTGACAAATGATTGATTCGGCTGGCTATCTGATACTTTCTGTTTTTTTTATTATATCCCCATTTACTGTTTAAAATTGATCACTTATTGTGGGAGTGAGTCCTTTATATCATCATTGTATTCATCCTTTGAAAGTTCTGGTAATTTGTATAGTTCATCCATGATACTTTCTAAAACTTTGGGGCTCAGTTCTTGAAATTTTCAAACAATGCATAGGAAAAATTCAAAATGTTCATATAACCGAGAAGATGAAATTTCAAGTTCTCCATGGAAAACCTCCGCTTTGAAGCCCTTTGCACTATTTTCAATTCTTTTGTTTTGACTTGATTCATCCAAGTGTTTTTTCACCCATCAAAGTCTCTTCTCTTTTAACATAGTTTCTAGACCCCATAGCTGAGCCAATTGTATAACAGAAGTCTTGATTTCTTCAAAAGATTCTTGTAGCCGTTTTATGCGCCTTTTATGATGGTTCCAGCATCTTGCATGTTGGTAGAGTTATTTACTGCCCACCCACCCACCCCCATCACAGTTGCAGAGTCTGCGGGCCCCATGGGCCATCTCTGATATACATTATATAAGGAAACTAATATGGCATCCTATGTTTCTGATCAGCACCACTTATCAAGGGCGGCAACTCTCTTCACTGTCGAAGGGCAGATGATATCTAAATATGTAAATACGTTAATACAACATCATCAGCATCATCATTGTTGTTGCTATTGTAGTAAAAGTTAAAGTAAATATTCATGAATAATTATGATATTGTTGTTTTTGATTGTCTTGAATGATATTATTCAATTATTTATTTTTCATTTACTTTAAAGATCTGATCGCCATTCCGGACTTTGCCGCAGGAGCCATGGAAAACTGGGGTCTCATAACTTATCGTGAAGTTGCTCTACTCTATGATGACAACTACCCATCCATAAAGCAAGAACAATACGTTGTCTTGGTTGTGGCTCATGAATTAGCCCATCAGGTAAGCTTTCCACCCTTTTAAAACCCTTCTTTCTTAATCTATAAACTGACAAAAAGGGTGTCCCTTCCTCAAGGGCATTCGTAAAGTTAGCATACCATATGAATAAGAAATTGATTCATAAAAAAAATCATATCACGGCCAATTCTTATACGATTTAAGTTAAGCAATGTTGAACCAAGTCAGAACTTTGATGGGTGACAGTCTTGAAATACCAGGTGCTGTAAGCAGTTGGGGATCATGTAGAGAACCTCCTATGGCAGTCCCGTTAATCCTCCTAAAGAAGGACACTAATCTCTACACTACATACAACAGCACTAGCCAAAGACCTCTCCTACCCGCCCACCAAACCCCTGAACCCTCTGACTGACCTGACTATGAGCAACAAGAAATTAATTAATTGATGAATGATTTATTCTGTACAAGGGAAAAGTTTTCATAAAGTTTGATCTCAGCAAAGTAAATTCTTTCTCTTTCTTCAATAGCCTTTGAGTGACAGCATCCTCCTGACTGGAAATATTGGTAGAGTCTTACTTGTAGTTGGTTTGTTGTGTGCTGGTTAAATACTGGTTAATTCTATGCTGGTTAAATACTGGTTAATTATATGCTGGTTAAATACTGGTTAATTGTATGTTGGTTAAAATGCTATTGGTTCTAACTGAAGAATTATTAAGTGAGGAGAGACAGAAAAATATGGGTAATCAAGTTCTGACCAGCTACCAGAATGAGGCCCCCACTAGTCACTCACGGTATCAGACCAAAGCTCTCAGGCTTGTAGCCTCCAAATCTGTGATCATGCAAGTGGCTAGATTGAAAATGGAGCAATTTTTGCATTGCACCTTCATCATAAAAAATGTGTGATAACTGATTCATTCTGCTCGTATCACCTCCATATCTACGGTGGCTTAGCGTTGGTAATTTCCAAACCTGTAACCTTTCCTAATAAGAAAATGCACTAATCCCGTGCCAGCTCCAAAAAGGGGTAAGACAAGGTGATAACAGCTTACCTAAACTTTTCACAGTCTGCCTCGAGATGATCTTCCGAAACCTAGACTTGGAGAATAGAGGAATCAAAATAGATGGTGAATATCTGAGTAACCTCAGATTTGCTGATGACATCATCCTTTTTGCAGAGAACCTAAATGACCTCCAACTAATGCTAGATGAACTAAACGAAGAGAGCAAAAAAGTCGGCTTACACATGAACTTCAGTAAAACGAAAGTCATATGCAACAACTATATTGAGAATAAGAATGCAACGGACAAAATCAAAGATACAAAACTGGACAAAATAGACCACTACATCTACCTAGGACAACGAATCTCTATGAAACCCGCAAAAGAAGAAGAAATCAAGCAAAGATTCACTCTAGAATGGCAAGTGTCTGGTAGAGCAAGCTCAACCTCCCATGGAGAGATCACAAGATAGCACAATATATCAGGAGGAAAACGGGGATCCAAGACATCATACAATCTACAAGAAAACTTGAACGGCAATGGGCTGGCATGTCATAAGAATGGCAGACAATGGATGGACATCATGATTCACAACATGGATCCCCAGAGATCATATGCGAAACTGAGGCTGGTAGAATACAAGATGGAGAGACGGACTAAACAAATTCAGAGGATACTGGCTCTGCAACGCCTATGTTAGAGAGATGTGGCAAATCCTAGAAAAGGTCTATGTCCAACGACAGATGATAAAAGACTGATGATGATGATTGTACATTTTTGATTATCAGCATTTGTTTCTTCCTGTGAAGGTTCCAAACTGGTCTTCCTACTCTAAATACAGTCTTAGCATCGACTGATAATTTTTTGAACATATTGATATCAAGACAATAAAGACTCGGACCCCTTTCAGCTCCAGAAAGGAGTAAGACAAAAATAGAATTAAAATAGACGGGGAGTATCTGAGCAACCTCAGATTTTGCAGACGACATAGCCCTTTTCGCAGAGAAACTACATGACCTCCAACTAATGATAGATGAACTAAATGAAGAGAGCAAGAAAGTCGGCCTACACATGAACCTCAGCAAGACGAAGATCATGTGCAACAACCACATCAGGGATAAAAACACTAAGATCAAAATGAGGACACACAACTAGAGGAAGTAGACCACTACATCTACCAAGGACAACGAATCTCCATGAGACCCTCAAAAGAAGAAGAAATCAAGCGAAGAATCACACTAGGATGGCAAGCCTTTGGCAGAGCTAGCTCAACCTTCAAAAATAAGAAGATCCCATTAATCCTAAAGAGAAGGGTGTATAACCAATGCATCCTCCCAATAGTAACTTATGGAGCTGAAACATGGAACCTAACTAAGAGACAGACCCGTAAATTGAGAACCATGCAACGTGCACATGAAAGAATAATGTTGGGCCTCACATGGAGAGACCACAAGACAGCACAGTACATCCGAGAAAAGACAAGAGTTAGGGACATCATAGAATCCATAAAAAATCTCAAATGGTGGTAGGCTGTGAGAGCCATTTTTACAATCCTGTTGCTGTGTTCCTTGAAGTTTAACTTGCTGTCAAAAACTATTCCTAAGTCCCTCTCTTGCTTGACTAATTTTAACCTTGTTGCCTCCATGTTGTAATATGTTTGTAGAAATCTTCTTTTGATCCAACCCAAACCATATTACAACTCATTTAATCAGATGAAATTCCTGAAGTGAATATTGTGACCATTAGTGTAATATGTTCAGATGTTGCTGTATTGTGTCAATATCTTCTTCATACTTAATCTTGTAGATTTTCAAGTCTTCTGCATAGAGATACCAATCAGTTTCCCTTGCTTTAGCCACCATAGAATTGATATAGATCATGAAAAGGACAAATCCCAGAACTGATCCCTGAGGAACACCTCATTGAAGATTCCAAAACCCTAAATAATACCAAGTTTAGAAATATAAAAACTGTAAGGTTTAAATGTTGAAAAAATTTCTTAAAATTATTACAAGTTATTTTGGTGGATAAAAAAGTTGACTACATTGAATATAAGTTTGAAGAAGTAAATTACAAAAATTTATTTGAGTCAAATGAAAATTTAAATATAAAAATTATATGAAATTTTTAAAAAATGGAAGGTATCATATTATTTTGTAATGGATAATTTTCAGTTAAATCATTCCATTTTCAAATTTTTACTTTTTATCCTGTGCCTAAAATGGTTCCAGTCAGCCTCAAATAAGCTTTACATGTGCGTGAAATTCACATATGGGTTCCCCCTTCATAAAAAGGAAATTATAGTGTTTGCATTTGCTCTCAACCCAATAATTTCTGATTTTTATCTATTTTTATATAAGAGTAAAAGTCTGATTTGCCCAACCAATTTCACAGTGGTCAATTTTCAGTTGAACCACTTCTTCCTTTAACTTTTGACTTCACCCATGCTTAAAATAGTTCTTGTAGACCCCAAATAGGCTGTATATATATGTGTACAAAATTCAGATATATTTTCCACTTTTGCAAAGAAAAAAGTGTGGGGTCAGTGTTTGCTCTCATCCCATTAACAATGATCTAATTTCCATTTTATTCTGTATAATTCTTGAAGTCTGGTTTGTCAAACCGAATTTGACATGCACATTCAATGGATCTAAGGGAAATTTTTAAGGTAAAATAGATATAAAACCACAAGGTTAATCTCTTATTCAAAATAGAATGCCATTCTCAGTCTATATGTAATACTTCATAAAAAATGAGCTGACACTATTCAGCAAAAATTAATTTTACTATTAATTTGTAGTGGTTTGGTAATTTGGTGACTATGTGCTGGTGGAATGACCTATGGTTGAATGAAGGTTTTGCAACTTTTGTTGAATACATTGGAATGGATCATTTTCGACCAGAATGGAAAATAGTAAGTACTAAAATTTTTCTTCTTACAGAACTATAATAATCTCCTTATTTGTGAAAAAAAAGACATTTGCGTATTTGCTGGACAATGACTATCAAAAGTTTCAATGGATTTAAAATCTATATTAAGGTTCATCATGAAGAAAAATAACTTTCTTTTTCAATTGAATTACTAAAACTTTACAAAAAACAAATTTTTTTCAAAAAGAGTGGATGGCATTGAGCCAATTTACAAAAAGCATTACACTTACATTTTGGTATATAGAGAAAGAAAACAAACTAGTTTCATAACAATTCTACTTTTTAAAAAATCTATAGCTCTAATGTCTTGGCTTGATTTGATGCATGCTAGTTAAAATGTTATTGGTTTTAACTGCATTAATACTGATAGAAATAAGAAGATGAACATAGAAACACATATGGTAAAGTTTGCTGTTGGTAAATCATGTACTGACTTTAGCTACCAGAACGAGGCCCTCAACTAGTCACTTCCGGTATCAGACTGAGAGTCTCAGGCTAGTACCTCCGTTACAGCTACAAGTGGGCGCAGTTGTTTCCCTTCGCTTATATCTAAAGTATATGGACATTTTATGGATGCTACAATAGCCATACTCATGGAGTATCTAATGAGGATAGAATTCACTGTAACTAACTTGTAAAAACAGCTCACTGTGGTAATTTCTCCAAAGGAGAAAGATTTGGCTCATTAACTTTACACATATTTCAAAATTTACATTGAAAGTATGACCCTTGGAGATGCAGATAAGAGTTAATCCTTCTGCATACTCCATCTGTAAGTGAAAGGTGATAAATCAAAACTAAGAAGGACTGAGTATATGGAATGTTTTGAGCGATTGAATTGTCTTGTCTTCTACTTTTCTCGGTCATTCTGGGTAAGGTATAGCCATCCTTTTTATGATATGCCAGATGCTTACAGGAACATAAACTAAGAGGAATTGTTGAGGGGGGGTCTTTTTGAAAACATCCCCCTGACTACCAATGGAGGGGCACCTTAAGAGCTTTAATGATAATAGTCCACCTACTGCATTTCTGCTGATAATTTAACCTTTGGGACTGGGTTTTCTTACCAATTATGTAATAGTACATGTCTATTTATGCACATTTTCCTTATTCATCATATTCCGCAAAATATTAGAGGGGCCCCTTCAAGGAACCAAGCCCTCTGACCCCCAGATCTCTAGCTACACCTCTGCTTAACCTCTTTGATATTTGAAGCCAACATTAATACTTTAAAAAGTATTACTTTCTTGAAATCTCGTTTAACAGTGAAAGTTTTTATGTTTCCATCTCTCACTTTCCACTCTCTCTTACAGCATAGTTTTCAGCATGACATGATAGATAGAGGTGATAGTAGTTACACTTATAAATAAATAGATTACACTTCACCTCTAAGAAGATTACTTTCTGTTGTAACTCCAAAGCCAAAAGTATCAATTACAATAAAAACATTAAAAAAAGACATAAACATATATAGCAAACCTATTTCTTGACTACTGACTATTGCTTCCAGATTTTCAATGTATAAAATTATTAGAATAAATGAAAGTTGTGACATGTTTTATTGATAAGTCCTCTCTACGATCTCACCTTTTACATAAACAACAATTTTAAAATCATTTTATTTTTTATTTTATTTTATTTAAAAATATTTTTCTGTTTTTGGTAAGTTGGTCTCATGAAATGTCTCACTATATTTATTTTTCAAAAAAATTTAAAAGTGGAATAATTTTATTTACAATTTTGAATTACCATAGCCCCTAATGCTCAAATGGCCCGCCTGTCCAATCAGCCAGCCGGCCTACTGATTCTACTCTCTTTGCTTGTCTGTGTTTGTGTCTCTGGGTGGTCCAGGTCATATTTTGGAGGGCTACAACCTTGAAAAATTGCATGAGTATACCACTAAGCACCATGTAAAAGTGGGTTTTTTTCATTTTTTCAAAAATGTGCTTTTTTGGGTCTCTATGGTCATTTTTGACCAACAATGCACAAATCTTGTGCTGGTATTTTTTTTTCAGATAAATTAAGATAACTTTTTTAGATAATTAGTTCTGGTATATATGCTGGCTATGGTAATTAATTTATGCAAGGTACGGATATTAATACCATTGTCCCCTCTGGTTTTATATTTTTAGTTTGAACATTTTGTTGTTGATGTTGTTCATCGAGCACTCAAGGCAGATGGGTCTCTAAGTTCCCATCCTCTTGATGTACCTTCTGGACACAGCATTGCATTTGATGACATCAGTTACCAAAAGGTAAATAATCTTAATCTTAAGATTTACTCAGAGATACATTGAAAAAAGTGTTTTAATTACCATCTTTTTTGGCATATAAGGCATACTTTTTTTTCCAAGTTTTGTCTCGGAAGGTGAACACCTTATTAGTTTTTTCTATGGATGTTACTTTGCTATACAAATAATGCAAACAGCCAGCCCCTGTCAGGGTAAATACAGATTTGAATAGATAAGAGCATTAAAATAGCCTGATGGTGTGAAGATCATCGAAAGAAAGGGATGTTTTTTTGTTTTTTTTTAAATATGCCAGCAAAAGGTAAGATGTGTTTTATGTGACTTATATGCCAGAAAATACAGTATTTAAGCTGATTTTAATGTATCTTTGGTCACTGAATTGAAAAAAAAATGAAAACAGTTTTAACTATTATTAGTTATGAATGATAAGTTTTTGGATAATTTTGCACTATACCTGTGGATACATTGAGAAAAAATTGTTTTGACTATTTTCGGTGATTTCTATTAATTTTACAATACTGAATTGAAAAGTGAGAATCATTTTTCTTCCTGTAATATTTTTCCACAAAATGCGTTTTTTACTTCTCAGTCAAAATCAAATCAAAAGGTTTTTTTTATAATTTTGTGTACAAGGATAATTTATTCTAATAACAATGTTTGAATTCAGTAATTTTTAATATCCCATTGGTCCTGAAGAGAAGTGTATACAACCAATGCATCCTCCTAATAGTCACCTACGGAGCTGAAACATGGAACCTAATCCAGAGACTGACCCTCAAACTGAGAACCATGCACATGAAAGAATCATGGAGAGATCTCAAGACAGCACAATATATTAGGGAAAAAACAGGAATCCGAGACATCATAGAATCCATTGGAAAACTCAAATGGCGATGGGCTGGTCATGTTGCAAGAATGGCAGACAACCGATGGACATGACGACTCACTACGTGGATCCCCAGAATACAACATGGATAGACGAACTAGATAAGTAAGAAATTATTGGCTCTATGATGCCCACAAAGGAAAGATCTGGCAAATCTTGGGGAAGGACTTTGTTCAATGACGGACGATAAAAAGCTTATGAATATTAAAACCTATGTTATTTTATTAAAGAATTGAATTGAGTTGAAACATGTATCCTTTTGTTTACCATGACTAAATTTGAATCATTTGTCCTAATAAGGTTATTTGTTTCTTGTCATTTATATTTAGGGAGCCTCAGTTATTCGAATGATGGAGTTCTTCCTTGGTGACAGCATTTTTAAAAAAGGATTGCAGGTAATAATTAGTTATTCTTTTTGTTTGCATAAAAAATAGATTAAATAGTTATGAACAATTAATGTAATAATTGTAATTTTCTTTGAGAATAAACAAAGTTAACATGTTTTTGGGTATTCATTGAATAATTGGGTAATAAATGTTACTTTTTAATTGATTATGTCTAAAAAGTACAGAAAATGTCAATTATTTCCTTCAAACTTTGCTTTTGTGACCAAAATCTACTTATTTCCAATTGGACAACAGACTAATTTGCAGATTTTTAATCAAAAAAAGTAGATGATAATGCTCACTATGCAGGAACAAAAATCTCATTGTCCTTGTTATTCAGACAAGTGATTTCATAGCTGATTGCATTAATACAACATTTTAACTGCTAAAAATAAAAAATCTATAGTATTATAATGAGTTTTTCATCCCATGATCACAATAACGATAATTTGATTCTTTTAAAAAAGACTTATTTGTATATGATTTATTTGAATTTTTTTGAATATAGAAAGGTATTAAAATGTTGACATAAAAAATTATTAATTCCAAAACATGTTAATATTTAGATAGAAAAATGTTATCTTTTCTGTCTGTTGATAAAAAATTATTTTTTCAGACCATATTGATATTCAGATAATTAAATGTTATCTGTCTCTTTTTATGATTTCTCGGTGTAATTGTAATGTTATCTACAGGGGTTCAGTACTTCTAGTCTCACCACCTCTATGAACAAGATGGAATGCATTTCCAAAACTCCCTAATTTGTCTACCTGCTCCCTCCATGCACTGGGCAACTCTCTTGCCCCGTTCATGTAACATGCACGGGAGTATCTTGAAGAGTGCGATGTTGATTATTGCGTGTTTTAATGTTGTACAATTAAGGTATTGCTGTACAAATTAATGTAATTAAATATAAGCTGAAAAAAAATCCATATTAAATTATAAGACTTGCCATCTTAGTTAATAATTGAATAGCCATAGCATCAAAATAAGTCATATAAAACAGATTTCCATCAAAGAATGAATATGATCAGAATGAATTTAACTATTTATGACATCATTGGCTCTTTCCACTGGATAATATCTAAAACAGAGAAGAAAAAAAATCATCCAGAAATATCTTGATTCCGGAGAATCTAGATGTTATTGATAAACTTATTGAAATAAGCTTTTTTTTCCAAAAATGAAAAAAAAAGACATTTTTAGAAAGAAATCAGTGGAGAACTGATGCTAATTTTCAAGTCTTTAGACAAAACAGTTTGGCCAGGAGCAAAGGAACACATAAACAAACAAATTTGGAACGAATTAACTGCACTCAAGGTATACATGTGTATATATATAGAAAGAGTATATAGGAAATAGTAAGTGTTTTGTCTGTTTCAGTGCTTGAAAAGTTGGCACTGCATCCCTGGTTATGTATTTCATGATCTTCATTCTGTCTCTTTTTATGATTCCTTAATATTGCAATGTTCACTTATTTTGTAGCGTTATATTTCAAAACATGCTTATGGTAATGCAGCTAACAAAGATTTGTGGGCAGCTTTTACTGAGGTAAGAAGGTTTCAATTTTCTTCTGAATCTATTCCTATCTGTAAGAGAGGGTGTCTGTTGCTACTTTTCCAGGATAAAGATATCAAATGCATATATCTCCAGGTATATCTCGCCTTTACAAACTAATTAATTCCCAATGTTGGTTTGTAAAATGTGAGTTCAAAAAATGAAGAATAATCATTCATAGAAAACAATGCATCAAATAGGGTTACAGTCTAAAGTGGAAAAATTATGTATGAATCATTTAATTGTTATATAAATAAAGAATAATAAGCAAATATTTCAAAGAGGAAAGGACTAAAGTATGTATAGAACATTAGAAGGAACAACAGATGCATAAAAAAGCAATGTGTTAATCACCTTAAGTCAATCTCTCATTAAGGTTCAACTTGATGCAATGCAAGTGTGCTCTTCTTAGTACTGACTGAACCAACTGTTGCTTGTCAAAAAAGTCTCCTTTGAATTTTCTTTTAGTTTTGAAGTGATTGAGCTTTGGCTCAAAGGACTTCTTGACAAACTGGCATATGTAAACACTGCATTTTGTCATTTATCATTAACGTCATGTTTATATCCAAAGAGAACTCTTAGGTTGTTTATCTACCATTTTCTCCCAAATCCTCTTATTATCCTTTAAAATTATGCCATTGTTGACTTTACCATATCATCTTTTTAAATATCTTTGACGTTTTTATTGTTTCCATATTCTTTGATGATCTCATATTCTGTTTCCAAAGTCTTTTCTTTTCTTATCAACAACAAAGTTTTCAGAATTTTTCTCTTTTTGACATCGTGAGGGTACAATAAAATAAATAACACTGAAAAAAAGGGTAAGCATAACTTCTCGAGCAGAAAGCTCAACACAGATGGCAATGAACACTCTGTTGTGATGCCTAGGAACTTATCTTTCAACAAAGAGGCTCCAGACTTTCCTCCCAAACAACAATACAATTTTGACCAATCACTCTTGGAGAAAAAAAATTCCAATTAATGATCTTTTTCACTCATCAAGTGTGGAGATGGTTGTCTCACACACAAATGTATTCACCTTTTGGGCTCACATCATACGTAATACTACACATCACCACAAAGGCAAGTGAGATATTATATCCTCTATTGACAGACACATGCAAACTTGTAATAGTGCTATTCACTTGTAAACAACATTTTATTGTGAGCAAATTGAACCAAAACAAGATTTTATGAAATTTCCATTAAGTTTAAAATTGAAACGTTTGTAAAGCAGGAGTTAACAAAATGAGGTATATCTATATTTGGAATACATCTTAGTGGCAGCTCAGTTATAGCATATTGCATTCCATCCATAGAGAATGTGCTACATTTTGTGGCATTTGTAGTGTAAGCAAGTATGACCCACTGTACGATCAAGATTTCAGATGGTGCACTTGACCATTGATGGTGTTGTATAACCTAATCCGGGGACAACACAGTGGAGCTTTCACCAGCGAATAATAATACATAATAATATTTCTTTAAATATGAGAACATTAAGTTGGGCTTACATAAAACAATTGAACAGCACTATTATCCTTAATTGACTCTAAGGCTCCAACTTTCAAACCTCATGGCCCTTAGTGAGATAACCTGATGTGGTGGGGGGAACGGAAACAATGTTCCCTCACTATCTACATACTATTAAAATTCTATATTTGAACAATGAAATTATGAGGAAACCTAGTAAGTATATATGAAAACCTATTGGGAAGGTGACTGTTACCCCCTCTGAATGCTGGCAGCCCTACATTCCCTCACTTTTTAGTGCTGTATCACTTATTATGGCAAACAAAAATTCTGTTTTCTTCAGTAATTGTAGGTGTATGGGAGCTCTTCTGTTTAGGGGGCAAAAGGCTTAATTTGCTTGAAATTTCTACGTGATTCTACCTGAATAAGACTGATTTACCCAAAAGTTTCACCCATGGCTTGTATGCCCGTGTTGATAATAGCTATTATTATTAAAAAACGTGAACCAAAACTGCCAACAGGTTTCTGCAGTTTTTCAGTGATTTTTACAGGCTGGCTATATATCTATCTATTTATCTATGTGTCACATATACAGGCAACACCAATGGAACTGAATATGGGTTTTAAGTTTCTGACCCCCCCCCCAAGTTTCTTTTGCGGGGGGGGGGGGGCAATTTACAATGTAAGTTTATGCAAAATTGGTCTCTTAGTTTGTGTCTAGCAATATTCACACTTGTTTCATAGAAATTTGCACTTTTTACGGATCCACCAAAAGGCAAGAGAAGAAACTCATCCAATGATCAACCCTTTTTCCAATTTTTTTAATTGATCACCCCCAACTTGGAATGCTGCTATAAGAAGTTGGTCATATAAAATTTTTCTATTGAGCGACTAACCAGACCTCTCTTTTTGTATATATGTGTGTGTGTGTGTGTGTTCTCTTATTCTGTATAATCTGCCAAATGTTCAATAAATGATTACATACTTCTTCATTTTTGCTTTACAGGAAGCCATTGCCCAAAATGAAACAAGGCTAGATGTTGGGAATATAATGAAAGAATGGATCCTGAAAATGAATTATCCAGTTATTTTTGTTAGATGGCACGGATCGAAAATCATGATTAGTCAGGAGAGATTCCTGTTTGAGAAGAACCGACACAACTGCAAAAAACTTGATAACGTGTGAGTTGTGCATTAAATTTAACTTGAAGAAAAAAGTTATTCACACATTAACTTTTTGGGGGGGGGTGTAAAATGTATTATCTGTAAAAAAAAGTGGAGGCTCTCCCATCAGTCTCTTCTTAAGTGGTTCAAAGTGAAAAAACTCGGTGATGCCTTTTTTTTTTCCCAAGGGAAGACTCTCTTTCTTTACGGATATCATATTTCACACCTGGAGAAGACCATAGTAATTATTTGTCTGAAACATCGTAACTACATCAAAGATGTGGAGAAGAGTTCAAATTGTCCAAAACAAAGTTGTGTATAAGTTGTGCAATCTACAAAACTATTTTGTTTACATTAATGAAAGTTACTACTGAGTGTTTCAAAAAAGGATGCAACTGTCCTTTTGACAATTCATATTTAGATTATTTCAAATCTAAAAACTATTTTTCAAAAACACAAATTACCAAAAGATACCAAGTACGCATGCATTTTAACTTCAAAATAGATGTCGGCAGTGATTTCCTTTGACTTGGGTGCAGATTTGCATCATTATGTAAACATTTCAGTACATTAGAAAACAACATAGCTGACTCAACGCAAAGAGATGGATGCTTGATTGGAGCTAGCATACGCTGTAATTGTAACTGCTAAATACTGTTGTCTCTGAGTACAGTGTTGCCGCCCACGTGACTAATAAAGTAACATTAAATTTATGTGAACATAAATTGTTCTGTCTCTCCCTTAGGGTTGCGTCTTTTTGGAAACACCCAGTGTCAAATCATCATAGCCCTATATCTGGCCCAACCAACCAGCCTGCCAAGTGGGCTACAGATTCTTCTCTCTTCGCTTTTGTCTCTTTTCTTGAAATTGTTTATTCTATTTATGTTGTCTAAACTGAGTGATACATTAACCACATAACGACAGGAGATCATTTAAAATAAGTTTTTTATATAATATAACGCAATTCATAATTCATTCAGTCAGACCACATATGTCCATTTCTTAAATACATGTATATATATACATATATATTGTTGCAACAGTATCTTTATATATATATATATATATATATATATATATATATATATATATGTGTATATATTTACTGTTATCTATAATAATAGTGCTCAATATTTTCAAATTTAAAAAAAGGCATGAATAGATAAAAATCTACAATTTTGTTGTTACTGATCAGTTTCACTCCATTGCAATCAACAGACAACTATCTTTTTTTGAAAAAACACAGTTGTTAGTTGATCACATTGGCGTGAAACTGATCACTTAGATATGAATCAATCTATCTATCTATATATATATATATATAAATATCATCAGCCATCATAGATCCACTGCTGGACAAAGGCCTTTCCCATCTCCTTCTTTGATTGCACTTACCTCAGCCACGTCTTATTGAAAAACTCTTCTATCTCATTCCACCATCTTGTGTCTGGTCTTTTCTACTGAGTTTATTGATCCATGAGCACCAATGAGATAGCCTTTTGCTCTATCTGCTGTCCTCTCTTCTTATAGAGTGTCCTGCCCATCTCCATTTTTGTCACCTGATTTCTTGTATGTTATCCTCCACCCTGGTCTGTTCTCAAATCCATGCTGATCTTTTTCTATGGCTAATTTTTTTTTTCAGTATTTGGAAAGTTCCTTTCACATACACAACAAGCAAGCATCTTAATTTTGAGAAAAATTCCAGTGACATTGAATGGTTGTTTGGGACTAAGAGAATAATCACAGGTAAAATGGAATTTTCCTCCCTGTTTTTTTTTTTTCATTTCTTTGGCAGGGCTAGCTATGGGTAACAACAATACGGACAATTGCTCAGGACACCAATTGTCATGTGTCTGAAACAACAGGACATTCTAAATACAAAATGAAAAATTGGGATAAATGAAGCAGAATAATAGACAACATAAAAAAGCTCCCTGATGTGAAGCTAGATTTTGGGAAATACCTGACATCTGAATACTTTCTGTTGTGGTAAAACTTGTAAAAACTATCGACAAAGGAAATTCAAAGCTGTTTTTTTTACCTAAATATTGGAATAAATCTTTTATTTTCATATATTTATTTTACATGCATTCTTATTATGAAATGCTGATCATTATCTTCAAATTTTCTCTCAAAATCTGTATTTTTGTCTTTTGGTTATTGTACATTCCAGAACTTATGACTTATTTTAAAAATTTAGTCTACATGGAATTGGATCATGAAAGGGTTTCTTTTTTTGATAATTTTTACTTATCTGGATTTTTAAAACAGATAGCTATAAAATGGCTACTTCCATGTAGGTTTAGCTATATGGTTATTTCTTTTCAAGTTTGGCAATATGGTTACTTCTGTTCATGGAGAATTCACCGATTTCTAGAAAAGTGATAGGTTCCTTGTCAATTATTGAATCTCTTGAAAGTATTTCATTCATTTCAATAATGCAATGTGAACATGCACATTGCCCACAACTCATTATCAAATTTTTACAATTTTAATCTACAATGTTATTTGGAGATTTTAATTTTGTAAAGTCATTTACATAGTGATATCTTGGAATGAGAACGGCAACGTTAATAACTAAGATATAGGTTAACAAGAACAGAATTCTAAAGATGTGTCCGTGAACCATTGACAGGGAAACTGCAGATAGGATGGTATCACTAAAAGCAAAACTGTGGATAAGGGGTTGCTCTGAAAGGTAAACTGCAGATAAAGGAGGACCACTGAAATAGAGGGGAAACTATAAATTATATAAATATTACCTAAAAAAAATCAATTTTAATCTATAATCTCATGCTTATGAAAGCTGATGCTGTAGCTTTTTATCTATCACAAGAATTGATTAAAAAAAGAATAAATGGTTCTTCTTTGATGATGTCAGTTAACTTGGGACCGACGAACCTTCTTGTAGAGACGTGTGTGAACAAATTTTTAAAAAATGGTACTTTATAAGTAATACCCAATATTCATTTCTAAAAACAAATTGATGCCTTATTTTTCCCATGAATTTGAAATAAAATTGAATTCATTAATTGATTTAAAATAAATCATATAAATATCAAATTATCATCATTTTTTTTTTTTAAAAAGCAGTTAACCCCACCCCACCACTGACCCCACCCCATCCATCAGTAACACTAAAAAATATGTCATGACAATAATTGTAACTCCATCCCCCCCAAGAAAAGAACAATATGTCAGCCATTTTTATTGTTTAAGTTAAACGGAAGTAGCCATATTGCTTTGAGTTGGCCATTTTATAGCTAATGTTTTAAAAACCAAAATAAGCAAAAATAACACTTTTTATAATACTTTCTCTTTGTCTAATTTTTTCATTTATTCAATAAGCTCTGCCAATAACTCTACCTTTTCAACCAAGTAAAGTTCCTTTGACTCTTCAATTCATGTACAGCTTGTAACCACTGCGGAATCTTTCAATGAATAGAATTATAAATTCTGGAACTCTCTTAATGGTCAAAGGGGCTAATTTCAATCAGAAGTTATTTCCCTAGATAATGAATTTTTTTTAATGAATTTGAGAGTTTGATATTCCTATTTATTTCTGAAGATATTGCACAAATTATGAAAAAAAAAATAACGATGCCAATATCTGTGATCAGAAGTGTGAAACAAGTGTGATTTGTCATTATTTTTAAATGCGACATATGTCGGCAGTTTTATAAATGGCAATAATTTCTTCTCGAGTCCAAATTCAAATATATCAACAGCATTTCTAGGGAATTATGTGACCTGAAGAGAGATAGACAGCAGTCCTGACAAAAGAAGAAAGCTGTTATCTTAGTAAGAGAGAGGATAATGAAAGAGAGGAAGAAAAATGAATTAAGTGAAAAGAAAGATGAAGAAAGAAAGAAAGGGAGAAAGAAAGACAATTTGGTTCAAGTGAATGATCACTGCCTGTGTTAAGTGAACCTTTTTCAACATCTCTAATAGAATTTCACACGTGTCTCAAGTTTATAACTTCTTTTCTTTCCTTAAGGAACGTGTTGAAAATTTCAAACTAGTGGAATAAATATGCTCTGGTATGAAAACTCAACAAAACCTTCCCTTATCCTTCAACTTTGAACAAAACCCCATAAAGAAGGGGATCTGGATAAATCCCCAACAGAGCAAAAAAAATCTTTTGGTTAATATTTGGCTTAACCAGTGTATTTTTGTAGAGAAACCTGTGATGAACGTAGACAGGTATGAATGCTAAAATCTTTTTCTTTCAGACCAAACTAAAAAAGGTTCAAAGCATTCATAAGAAAGGAAGAGAAGAATGAGAGAGCGAAGGAAGAGGAATTTTTTTACCTCTTTAACATCACGCCATTTCATAATGTCCCTTTTTTTAAAATCAATTTATGAAATGAAAAATACTACAAGAAAAAAAAAAAAGAAGACTATACTGTCTTTATAACTAATTTATACACTTCATATACATATTTATAACTTTTCCATTTCCTAATGAATCATATGGCATTTCAAACAATAATTTTTGCCTTATTTTTGATGCCATTATTAATTTTCGTTTCTGACATTTCAATAGGGATCAACTTAAAATATCTATTGGAAACAAATAGTTTTATTACAGAAGCAAATATTGCCAAAAATTGTGTAAACAATGTCACAGGTTTTGAACACAGTCTGTTCCTTTTCTTGTTTAATTTTATGATTATTTTACCTTCATCTTAATTTATTAGTTTCTTTTCATCACAACTTTTACCCAGACCAATTACCCTTCGGTGGAAGCCAAACAGTTTTAATAGGAAATAATTTTCTCATAGCTGAAGGGTAATCAGTCTGAGTATGAGATGAAGGTATAAAAGCAATCATGAAATTGAAAAATTATGATTCATAATACCTCATCTAATAAAAATTAGATAAGGAAGTATAATTATTTTAAAGGTGACAACATTTTTGTATGACTTTTTATCAATTTCTTCTCTATTTTAGATGCTGAAACTAAGACAAAAACTGATTGGATTCTGGGAAATTTGCATCAGAAAGGGTTCTACCGAGTCAATTATGACAAGGAGAACTGGAAAAATCTGATAAATGTACTGAACACAAATCACTTGGTAAGATTATACACGAACATTTTCCTTTTCAATATTCACAAAGACTGATACATGTACCAAATACAAATCACATGGATAGATGAGATTATATGGGAATATTTTCCTTTTTGATATTCTGTATATATTGTTCTGCATTAGTAATGTTTATCTCCTGAGAAAAATATTTGTGAGATTTTTGCTCTTTATTTGTTTATATGTTGACATGTGGGTAAAATATGGCAAAAGATGAATTTTTTTTCTGCTTGTATTTAGCTATTGAGTCAATCTGTTAATGGCTGAACTTTTAAGAACCATCAACCAAAACTGTCATGTAGGTTACTTCAGTTTTTAAGTGATTTTGGCTGGCTATTTATCTATTCATGTGTCATGCACTCAGACAGCACCAATGGAGCTACAAGTCTGAAAATTTCAATTTTTGCCCCTTATTATATCTAGAAAAGAATTTATTATGTTTTTTTGAAAATCTCCTCCTGTGATAAGTTTTTTTTTGTAATGTAAGTTTATACTAAATCAGTCTCTTATTCTGGGTCCAGCAGTGTTCACACTTGAAAATTTTTACTTATTATTGATCACTGCCCAACATATAACTAGAGAATTGAGTTATTTATTGATCACTCATTTTTTCCAATTTTTCTATTGATCAGCCCCAACAAGGCATGCTGCCAAAAGATGTAGGTTACATGAAAGTTTCTATTGAGTGACTAACCAAACCTGTAATTGATAAGTCTTGGAATGAACCAGAAATGTTTTACCAGTTCTGTTCATGATAACTTATGATTCCCAAATCCTGCCAACATATCCCTAACCCTAACCCTAACCTAGAGTTACGACAGTATGAACAGATTGACATAATCTCTTCTTTTTTTTTTCATGTATCATATGGTCAGATTATTTTTCTCGTGTCGATGGTCTTTTATTCACAATATTTCAGACATTTATCCTCCAGCCTTGGTCAGATATTCCTGGTTCTGGAATGTGGAATCACTTTCTGAAATACAAACTCATATTGGATTAGAAACATTACATCCATTTTCTTATTTAGATCTTTGTATACATCATTGTGTTTCAGTGCCAAATTCTGATTTGCTAGCATTTGATCAGGTGACCTGTTCACTTTTTCAGAAATGGCCTTTTTTGATAAGAGGTTCCCAGATTCTATTTATACCGATGCTTTGTCAGCTAATTAGTTTGACTGAACAAAGTATGCTGCTTCCTTTGTATTCACCAATTGTTCTTTTTATCTATGATTTGAAAATCATTGCATAAGGGCCTGTGTCCAAACCTCTCACTCTACTCTTGGTCAGCCATACCAGATTGAAACATGTCACCACATGTCATAGTCTTCCTGTGTACTCTGATTCTTATTTTTTACTGGCTGACATGTTTCACCCTTGTAATGTCTACCATGGCTATAAGAAATATCATATACTCAATTTCTGGTTACATTTTTCTTGGTTAGTTGTTTAGTTCTGGATAGATGTGTATGTAGAATTCACAATGTCTAATCTAATTCAGACAAAAGCGATAATTATTGTTCTGTCTTTTTATGTTCATCTTTCATACTTTGTAATTGACTGACAAAACTTTGGTTCCTGACTTTTTCAGATTATTCCAGCAGCAAATAGAGCACAAATAATTGATGATGCCTGGAGTTTGGCAGAGTAAGTAGTTTGAATTGTATAGAAATTTTTCTCAAATCTCTTTCTTTCCTAATAGTTTTCATGTTTTTTTTTCAGTAAATCAACTTCTTAACATTCAAATTCATCCAAAAATTTAAAGAAACACTACTTCACATGGTAACACTTCCACTATCCCTTGCTGAGCTCTAATAAAGTACTTTTTTTAAAAATATATTTTCTCATTTCATTTTTTATCATATTTATTCATTTATTACACAGTGTCACATGCTTTTTCCTTCCTTTCTGGTGAATGTCATTTTTTTGTATAAAAATTATAGAAAAATCATCAAAGTCAACAACTGAATAACTGTAGCGTCAAAATTTGAATGAAGAATGAATACAGTCATAATAAATATTAATCATGACCTCACTGGCATTTTCCCCTGGAAGATATGTAAAATAGGGTGAAAAAAAATTCAGATTCTGGAGAATTCAGATGTCTTTTATAAACCCATTAGAATTTGGCCCCCAAAAGATCAAAACAGCTTTTTATAAAAAAATTTTTAAAAAAGTATTTTTTGACTGCATTTAGTGGAGTACTAATGCCAAAGTTCAAGTCTGTGTGACCAGGAGCACTGGAATACACTAATAGACACAAACACATACACACATAAAAAAAAGTATAGAACCCTTTGCTCCCTTTGGTAGCTTTGTTTGGTGAATGGCTATTATTCCCTTTCAAACTTTTCTTTTTTTCACTTCATATCATTAAAAATGTGCAAATTTGTCTGTTGTCCAAATGGAAATAAAAAGATTTCAAATTATAAGTGTCGTTGTTGCAAAAACAAACATTTTTTTAATACTTTTTAGACATTATTAATAAAAAAAATTGTTTAAAGCGCTCAATACTCAGGAACAAAAAAGATGTAAAAAAAAGTTGCAGAGAGTTATTTATGATACTTGCACAGTTTTTTAAAATAAGTTGGGTATTGATTGTTTTGTAGAGCTGAGATGCTGGATGATGATATACCTTTAGAGGTTCTTAACTATCTCCGTAAAGAATGTGATAGTGTTCCAATGGTGGCAGCTTATAAACAAGTAATATATGTAAAAAATATGATCCATGAGAAGCCAGATTATGGATGCTTTGAGGTAATATATAGAATTTATCATCAATTCTTTGTATCTTTCTATTAATTTCATGTATATATATTAGTATGTGGATATGATATCCAACAATATTTTAGATTTAACAATATGGAAAACAGTATTATTTAAATCAAGATAATTATACTAACATGTTTCGCATTCTAGTTTTGTCAAAGTAGCAATTTTAAATGAGATCATATTGATCTCGAAGATTCACCAATATATTTCTTGTGGCAATCATTACAAGGTACTTTGTGAATCCCAACTCCGGAGGTATCATCTTTGTGTGATCTCTTGATTATGTTTTTAATGAATTTGGAATCTGTAGTCACTAACTGTACATTCATATTTACTAAATTTTTCCTTTTCTTTGTAAAATTTGTAAAAATGGAAAAAATAATTTGAAACAGATTTTTTCTGCTGTTGATATTCATCTAGTTTAAATCCTTGTAAATTTTATTTGATACATATATGTATTATTACATTGGAGATCATTTCAAATAAAAAGTTTCAGTATAATATAAAGCAATTTATAATCATTCTATGGGATCATATATCCATTTCTTAATAACATATATATATATATATATATATATATATATATAAATATATATACTTAAAAAATAAATTCTTGATAATCACAATTCATATTCTATGTATGTATGTATATATATATATATATATATATATATATATATATATATCATTTTATCAAGAAATGGATACATAATCTGACAGAATATTTATGAATGTGTTATATTATTCAAAATGACCTTGTGTCACAGAGAATGAGTCATTTGGCCTAGACAGCATAACTAGAATAAACAGCCCCATTTTTCTTTACCTGATCATTCTATTTATGCTGTCTATGCCGAGTGATTCATCCTTAACTTAATAACAGGAGGTCACTTCAAATAGTTTCAAATAATATAACACATTCATAAATATACATTATATACACTTTGTATTCCTAATTTATATAAATATACACACACACATATTTACACGTGCTTTATATATATATATATATATATATATATATATTTTGATGCATTTTCAGGAATACATGCAACATATTATCGAGGATCCCTTCTCATACGTGAGAGCCAAGAACAACACGTAAGTTTGTGAAAACCTTTCTCTTCATTTTCCTCCGTGACATTTTTCTGTTTTGGTGAAAATCAGTTTCCATGTTGCAAATTGGAATTTCATCAAAACAGAAAATACCATTATCACGTATGAAGGATGGCAATAAGTGAACAAATGGTTTGCCTTCAATGTTTCTTTTTAATATTCGTACGTTTTTAGTGATCACCACCTGACAAAATTTGAGCGAAGCAACTCAATCATTTATCACCTCTTTCATCATCTTTTTGATTGATCACCCCTTCCCACACGGCGTGCTGTCAAAAGACATTGGTCACTTGATGGTTTCTACTGAGTGCCGCAACCTGTTTTATTAGCTCCGATTACCATAAAACTGCTTGCAAAAATGACACTGCAGGGGGAGTTTCAGTCTCTGCATGATTCTGTATGAAAGACGACAAAGTAAACGTATTGTTTGCCTTTAATGTGGAGACAAAAAGCAGCCAGATCTAATGAATAGAAATAACGAGAAAGCTTAGGTCGGAGCTTCCTTGGTATGACATAATTAGGGTGGATCAAGTTGTTCAGAGTGGAGAGAGAAACAACCACGCTGGCAGGCGAAGGAGATTTTTGGTCTTTTTGGATTCTCGATAGAAGTGTGTCCATCTGCGTGTGTTGATTCTTGCAAAGTCAAACATTAGAGAACAAAACCGACAATCAGAGTGAAAGCAACAGACGACGAACAATCTGGATTTTCTTTTTGATCGCTGTTTGTGCTAAGGGTTTTTTGACTACCCAGCTAACACAGTTTTTTTTTTGAGGGGTACGATTTCTAAAAAATCAGAGTCACCTCCCTTATTTTGTGAGTGCTTATTAATCACCACTACCCACCAGTTTAAACACTGTTGCTTGGTTCATATTATTCATGTGTTCTGACATTTATGTGTATCAGTCTTCTCAGCGAATATATCCAAGACAGAGTCAACCATTGTGTACTCATAATCTTGCCACTCCTACTGCCACCCTTTTGGTACTGAGCTATTGCCCTCATCTTCAAGGCTGCAGTGGACATACCTTCTACCCTAATCATGCAGCTGAGGGTGTACTCAATTAGCTGTTGAGTGCACAGGGAATTTTATCTTGAGTTTTCCATGCTCTTTGCTTGTAGCGGTAATTGAACCTGTGACCCTCTGCATGTGAGGCAGATGTGTTAACCATTACACCATCTTTATTATCTGTGTATGCATCTATTCAGACTTTGCCCAGCCCTTACCATTTGGAGAGGAATTTGGAAATTTTGCATACACACTCTCCTCAATGGGTAGGGAAAATGTTTTTTTGTTTTTTTTTCTATAAATTCCCCCCAAAAGTAGATTTCTAGTGGGCGAGGGAGTCAATGTGTAATGTGAATTTCCGTTGAGTTGATAATTTTGTCCCTGCTTGTTTCTTTGTTAAATCCAGACCTTTCTTTGAGATCACAGCCTAATAAAAGGTGAGACTTTTTGATTGATCACCCCCAACACAGCATATATGGGTGGTGACCATTCATAATTTCCCCTGGAATGCTAGTTTAATTTCTGTGTGACCCTCTGACACAAGATGTTGTTTACTATTTTACAGTACTTTTATTGTACTTGTTGAGTTTTCACTCCAGTAGTAACTGGAGGCATGCGTATGAGATCAAAGTACACCACCACCACCACCATCACCTCCACCACGTTGATAATTCTTTCCGGCTCTCTGGATGGCTCATGATTATTCATTATCAATTTCGGATGATCCATTCATCAGTCCTTGTTTTGTGAATAAGTTTAAAAAATAGGCAAACCTTTTTTTCCCCCTTAGCAAAGAACAATTTCAGCCATTGATAAATCAACTAGATAAATCCATTTCAGCAGCAGCAGGTACAAAGAGAGGGAAAAGGTTAGTCTCTTTACTTGAATTATACTCCTGACAAGGACTGAAGAATAGATCAACCGAAACGTTGACTTGACATGGAAGGAAAAGATATGATTTTCCAAACAAAACAAAGAAGGCCATAGGGTACAATGGCTGAAACATTGTATTCAGAAGAAAAATCAAGATGATTTGAACAGTCCAAAAACACTTATACATAATGATGATTCAAAATTCAGACAGAAAAAAATTAGAATGTTTATGACTCTTCTCTAAGTTCTTAATCTTTTTTATTCCTTGTCCTACATCAAAAAATTCGATTGTCCCCGTACAATAAAAAGAAATGATTCAATCATGTATCATATTGAATTTTTTTCATAAAAAATATACTGATACATGAACTATAAGGCACTTACCAAATTTTTTGTAATTTCTCTGTACAAAATTTAGTAAAAACAATGCAATTATCTGATCATTTTCATACCTCACAAAATTGAAGAGTTAAACATTAGTTACTTTTGAATCTATTGTATAACTAGTAATCAATAGTATTAGGTGATCAAGAATTGATAATATTGTATAATTAGGAGTTAATCAGTTAAGCCTTAACACAACTCACTTTTGAGGCACAGAACTTTCTTCTCTCTTCACACTTAAATTCCAAATTGCCCTCCAATATGTTTAAATTGCCCCCTTGTGGGATGTGCATCTGACATTCAGAATCAAATGTTAAAGACAGAATCTTTTTTCTTCCAGCCTACTTCAGAGCACAGTCTTCGAAATTGCCTGTCAGTTTGGCCTTCCACAATGCATCAGTTTAGTGAAAGACCTTTTTCTTGAGTGGAAAACTGCAATGAATAAAAATGAACCGAATCCGTAAGTATCTGATTCGTAATTTCCAATTTGAGGCAGGAACCAGTGTTGAAACATACTCTGGTGCTATATCTCTGAATTTTTGAGATGAGGTATTATCATTATTTCTATTATCATTCGAACCATCCTCATCTTGGTTGTGTTTCATACAACATTTTGGCTGTTATACTCTACGGCTTTCATCAGGTATCATCTGGTAAGTGTGGGAAAGTAACAAACCGAACCCTTTATTTAACCAACGGGGGTATATTGACCGCACTCCCCTCTTAGCATTAGTAGTATTATTATTGTCTCAGACATTAGTGGTATTATTATTGTTATTATAGTGTGAGACAATAATAATACTATTAATGCTAAGAGGGGAGTGCGGTCAATATACCCCCGTTGGTTAAATAAAGGGTTCGGTTTGTTACTTTCCCACACCTACCAGATGATACCTGATGAAGGCCGTAGAGTACAACAGCCGAAATGTTGTATGAAAAACAACCAAGATGAGGATGGTCTGAATAATAATAGAAATAATACTCTAGTGCTTTTTACAGTTTTGAAAAATATGTACCTTTCTTTACTTCATCATCATCAGTCTTTTAGCGTCCGTCGTTGGACATAGACCTTCCCCAGGATTTGCCACACTTCTCTATCATGGGCGTCACGGAGCCAGTATTTCCTGAACTTGTCTAGCTCATCTCTCCATCTAACATTTTGCCGGCCTCGGTTGCGCATATGGTCTTGGGGAACCCATGTTGTGAGTCGTGATGTCCATCGATTGTCCGCCATTCTTGCAACATGGCCAGCCCACCGCCATTTGAGATATTTTATGGATTCTATGATGTCTCTAACTCTTGTCTTTTCCCGGATGTGTTGTGCTGTTTTGTGGTCTCTCCATGTGAGGCCCAGCATTATTCTTTCATGTGCACGTTGCATGGTTCTCAGCTTACGGGTCTAATCATGCCTTTGTGGCTAAAAACTTACCAACATGTACCTAAAATTAAATTGTCAATTAATTTGTAAATCTATACATTTTTTTTAGGTATTTACTTAATAATTAATTTCAGTATTGCAAAATATTGTATGGTTCTTATCATCTTGGCTGCTGTGGGACTTTGAGCTGCTATGCCTGGGCTTAGTATGGAGGGAGTGTTGTGACCAAGTTCCACCATCCCGTCTTGATCACACTGAAGATTTCTAAAAGAACTGAATTCTATCTAAAGATCTAAGATAGATCATAATCAGTCTCTTAAATTCCATTGTTAGATATTGACCTTCCCCAGGATTTGCTGCACTTCTCTATCATGGGCGTTGCAAAGCCAGCCCTTTCTAAATTTGATTAGTTCGTCTCACCATCTCATGTTCTACTGGCCTTGGTTGTGTATATGATCTTTGAGGATCCATGTTCGGGGGTCCATCAATTGTCTATTATTCTTGCAACATGGCCAGTCCATTTCCATTTGAGTTTTTAAGGGATTCTATGATGTCTTGGACTCCTGTTTTCTCCCAGGTATTTTGTGCTGTTTTGTGGTCTCTCCGTGTGAGGTTCAGCATAATTATTTCAGGGGCATATGGTATGGTTCTGCAAGTCTGTCTCTTGGTTAGGTTCTATGTTTCAGCTCCATAAGTGACTATCAGGAGGATGCATTGGTTGTATACCCTTCTTTCTGAGGATTAATGGGATCTTTTTGTTTTTGAAAGTTGAGCTTGCTATGCCAAAGGCTTGCCATCTTAGAGTGATTCTTCGGTTGATTTCTTCTTCTTTTGCTGGATTCGTTTTCATATGTTGATATAATGGTCTACTTTCTCCAGTTCTATTTCTTTGGTTTTTATCTTTGTATTCTCATTTCCGATGTGATTGTTGCACATGACCTTTGTTTTGCAGAAGTTCATGTATAAGTTAAATTCTTGCTTTCTTCATTTACTTTATCTAGCATTAGTTGGAGGTTGTGTGGGTTCTCTGTGAAAAGGGCAATGTCATCTGCAAATCCAAGGCTGCTCAGATATTTGCCGTTTATTTTGATTCCTTTATTTTCCCAGTCTAGGTTTCAAAAGATCATCTCAAGGCAGGCTATGAAGAGTTTGAGTGTTCTGGTATCATCTTGTCTTACCCCTTTTTGGAGCTGAAAGAGCTCCAAGTCTTTATATAGCTTGATAAAGGAATTGCTGTGACTGTGTATATGTTGCAGTACTTTGACATATACAGGGTCTACACCTAAAAAAGTGATGGCCTTCATGACCATGGGAATTTCCATAGAGTCAAAGGCCTTTTTGATGTCGATAAATGCTACAGCGAGTGGCATTTTTTATTCTGCTTTTTTTCTTTTCAGCTGATTTATCAAATGCAGGTGGTCCATGGTCGAGTAATTTCTTCTGAAGCCAGCTTGCTCCAATGGTCGGTTTCCATCTAGTGTTTCTGTGATTTGGTGGGTGATGATTTTGTGAAAAGTTGGTATATGCAATTGAGTAGGCTTATTGGTCTGTAGTTGTTGAGGTCTTTTGGAGAAGCATTATGATTGCAGTTTTCCAATCTTCCAGCACTTTATTTTTTTTTAGGCATAAGTTGAATGGAATAGCCAATTTCTTAGTGATGATCTTACCAGTTTTTTTGAGTAGATCACTAGTGATGTTGTTTGGTTCAGAGGACTTTCCTTTCTTTGTTTGATGGTTTGCTTTACCTCCCATGGTGTAACTTCAGGGAAATCCTCGAGCTGATTACTTGCATCTTTCATATTCTATTTGTTGTTTTGTGAATTGAGACCTTTGCCCATAGCTTTGGAGCCCCCCACCTTTTTCAAATGTTACAGTGACTGCTATTGTGCATCTCCTGTCTTCTCTTCGTTTCTTCTTGATTGTTTTATTCAGTTTGGTCTCTTCAGCTTTTTCTCTTATTTTTGTTGGTGGCTTGAGGTCTCTGCATTTTTCCATGAGATTCCTGGTTTCATCTGGGATTTTATTTATGGTTTGTGTGTTCCTTGGTTTCAATATGGTGGTAATTTCCGTAAGAATTTATGTTTATACATATATGTAAAATGAATATTTCAATATAGACATTAAGAACAGTATTTATCTTGAAGTTTGAATTGTGACTGTTAAAAATCCAAGATAGATACTGTTCTTTATATCTATACAGAAATATTCAATTTATACATATATATATATAAATACAAATATATATAACGTAGAAGCTTTACAGCTTCAAACACTAAATATATAAAAAAAAATTGTCATCTAAGTTAATTATTTCCCAGTATCTGTTAATATATATATAATATAATAATAGAATGTATTGATCAGTTAATAATGAAAACAAAACTTTTGTTCAAATCATGTTGTTGTTAATCATCCAGTGTTCTAATTGCCTCCCTTCTCTTAAATCTAGCCACTTTTAGTCAATTCAAAATGGCCGTTTCAGAATTGCATTTTTCTAAGGGTTGCCAGTTTGGAGATTTCTGGTTAGTTACAGCATCTGGTATTCCCAGTCAGTCACTCATGTAGGTACTGACCAGGCTTGACGTTGCTCAACTTCAGGAATTGTATAAGAATCAGTGTTATCTACACAATTTGGCCGTAACTTCAAAATTTTGAACACATTGCAAAGAGGAAATATTAAACTCATTCTAAGCAAAGTCTTTTTCCATTGTAAAAATATTATTTGCATCTATTTTTGCAGGTTGACGAACACTGATATAATGTCGACAGTTTTTTGCACTGGAGTTAAATTTGGTAACAAAGATGATTGGTTTTTAGTCTACACAGCTTATTTGAACACAAATGATCCTGCTGAAAGGAAACGTTTGATATACGCTCTTGGATGCACGCAGAAATTATGGCTGTTACAAACGTAATCAACTTTTTATCATCTCTTCCTTTAACAATGTACTGCAATATATAATTCACCTTTGTATCTCTTTTTTCAAGTCAAACTATTTACATCATAAAATTTGTTCAATTTTCAAGCAATGATATGAAATTTCATGCCAAGAACACTCAGTAAGTTAGGTTAAATGATGTTTTAACCTTTAAATTCATAATTTTAAAAAAATGTCAATGTCGAGGGAAATAACTCCAGATTGAAATTATCTCCCTTTGACCATTATGTAAATCTTTTTAAAATTTCTTTTCTAGTTTCAGAAGTGTACCATTATTATCATATTCTATTCATTGAAGAGTTCCACTGTCAAATACAAGTGGTCCATGAATTTAAGAGTTGATCTTGCTTGTGTTATATCTTTCATGAACATTTTTATGCTCTTAACAGAATGATTTGGTCTACATACTTTGATACAAACATAAATTTAGCCTGAGAAATTTTGAAAATTCCTTGTAGGTGGTAGAAATTGGATTCGTACAAATCACTTGATTCAACTGATTTGATTTGAATGGAACTCTAATTATACATTGAAGTGTTTGGGTGTGATGTATAATTGTGCTGTAAATTAGACCTGGTTGAAGAAGATGGGTTAGGGATAATTTTAAGAACATAAAGATAATTTCTCTTTTTATACAATTTTATTCAGACATAATTTGGTGTTTTGTATACAAAATATGAAATGTCTTCTTACTTAAAGCAATAGGTATGGATGTATAAATCATGGAGGGATCGGTTTATCTCTTCATAAAAAAAACAGGCTTATATATGCAAAATATTAAATCGTTGTATAATCAAATCATGATTGTGGTCTGCATTTTTTACTCTTTAGAATATAATTGATGATAATAATCTCCCGAGTGCAGAGTTACAAATTTTTTTTTTCTCTTTTTAAATTACAATTTTGGGTACCTCCAATTCAGAGCTTTGAAAATCAATTTTGGCAGATTCCTAGGGTGTATGTGTAAAATGGAGATAATTCATTTAAAGGCAAATAAGAGTTTTCTCCCTTGAAAGAAAAAGTGATTGTTATTGCTCTGTGTAAATCATATTTCTAAGTTGTTTTTATTTGTGCACCATTTTTAACATTGAGTTTGGAAGTGAGGTAAACATTAAAGGCTTTTATGGAAATAAAGTTGATTCTTTTTTTTGCGAGGGGGTTGTTGAAAAGAGATAAACCCTAGTTAATTTTAAGGCTGACAGGAGTTATCTCCATTCTATGCACAGATTTTAGAATTCTGATATTTTCTGTTAATGGCTACTTAAAATCTAACTTCTATCAAAACTGTCATCAATTTAAGTTAATTATCTATAATAATATAGGATGGATGAGAAACAATTTTTCTCACTGTTTTTTCTCTCTTCTATCGTCAATCCTTTCAACTCGTAAACCAAACATTTTCTTATTCATCAAAAGCCCATTTGCTGACAAAGGTGATACAACTCCCGAACCCCATGAAATACATATTTGACTTTCGTGGCAAAATGTAAAAACATGTAAATTATACAAAAACACATCAGTAGTCAATGAACAAAACTTTACTATTAATTTGAGTTTTTCCTCTCAATAGTTCTGGGGTATCTGAAGCTGCAGCTTTCCAGCAACTTTACATTAAGTGATTTTTAAGGGAAAAGTCACCTAATATGAACTGATCACACTAATACTATGTACATAAAAATGCTTATCCATGAATATTTACAGTAAGTGCAAAAAGTATCGAATATATTTCAAGAACATTCTTGTGCAGCTTCAAAATTGACTGAATTCAGACTATAGATTAAAAACACAAAAAAATATTGAGACAAGATTGATCATTGAAAAGTTCTGTGTGGGAATCAGAATTCTCTAGTTCAAATTTTGTCAATTTCTAAGCTGTTTATGAATGTTGCATCCAGTGTATATTAACATATGTATATTGTATATTTTTAAATTTAAAACTAACTCTACACAACCAAGATATATGTGTACATATATACATATATCAATATATATTTGTTTTTGTTTTTTATAATCAGATTCTTAAAGAATGCCATTGAAATGAAAGACTTCCGAAGACAAGATTTCCGAAATGTAGCTTATGCAATCAGCAGAAATCCAACTGGCAAGAATCTTCTATGGCAATATCTACAGAATAACTGGGATGAATTGGTAGAAAAGTAAGTAAACATTATCTCACAGAATGATACTAATGATTATATTGAACAGCCTTTCACAACCAGGGGCCATATGGCCCCCCCCCCCATAGAGGCCCTGATGCATTTGAAGGTGGCAACAAATTGAAATAATTAGTTATTTTCCTTCTATACATCTTCAGTTGTATTCCAGTTTTTTGCTCCTTGAAAATTTGCTTTACAGCACTTTTTGCTTTATGAAAAATGATGAAAAGTGAAAATTGCAATCAGCATTGGTGTCGTAGCAATTTATTGTAGAGGCAGCCTGTACCCACTTCCTACACCTCAGTCTTCTGTAACTCCTCTCTGTTGTGGAGTCTTGTTCGGCTCAGGGCTACTGAGTTATCTGCCCTTGAGTTTTTGACAATCATAATTTTCATCAGAATAGATACAGGTTGGACCTCTTTAATCCAGCATTCTGTAGTCTGAAAACTTCCATGGTCTGGCACATTTATAATCTGTTGACGTTAGTTTGTTAATCAGCCACCAACACAGCTCTGTAATCGATGCTAAGGCTCTGAACTTTGTTTAAACTGCAGGCGAGTGTTTAGGTGACACATTCCTGTTAATTTCATTTATACAGCTGTATTTTAGCCTTTCATGATGCCATCAAAGACACCAAGAACTGTAGAAGATGGTCCAAGTGCTGAAAAGTGTAAACATAAAACAGTATATCTTCACTTGAAAAGGCGAAATTTTGGAAATAATTAGAATAAACTTCTGTAAACATTTGGGGGTTGGATTGTCTACTCCGTATGATTTAAAGGAACAAATTTCTAATTTTTCATTGAAATAATGGGATTGACAGGTCAATTTCTGTAGTCTGGCATTCTCTGTTGTCCATCAATGACCTGGTCCAAAGCTTCAACCTATACAAAGGACAACAGAGGGTTCTATTCCTTTTTATATGTGTGTGTTTGTGTCCCATCACTTCTGGCCATACCATTTTGTCTAAAGACTTGAAAATTTGCATTGGTACTCCACTAGCTTTTTGGTGGGGGGGTGCTTTATTTTGATGGATTTATCAATAACATGTTTATTCTGGAGAATCTAGATGTTTCTCTACTCTATTTTAGATGCTTTCCACTGGAAATGACGTTTAGATTCTCCAGAATCCCAAGCATAAAATCAGAGCAGCTAAAGATGGAACTGTCTTTGACGAATCAAAAACGAGTTTCTGTGATCGGGACATTTTTTTTTAACCATTTTTATCATACTTTTAATGCTTTTTGGCCATCTTGGGGATTTGGAACATTTTTTTTCTAATTTAGTGTATTTAAATGCATTTTGGCAGTCAAATTAACACTTGAATATTTTTTGAGTGGGCAACATTGAGTTTCAGTCTTGGCAATTTTTTCTGCTAACACCCATGGCTTGTTCCTCAGCACAAGTTATGGCTAAGGTTAAACCACAGCAAGACCTGAGACAATGTTAATCTTAATGATGATGTCTTTTTGCAGACATGGACAAAGGTTCCTTCTACCTTCAATGATTAAAGCAGCAACTGCATCATTTAACAGTGATTACCAATTAGAAGAGGTAAGTGTTATTAGTCTTAATTTCTTTGCTTACTGTTCATAAAACCTGAAGTTGGCCCAACCAATAAACCACTTGCCTTCCTACCTCCAGGTTGTACGTTTGAATTGCACCAAGGTTTCTCCAATTTCATGCATCTGCTATAGCGTGACTGAAACCAACAAATAAATAAACAAAAATAAGTAATGACAGTTTTTATATAAGACCCAAAGGATAGGCCACAAGAAACGAATTTCTTCTTTGCAGTGCCCAGAAAGCGTGTACTTCTCTTGAGCAACATTGAGTTAAGAATATCTTACGCAGAGACCAGCTTTTCATGGAGGCAGAGTACAGGGTGTTTCCAAAAAAGATGCAACTGTCTTTTTGACAAATTGTATTTAAACTGTTCTAAAACTAAAAACTGTTTTTTGTGCAATAAGAATATTGAAAAACATCATGATATTCGTACGATTTTATTTTTAACCTTTTGCTTCCAGCTTGAAAATTTTATGGACAATCACTCAATTCTGAATCTTGGTAGAGAAGCTTTTGAAAAGGCACTTGACCAGGCGAGGGTCAACATTCGATGGATGGCTCGTAATGACAATGTCATCAGGACATGGTTAAGCAAACAGAAATTGTACGTTCCTTTTTTTCTCTCTTGTCCCTGCTCCCCAAATGAATCCCCTCTTCTCATGCATAGGAAACTCAGGAGAAACTTTTCAAGGTCATTATTTGTAGGTATTCTGAGGGGAGGGGTGACTTCCTCATTAGTGTTCACTCTCTCTGCGTGGGTACCCGCAGGGGGAAGGGGCAAATGGGGCATCAGGTCTTCATACCTTGATGTACTAGTATAAATAGATGGTATTATTCTTCTGTGGTAATACGGTTGCCACAAAGATATATTCCACGTATATGAATTCGCCCCCACTGGAGATATACCACCCCTCACCCCTGGGAAGGTAGCAGCGGATGGCCATGTCTTTCTGTTCTTATGAATCAACCAGTGATACTATGTAGCAGTTGTTCTCTGACTGGTGAATAATTCACGCAAGAGGGAATGAAATATTTATATTTTTCAATATTTGAAAAAATGTAATTTTGGAGATAAACGAAAACATAATTTCCAAGAATCTGATTCTTAATTCTAAGACCATTGTTAGCTAAATTCATGTAAACAAGGAAAATTCTATTATTTTTCTGTGTTAATTCTTTGTCACTCCCAGTTTCCTTTACAAATTTTCAAGATGCTTAAAAAAACGTGAATAAGATAAACACTTCATTTCTAGCCTTTCACCAGGTGAAATTTTGTCTGTTTCATTTCATTAGTCTGGAGAATGGAAAAAGTAACGAAAGGAAGGTAAAAACAAGAAATTCAAATAATTGAATATTAAGAAATTTCAAACAAAACCATTTGCATGAAATATATTTGTCCTTTGATGATAAGCAATTTTCTGTATTAAATTTTTTACTAGTTTATCTTACATGTTATTTTTGTTGCTTTTGATCAGAATATTCAGGTTGATTTACATTCTATAACTGTTAAGTAAGTAGCTTGTATTGAAAAATAAAAAAAGCAACCTGTATCCTGAAGAGCTCATTTAACATGGATGACACTTTACCAATTTGGCCATGGAGACCAATCTGCTACATGAAGCAACAATAAGATAAAAATGAACAAGAAAAAAAAAAATTAACCCGTTAATTGCTGATGACTGAAATTTCAACAAATACAGTTCTATGACTCAACTGTGGATGACAGAAATTTCCATTAGTCACACAATGGACTCTTCCACTTGAAGTTATGGAAAACCTTTTCTGTCTGTTTCTCAGTCCGTAACTTCAAAGGGTCCATTGATTACAGAGAAGACAAACTGATTATACAGGGTAGAGCAAAATAAGCCATTTACTTGAAATAATTTATAGGGACGTGAAAACATGAGATGACACAAGATCATAAGTTAACAAAAATATAAGGACAGTTAAACAAAAAATTAAAATTTGAATATTAAGAATTTCCAGAAAAAAAAACATTTGCATGAAATATATCAATCATTTGATGACAAATAATTTTCTTCATCAAATTTTCGATTAGTCAATTCAAAATGGCGGATGACTTCATTTAGAGAACGATAAGCAATAGAAGTTTAACTAAAGTTACAGCTGCATTCAGAACACATTTATACAATTTAATTATTATTTTTTTTCTTTTCTTCTTTGCAGTGCCCAGAAAGCATGTACTTCTCTTGAGCAACATTGAGTTAAGAATATCTTACGCAGAGACCAGCTTGTCATGGAGGCAGAGTACAGGGTGTTTCCAAAAAAGATGCAACTGTCTTTTTGACGAATTGTATTTAAACTATTCTAAAACTAAAAACTGTTTTTCAAAGACACAAAACGATGCTAATTACACATTTTAACTTTACAATAGATGTTGAAAGTGATTTCATTTAACCTGGATGCAGGTTCATACCTGTTTTATTACATCAGAAAATGACATAAATGACACAAAGGGATGAATGCTCAAATGAGACTAGCACATGATGCAATCATTTCAATTGCTAAATACTGTTGTCTCTAAGTACATTGTTGCCACTTGACCAATATTGTGCATGAAATCTCTGTGTACATAAATTCTACCCTCTTATCCATAGGGTTGCAGCCCCTATGAAACATCTTGTATAAGGCTGTAGACTTGGGCAAAAAAACAACTCAGCGAATGGATGTGTAAATAATTCTCTTTCTAAAAGTTATTTTTCCATATTCGTATTTACAGATTATTTGAAAACTTATTTTTTCTTACCTAGTAAACAAAGGAGTTATCGCTATTTTAGAATTGCTTGCTTGATTTTTTTCTTACCGTCTGATAAATTGTGTACAGTAGACTTCCGTTATTATGGCACTCTCGGGGATTTAAGAGTGCCGTTATAACAAAGTTGCTGTTATAAATGGGTGGATTTTACACGAAGTGTATCAATGATGGGAAAACAAAAAGTACAGACAAAAATGACTTTTTATCTCCCTTTCAGTCTTATATCCCCATTTACGGGTTACAGGCTTGCAAATAACATGGATGAACCAAAAAGGAATTATCCTAAATGTATACAAAGAAACAAACGTGCTGTTAAAATACATGTGTCATTGAATGGTGCCTATAGAATGACAGTTAATCCTATATTGAATCCCTGTTGCCCCTACAACCAGCCAAGTGGACTACAGTTAGATCACTGTATCCCCACTACTAGCCACAGGCTACAGATCCGTCTCTTTTTGAGTGTTTGTGTGTGTGTGTGTGTGTGTGTGTGTGTGTGTGTGTGTGTGTCTCTAGATGTTCCAGGTCACAATTTTGGAGCCATATTTGCATGAGTACACTACTTGGCATCATCAAAAAAAAAAAACACATTTAGTTTTTTCTCCCTTTCAAAAAAGTGCCTTTTTGGGTCTCCATGGTCATCGTGGACCAACTATGCCTAAATCTTCTGCTGGTATTTTTTCTCTTTTAGATAAAGGATTTTTTTTCTTTTTTAAAAGATAAATTTCTAGATAATTAGATCTGGTACATGCATGGTCTATAGTGATTCATTTGTGCGAGGTACAAATGTTTATCTACCCGACTATGAGGTCACGTTTCATTTTAAATGTTTGTTATAAGAAAGAAATGTTGATACTTTGCCCAAAATAGATAAACTCACATCAAAAAAATGATTCATCTAAAAGAAAAAAAAAAAAAATTAATGACCCTGCGACACAAATATCTTTTCAGATATGAATGGAAAGCAGAGGATTCCTACCACTCCATAACCAGTTCATTACTTAAAAAAATCAATGTTGCACACATAATTCCGTGCAATGACTCAGTTTAACAATACTGATACAATAGATGAGCTCGAAAAAAATGTCCTCCATCTTCCAAATGTCACAACCACGATTGAAAACTATAATTTTTTTTTAGCTCGAGATTTGCAGCAGCTGTCATAGTTGATGATTCAGATGTTCGCACGGAAAACATGTTAACTTGAGATCAGAAACAGCCGTCATAGTTGACGATTTAAAGAAAGTTGTTATTATAGTATAGGTATTTGATTATTTTTGGAAATTAATTAACTTCTGTTGTTTTATTTGATAATTCATAGTTCACAGGAATAAACTGTGGAGTTCAAATGATTTATTACATAAGTTAAAATCATTCTTGGTTTATCTGCTCCTTGATTTAGTTACTAAGATACCTCTTTATAGCTCAAATGAGTTAAATTAGATCAAGTAAAAAAAAAAAAAATTTCATCTTTGTATCTCAATAAATTGTTATAACTCCATGGTTTATTTTTGTAGATTGTGTGTGGATTTTTCGAGTGAAGACTTGTTGGGTCACATATATTACCATTCTAATTTCAAAAATGTTTGTCCCAAGAGAAAAAAAAAAAGACAAAAAAAAACTCATATTAGGGTGTTCGGAAAGTTATTATTTTCATGATTGGAAAATTACGTCTCAAAAAATATCTAAACATATGCCAGTAGAAGTTTTATCAAAAAAAAAAAAATATTCCTTGATAATGTAATTACCATTATGATCAATGACAGTAGCCCAATGGGAAGAAAATTTTTTAATTCCATATTGAAAAATTCCCCCCCCCCCAAAAAAAAGATTTTTAGTTTCCTGCATGGCAACGCTACCCTTCCAAAATTCATACATTCAGCAATGGCGAATATGTTGCTCTTCAAATCATCCATGGGGTTAAACTTTATTTTACATTATGAATGACACACTGTCAGATAGAAGAGATGATGAATGAAATCCAGATGTTGTTTTGTCCCATTTAACCGTGGTCTTGCATTAGCGTCAGCTCATAATTTACAACCGTGAAATATATAAGTGTTTTCCAGAAATCAAAATATATAATTACTTTCCGAACATCCTAATATGATGTCATTATTTTCCTTGTGTGTCAAACAAACACGTATATATTAGTATAAAGATCAAATCAAATGCTAGAAGCTAATTTAAGAATGGTGGTTTGATTATTGGAACTTACTAACTACAAAGCTTATCTGAAAATAATAACCATTCTTCATCTATGAATTTAAAAAAAATCTTATATGGGACCTGATTTGAAAAAAAGAACAAACATTTTGTCTCAGAGTCGGTGATGTATGGAATAATTTTTCAAGCTTCAGAAGTTATCTTTCCTCCTTACAGATCTTAGTTTAAATTCATTGAATACAAAGAACTTGTCATAAAAAATATATTCCTATGCATAGGTATATGTTTATTTATTTGTGTGTATGTGCAGTGCTTTTTAAAAACAATAAAAGTATCAACTGTATACAGTGCAAAGGTATTGTAGATAGGTCACAATACTGAACACTGAAAGCTGGAGTCATGCATACAATGAATATAATAAAATGAACTAAAATGGTTTTTCCTATTTCATAAAACAAGGGTGTGTTTTATTAACTGGCAAATATATCACTGTGGGTGCGTATACATATGAATACAGATGTATTAACTTGACAATAAGCAAAAATCATATTTTATTTATTATACTAATGTTTCACTTTTTGGTTTTAGCCAAGTTGCTATTTCAAATGAAACTATATTGACAAATGCATTTCTTTCAGGTTAAAACGTCTTGCACTATCATAATGTGTGAGTGGTAAATGCCAAGTATTCAAAATCATCTTGAAATAAACAAACATTTCAATATTGTTTCATTTAAAATACCAGCTTTGATAAAGCCAAAACATGAAAATTGTTACTTGTATTTAAAGCGAATTTATTATACTATTTTTCCTTATTATAATTTTAATACATAGTCTATAGTTCTGAAAAGGGTCATTAACATTGAAAGATTTTTTCAATCAATTGAACAATGTTTGGATGAGATGGAGGTAAGCAGAATTGTCCATCATCATTGGAAAATTTTGAATGGCTGAAAGTAGCTAGATTTTTACTGTTGCTAAAATAACATTATTCTTGATCAAGAAATTCTGTTTACTTTAGAGCCAATACAGGTTGTGAGAGGATTACTAGGAAGAGTTAGTGATTCAAATTTCCTAATCATTTATTGGTTTTATTTCATTACCTGGAAATTAAATCTACCCAGAAGCGATTAAAAAAACCTGGCCTCTTTTAACCATTCAAAAATGGCCCAAATCAAAATGATAGTACCTATATATTAGTGCAAAGATGGCCCATGTACATTATAATAATTAGTTGATCCCGTTAAGACGTTCAAAGCGAAAATAAATAATCATTATATCAAAAATAAAATTAAAAAATGGCTTCCAAAATGCAAAATAATTCATGAGGGAAAAAAAATAAGGGAAATAACTAAAAAAAGGACATCAAAATAATCAAAAGAAAAAAATTCTTGGCCCACACAATCACAAAACAGTGGAGAATTTTCTCAAACAATATGTAAATAAAGTCATGAAATTAGAATTTTCTTTGTTTATATGGGACATATAGAGAAAAAAAAAATCACATTTGATAGTTATGTTACAATCATTTATGAAAGATTGTTTTCTTTTTGTAATAAGGAAACATACTTTATCAAGAATTGGAAAAAAAAGACCAATTTGAAAATATATTTTCAAAGGAATAAATTATCAACTTTGTAAAGGAAAAAAGAAATTTGTTGAAAATAAAACTATATATCATGACCAGAGTTTAATTTTGTTTAAAATTATTGATTTCTTGATTTGAAGAGACTCCAGGACAATTACCCTCCAGGGGACGATTTCCCTTTGAGGACAATTACCCCCATGGGCAATTGCAAAGCATAAAATAAGATGAGAAACTACACTTCTTTGCAACAATGTATATAAAATTTTATATAAATTTCCATAAAGCCATAATTCATTTCAAACTTTTTTGATGAAAATTGTGTCTGGGGGTAGATTTCCTTGGGGTAAATTGTCCTGATATTATTTGAAAGAGGGTAAAAAAATGGGAGACAGTTCCTGCTGCTATGTTGGGAGCAAACTTGTATGACAAGATGATTTGTACTGATGTGTATATTCAACTTCTATCCATCTGGCTTCTATGAACAACAACAAAGATTTTCACACTTTCTGTAGAAATATAAAATTAGAACTTTCAACACAGTAAACTCTCTATTTAATGGACCCCAATATAATGCTTTTTGTATTTAACAAACACTTAAATCACGTGCACTTTGCATATGTGCACAATAAATTTGCTTTCAACGTTGCCAACTTAATTATTTTATATCTAAAATTTAGATACTTTTGTTGCATTTAGATCAAAAGAAATCGTTTATAGATATTGAATATCAGTTCAGATATTTTCTAAGGGATGCTCAGATACTTTCAGATTTGTTCAGTAAAATTTTGACGTAATTGGATTTTTGGCAAAAATCTTGATATTTTGGGGGCCTTTTTCTAATCAGGTCCTCCATACGTTTTCATCAATTTAAACCATTGGTCTCTTGTTACGGAAGATGTGCAGAACTAATTTTAATTCTTCTAAAACCATAATTTCTTGGGTTGACTTGAAAGTAGCTGAAACCGCAGAAAGCGAAAGCACAGATTAGAGGGTATCACTATATAACCCATGAAAGTTCTGACAGAAAAATCCTATGTGACGAGATTGGAATATGCTTGCCACAACCAGTATTTAGCCAGAGGCAGCTTCTAGTTGCTTTTACCAGTATCAGCAAATTACAACATTTAAGAATTAAACTAACCAAGGTAAACAGTAAAAAAAACTTCACAGAAGAAGAATATGGTCATTTGTTCCGGTTTCTTCACCAAATGTATATCAAGTCATAACGGATTACCATTATTTGAAAGGTGCAGATAGCCTAATGATTGGCAACACAGAAAATGGAATCAATGAATCAGGTTCAAACTCAAGCTGAAACAAATTGTGTTGACTTCGTACTAATGCTTTTGGGAAAGGGCAGACTTGGCTCTTCTACCTTGGTTGGCAACCTGTCTAAGAGACAGACTACTGATTTCAAACTGGGAAAGTCCAATCCCTTGTCCAATGTTGTGAGTGGAAGGCTAAAGACTGAGTAAAAAATGATTTCCTGAAAAAATTATATGGATAATGAAGTTTCAATGGGCCTGGCAAGCTGGAAACATATTATAAATTGCTCAAGTGAAATTAGAATTTCCATTTCATGTTGCTAAAAGTAATGTCAAACTCCTGCTCTAGACGTTCACTACATATGCATCAAAGTTTTGTCAAAATTTAACCTTTTGATTAAAAAATTTCTATATTTACTTCAGTCTTCGTACCTCACCCAACAGTTTTCTCTGTTGGGGAAGTTGGGGGGGAGGGGGGCTTGGATCAAGATCTGTACAAATGGAAAATTTGTTTCTATGCGGACTCACTTATAACGCAATGGAAAATTATGAAATAATGAAAGATGTCTCTGCCATTGTAGGGGACTGTTGCCATGAAGGGGATGTACCTGATTTTCAAAGATGTTGAGGCAGGTGGTACACGACAATGTACTTTCCACATGAATGATAGAACCCAGTGTTCCTACGCAAAACAATCCTCTAACAGTCACACTACCTCCACCAGCTTCTTGTTTGGTACCACAATAGCCCTTCTCTCCACTTCTCACATCAACTGTCACGGCCTGCCAAAGCATAGTTGGGGAATCGGTGGATTTTCTGTTCTTGCACCACTCACAACAACTAAATGTTGAGCACCTCATAAGCCGTGTCTTTTCAAAGATACTCTGGCCCAAGCAATTAGGTTTCATCAAAATCACATGAATACTTTCCTTCTTACCCATAACTGCAGCATTTAACACATTGAAATGGACTATTTGTGGCTGGCTTACTCACTTCTATACCTCTGAACCTGAAAAAGGAAGGTTGTTACAAGACTGCAACTGTCATTCTTGCCACATATCACACATCTATTCTATAGAGTAAGAGGGAAAAGAACAGACCCTAAAACCTGCAATCTTATAAATACAATGAACAATTTGTTTCCGATTGATTTTACAAGTTAATCCCCGTCCAAAACAAAAATAAATATTCATGGATTTAAAAATAAGAAAAATATCATCCAAAAATGCAATATAATTTATCGGCAAATAAAAATGTTATAAATATATTTATGAAATGTATGCATAGAATACAAGAAAGTGAGCAGACTATTTTTTTTTTATCAGAATTGATTTTTACAAGAGGAACGATACAACAGTGTGATGTGAAAAAGAAAATAAACATTCCTCTTTCTTCACCTGCTCTCGCCACCCTTCCTTTTGACTTTAACCAATGCTAAGAACTGATTCAACAAAGTCTGAACAAAAATATTTTTTGTCATTCATAGAACTGTGGTCTTTCGCTGCCGTTAAAAACCTGACCTAAGGTTTTCTTGGCTTCTCTCAGGTAAAGAAAATGGCTTGATAAAAAAGTAAAGAAAGAAAGAAAGACAAACTCGGTGATAAAGTGTTATTAAACGATTATTTCCAGATGACAAACAGAGGATACAAATATTGACATCATTTGCTAAATAATTGGAATTCAAATATACAAAAACATGATGAGGTCGAGGCCAGCAGAAGAAATTGAGAAAACTAAAAATCAAAAAGAAAAAGGAAAGATGGGAAGGGAAAAAAAATAATTTTTTTTTTTTTTTTCTTTTTAGACAAAAATGAATCATTTGTGGAAGAAACAGGCTGAGGTAGAGTTTTGGGATTTGGTCAGAAGGGGAGATAATTACGGACTTGATCTTCAAGACTCAGTTGGATTACCTCCCCTCCTAACCAAATCTAGAAACCCTAGAGGATTCTGTAGTGACAAAAGACAGTACATCTTGAAGTGACTTCAGATAGACCCTGCAGATACTAATAACGTACACGTGCTAGGAGTGTATCATCATCATCATCAGGAGCTTAGCGGCAATTTTTTCCTCTCTTTATTTTTTAGTTAATATCATTTGACTTCCAAATGCTATGGCCAGTATCTAGGAGAGTAGGAAAATAAAATTTCTCATCAAATTTAAACAAATTTCACTAGTCTTCTGTAACACAATTTTTGTTCCTGGGTAGTGAGTGTTATTCTCTAATTGCTCGTGTAAACAGAATAGAAAAATGGCTATTTGGTTCAAACTTGGCTTTTGAGACCAGGACGGTGATATTCATGTGTAGTCGTTTTCTTTTTGATTAAAAATGTGCAAATTTGCAGATTTGTAATTATTACAGTCCAGGTCATGGAAGCAAAGTTTGAAGGGTATAATTAACATTTTCTATACCTTTTAGGGATAATCAATCGGAAAAAAACTTATTATCCAGGAACAAAAAAGGAAAAATATGATTCACTGTATAATCTCTAATGTTTATTACAAGTGATTGCTCAGTGCCTGTTTTTTTTTTCAGGAATAAACATAATTGTAAGATAAAATTTATCAAATCCCAAAATTACAATTATTCCTTTTCAGGAAAATTAGACTGAAGAATCAAAATTCTTTTGACAGATCAGTTGATTTATATCTTTTTAGTCTAAAAAGAGTTTTTTAAAACAACTATATGAGGACTCCAGGACAATTGCCCCTGAGGCTATTCACCCCCAAGGGCAATTGCAAAGGATGAAATAAATAAGAAATCATTATATTTCTTTGTATTAATATGTACAAAATTTTACATGGATTTCCATAAAACCCTAGACTTAATCTAAACCCTAACCCATTTCAAACTTTTTACTTGAAAATTGTCTCAGCAGGTAAATTCCCCCCCCCCCCCCGAATGGAAATTGTCCAGATGCCCAATTTGAATGTTCATAAGAACAGTCTGTGTCTCAAAGATTCCTCATCTCTAAAACGGAAATTTTTTTTTCTTTTCACTTTGTTCTCTCACACTCTACTCATCTATCCCCAAATGTATGTGCACACACACACACACAGAGTTAATCCCTTAACAGAACAATATTTTTCACTAAGCATTTAATTTGGGGACCCATTTTATCTCCCAGCCAATATCCATTTCCTTCCAGAAACCGATTTCTCTTTCATGCCCGTGTCGACACGTGATGATGTGAAACAGCACAAAATGCAAAAACGAATCCGGAATCATTTTCATAGGGATTTACTTGTAGAGATGAGAGGGACAATCTATTGTCTGTCTGTGTGTCTATTATCACAGTCTAAAATCATCTGACCAGCCATGATTTCAACCCCCCCTTTTTTGTATGAAGTGATTGGGTACTTTGTTACTTTTTCTCCAATCAGAAAGAACCCCCACCCAAGGATAAAAAGGGAGTGGTCCAAGGAGAGAAAGGATCACTTGCAGAAACAAAAAGTTAAATGTTACAGTGTACAGCAATTATAATTTTGGATGACAATGTTATACTGTTAACATTCTAGAGAATAAAAGTCCAATAACCACTGACCCCAAACCAACAATAACATTTTTACATAAACATATTTACACAATAGTGGTTCTTAATCATTTTGGTTCCATGCCCGACCCCTACACCTGAAAAAAACTGGATGCTCCCGCCCCTTAACATAAGAAGAGTAATATAATTATAAGTCATGTGACGAAAATAACCACATCTTATATGCTGCCGTATATCTATAATTAAATTCTTGGCCTTCAGCCAAATCTTGCGTTTTTATGCTTTGATCAATTCACATTTACTATAATGAGTTAAGCATTAGTTACTATGGTAGAATAAGTAATTAATAATAATGTGTAATTAGTACCTAATAGAATTGTATGATTAGTAATTAATAGTAATGTATAATACTAAGAGAATTAATCAATTAAGCCTTAGCATGACTTAGTTTTGAGCCACAAAATACTTTTTGCTCTATCCACATTAATTCCAAATTGCTCCCTTGAAATGCCCCTAGCAAGAATGTTATTCAGACAATGAACAGAAGGAAAAAATGGTGGCTACTTTTTTCATAATCATGAAACTTTTCCATTTGATTTTCCGGGTTAAGTTTTGTTTATGGTCAATGTGGTTATACGAGATTTGTTCTGTAGAATGTTGAGAGGCTTCAGAACGTAACCAAAAATTATAAATATGTTTGTTTTTTTTTTACTTTATGATAATATTTGATAATTGAGTGAAATTCCATGTTGAGGGAAACGTTTCTCGGGCAACCTTCTTCATTTAAGAAGAACGGTTAATGTGGAAGCATACGAGAGGAAAGAAGTGTCCAAAAGTGCTTCAGTCACAGTTGAGGACTGTAATGCCAGTTTGTGGTCAGCAAAGTGGTGGTCATCATTACGAATGGGAGGAAGAGGTCAGAGGTCGCACTTCAGAAACCCAATATTCCAAGTAGCCAAATTATGATAGCAAGGATTGTCAAAGCGCCAATAGTTATTAACCACAAACCAACCTCCATTCGAAAAAAGTATCCTGAAAAAGAAAAAGGAATCGTTAACACCAGAGCAAAAAATGAATTTATAAAATAGACAGGTTTGGTTAGTTACTCAATAGAAACAGTCATGCAACTAAGCTCTTTTGGGAGAATTGGAAAAAGTGGGGAGATCAATGAAAAAGTTACTTCTCTTGCCTTTTGTTAGGCAGTGATCATTAAAAATCTTTGAATTTTCAAATAACAAGCAGGCACAAACTAAGGGATCAATTTAGCATAAAGTTACATTGCAAACCACACCTCTAAAAAAAAATAAATAAATAAAAAAATAAATTGAATAGCATTGAAATGGATACCATATGGGAACCTCTAATAATAAAAGACAGAAAACAATAACATCAAAAAAAAAAAACAAAAAAAATCATAACTGTCACCTGAGGTTTAAGGCTCCTAAAAATTAGCACCTGTTGTCCACATGGACACATAGTGCAATGGTTACAGCATCAGATAAATTACTGTAAAGTAATCTGATGGTTCTAGGTTTGATCCTAGTGTGAGAAAATAAAACTACTATATATACTACTAACGCTAAGAGGGGAGTACGGTCAATATACCCCTGTTGGATAAATAAAGGGTTCGGTTCGTTACTTCCCCAAATCTACCAGATGATACCTGACAAAGGCCGTAGAGTGCAACGGCCGAAACGTTGTATGAAAAACAACCAAGATGAGGATGGTCCGAATATCAATAGAAATATATATATATATATATTATATATTATTTCATATATATATATGAAATCCTTTTTAATTGCACACAATAAGGAGCAAGTGTTTGAATTTTCAGCCCCATTGGTGTGGCTTATGCACATGATGCAGTAGGCCAACCAGATCAACTTGAAAACTCAAAGAAACCTATGTTGCTGGTTTCAGTTGATAATTTCAAATAGGTAAATAGATGGAAATCAGATGGTGTTGAATTTAATTTGATTTTAAAAAGTGATAATTATGACTTTCAGAGATTCTTTTGAGGATCTCTGGAAATGTTATAAAGACAATGAAAAATTAAGCTGAAGATAAAAAATAGTCATAAAAATTAATAATGATTTTTAATACTTGATCAAATGGAATTAAATGAAAAATATCTTCATTCAACAACCAGCTATGTTGCTCAGACCAGGATATAATAATAGTTTGTATTTTATTTCAATTAAATTATTTTAAAACAGAACAAACACACATTAAGGTATAGAGTACATCTGGATTCATATTTCGGTGATATGTACCATAATGTTCGGGCATCTTCCCCAAACTTAGAGAAAGATTTCAAAATAAAAATTGGAATTATTTTCATGTTTAACCGACTTCAAACATTTTTTTGGACCCAAGTCTGGTATAAATACCCTATCATGAATGGGCTCTGTTAAATCTCTACACACAATGGAATGTTCCCTCCAGGGCACATACCAGAGTGAAGCCAACATAAAAAGCCTTGACTGGAGATTGAACTCAGGTTACCAATTCTATTGTCAGCACCGTTACCAACTACACCTATCGCACCTTCACATTCTCACAACAATCATATTTCACAATATCTAAGGTCTTGAACATTTGAGATAATATAATAAACATCCTAATTCTTTAAAAAATCATTTACATCTCTTGATACCACTACATATTCTGGTAATCTATTCCACAGAATTTTCTGATTTTCAATCTACCTCTATTTACTTCTACTGTATATGTCTGGCCTCTCAGTTCCTTGAACTCCCTTCTAGTGAAAATATACATTAGGGTCTACTAATTCTAAACCATAATACTGATGTTTAAGATTATGCATCAAGTCATCCAGATCCCTCCTACTTCCTAACACTGTTTACCGCAACTCTTTACATCTATCATTGTAATTCATACTGTAATAATTCTGGTACAAACTTTGTTGCTCTCGGATTAGAGGAAATGCCAAATCACAAGAAAATTTTCTCTATCACTTGCCTGTGATTACAAAAGTGAATTAAGGGGTGAACAGTTCTAGTCTAATCAAAACAATGCCTAGCAAGTTGGGGGGTACCATGGAAAATTAAAAATCAGTGCCAAATTAAAGAAGGGACTAAATTAGAAGGAGCCGAATTGGTCATAAGGTCTACTGAAGATTGAAATGGAAGCAGAGAATTTGTTTGAAGGCATGAAACAGCTTACCTTGATTGGGTTGATGGATCTGCACCATATAATCCGGAGAAATGGTGAGGAGATTGAAATCATGTCTTCCAGTCACGGCACGTGCAGAAGAAGATATTGGCAAAAATTCAACACCTGTTACAAATATTCCATGGGCTGCTGGGATATGATATAATTTCTGAAGAAGGAAAGAAAAAGACAAGAGCTTGAAACAATATCTGGTTTGGAAAGGTCTTTAGGTTGTCTGTCTGATTCTCACAGACAGGCAGACTTAACTTAAGACCAGTATCATATAAGTTTCCAGTTGTCCTTGCGTTTTAAAGATACAAGATGTGTATCATTAGTGGGTCAGAATGTATTATTGAATTAGCATGTGACCCCTATTCACCCAGGAAAATGGATAATCTGCAACAGTTCTGAATAGGTTGTCTTTGTGGATTAATTAAATGTTTTTACAAAAGTAATTAGATTGTGAACTATAGATGGAAAATACTGGAGAATTGTACTATTGATAAATGCAGATGAATAAATCCTTTTGTAAACTTTGAGGGTTTCACATCAGAAAGCATCCCTTACCTGCAAACTAAAAGAAATATAGACACTGACGCTGCCTGATATCGTCCCAAGACCCAAGTAATCACCATCAGGACTGAAAGAGAGAGAAAATAAAAATGAATCAACAACAGAAACGAAGGAAACGAATAACCACAAATCAAAGAATTGACTGATTAGAAAATGTTGCAGTAAAAAACATGAAAAAAGATCAATGAATAAGTTACTTCTCCCAAATTTTGATGGGCAGTGATCACTAAAAAGTATGAATTTTCAAAAAAAAGCGTGAATGCTGTCGGACACAAACTAAGGGATCAATTTGATATAAACTTACATTGCGAATTGAACACCCTACTAAAAACTTATCGAGTGGAAGTGGGGTGGAGGATTTAAAAATTGTTTTTTTCTAGACATAAGGAGTAAATGTTGAAAATTTCAGCCCTCTAACTCCATTTGGTGTTGCCTGTAGGCATGATATATACATGCCAGCAAGACCAACTTGAAAACTGAAGAAACCTATATTGGTAGTTTTAGTAACAATTTTGCTTGACAGTTTCAAATACAACAAGAGAAAACTTATCAAAACACAAGAGAATTTCTTTTCAAGAGAAAAAATAAAAATAAATATAATTAGACTTCAGCCAATGAACCAAAATATGTTGAAAAATGGATTCAAGATTTGGAGCAGTTTTATCTTATCCATTTGGCTGACGAAATGGTGTAAAAATTAACAAGATCCGCACTAAAATTATTTGCTTTTTCAAAATACTATTTCACATACGAGGAAAACGTTTACTAACAAGGGTACTTCCTGATTTTGTGGGTTGGAACAAACGTGAAAGAAAATTCTTTGCAAAATATTATCAAAGTGTTATCTGAAACTGTAACCGTGTCAAAGGCTTCAATCATATTTCATGATTTGGCTGGAATTTTTATTCAATTTGAATCATTTTATTGATTTTTGATTAATCTGGGAAAATATAATTTCAGTTTAGAAAAACAAAAGTTCTTATGATTTCTAATCAACACTTTCACATGAGAATATTTTAAAATTCAAAACCCAAGTTCAAAATTTAATCCAATCCACCTGGAAAAAAATCTATCCCTCTCGTCATAAAAAATCGAAAGTACTTTGACTCAATTTATCATTTTTTTTTTTTTTTTTTACTATTTGCCTAAATCTTAACATTCAACTCAGTTTTTATCACAATTTATTTTCAATTCATTTGCAGCTTCATTTCATTGAGTTTTCATAACATGGATTTAGATGAAATTGTAGATAAATATAACACATATGAAGCCACAAGAAACTGTTATTGTATATGAAACTCCATTGTGTCACATTTGTAATAAAGTGAAATGATAAATGACATTGTCCAATGAATTAAATAAAATATATTGAATGGTTAATGAATTGTTTTGTATTGAAGAAAAATTATTGTTTTATACTAAAATTATTGTTTGTTACGAAAAAAGTTGAAAAGGAAAGGGAATTTAACGAATATGTTAGAATTATCTTCGACAAAGTTTTGTTTCAGGTAACACCATTATAACTCACAAAAGATTTTTTTGTGTTTGTCTCAACTTGTAAAATAATAAAGTACCAAAAAAATGCAGGTGAAAGCAAAAGTCATCTTGAAGAAATAACAGTAGAACCTATATCATCTCAAGAACGCCCAGGCAAGGTTGCCAGATTCGGCCAGAAGGGGAGATAATCCATACTTCATCACAAGACTTATCCAACACAGGAACCTCAAGAGACTGGTATCGAACCTCTGCCTCAAGACTCACTCGATTACCTGAATTTGATGCTATCCCAGTGCTATGTTGGGTAAGTGTCAGAGATAAAGTTAGGATTTTTCTTCTTTTGTAACCCAATCCAGTAACCCCATGCAAGATCTATAAAGAATAGAAGAGAATAGGAATTTACCTGACACAGAGAGCTGATAAGATTTCTGAGCCCGTTTTTTCAACTTTTGAACATTTAAAACTTGTACAATCCCATTTTGAAAGGTAACAGGGCAGAGGTTTGACAGCTCTGCGGCTCGGAATGTTTATTGTGTAGAGATTGATTTGGTCCTTGTTTCCTTCGACACAACCAAAGCTAGAAAGGAGAAAAAAAACAGGTCAATAGGAACTGTCACATGATTAATATTTTTTGGCAGCATGCAGTGTGGGGCGATGATCAATTAAAAACATTGAAAAATAAAAAGTTAATCAATGAATAAGTTGCTTCTTTAGCCTTTTGTTGGGCAGTGATCAAAAGAAAAGAAAATTCTTTTTAGAGTTCAAATTTTGAAAAAACTGAAAACTTATTAGGCGGAGGGGGGTGAAAAAATGAAAAAAGTGTAAATGTTTATATTTTTAGCCCTTTAAGCTCCATTGGTGTAGTCTGTATGCATGATTCATATCTACATAGCCAGCCAAACCAACTTAAATACTGGAAGAATCCTATTTTAGCAGTTTTTAACACTAAGCAGAAAGCACTGAGTTCAAAAATACGAAAAAATAGCACACCATTAAAAATTAAAAGGTCCATTCAGTCAGCCAAAAGAATCTGTCAGGCAATCCATGTTAGGAGTGATCAATTAAGAAATTAGAAAAAGGGCGATCAAGGAATAAGTTACTTCTCTTGCCTTTTATTTTGCATAGATCACGAAATAAAGGTTTGAATTTTCATGAAACAAGCATGAATGCTACTGGACTTGAACTAAGGGATCAATTTAGCATAAACTTGGATTGAAAATTAAACCCACCCCCCAAAAAAAGAAAAACAACAACAAAAAAAAAAAAGATTTTCAGACATGATATGTTTAAATTTTCATCCCTCTAACTCCATTAGTGAGGTCTGTCAGCATGAAAAATACATAGCCAGACCAACTTAGAGATTGAAGAAACCTATTGTTACAGTTTTGGCTGATTTTTTTCAAATATTAAACTGTTTGGTACAAGAAAATTATTCTTTTTGTCTCGCACCAATTTCAGGAAAAATTTAAAGGGAAGTAATAATTCTTAATGATGCAGTTATTTCCCTTGCATCATTAGAAAATATTTCATTAGCATTTATATTCAAGGATTACAGATCAGAAATGGATTAATTAATCGTGGTCCTAGGGGAATTTTAAAAAAGGGTGTAGATAGGATTTCAACAAATCAGAAGAGGGCAGAATGCAGCTGAAAATTTCACTAGAAGCAGACGAAACTAGGTTTTAACGACAGTAGCAAAAAAGAATTTTAAAGAATTGGGCCTAAGTGGATGTTTGTCATGTTTTTTTCCCCAAGCTAGATCAGCAAAGAGATACAATCTAAAGGCCCTTCAAATATTGTAGGCCACTCAATCGTAAGGAAATTATCCCTGGAAAATTTTTAAGGAATTTTTGAATAATTCTGCAGAAAAAGAAATGTGTTTTTTTTAAGGATTTTTCTTATATATTATATAAGGATTTTTCTTATATCATATATATATATATATATATATATATATATATATATATATATATATATATATAGGAAAAAAATAATCTGAATTTCGAAAAAAATATAACAGTCAAATTGGAAAAGAATTTCAGAGGAAAAAAAGGAAAAGGCTCAGGACTTTCATGAGAATTAGAATACCCATCATCGCTAAAAACAACAAATATGGTGAATCCCCCAAAATATAGAGTTCAACACCAACAAACCACGTGACCCAAAAGGAAATTTTTCAAGACTCACCAACATCCACGGAATCTGTACTGTTCTGTTGTTCTTGCTGTCCATTTGAGATCAGTGTGTTTCTTACCATCTTTGGCATTCCAAACAATGCCAGAATTGTCTTTGGAAATTGTGACCAGCTGAAAATTCAAAAGTCACAACTGGGGTTATAATGGTCCAAAAAAAAACAACAAAAAAAACAGCATTCATAGTATAAGAAATCTTCAGACAAACGAATATTCCAACTCTTGTTCGTACAATTTGAACTCTTCTTCCTATCTTCAATGTAAACGTTTTGGAAGGTCCATTCTATGGCCCTCTTCAGATGTAAAATGCAATATCCATAAAGAAAAGAGTCTTTTCCCTATATCTTTCACTGGTATTTGTTGGGTTTTTTTTTTTATACCACCAGAGACAGACACTGATAGGAGAGACTCTCTTTCGTTGGAGATATTACATTTTACACTTGAAGAGGGCTGAAGAATGAAATGTTAAATCTACTTTGAAGATGGGAAATAGAGTCTGGATAAACTAGTCTAGATAAAAAAAATGCTTGCTGGAACCATGGAAATAATACAGGGCATCTTTGTAATTTAGAGAATTGGAAAAAAAATTGATAATGCTAATAAAACTAAAAAGCACTCAAACAGTATATATCTCTGCCAATGCCATTATCACTGAAACCTGAATCAAGTTTCAAATCCCAGACAATGCCTTGATCAAAGCTTGTAATAAATATCTATCAGAGACATCCCTTTGGATCTTCATTCATTTCAACAATTGATTATTTCTCTTGTACCAAGCAACTTTGTTATAACTGTGTTATTACATCCAAAATGCAGAAAAATTGTCCAATCACTCACCCCAATAATAATGATCTGATCTTTATCTATCTATACAATACCAAATCGGTGCATTGTAGCAGGAAGTATTGAATTAAGGTACTCCAGAAATGATATAACCTGAAGAATGCAGGAAAAGGTCTGGTCGATTTGCAACGGAACAATAATAGTGTGAGGTCAGCATCCACACTCATCCCAATAATAAGCATCTGATTTCCTTCTATGTATCCATCAACAATTTGTTAAAAATTGGATTTCTTCTATTTGTATGTGACCTCTAAGCAGCTGAAACAGTGCATTGTAGCCGAAAGTAATGAATTAAGGTGTCCCTAAAAATCAGCTTAAATCTTTTATTAGTAGGCAAAGGCCCCATTTTTGCCTTCTGCAGGAAGCAAGAGAAAATCCTGCTAATGGGTCAAGTTTTCAGCTGGTTTTCCAGAATTCCACAAACGAAAATATTCCTCAACTCATTAACCATTCTTTTCCACTTCAACCCTTAAATTCATATTTTTTCAAATTGATTCTGAATATCAAGGGAAATAACTTCTGACTGAAGTTATTGAGAAGTTTCACTGTCAATGACAAGCACTAGCAAGTGGTCCATGAACTTAATAGTTAACACTTACACTCCACAATGGAGAAAAAACAACAATTTAATCCATAGTTAAATACTGGTGATTAGTATATTCATATCTTATCAAAAGTTGGACATTAAGCCTATCATTGAATAACGTATTAAAGGGCAACGAAATCATCACTAGATCTGAGAGTATTAAGGTAACTGGCAAAAGTGAAGTCAGAGTGCTCAAGAATGAGTGTAGGAATATGTAAACAACACTTCAGGGTTGCAAGTTGGGCTGCGGCAAGGGGGGTGACATCTGAACTTTATCTCTTACACTTACCCAACAGAGGCATTGCAAGAGTATTGAATTTGGAAATATAGTGACTCTTGAGGGGGAGGTTCAATACAAGCCTCAAAGTCTAGAGCCTGATACTGAATCTTTGCTTCCTGACCCATTCAAATTCCAAATTCAATGCTATTTCACTGCCTGTGTTGAGTAAGTATCAGAGATAAGTTTGGGTTATCTCCCCTTATAGCTCAATCTGGTCATCCAGCCATACTCACGTTTAGGTATGAACAAGCATATAAATAGATAATATTGGTCATGGGGAACCAAATATGATTTTCCTGTCAGATGGACAAAGAAAGTTCATTTGTCTTGATAAAATACAAGAATTATTAAACATTCAGGTTATCATAAATGAAACATTCCACTTGTATCTTACCCATTTTCCATTTGGACAAACTGCAAGATCATCAATATCTGAAGAGTGGGCCTTCTGCTCGTACACCATCTTCAGTTTTCCATGCTGCAACAATAAAAAGCAACCGCAATTAAGATGAAGGTAAATAAAAGCAAGAAATGGATCATAATGATTTACACACTCCATCTAAAGAAATAGATGAAATGAATAAAATTAGATTACAGACACAGAACTACCAGTTGATAATGAACGTGGTGCAGAATAGATCAGAATACAGAATGAACTCGCGCTTCCCAAGGAGATCCAGTAAAACACTATCCTACAAAAGAACCCGTGCTAATCTACTGAAAATGTTCAGGATAGTCTCATATCTACAAACCATCAACCAAGACTGTAAGTTCAACACCTTTCTAGATAAAATCATGCTATTGTCATCCCAAAGCAGTGCAATCACCGAAGTAAGAAAGCACTTCTTCTCAGACAGATCCACTCTTACCTGGAACAAGCTAGCAGAAGCCCCAAGTTCATCTCCAAACATAAACATATTTAATTCAAATCTTAGGAAAGATCTTGGACACCAAATATTTGAGAATGAATTTTCAAACAAAAGAATAAACCATAGAAAGACTCTATAGGTTGACTTTACAAACCCAATATTGTCCTGATTGAGATACAAATAAGCAGTACATTTTTTGTAAAGTATCCCTAATCATAAAAATGTGACATATTTTTACTTTATACAAATTAAATATCCCAAGGAAACAATCTTTTTCCATCCAAGAAAATAAGGTGAGCCATTTTCTGTTGCATCTGTAGATGAACTGTCTAGTCACAATGTAATTATTGTATTGATATAAAAAAAACAAAAACATTAGACGTAAGTCTAAAAGGTGGAACGACTCACCTCCCATGCACGAAAGCTCCCTTCTGTGCTGCCCGTGAATAGCAAACTGCCATCAGGACTGAACCGTACAACTTTTTGGAACTCATCCTCACATTCATTGTAGACCATTCCCAAGGATTCCACTTCAAATGACACAATTTTCGTAGGGCCGTTCTTAGTGCTTTCTTTCTCATCAGACTTTCTTCTTTTGCGATGTCTCACTTCATCCTCTTTGAAAATATAGGAAAAAAAATACAAAAGATACAAAAAGAAGACTTAGAATACTGTCTAAAATTTTGAGAAGAGTCATTAATATTCAAAGAGATTTTGGGACAATTAAACTATTTTGTTGTTCATACATTTCCCATTTGATACTGTTGTTTTATCACTTTGCACTACTTGAAAGAGAGATCAGGAAAAGAAACTCTTTCCTTACAGAGATTATTTATGACACTGGAAGAAATCCACCAACAACAAAGACTTCAATTAATCTTCATTATTACGATCAGGTCAAGTCTTGTAACACTTGATTTTTATTAAATTTTGACTAGTTTTTACCTTCATCATAATTTTAGTTTTTTTTTCATACACCTTTGAATACAGTCCGTTTTTTCTATGGCAGTGAACAGCGTGATCAGAAATAAAGAGTAAGCCTTTAGCAATTAGCCATGAAAACTTTGAATGAGTACGTAAGTTCAATTCTCACTGAAAACTAATTCTTTATTTCTGAATGCACTATTATTCATTGCCATAGAAACAATGACTCAAAATGGAACTTGTATAAAAGCAACAGAAATTAAGATAAAGGTAAAAACAAGTCAAAATTTAATAAAAATATGGAGTTCAATTGTCAGAGAAACCCTTTGAAAATTTGAAATCTTATTCAATGTCTTGGCATGTGACAAATTCTTTTATCAAACAAATTCTGATCTATAACAATATTACTATATAGAGACATTTGGGGATTATAATAGTTTATAGAAAGCTCCATAACAAACTGAACTATTCTGGTTTAGAAAAACCACTGAACAGGCTGTCCTGAATTTACGTTGGTTTGATTAACGCCAATTGATAATGACACAGGTTCAAGATTTGCCCAATCAAATCACAGTCACACAAAAAAATGACCTAATCAACTAGTGGGCTAAAGAATCTTCTCCCTATAAATGTCTGTATCTATCAATATAAGGGTGTGTGTCTATCCCAGTTTTGGGATCAACAACCTTGAAAATTGGCATGAGTATACAACAGCGTACCATCTGAAAAAGTTTTTTTTTTCCAAACAAGTACTTTGGGGCTCTGTATGGTCATTTTGGGGCCAACAATACCCAAAACTTGTGCTGGTATTTTTTAGACAATTTTACATCTATTTTTTTTTGATAATTAGTTCTTGTACACACAGGAATATTTTCTCTTCTTATTCGTAATTCAGGTAGTATTTTATTAAACTAAGTATTACTTATCATTTCAATAGGTAAAGTGGACTCAGATTTCCACCACTGGAAACTTATGGAAAAATCAATTTGTTGCTTCACCTGATTTTTTATCTTCAGTTGGCACAACTTTATACTTGAGAGAATACAAGTGACACTCGTTATCCATTCCCATGGCTAAAAGATGATGCCGACCATCTGAATATGTAGCACTATTCATCACAGCCTGTGTGCCTGTATCCAGGCGGGAGACACTTGTAGCCTTGATGTGATCATCGGCAAATGAGACATCAAAGATTTCCTGCAAAATAAACAAAGAACAAATCAAATTATTGATATACAAGTGAAAATTGATTTTTTTTTAAGCTTAAAGCAAAGAGATAGTTTAAGATATAAGCTTGTACACAAAAATTCTCGTAGGAGAATGATTTTAGATGAATACATCAATACAGAGACAAATAGACTTGATTTGAAGCCTAGTTGCTGCAAGGTCAAACTTGACTCCTACTTCTATTTGAGCTTAGGATGATTACTGCAATTTTTGTATTGTAGATAAAATAAATAAATTTGTACACAAAAGACTTGTTGGTTGGTCCAGTTGTTAAGATACTGTTTACCAATCACTTAGTCATGGTTTCAAATCACAGAAGGGAAATGTTAATTTTATGTATCAGTTTGGTTTGATGTAACAAGATAGATAAGCAGTGAAAAGTTAATGCTTCCCCCCAATTTAGTTGAAGGTAGTAATTGTTCTTGTAACAGAGGAAAAACGAAGTCAACTTGGACTGGCGTCTGACAAAATACAAAGATATATGCGTCAATCATAAAAGAAAGGATTCAATACAATGTAAGTAAAACAGCTACACAGGTCTAAAGCTATAATATACAGGTGTCCTCCGATTAATGACCTCCTCCTATTGACCAACCACATTTCCAAGTGCGGCCTATTGTACTGACTGAAAACAGAAATATATGATCAGAGCATTTCCTCCTCCAGAAAAGATAAAAGGAGGATAATAGTGGATTCTCATAAAAGAACAATTTACAAACAAGTTGATCTATCTGAACCGACTTCTGATTTACCGAAATGAAGTTTGATAATTGTGGTAACACGTTTTCTGCTTGTGTTCGCTGCATTGCTTTTTTTTTTTTGGCGTGCATTTTTACCATAGCTTCTAAAAAGCAGTACACCTACGTGTACTCTTCCAGGGAAATGCATCACAAATATATGTCAGAAGACAAAGCTGGAAGTTACTGAAGAACACTTTCCATGGCAAGAGTCAGATTAAGCTCATGGAAAAGTCAAGTTACAAATAGATTTTATTTGATATTCCGAAGATCTGTACATACATATATACCATTAGTCATTTACATGAAAAGGTAAAGTCAAAAATGAAACAAAGTATAACCAGATTGCCTTTGTATTCACTGAATGGTATAAGGTGAGGTTAAAAAAGAGCGACAGAACTGCCTTTCAATTTACCAAACAATGTTTGCTAAATACTGTGAATTACTGATCTTACTTATAACTTACATAATGAGAGGCAACCATCAGGTATAACAAATGTTCAGCTTCATCAACAACTTCCTACCCCCAATTAGTTGCTATAGCATTTAAATGTGGTACTCAAAATTTGTAAATTTGACTATTTTTGATTGAGAAAAAGAAAATATGAATACTTATGAAGTATGAAGGGAGGGAAAGATATACTTTATAAAAAGGGGCCAAAGTACTGATGCATTGGCAACAGATTTTTCATTTTTCAAGTCTCTTAATATATCCACTTTTCATTGCCAGTGAGTTCCTTCTCTCAAAATAATCAGAGGAGAAGGAAAAGGGTTTAAATGTTGACATATGTGGATGTTCCTCTTCGAAAGTTCATGTGGAATCCATTTTCCTACCATGCTAAGATTTGGAAATGATATACTCCAGTTGAATTGCACAAGCAATAAGAGCTGAGGAAATTTCAAAGACACTGATGATTTCTCTAACATTGTATTAAATATGGTGCTAGGAACTTTTATATCATTATAATATATATATATATATATATATATATATATATATATATATATGTGTGTGTGTATGTGAAATGACAGTATTGGAAGACTTGCTGGGACAGATGACTTTCTATTTTGATGTTTCACTCCTTAACTCAGCTTTCATAAGACTGATGTGTTAAGAAAAATTGATGTTTTTATAAGTAGATGGTGAGTTGCGGTAAGGTAGGAGTGAAAGTTAATTGAGTGGATGGCTATTTTGGAGACCATTTGGTGATATGTATGTGATGACCTGGGGATATCAGTTCCTAGGAATTAGGGAGGTCATTCATACACCCTATGTTGACTGATGTGTGTAGGTTGACAGGGGCCTGTGGTAATATTCTGAACCTGTGTGTTGGCTGGCATTGCAGGAAATTAATCGATAAATCTTCGGATGAACCTTTTATGTCTGTGCATGCATATATATATATATATATATATATATATATATATATAAAAAATTAAATCCGGCACACTGAAGAAATTGGCTGAAATAAAATAAGCAAAAATCACTTGTGTACATGAAATATATATATATATATATATATATATATATATATATATATACCTTTACAGATACCAGGTGTGATCATTTTTTCTATGTTGAGTGTGATTTGTCCAGTCATTAAGGTGTTTATGAAATGTGTGTGTACACTCCAGATATAACCATTTTTCTATCTAAATCTGTTCATATCAATTTCTCTCTCTCTCTCTATATATATATATATACACATATATATAGAGACACATACACACACACATACATATTCAAGCAATAAATCACTTACGTGTATGTATGATGTCAATTCATAACATACACATGTGTGCTCATTACATACACTTATATACACATATATGTATGTATATCAATAGAATGAACAGTTCATGTTCAACAGAATGTGATAATTATACAGGCGTTAACTGAGTAGCATATCAAACAATCCTAGATCGAATAAAAGAAAAATGAGTGTTGTGCTAATATGATAATTATAATTTGGTAGAGACTGGTTTGAACCCATCAATTATCACACACACACACACACACATATATATATGTATATAGATACTTATATTCTTAGGTGGGATAATTAGAATGATTTCTCCTCAAGAAATGACAAGATTACTCACATCTGGATGAATTATTCGAATATACATTTTAGTATAAAAGCTTTTATAACGAACAAAAACAAACACATACCAAAAACAAAATTTATATTTCTGTCAATTTCCTAGAACTCTTCATATGGATGGAAAAAAAACGAATATCTCTTTTAATACGAGATAAACATCGGTTTTATTCATAAAAAATAGAGATGCCAATTTTTAGCGGATTTGTTTTCTATATAACAATTGAGACAACAGCTGCAGTCACAGTAGTAGTAGTGATGTAGATGTAAACACACAGACACAGCAGAGGGTGATTTATCCCCCCTCCTCTCACCGTTTGCTTTAGTGTGACAGAAACTGACTAACATACAAACAAACAGAAAGACAGATAAAAAAGTGATGTTGGCTCCAATGCACCCACACACAATCAAGGACAAAAGACAACAAGTCAATTTTCCAAATTGATGTGTCATTTTTCATAAATTACTACAAATAAATAAAAGGTTGTGAAAGACGAATAACAGCCTTTCAAGTGATCACCATAAAATCTACATTGTCCCACTCAATGCTGAGTCACCTTACAGAATGACAAAAAAAGAAAAAAAACACCAACCGAAGTGACTTTTATCTACAAAATAAAACCTAGTTTTTATACATTTTGATAAAAGCAGTTGCAGAAGTGTGGGAAAATACCTACGAGATATGCAAATAGTGTGAAATGCACTGAATAGAGAGAAAAAGAACAAAGATCTTCACTTCTCAAAAGAAGATAGCTGACATTAACCCATTCGATTGCCGTGTTCTAAATGCAATAACCTTGATCATAGAGGGTTACACAAAATGAGTTGAACAAGCATTTCAAGGGAAATTATGAATCACCGCCACCAATGTACACTTAATAGTGATAGTAAAATCAAGTTACCTTGATTAGAATACTATCAATATGGTTTGAACCATGAATACAGGATTTGAAAAAAAATTTTGAATTAAAAAAAACAAAAAAACAACTGTCATGTGACCAATGCCTTTGAGCAGCAAGTCGTATGGGGGGTGATCAAGTAAAAATTTTGAAAAAAAGGATAATTAATGAATAAGTTACTACTTTTACCATTTGTTGGGATGTGATCATCAAGTCTAAATTTTCAAAAAAATAAGTGTAAATGCTGTCAGATAGAAACTTAGGGACCAATTTAGCAAAAAGTTACATTATGAATTGAATACCCCACTAAAATCTTGTGGAGAGGGGGTAAAAAAAAACACACACACTTTCTCTGCTCATCAAGGGGAATGTGTGTGCAAAAAATCAAGTTTCTATGAATGGTTACGGCTGGGCAAAGTCTTTATACCTAGATACATAGATATATGGATATAAATGTGAGAACATAAATAACTCATCAACAGTGTTTAAACCAGTCTGTTGTGGGTATAGGTAATGAACAGTTTGTTTCCTCTGTACCATTCCACTTGAAGTTATGAGTAAAGAAACATAGAAGCAAGTAGGAAAAGTCATCTGCAGTTAATAAGTTAAAAGATAAAACTATATATTTCAAGGGATAAGGTGGCCTCCAGATTCATTGCTTAGTCACTGAATTAGTATTTGGCCTTGGGGGAGGGCGGATGCTTTAAGCTTCACCTTATCTGCCAAAATATATGGTAGAAATTTAATGTAATCTGACTAACTCAAAGAGATCTTCAAAGCCTATGTAATGTTTGCAAACTTTCCTAAAGATCAGTCCTGTCAGCCATTTTGAGACTTCAAGATTTTTAATTGAATGGCTTCTCTGTGTCAGACAAACAGAACATTTGGAGGTTCTTGGTTTCATTTTTACTAAATTGTATACATTATCCAAATTTCTTGAAGATTTTCTGAATGATTAGAAGATATCTATATATACCAGGGTGTTAAGCCAGCATTCTCACTGGCTGTGTCACCTTTTAGGCCAATTTTGATTTTCAGCTTTTTCAAAAAACACAAAATAAATACAAAAATGTAAACTAAGGAAAACTTCTCACCTCTATGAAAAAAATTCAGGAAATCAAATTCCTATCTAACACCCTGAATGATGGATTAGAAAGAAAGTTGTGCCAGTAAAACATGACAAAAATTAGTGCAATTGCAGTCATCATCGAGGGAGATGTGGAAGGCCTTTGTTTCGCAATTGATTTATAAAGGCTGATGATGATGATGATATATAGTTGTCTTAAAAGTCTCTGTAAGCTATTTTTAATAATTTATCTGACATGATTAAACCAAAATATTTGAAACATTTTTGTTTTTTTCAGGCTTATTATGGATTTAAAATCAACAAGAGATGAATGGGTTGAAATTATTCTTATACATGTTGAGAATTGTACATATAGAAGAGTTGTGGACGAATTCAATTCTAAACACTCAGAAAGGCTTCCAATAGCACATACTACCATTGGAGTCTTGTTCAAGCGTTTCAAAGAAACTGGAAGTGCACCCGAGCGATCTTGTAAGGGTCGTCTCAAGACAGCAACCAATGAAGAACATCTGCAATGGTAAGTGAATATCTTGGGAAGAGCCAGAAAAAAAAGTCTTTCAGAAAATTATCAAAAGGAACAATTACGTACCACCAAGTGCTCTAATTGATGCGTATAAATACCGATTCAGTTGAAAATAGACAGCATTGTTATTTCTGGAACTTTGCCACAGAATATTCCTTCATGTAACTAATTTATATTTCTCAGCCAGATTGGAGATAGAATGGGGGGGGGGTATCTCAGGAACTAACAAAGGGAAGTAATCTCTATCAATTACCTTCTGAAATTTCAATAAGGATTTTTTCTTCAAGTTTTGGCACATAGTCAGTATGTGAAAAAAAAGAAAAAGGATAATGATGCATTGAAAAGAGGAGAAGGGGGAGGAAGGATAGTGTGGGAGAAGGAAGTTGAAGGTCTATGAGAGCCAGATTCACTTTCTGTCAGACCCAATTCCACTTCAGTCAGACTCAAATTCTATCATGTTGTTGCCACTGTTATGAAATTTTGTATTTTTGTTGAACAATTGAAATTCTTATGAAATCCTGTAATTTTGTCTAGAATGTCAGACACAAATGTTAGATATTGTGCAAACAACGTTGCAGATTTCAACTGGATTCTGTTCTTGTTTTTTTCAAACCAAGCGAATCAGACAGTAATATTTTAAACTCATTATTATTGAAATAAAAGTTGATCCTCCCACCACTACCCTCCAGGTCAAAAAGAGAAGAAATAAACAGATCTCTTTATTCAATTATTCCTTCCATTTTAAGAAACTGCCTATGTAGGTTTCTTCAATTTTTGAGCTGGTCTGGTCAAGAATATATGCATACAGGTTATGTCAATAAGAGCTAGAGGACTGAAAATTTTAACATTTACTCCATATTTTAGAAAAAAAGATTTGTTTTTTTCTTTAAATCTCTACCTATAAAGTTTTAGGATGGACACAAGAATATTTTTTTGATTGAGAGATATTTTTTATTTTTTTCCATACATTTGTGTATATGCTTATGTCTATTGATGTGATATCTCTAAAAGTTCTCAATTTCGATAAAATTTTGAGGGAGTGTGGACAGTAGGCTACAGAAGTAGTGATTTTACTTTTGAGCAGATTCATGCACAATTACTTCCCCTTGATTGTAATTGTGTTCACACCACATGAAATCTCCAAAAGTTCTCAATGAATTTCTATGGAATTGTGGGTAAGCTATAGGCTACAGAAGAAGTGATTAAATTTTGTGGCATATCCATGTTCGATTTCTTTCCTTGGCAATGCTGTTGGCAGAGGTAAGCGCACCATAAGTGCTTCCAAGTTAATCATTAATTAATCGTAATAGCCTTTCCATCAGGTCTTTTAAAAAACACGAACCATAAGTTGAACAATACATCCAAGATCCTAAAGTCCATAAATGATTTCTGATTTCAAAGGATTTCAAAATGAAGTAGTAGTAGCATTACTACTTGTAGCAGAGGTAGTGAAAGAGAAAAGTGAGGATGGTTCACTAAAAAATCAGTTTGTTAAAATGAGCATTTAATAAGTTTAAATTAAAGTAAGTGCACAAATTTTTATCCATGATTTGTTCCAGGGTCTTAGTGTATGGTTATTTTCTTTTTATAAGTAGGCTTTAAATAAGTATGTATAACTAGCTATAAAGTTAGCTGGAAATTGCCAATTTTGGCCATTTTTTACAGTTTTAACTATTAATAACAAACGATACTTGGTAACACTATATGAAATAAACACTCGATACATCATCTATTGATCAGAGTAGATATTCTTCTAATGATGTCACACAATCTCTTTCTTCCTCTTTCTGTTGTTTACATGAACAGATCCAACCAACTGACAAACCAAAAAACACTCAATAGAGATGTATGGACACATCTAAAAATAAAATGCATATCCAATGACTGATTTTCACAAATTGATTTGTTGTTGTTGTTGTTCTTATCCCACACACCTGTCTATGCAAATAACAATCAGAAGTTCAGTTAAGTAGGGTGCATTCATTTCATATCTGTTGACAAAATAGGGTGAGGCATATATATTATTCACTTCAGTCCATCTTTCCACCATATCTCCAAAAGTTCTCAACTAATTTTAAGGAAACAGGTATAGTTAGTCATTCAATAGAAACTGTCATGCAACCAATGTCTTCTGGCAGTATTAGCAGAGTGAGTGATCAATTAAAAAATTCTGGAGAAAGGGGGTGATCAATAAATAAGTTACTTCTCTTGCCTTTTGTCGGGCAATTGATCGGGCCAATATTTGACATTCAGTTTTCAAGTCGATGTTCACATTTATTGACAGAAGACGCCATTTTGTTTTTATTTTTTTAAATTAAAAAAAAACTTAAAACTACAAAAAAATAAAATAAGAACACAAAAACAAAAAACAGCATCCTTCCATTTAGTTAACATATAGACTGTTGAACGCAATAACTCAATTCATCTGATGACCTTTTACAACTGTTATCAAATCATTAATTCAGAATGTGTGTTATCATGAAAATGAAAATATCTGTCTAGATTACCTTTCTACAATCAATAACATGAAACCACAGAAAAAAAAGAGTTGAAATGGTGTACAAATTTGCTCATGTATTTTGCCTCTTTAGTTGGGTCATATTTATGAACTGTTGTCAGTTCTATGAATGTTGTATTTATCTTTTTTGTTCTATTTCATATCTATATTCTATTGTCTGTTCTATGAATGTTATATCAATAGGCATTGTCTGTTCTATAAATAAGTGATTGATTTATGAATTTATAAAGGTGGATACTGCTTGTGAGGCAATAAGCCTAATTAGTACCCATTCGACCAATGTTACATTTATTGAAAATTTTCATAATTGATATGTTATTTACTGGTAAAATGAAATTTATTCTATTATAGAGATTGTATCTTTGAGGATTTTCATTTTTGAGATATGCCATATAATTGATGTAATTTCAACAATGCTCTACTAATGAGTTCCAGTTATTTATACTACTTCGTCAGAAATTTTTTTAGTGTTTTTTTTTCTTGATTTATTTTGATATATTTCTTCTCTTCATAATAAAGAATATAACAAATATTAATTCACCGTCCCTAGCTAAAATTGTATTATCCAGAGGTTTTCTATTCATATTGAATATCTGTCCAACATAACATTTAAGGAAAATGCTATAATTAAAACTTGATCTACGTTATCAAAAAAGACATTCAGTGAGAATATGGATTAACTGCTCTTGGGTCTAATTTGTTTGAGAAAAAAAGTATATCTTAATTTAAGAAAGGCTGAAAAGTGACTTGTTACTGCCTTCCGCATGTGATATTAAAGTAGAAAGTACATCATCTCTAACTTTTGGAATAAATCCCAACTCTTTAATCTGATTGCACACATATGCAAGCACACTATTGTTCTTCAATGGATTTTTATTTATTTACAAGCATGATAACCATAAAAAAAATGAAATTTTTTTTTACATCTGTCAAAAAAGCTTCAAGAGCTTAGAAGAGAGTAAAAACCATGTTTCCTGTGTGACTTTTTGATGTGAACAGACAAACATACATACCAACCAATTTGGTGACACTGGTATTCAAATGAATAGATACTACTTCCACTAATTTTTGGGCACCGCTTCTCCTCCTACAGCTTTTGAGTTATCAACACTATTCTAATGTTAATTAATGTGTCCTAATGCTGTATATTGCACTGACATATTCATTTTAGAGAGGGGGTTCTACTAACAATGTAACTATAATGCAAAACCAGACCCTTACTTTCCATCATTCATACAGTTTTGAAGTATTCAGTTACTTCTATTGTGAGGATTGTTAATTATTTTTCACATTTGGAGGGGGGGGTTACACTGTTGCACAATTATATTTGAAGTTCCTACAGGCTCTAGTTAACTTTGTAATCCTTTTCAAATGAATATATAGTAGAGTGTTTCGATTTCAAAACTAGCTTAGCAGATAAAACTGCCTTTTGGAATGGTTATTGGCAAGTGTGTTTGCCATGTCACAAACAGGGTGATTTTCCTCTGAATAGCTGATTGATCTTACAAGGTCAACTTCACCCTACTTCTATTCAGACAGAAGATGATTACAGCAACTTTTGCATTCTATACATAATAAATAAATCTAATCTGTTAGGCTTTGTTAGTAAGAGAGCTGGCTACCAATCATTTAGTCATGATCTCAAATCATGATAGGGAAATGTTAATTCTATTCAAGTATTTATCTATTTATTAGAATGAAATAAGCCCTTGCGTATTTTTAACAACAAATTTTTGTGAATATCTATTCAAGACTAGTCAATTTAACTCAGTTGGCAAGTATAGAGCCACCTTCCAATCAGTTGGTTGTGATTTCAGATCACAATAGAAATTGTTAATTTTACATATCAGTTTGGTTTAATGTGAAGGCACAGACAAACAGTGAAGAGTTTACTACCCTGGATTTCGTGAGGATTGTTCTTCTTCTTGTTAAGGTAAAAAAAAAAAACTCGACTTCAGTCTTGGACTAGAGTTTGACAAAAATAGATTTATAGAAGAGAAAAATTGACAAATTTATGAAGTTGACCCATCAATGACCAAGTTTTTTTAAAAACTTTTTCATCCTTTAACAGAAATAAATGAATACCATAAATACACTTTGACTTATTGAGTCATTGGTGCGTATAAAGATATATTTTATTCCTCTTACATATAACAGGTTGGGAAGATACAGGTGAGCAGTAACACCATGCAATGTGATTTTTCTGACAGCTTCTGTATAAAAAGTAAAGAAAATGTCAATTATTTACTTCAAGCTTTGCTTTGTGAACAGGAAAGTGATTTTTCATATGTTTTTGTTTTTTTTCACCTGTTTTATCTATTTATTGGTCATCTCAACATATATTCATTTCTTTTCACACTATTCTACTTTAAAGATAAAATATCAACCCAAATCCTATTGAAAATTTCATTTAAAAGTTTCCAGGATTGTCTTTTAAATTAATTAGTTCTGCTATAATGACCAAATTCATCAAGCCCATTTTCAAAACTATTGATACTATTTTTGTTCCGAAGATATTCTGAAAACTTATTCCAATAATTTAGTAATCTTTCAATGAAAAAAAAAAAAAAAGAAAGTCAAGCTTTGACAATTTTCCTGGTCTACAAATTAATTTGTCGATTCAGTCGATGGAGTTGAAAGAGATTTTGCCATAGTTACTAAATCCATTTAAAATCTTAGATGTCTTTATCAAATCCCCTTTTCATTCTATGCTCAAACAATGATGTCATACCTAGTTTATTTAATCTTTTTTTATTTATTTATTTTTTTTTAAATCAAGACTTGACATTCCATCAATAGCCCAAGTAAAATCTCTTTGTACTGCTTCCACATTCAAGATAGTCCTGAAATTACCATTTTAAGGACAAGAACTTGACAGCAATATTTGATATTATGCCTTATGCAGCTTTCATTTCATCCTGTTTTCAAGATACAGTATTTTCAACAGCCATGCTAAAGAGGACTTTGACCTGGATATAGAATAAAAATGGAATGCTTCACAAATCTGCAAGTCATCCTTTTTCCTACTTTACATGATTAAAACTGTGCAAATATTTTCCGCTTGAAAAGAAAAAGATTTCAAATTATCTCTCTGCTGGTTTGGAGGGAATGAATAAACATTTTCAATACTTTTTAGACATAATGAAAAACAAAACAAAGCACTCCTTTCCGAAGGAACAAAAACTTTCAAAATTTGCACTATATAATTCAAAGTAATTTGAATTTGATATAATTTCATCTTTAAAAACATACGAAAACAACAATTTCCAACCAGTGTGCTGCAAAGCATCCGCAAGGCCATGGGGCAGTATTTCCAAAATGGAAACAAAAACAAAACATTTTAATATGTTTTGACTTTACAGATACTTCAATATGTAGTAATAATAAGCATGCATAAAACTTTCAAAATCTTGCAAAAACTGTGACTAGCAATATACTTCTTACAATAAAATTAATATATTAGTTCTTTTAACTACTGAACACATTAACATCGTTCATTTTCTTCCAGATGATCAAATCTATCCCGAAGTACTGATGGTGTGCCTTGACCATATTAGTGTCTGACTCACTGTGTCGTGAGATGTAAAAGGTTGGAAGTCACTGCCATATTTAGTAGTGTGGACATGAATGGGTAAACAGATGACAAGTAGGTGACATTTCTGAGGAAGGTAAAAATTATGAAGTCTAATAATACAAAATACTAACAGCAGGCAGGATAAGACCTGAAATAGATTAACTTAATTACAAGGGTGGATTTTTTCCCAATGATCTTCATATCACAAAAATACTTTTAAATATTTTGACTGCATTTTCATTCTCTGGAGAGGTCAACTAAAGATGGATAGACTTACAAATTTAACTCTTGAATTCATATTAGAGAATTCAAATAGTAATTCAAGGGGAGCAACTTTTTATCAAAGTTAAGTAACTTGCACTTTTTGATAATTTCTTCTTATTAGAAACTCTCAATCAAAACAGTCAACATAGGTTTCTTCAGTTTATAAACTGATCTGGCTGACTACATATGTATCACACGCACCAATGTAGCCAGACTTTGCGTACTTTGAAAATTATCCCCCCCAAAAGTTTATACTGAGTGTGGGGGGGTCAATTTACAATGTAATTTTATACTAAATCGGTCCTTTAGTTTGTGCCCAACAGTGTTCATGTTCGTTTCTTTGAATCATGATTTTTTTTTATCACAAGAAAAGGCGAGAGAGGTAACTTTGTAAGTGATCATCCCATCTTCCAATTGATCACCCCCAAAAACATTGGTCATGAAACAGTTTCTGTTGAGCGGCCTAAATAGACCCATTTCTCTTCAATTCAATTCACAAAAGAGTTCCATTTTATTGAAACCTATGTATTGAACAGTTACAAGCGTTCCATGAATCTGAGAGTTGAGAACGGCTAATTTTCTTGACAGTCAAAGAGATATTCTCATTTACGCATGAAAAGAAATTGCAAACATGTTAACTTATTTTTGAAAAAATAGAAAAGACAAAAAGAGGCCATAAATACACCGACTCATTTTGAGTCATCCATTCATATACTGAGCATATATGCAAATTTTACTTTGTTTGGTGCTGACGTATTTCATTGGTTAACTTACCTTTTTATTATGACATAACAATGAATACTACACAATAGAAATTTGAGACGTTTTGTCTGATCATCACATAATAAAACAACTTGAGTTAAGACTTGAAAAAAAACAAAAAAAACTTAGGATGCTTAAATTATTAAGAATAAGTAAGCCAATAAAATAGTTTTAGACTCCTTAATGCTAATCCATACAAATAAATAAATCCATAATTCTTTAGGGATAGATGTTATTAGATAAAAGTGTTCTTTCTGTAACAATGTCAAGAATGGGAATAGGTAGGCCAAACAGACACTGGGTTTTAGGAGAAATTACTGAATTTTGAAAAATTGATTATTCGTCTCATTTTTGGGAAGGAGGGTAGTTGAAAAAAAAAAAAAGAAAGGAGTCTGGCATCTAATTCTATACCCCCCCATCCTTATTTCTTATTCAGACTTTACTCCCTCTCCCTGGTTGAAATGAATACATATTTGTATAATTTATCCATAATAAAAACATTCCAGTCATCGTTTATCAATTATTTGTTTTTGCATAAAAAAAACACGTGCAATATCTTTTTTTTTCTTTCATTTATTTTTCTAATAAGATTTAATGTTATTATTTTTTGAAAACTACTTACACTCCTTTTTTTTTCTCAGATAACATTTAGTCTCAAGACTTTATATCCAATCACCTAATAAATTATCTTTATGCTAACAGCCGAGAACTAAAATTAGAGCACTTGAATTATCAATTACCTAATAAATTAGCTTCATGCTAACAGCCGAGAACTAAAATTAGAGCACTTGAATTATCAATTACCTAATAAATTAGCTTTATGTTCCTTGGTGCCAATCCATAAATAAATCATTGCATCATTTTTTACAGTTATAAGCTAATTTATACATATTTTTCCTTCCATCTTCGATATTGAAACAATGATTCTGACAATTCATTTCACAACAAAAATACCAGTTAGGGAAGGTAGTTTTTCATATCGATCTCTTCCTTTGGTGGTGTGAAAGAAAAAAAAAACTTTCTCATGTATAGTAGAGACGATACAAATTTCTTTTACTATACAAGTTCTTGTACTCCATAACAATTTTCACTTAATTATAGGTAATGATGAAACCTTAAGGAGAAAAGAAAAAAAGGTAAAACAGGTCTCGTTGATCACTTGACAGAAACTCATGACTTTTGTTGGATGGTGATCATTAAAAAGAAGAAAGAATGCTACAGGACAAACTAAGGAACCAATTTAACAAACTTACATTGTGATTTGAACCCCCACTAAAAATGGGGTTCCTCCCTAACATAATAAGGGGTATGTGTTTAAATTTTCAGCCTTCAAGTACCATTAGTGTGGCCTGTACATGGTACATATACATCGCCAGCTAGCCAGAATCATTTAAAAACTGAAGAATCCTATATTGACTGATGCACAGTTTGCAGTAAGATAATTTTATTTGAAGCTAAAACTTCTGAGCATGGCATAGAGGCAGACTCAGTGATCTGGGCCCCTAAGCAAAAAGGGTTATCGGCCCCTTAATACATCCTGCCGCACCATACTACCATGTACTAACCTAATAAGACATATGTTTCATCATGTGTCAACTGAACTGCACTAAAAATGTTCAACATTTGGTATAAAAAATAATGAAAAATAATTAAAAACTATCGATCAGTATATTTCAGAAGGATTATTCAATGTTTATGATCATGTGTTGATAGACAGGTTAATTTCTACCAACTACAGAGGGCAAAGGGGACATAACTCAAAATGCATAAAAATTTATAACATTTAAATGCTGAGCAAAAAAAACAAAAAAAAACATGCATTGTGTCGTTTGCATTAATTCGCAACCCTCCCCCATAATTTGAAATTGCCGTCAGATGAATATTCAGTATTTGCCGAAAACAAAAGTATTTTAATTTTACACGTTTTTTTTATATCCCCGAGTAAGATTTCCTAGATATTTTCCTAAAAAAAGTTAAATATGTTTCATATCTTGAGGGATATACCAGTAAGATGTGCAAAAATCGATGAAAGCATGAATATATAAATGAAATATCAACAAATCAAAAAGGTTGGGCGGGCAGGAACCATGAAAAGAAAAAAAATTTTTTCGCCAAATGAGAAATTTTCTTATCCAAGTTAATCCTTTAATAAATAAGTATTGAAAATTTTAATAAAATTGAATAATATGCTGATATTCGTCAGATTTTAGAATTACTCAGATGTTGATTTCACGCTGAAATTTTTTGTCCATTTCGTTCATATCTACAGGGGATTCATAAATGGTTATCATCAGTACAATTTTTCCTTTTTTTTTTGGTGAGAATGCAATCAAATCAAAGATAACATCAACATGGCAAGCCTATAAGCTCATTTGAAAAAATGGTAAAGAAATAAATAGGACAAAAAACTTGACAAAGTCAAGGCTTATGCAAGATAACAAGTGAAGAAGACAAGTTATGGCAAAGTGAACCTATTATTAATATGTTGTTGACAGATGTTTCACTTTCAGGTGTTTTGATGATGTGACACGTAGTTCCCAACAACAACCAGTCACACGAGTTATTTTTATGAGGGAGAGAAGAAGACATCAAACAGTTTTTTCAAGCTTTGAACAGATAAGAAAACCGCCGCTACTTTTTGACAGTGTTGCCAAGTGGGGTTCGCTAATCATGGCTAAAATAGTCTTAGAAAATGGCTAAAATCAGCTACATTTCATACACATTTATAAATAAATATATATATTATATATACCCATTCAAAGTCTATTAATCAAATAAAATGAATATATACTTATACTTCAGAACAAATTATTAATAAAAAGAATTCAATATTTACTTTCAGTAAACTTAGAAGATGTAATTGGCTATTATAGATTTTTATCAACTAAATTGGATAAGATCAGCAAGATCTAGCCAAAAAGTGGCTAATTTGGCAACCCTGCTCTTTGACTTAGCCTGATAACATTATTGGCAAAGGTTGTGTATAGTACCCCATATAGGTAACCACATATTTCACATTATGGAAGCACATAAAGTATATTTACTTGGTATGGAGAACATGAAAATTTGAAGGAATTTAAAGCATTCTTCAGTTTGTAAGTCCTTCTGCATGAGAATGCAAATATCAGAAGTTTAGGAAGATATATTTTCATAAAAATGGAAAACATAGAATTTGCATAGTTCAATAAACGAAAAAGTAACTAATTCCTAGAAATCATTTTCAAGGATAAAGAACACTTTCATTAAACTTGATGATTTTTGAAAGAATGTATATGTAGTCAAACTGTGAGCAGTTTTATTATCATTTTGTCCGATCATATATATCCATTACTTAATACATAACCTTCGCATTGAAAGAGGCGAGCTAGACTCAGAATAAATGAGATAAGACCGGTGGCTGTTCAGTTCAATGGTAAAAGCATTGCTACGTTGAATCGACAACCCTATTGGTTACAGGTTTGATTCCTGCAGCAGCACCATCTTCTATAATTGTTTATTCTATTTACGCTGTCTAGGGGAGTGATACATTAACCTTGTAATGACAAGAGATTATTTCAAATAAGTTTCTATATGATATAACACAATTAATATACTCATTCTGTCAGATCATATACATCCATTCATTAATACATAGATAAAAGCCATGTATACAAATTAGTTTGTTTAATTGATTGGTTGGATGTACCTGCTTTGTCCGCTTCCTGTTATAAGTTAAAAGTTTTAATGGATTGGTCCAGGTGTAATAGGATTGATTGAAGAAATGTTTAATGTTGAGTTGAAATTTTCTCTATTTAAACTCAAATTTGGATACTTGAATCATGAAAAATAAATTACCAAATAATATAACTTAGGGCTCCTTAGTGCTGATCCATAGATAAACAACGCTGTCATTTTTACTGGTATATACTAGAATATATATACATGTATATACTAGAATATATATATATATAAGTATATGGACCACATTTGGGGTATTGTTGTGTCCAAGTTTCTAAACTTAAGCATAGCTACATAGAATTACAATAGAGAAATTATAGAGTTTATCAACACTGAGCTGATTGCACAGAGGGTGTGTTTGCCAGGTTTTATAGTCACCACAAGAAGAAAAATCCTGAAGAGTTAACAGGCCTTTGCACTTTTAGATCAGATTGGAAGGGAGGAACAATAGGTGGTGGCAGTGTTTCAGTATGTCAGTCCATCAGTGCTAGGTTGTATGGGCTGATTGATTGGCAGCTGCTTTTGTGAGGAAAAAAAAAAAAAAAAAAAACACTAGAGAAACTATTATCTGTTTAATAAATAATAGTTAAATCTTTCTTCTCAGCCTTAATATAACTTGTTCTGATATGCTTGAATTTTGTTTTAGTTGTATTTCACTTCATAAATTTGTTTATAAAAATAAAATGTGATTTCAATGATGTATTGTTTTCATATATGATAAAAATCATTACCTTTATATTAATACTAAAAAAAGATGAAAAGTTATCAAATAAAAAGTAATGAAATTAACATAAAAAAAAGATTTAAAACACATTTTTCCTTTGCGTCAAATGTACTATTTATTTGCTTTTATTTCCAATAATTCTACCTTGTTAGTCAATGCCATTTTCAAACTGAATGTAACGTTACAAATTTCTTTCATTCAGTTTAAAAACAACATTAACTAAGATGTCAAAATATTAGACTTAAAAATAAATAATATGTTTGCTGCCAAGAAAAAAAATTACTGTGCTATTAAAGATATTGAAACAAAAAAAAAAAAAAAAAGAGATCTTATAAAACAAATTCATTCAATATTTAAATAAACATCTGATAACTTAAAAATACAGCCAAAAAATAGTGGGTGACATGATGTTCAAGAAAGTGTAATTAATTTGTGATTATGAATGCCACAAAGCTAATGTAATAATTAGTGAACATGGAACTGGCCCTCAGCCAGTTAAAATACAAGATTTTAAAGCGAATTTATGACATGAATTTAGACAGAAGCATCTCTTTGAAAGAAGTAGTTGGAAGGAATGCTTTGCGGAGATAGTGTGAAGCATTTGATATGTGGATTTGTCAGTCAGTCAGTGACAACTATAGCTGCAATAGATGTGTGCATCTGAAAGTACCACAAAAAGTACCGACAGAAGATACATTCAACAGATATAATAGGGGTTGCCATTTAAGGCGTGGGTATTTTAGAAATTTGTATACTTGTGTGGTAAACTAATTTCCTTCAAAAGGTTGTTTTTGAACATGTTAATAGACTGTAGTGTTTCATCTGAGAGGGAATTCCAGAACGAAAGAGATCATGATATCAGGCATCAGTCTCTAATATCAGGGTGGTATCTCACCAGCTGCACTTTAAGAAAAACAAGTGGATTCTGTATCACGGCGTGAAACTATTTAGGGCAGTCGAACTCTCAGCATCACTGAATAGTTAATTCTGTTCAAAGTTATCAAGCTTGGTCCAAATACAATTAATTTGACTGTCAAGTGTTGAATATTCATTGCATCCATCTTTTTCTGCTGTGGCTAAAAGAACCCAATCACTGGGAGACATGAGCATCTGCTGTCACTTTTACCTGGGAGGGGGGGGGGTATATATTCCTGGTATATTCAGAATATATTTTAGAGACAGCCCTATTACATGATAGGCATTCCACTGGCCAATTTTTGTATAAGCAAGTACAATCCATTGTAAATAACATCTAGATATCAAATGGTGCACTAGACCATTGATGGTGACATGATAGGAGCACTTGCAAATGATAAAAGTCTTTTTATGTGGGAACATCAAGATGAGGTTACATAAAATGATTGTACTGCACCATTATCCTTTATTGACTATAAAATTCATAACTTTTAAACCCCACTCACCTTGGTGAGAAAACCCTTTTTTTTTTCTATGATAACTTTTTATCACTTTTAAGAAAAAACCTCTCCAGCCAATGTCCATGCACTCACATTATTATACAGTTGCTATCAATGATAAAAAGTTCATCACTGGGATATTGTGGATTTTTAAGTTCAAAGTTAAGTAGTGGGGACAGGAAATTGTTTGATTAAGCTTCTTTTTTTTCTTTTCAACATTCCTTAGTGGCATAAAGCCACATAACTCTAGATCTATCTTTTTTTGTCTCACAATACCAAATTACCTACTGTTGGCAAGAAATCTCTAACTTTACCCTCCTTTCTATAAACAATATAAAGCCTCCTTTGCTCAATGATTAAGCGGTTTGTTGGGGTTTTTAAAAATCAGATTCAATTCCTTTTTAGCATGAATTTACATTGTAAACCCCCCCCCCCCCACCAGAAAAGGAAAAAAACCTAAAACTAATTTTACTGAAAACCTTTTCTAGAGTTACATTGGCACACACAGAAAAATTTCAAGGGGTGATGTTGTGTGATTTTTGTGGTAGGCTGTCACATACGGTCAGATGGATGGATGGACAGAATTTCAAGAAAAAAGCATTTTTCAAGGAGACTGATGGAACCAATTGGACATGCTAAAGGGACCTTAGTGAGTAAGAATATCTTTGGTAGACATTCCAGATCAGTCGCAAAAAAAAGTTTAGCAACATTTTTCATGATGGCAGATTTTCGCTGTGGTGTCCAAGATAGAAGAAAAAAGTTTTCATCACAAATGAGCACTTTTGTACATCACTGGAAGGGAAATTTCATGCAGAGTAAAGTTTCCAAAAAAGATCCATATGCCTGAGGGCAAGTCCTTTCCAGTTGTTCACAATCAAAGGTCATGAACCCTCATCTTGAAACAAAACACCTATGTGGACTGACAGCTATAACATAGTGCCTGGACTACTGTTATCTATGATCTTAAAAGCAAAAAGAAGGACAATGAAGGGCTGTGTGAAAAAATTCCCAACAAACAGGTTTCTCTTAGTCTCCACCCATTGCTTATATTACCCCTCTGTCCCTCAATAATAGTTACTTCTGCAGAAGATTAACAACTAAACGTATTACGGAACAGAGGTTGAAAGAAAAAAAAAGGATAACTGACAACTCCAGACAGATTTTTTCCTCTCTGAAACTGGTGTACTTAATAAGGATTAGGAGAAAAAAATTCTTATCAAAGGAAAACTGGTTTCTTTCCTCCCATATACAGTACATTTTTAGTTAAAGCACAATATAGGGAAAGTGGTCCTGAGTGTAACATTTCACACCCTCATTCACTCATTGTGAAGAGGTGATCTTTTCAACAGATCACTATTTTTCTAGATAGATAAAAGCATTGACAGATCTTGAATGTGACAAGACAGTAGTTTTTGGTTTTTATGGTTATTTTTTGGAAGTGGTATTCTAATTCAGTCACTTAGAGGAAGTAGTAATTAGTAACTTGACCAACTATTTTTACATTTCTCATGTTATGCACACTTAAATGACACTATCAAAGCCATAATTTTCAGATACACATAGGTTCATAATGTTTCTTTCCCACGTTCAAGTTTTAATCTAACCTAAGAAAATAGATTAGTTTTTATTTATGCTGGAGAAAGCAAACTCAACAAAAGTAATCCAGCAGAATCACAAGAAGAAATCCGTACCTCACATAAATGAATCAGTAGAGCCCACACAAGTCCAGAACTAATTATCAAAAGAATGATCTGAAAATATCTACAAAAAAATAGATCTTTCATTTAGAAATGCCAAAAAATAAAAATATATCTTAAATCTGAAATTATCTAAAAAATTAAAAAAATTTTTTAAAAATACTAGCACAAGATTTTTGCATTGTTGGTCCCAAAATGACCAACCAAAAGAGGCTTTGTAAAAAAAACAAAAAACAAAAAACGAAGTGGTGTACAAATGCAAATTTCCAAGGTTGTAGACCCCCAAAATGTTACCAGGAGTACCCAGAGACGTACACACAGCCACAGACATTCACCTTGATATAGACACTCAGGAGAGAAGAGACTGTAGTCCACTTGGCTGGTCAGTTGGGTCATTTGTAAAACTAAGATGATTCGATAGAATTAGAATGAATTTATCAATCATTATCAACCTTTTAGCATCTGTTGTTGGACATAGACCTTCCACAAAATTCGCCAGACTACTCTATCATAGATGTTGCGGAACCAATACTTTCTAAACTTGTCTAGTTCATTACACCATCTTATTTTTACCACAGCTTTGAATATGATCTCTGGGGATCCACATTGAGAGCTGTGATATCAAGTGGTTGTTCGATATTCTTGCAACATGACCAGCCCATTGCCATTTGGGTTTTTTAATGGATTTTATGACATCTATCACCCGTTTATCTTCTAATATAATGTGTAGTCTTGTGATCTTTCCATCATTTCCTTGTTCTAGAAGGTTAAGCATTTTTTCTGGTATGATTCTGATGAGTCAGACCATAGATGAGCTAGTAATTTTCCTGTGTGAAGATCTAGAAAGAACAGTATGGCCATTTTTATTTTCAAGTTTACACATAAAATAGAGTCAAAGAATATCTTGAAACATTTTGGTTCTCCAGATACCATATCTAAAATTTAGGAAATATATAAGATATCCATAAAGTAAATGTGACTTTAATTTTCAACATTTATTTCATTAAAATATTACCTTTTTATGCCGACAAATTAAATAAAAATATGACAATCTATTCAAAATTATTAAATAGCAGTTTCTGACAACTAAACTTAAATGAAAAACATTTAAATTAGCAACACAGGGCAAAGGACGTAACTCAAATTTCGGTATGTCAGTCAGTGATGACAATCAGTGCAACAGATAGAAGCGCATCTAAAAGAAAAAATAAGCTAAAAGAAGCAAAGCCTATTTGACAAATATTTGTTATGGTTTGTTTGGAGCTTCTCTACATCCTTGCCAAACCTGGAGAGGACACTAGTAGTCAATTAAGACTGTACCAAGCAGATGTCATTTACTCATGATGAATGAAACCAGGTGGAAGTGACAAAGGTAAAGTAGAAAGCACCAGGAGAGTGCATATCTCTGCTAACTCCATTGTCAGTGGAAGTAATTAATCACTGCTATCCACAACAAACCAGTTTAATCACTGTTGCTGGGTTCAAGTTATTCATGTGCTTTGACATTCATATGTTTCTATCAAGTGGACTTTGCTCAGTCCTTACCATTTCATAGCAGAAAAATTCTGTACACACACACTCATTTCAATGAGTAGGGAAAATGCATTTCTTCTTTTGTGAAAATTCACCTCCAAAATAGGTTTTTAGTGGGGTCACCAGTTTGTGCTCACTTGTTTTTTGAAAATTCAAATCTGGTTTAGTGATCACCGTCCAACAAAAGGCGAGAGAAGCAGCTTATTCATTGATCAGCCCTTTTCTCAACTTTTTTACTGATCATCCCCAACACAGCATATATGGGTGAAGTGATTCATAATATGGAACGCTAGTTGTTCATGGATCTACCCAAAAATTTAATCACTTCTTCCATGGTTTATTGCTCACCTACCCATAAAGTTTCATTGAGAACTTCTGGAAATATAATATGGACAGACAAGAAATTTGGGCGATATTATGCAGAGTGGACACAACTACGATGTAGGAGAGATAATTGTGTATATATCTGTCCTAAATAAGAATAAACGAACAGAATTTATCTCACAATCAATTCCTGTATCCTAAACAACACGTCTGCCAAATGAGGAGAAAAAAAACAATGATACTTTTAGCATTTTGATCACTAACAATTCATTGTTCAAAAATGAAACCCAATCACATATTGATTAAATAGTATGAAGTAAAGGACTTGCTCGAAGTCTAAGCAACAATTTCTGCACTCAAACCAGAGCCAATTACTTCAAAGAACCCACATCATTGCCAGATCCTAGAGTTTATTGTCCTGAACTCAAAGCTACCCCAAAGCTTGTCCATTTGGCATTATGGAAGCACATACAGTGTATCATTCACTCAAAGTAGGCGAGTTGAGAAAAAGTTGTTTTTTAATAGATAACAAATATAAGAATTTTCGGGTTCGATACAAAAAAAATACGACAGCACTTTTTTTTAGAAAGTAAGCTGATTTCTAGATGTGCGAGTCAAAACAAGATCGAGTTCTACTCTAATGAGATCAGAGCAATTTTCTTGGATCACTCCCCGTAACACAGGACTTTTCCACTCAAGAGTAACAAATTTGCCCATAAAAACAGATACCTCTTACCCACTATTTGAAACTATAGACTCTTCAACTGAAATAAATTCACTATTTTCTTTTCATTAAAAATCATTCTATAGAAATTCAAATATATCCAAATCCTATACCCATTAATTTCCCCCCAAAGTATCAACTCATATATACGTATTAAGAAATTGATATATATGATCAGACAGAATGATTATTGATTATGTTATATTATATAGAAACTTGTATTTGAAATGCTCTACCGTTGTTACATGGTTAATGTATCACAGCCAAAACGATGCAAGTAGAATAAACAATTAAAGAAATTGTTTATTCTATTTATGTTGTCTAGGCTGAGTGATACATTATCCACGTAACAACGGGAGATAATTTCAAATAAGAGTTTCTATATAATATAATGCAATTTATGATCACGATATATATATATATATATATATATATATATATACACACACACACACACACAGTATAATTTGGCAACATATTTTCTTTAAAACATCTTTCATTTAAAATGTCAAAAAAGGAGCATCTTCAAAATTTTCCTACTGATCTTTTCTTTTCTTTTGTACAACTGAATGGATTTGTGGTTTCAATGTATGTAAATACTTTCCAGAAGATGAGAGATCTTTCGGCAGCATCTTCTGCCATTTGAAACCAGGGATCAATTCAACTGAACGAAAATAAGGAAAAAATAAAAAGATACTGCTGTCCATCATTTTTTTATGATATATATTTGTGCGTATATGTGGGTGCCTCTCCAGGAAAAAAAAAGCTTTTTAAAATGACAATTGCCCCACAAAAGGCACAATAACAATTCCTTTTAATTTTCTTTCAGGTACTCTGAATACTCCAAGTAAATACCCCATATGTGCTTCCATAATGAGAAATGGACAACATTTAGGGTATTATGTTTAGGTACTGAACTCTGAACTCAAAGATAGCAGATGTATAAGGGATTTGTTCGAAGTCCACGCAACAACAATATCCACGCTCGAACCTAAGCTAATCACTACAATGAACCCTCATCATAACCGGAGGAGTATTTTGCATCCTGAACACAACGATACCCAAAATGTTGTCCACTTGGCATTTCCGAAGTTCATACAGGGTGGGTAATAAGTAGGGGATGTTGGAAAATTGATACACAGTCATTTTTCAAAAAAGGTTTTTTATGGATAGATATAAATAAAAGAAAAAACGATATTTATGGGAATATCTCCGATTCGATACATGAAACAAAACATTCTATTTTTAATCAATGATGCGGGAGTCAAAACAAGACCGATATATATATATATATATATATATATATATATATATATATTATATATATATGTGTGTGTATGTATTTTGACGCAAAAGGACTTTGAAAATGACAATTGCTTCCCAGAGAGCACTATAAGAAGTTCTTTTCAATTTTCACGTACGTACCCTGTACCCTCAAATGTGTGCTTCCATACTGCGAAAAAAAATGGACATTCATTTGGGGTGTCGTTGAGTTCAGAACACTGATAGCCGATGTAAAAGACTTGTTCAAAGTACAAGAAGCAGCAATATCTAGGCTCGAACCTGACCTAATTACTTGAAATAATATAGATCATTACCGGATGTGTAACAGGATTTTTTTCTATTTAATCCATCGCTTATTATACAAAACGAAACAAGTAGCCATAGACTGGAGTACGATGCGATTTCGAATATAAAGCGATCTCCACTTTTTGTAGCAATAAAAATCAGTTCAGTAATTTATGTACACATATTATCAATGTTTTTCATTCATGTATAATGCTAACCTCAACAATTTAGAACCTGATTACGTTTTTCATATCAAATTCATCGCATTATCCACGAGTAAATAAAGTAAGCAGCTGCCTGTGAGAAAAAAAAATCCGGGTACAACATGTAAGAAAGGTGGTCCCGATAATAAAGTTTCACACACTCAATGTTAAAGCAGTAACAACATAAATTATGTATTCAATTCTGTTTATCTTTCATCAATTATCTAATTCCATTTAAATTGGGCGTCGTTTTTCAACATTGAATAAACAAGTGTGTGAAAATCAGATTTCAATCGGGGACCGGGGTCCACTTTCCATCTCTACTTCGTGCCGAAAAACGAAAGAAAAAATAAGAGATACTTTTAAGGGAAAAGAAAACTTACCAAAGCATTAGCAACTCCTGTTTTTACAGGTCCTCCTCCACCAGCGACTAAAAAATGTTTTTCATCCAAAGCCCGGACAGTATAAAGAGGAAAGTCGGTCTTAGCAAGCACGCCATAAGACGACGACGCCATGGCTACTCACAAAACAATTTTAATAAACTGGAACGAAGATGTTTTTGTTGAAAGTTGTCACTTCGCTTAACACCGGCGCACGTATGAAATACACGAGACAAGAAATGATCAATTGAAGATCCCTCAGAAAAAAAAATCTTTGGGGGTGATATAATAAGAAGGTTTCTTAAAATTGACATCCAATTTGAAAACAGGTCCGTATTCAATTCAACTGGGTGTTTTTTTTTTCTCCCGATTTCTATTACATATTAAAAAATAAAAGCAATAAAAACTACGTGTCGTTTTTTGGTGCGGACCGTCGATCGAATTTTTAGTAAAATGCGGATTGTTGATTGGGTGGAGAAACGAAATGCGCTTGAATGAAACTGAACGTTGTTACTCATCTCATCTGGTTAACTTTTAAAATGTTCAAAGCACTCGTAGTAACCGTGGAAATTCTATAGTTTAAAAATATCTAACTCGATGAAAAAGGAAACTATTTATTTTATGTATCACTTTCTCCACGTCTTCTTATCTGTCTATCATTATTTTCTCTACGATATAATTGCCTCTTATTTCTTTTTCTCTTTTTCTTTCATTTTTTCTTTTTACTATGATTCTTTCTACCTTTTTATCTTTTTTCTCTTTTCTGTCTTTTCATCAATTTTTATTCTTCTGTGCTTTTAATGTAAATTATTTTTTCAACTTTCCCTTCCTCTCTTCGCTCCACCCCTTCTTTCGTTCGCTTTAATCTTTATATACTTTTAAACGTGACCACGTTTTACGGTGGGTTTGGGGGTTCTGTGCTGGTGGAGGGGTGAGTGTCTTCGTGTCTCTTTCTTGCTACTCTCTTTACAGCGCTATCATACAATGTAACATGGAAAATAGAGATGGTAACAGTTACGCGTATTAATGAAAATAAAAGTTAAATCAGCTTTTCCAACTTTTAGATGAATTGATTAAAATGAAAGTTGCAGATGAGGTAGATGAAGATCCTCTGGCCAAGTGAAGTGCATACTAGATGTATATAAAAATGCTTTTTTTTATCTACTAAATTTTTCAAATTGAAATGTCGAGTACTGGTCTGGTTAGTCCCTCGAAAGAAACTGCCATGTTACTAACGTCTCTTGGCAGCATGCCGTGTTGATGATCAATCAAAAAATGAATAATTGAACAGAGATCATTACAAATGTCTGATTTGAAGAAAAAAAAAACAAGCGTGAATGCTGCCAGGCACAATCTGAGATACCAATTTAGCATGAACTTAGATTGTAAAATTCTGATTCTTTTTTTTTTAAAGACATAATTAAGAGTAATTGTATGAATTTCCAGCTCTCTAGCTAAATACATACATACATAGCTAGCCAGACAGGCAGACTAAGTACAAAACTGGAGAAACCTATGTCTGACAGTTTTTTGTGACAGTTTTGGTTGGCAGTTATTAATGAAATCATGGTGACAAAAATTGTTTTCAGTGTAAGACTTTATACTAGACTTTTAAAAATCAATTCCTTGTCCTAGACAATTTTCATAAAAAAAAGGAAATATAAAATGGGCACAACATAGGGATATGGGTCCCGATTGGAATTCTGTATGAAAGTTTTACACTCTTTCAAAACTGTGTTAAAGTGAAGTAAATATCTCAAAAAGAGAATTCACGTAAGAAAATCAATTGTAAATACATAAATTATATTGTTATTGCAATGGATTGATCTAACTGTTGAAATGCTTTCATTCGTGTGCCGTTTTACCATCGAGTGTGCGACAGCGTGGAAATTCACAATCTGGTTCTATTATATGGTGGCTGGAAAGATGCATTTTGCAGAATTGTATGGAAATTTATCAAGTTCACGTGATGAGGAGGGTGAGAGGGATATGATCAGCTGAAAGGTTACTTCCAGTGTTGCCAATTTAGGTATTTCATAACCAGATTTAGATAATTTTTATCCTTTTAGATGTAAAACAAATTGGCAACACTGGTTCCGTCTGTAGCTCTTAATCTATGTGTCCTTTTCTACATTTGAATGCACTTCCTAAAATCTCAATGCTCCAAATGTAAAGTCATTTATCATATAGTTTTACGTAGCTTGTTCAAAGGTGCACTGAATTCCCGTTACAACAACCTCGATATAGGGAGTTTCGGCTGTAACGAACACGTAGGACCATACAGACCAATTTTTTTAATTACCGAAATTTGAAAAATCCGGTAAACACGTGGGCCATCACGAACTTGGCCTTATCCTAGTCTCGTGGTCCAGCTTTTTTGCGACAGTCAGATCGAGATAAAAGTGTAGTATCTGTCCTTCTCGCGAAAACGAAACGTTGCATTACCTTCCCGTTTTCAATTTTAAACGTTATTATGATTGCATTTTAGTTGTTTTCTTCAAGAATCTCAATATAATTTGAATAATTTTTCAATTGGCAAATTTTTTTTTAAATGTTATGAATCGTGGGGAGAGTTGGAGATGAAGCTGTGGGTTTTGATGAGATGGAAAACTGAACGACCAACTATGAATGATATGAGTGGTTAAGCGCACTTTCAATGTCTCTGTTTTTTCTGTCTAATTTGGACATCTCGTTTCCCTCTTCAAAATTCGCCCACTTCTTTTTCGCATGTTGTTTTTGTCTTCGTCTCTCAGAATCTGTTCCATTCTTCTGACTATAACGAGCTGTTCAATTCACTAAAGCATTTCCATGGACTTTTTAGCCACAAACTTTTATCATTTTATCATTTACCGAATGAGAGAAAACCATCGGGCATAACAAACTTTTGGCTTTAATGACAAACGTTTCCCCCAATTAATTCATTATGGCGAGGGTTTACAATAATGTATATAGTTTAGGTCAGTGTTTCACAAACTCTCATTCGCTACCACCCTTTCAGAGCTTACATTTCATCAAGTTCCTTCCACCGTGAAGTCAGTTAAAAATGATACATTAAAAATTGAATTGCAATAGTTCTTTTAAAATACAAGTATTTATTTTACAACCAAAATTATAATCGAACAAAAGTATCCGAAAGTACTTGATTAATTGACGTAACAATAACTAATGTAAAGGATGGGCTTGATGTTATGAAACTAATTTTCCACCTCTGGCTCAATATTAGTAAGCACTGAAGCAGCTTCGTTCGACTATTAGCAGTTCTCTCTTTTTCGTTAAAAGGTCCGGTTGTTGGGTACCATTGCTGTAAGCTAAGTTGAGCTTAGTAGTTATCAAGAACGACAACGGGCATAGCATTTTTTCCAATTAATAAAAATCTTACGTTCACCTACACATGTACACATGATAATGGAAAGACAGTTAAGACCTTTTTCACCATCATCATCATCATCATCATCATTCTTTTAGCGTCCGTCGTTGGACATAGACCTTCCCCAGGATTCGCCACACTTCTCTATCATGGGCGTTGCAGAGCCAGTACTTTCTGAATTTGTCTAGCTCGTCTCTTCATCTAATATTATTTTTATTTCTCACTACGGCCTATAATCCAGGATAAAGTATTGTAATTTTGTGCTGTTTTAAATTCAATCGGTTCCTTTCATGATTGCATTTCTGTTCCCTCAACAATGGGAAATGGGTCTAAAACTCTATCTGGAATCTTTATGGCGTGAATTTCTTCAAATCGTTAGAACATGCCCATTCGTGAAATCGGAATTTATTTGTCATGCTGGAAAGAGCTGTCATTGCCCGTGTCAAAATGCTCCGGAGTTAAAACCACATGATTTTTAATTGGTCAAAATTCAACTAGCGAGAAGCCGTGAAAAAAGGTCATATGACAGATCTGCACCTATTAGCCCTGAATTCAAACTTGGCCTCTTTCTCAGGCCGGACGAGCAAGGATTAAAACACAAAACATGCAAGGATTAATACATAGACCGGTTTGTAGGGACCTTCGGTCCCAGCCAATCCCTTTTCTCCCACTTTCACCCCTGTCTCTGTCCGACCTTCGAAGGCACTTAGCGTGTCCTTTGTCCCCCCCGCCTCTATCCTTTCTCCCTCTCCCTATACAAGACAAGCGGGAAATAGACCAAGTTACAAAATTACCAATCTTTCCTGTGCGAAACGCGCGGGTTTGACACTAACGACTGCGACAAGACATAATTGTGTCTACCACTCAGGAAACACATCTATTCAAGACTCCTCCTCCATCCCCCTCAGTCTGTCTGTCTGTCTGTCTGTCTCTCTGTCTGTCTATGAATGCTTTCAACCTCTTTCAATTTGATCTGAAAGAAAGAGAATTTGGCTCTCATAGATCCGTCTCAGCCTCTCCTTCTCTCTTGTCTTTCTCCCTATGGATGCTTTCAACTTCAGATCAACTTGGCCTGAAAGAAAGAATGTTGCTCTCACAGACCCCTCTACCACTACCTCTCTTTCTCTTTTCTCTCCCTTCTCTCTATGGATGCTTTAAAACTTTTTTTTTCAATTTGGTCGGTAAGAAATTTTGACTTTCATAGATCTGGCGACCTTTGTCGCAAGAAAAAAGAGTAGTTGGTTGAAGAGAAGGTGAAGACCGGGTTCAAAGAATTACGAATTGATCCATTTATTGCCTTTTTAGGGGGGTCGCCGTGACATCGACGGGGTAAAAATCGTGGTGACGTCAGAATGTTACTGATAGTCCGCTCATAGGTCGTTCCAGTCGTAACAAATGAGTTGCTGAGAGTTCGGTATGGTGCGTCAAAGTTGTGACTCAATGAAACCTTAGATGAAAAGAATTGCGATAAATGTCATCGCGGTTTGAGTCAAGTTAGAAAAGAACTGACCGAGATTCGAGTTTGTATATTATTTGCTCAACTAATTGCTATCTATCAGTTTTGACACCATTTTTATAAAGACAAAATGGATGCCAGCGAAAAGCAGGTCCTGCGAAGGCTGATTGATTGAAATATATTTATTTCCTCGCCAGAGTGATAGTATGCAACCATCATCTTAAAGTAGAGAAACTTTTTTGTGGTCTTCACTTGGTCTCGACCATACGCGGTGGAAACTTCCACTATAAGTGTACCTGAGTACTGCATGACAGTTTTTTTCTTTATTTCCAAATTCACACCGTTTTCTAAAGCGGTTGAAGAACGTATCGATTTAGAGTATATTACTAAATTCGGACATAGAATATCTGAATTGGCAATATATCTAAATTGGCATTATATCTAAATTCAGATATAAAATATCTAAATTGGCATTATATCTAAATTCAGATATAAAATATCTGTTGGCATATCTAAATTGGGTTTTTATCTAAATTCAGATATAAAGTTATATCTAAATCTAGATAATTTATATCTGAATTAGCATTATATCTGAATTTGGATCATTTATATCTAAATCTGCATCATATCTATATCAAGATAATTTATATCTAAATCGGCATTATATCTGAATTCAGATACAAAATATCTGGATTCGCATTATATCTAAATTTAGATAATTTATATCTAAATTGACAATATATCTGAATTCAGATTTTTTAAAAGACAGCATAAACATAGAACGAACGAACCTTCCCTCTTTTTCTCTGCTCTGCAGTCTTTTCCTCTTTTATTTCATTTGCCTTTCACCATCGAGACTTCGATACCTTTTTTGCTCAACTATTTTCAACCATCTGTCTTTGAATGGCCAGTGTGATACAAACTTCCGCCCTCCCATCCAATATGGCCTTGTGCCGCAAATCGGGGATCCCTGACCCCTTTGTAAGTTGCAGACCGGTTTTATATTGCTATTGACAATATTCTAGTGTTCTGGGTAGTGGGTGTTGATCATGGCCCGAATAACGTGATGAGTCAACTGTTAAGTCACTTCAAGAATCCTAAATACTCTATTTCGTTTCTAAAGGGGTTTATCTCGCGAATTTATCATTAAGATCAAAGGAAAATGAATTAGTTTTTATATCATGATGAAAATTATTTTTTTGAAAAAAAAAGAAAAGAAAAAAAAGGAACATAAATGAATAGATTTCCTCGTGGCCCGATAACACATACGAAACAACTCAGTACCAGTCCGCGACCCAGGGGTTGGGTACCATTGCTGTTAGCTAAGTTGAGCTTTGTAACTATCAAGAGCAACAACGGGCATAGCGTTTTTTCTAATCAATAAAACTCAGCCAATCCCCGTCTGCACAGTCATTCATTAGGCAGATATTGGATCGTATTTATTTCCATTGCATGTTTTGAGAGACTGTTTTCTCTTCGTAGTAAAACGTCATGGAGGAAAATTATCAAATTTCGCAAATAACGAAGTTTGGAGAGGAAGGGGGAAATCTTCGAACCTAGTTATTCGCAAAAATTGAAGATTCGTCTTTCTTATTACGTAACTGAAATGAACATGGTCCAGTTTAAAAGCTTTTGTGTTTTCATAATTCATCATTATGTCGGATGAATCTCATCCATTCCCACGCAGTACACACACACACACACACACACACATACACACACACACACACACACACACACACACACACACACACGCATGCATGCACACATTTGCAGCCGTTACCCTTAGGTTAGGAAATGCTGAAATCGACCTAACCCTGAATTGACCTAACCCTGAATTGACCTAACCTTTGTTCATCCTGGGTTAAGTTATCCGGGTACACAAATTTGCAGCCTTATTTGAAAATACCGAAACTGACCTTATCTCAAAATTCAAGAATTGAACTGACTTAAAATATACCTATGTTGGATACCACATGTCAACACCATCTACTATATGTTCACCCTAGGGTCAAGTTACCCTTGCATGTAGAATTGCAGCCTGTAGGATGCAGCAGTCTCTGTTAGATTCGAAGATACTAAAATTGACCTTATCTGAAAATACCAAAATTGACTTGACCTAAAATTAAGCTTCAGAGATCATCTCCACTTATCATATGTTCATCCGGTTACCCTCAAAGACACAATTTCAGCTCCGAGGGTGCAGCCGTTTAGGAGTCTATAAAAAACATAGAAGCAAACATTCGTCGTCTTCATGACATTAAATATACGTACACACGCCCGAAATCCGGAACGAGTTATGACACACGTAGCAAACAAAATAGGAAATAGACTGTAGCTTTAAAAAGTTCAAGAGACTATCGCTGTGTTTTCTTTCTCCTTCTTTTATCTCCTCTTCTCTTTCACATTCATTTTTTGCAAGCGTGTTGAATGAATTGTCTTCATTCTGGACGATTATCTTTTTTTATGCCACTGGTTCAGGACACGAACACGTTCGAAAATATTTTTGCATGTTATGCGTTATGTAGAGTAATTTTGGACGTCCATCAGGTCGGGTTCCATTAACCAAATCACCATAAAGCAAAGAGATTAAAAATCTGTTTATATAGCGTTTCTGTTGTTCAGAGTTGGAAAAAAAAACGAAATTCCCTGGAAAGCAGACCAGATATAATATATACATATATCAAGAAATGGATATATAATCCGACAGAAATTATTATAAATGCGTTATATTACTTTGAAACTCTATTCGAAATTATCTCGCACTATCACACGACGAATGTATCAATTGGCCTAGAAAGCGAAATTTAAGCAGCATTTCCTTATATTGTTTATTCTTTTTACGCTGTCTAGGCCAAATGATACATTCACCGTATAATAACAGGAGATCATTTCAAATAGAATTTAAAAGTAACATTTATGATTATATATTTATATTCATATATATATATATATATATATATATATATATATATATATATATATATATACCTCAAACCTGAAACGAGTATGCTGCATTTAACATTTCGACAGGAAGCATATGTAAAGTAGACTGAAGATTTGATATTTCAAGAGACTATTGTTGTTATGTCTTTTTTCTTGTCTCCTTGTCTCTTTTTCTGTCATATTGATGTATTGATTTTTTCACAAGAGTGATGAATAGATTGTCTCCATTCTTGACGATCATTTGCTTTCCTCCTCCAAAGGTCTGTGACAAGGTCACATTTCAGAGTATTTTCGCATTTGTCTTTATAGATCAGTTTAAGACGCCCAACAGGTCGAGTTTCGTTGGCCAATTTACAATACTGCTTCAAGTAGTGCGTCTTTATCCATTCTGAGGGTATGACCTCACCGACGCCGACGGATTCTGTTTGGCTTTAGCTCTTGTCTTCCACGTCTGCTTTTGTCAAAATAGAATTTTATCAGGAATAAACGAAACAGATTCTTTGCAAAAGTGCTGATAGTCGAAATAAACATCAATTGGTTAAAACTTCATTGGTTCAAGGTCGAAGGTAATAAAACCATGAACTGGGAAGCATGCAGAGAGCGCATACTTCTGTCATTGCCATGCATTAACTCAGTCGAAAAAGAATTCCGGCATTCGCCGGAAAAATACTTCTCCCTTTGGCCATGATCCAACCTTCCACAAAATTGGATCAAAATTCATTTAGAACTTATGGAGATATCGTGTGGATAGACAGACATAAGCAAATACATATATTTATTTTAAAAAAGATGGAAAACTTTTGTCAATCGACAAACTTTCCTGAAGTGATCAGTTAAAAATTGGAAAAAGGGGTGAACAATGGATGAGTTACTTATCTAGCTTTCTACTAAAAAAGTGTGAGTTTAAAAAACAAACAAACAAAACAAAAAGGGGGACATAATCTTTGGGAACAATTTAGCATAAACCTTCATTGTAAATTAAACATTCCCCATAAACACTATTTTGGGGATGTTTTATTATCGACATCAAGTAGATCATTTTCCCCTAATATAATAAAGAGTAGATGTTGGAATTTTCAGCCCTATAGCTCCATCAGTGCGACCTGAACTCGCGATATATGCCTTGCCAGCCAGCCAGACAGACAGACAGACCGGGCCAACTTGAAGATTGAAGAAACCTATTTTGAAAGTTTTCATGGCAGCATTCAATATCATAGACGAAAATTCGTCAATATGGCTACGCGGAAGATACTTGGAGAAAGAAACAGAATCCCACACCATTGGAACCGAAAACAAGTTCATCAGCACTTACAATGGTTATCAAGGCAAAGATCGACAAAAAACAGGAAAAAAGTAAATTAGAAAGAGATTAGACAGTAAACCATATTATCGGCAAATGTAGCAAACTAACCCTAAGACAGAATAAGAATAGATACAACAGGGTAGCAACAATCATACACTTGGAACTGTGCAAATAACTTTGGTTCAGCCACGTAGACAATGGTATCAGCACGAATCAGGAACTATTGTTGATAGGATAAATCATGGAAATAGTGTGAGACTTCGTTACCGTGGTTTAGTATTGTGGGAACGCGTGGCAACGGCGTTCCAATAATTTTGGAGGGAGGGCGAATGTGTACCCCTACTTTTCGTTTGAAGGCGCTTCTTCTTTTTAATTAGGTATCAGGGTTTAAAATTGTTAGTTAAATGTGTATAAAATCTAAGTATTTCTATTTTTCACAAGATAAATTATTTTATCTTTAGTTATGAAACAAACGACCTTCTCCCATTTCGTTTTTATTTGCCTTTTGATCTTGAACAGAAACTTATTAGACGAAGGTTGGTAACACCATTGATTATGAAATATTTTTCGTATGCACCCGTTACATTAGTCACGCGTTCCATTTCAAGACCGTGAATCAGCCAACCACGACCTGCAGGCTTTATTCATGCCTGCAGCCTCATTTCATCCAGTACACCTTTATTGGATGTAAGGCGTTTCATACAATAATCATTTGTTTTTCTTAGATATCTTAGTTTAGCGGGGATGGGTTTCAGCATTTGGTGAAACCTATCCATGTGAAAAACTTTGCCATGGATGAGTTTGTAGAATTTGTTTATACAACTGTGTCTCCTGATCACCACTTGCAGTCAGTTTTGATTTCAGGAACCACACAATTAAGACCACAATTTGATAATATCTCGCCAACCCCCGGCAAAAAATAATGTCATAGTTCTCATTTATTGATATTTTATATAAATTTACGAAGGTATAGATCTTTATAGAGAAAAACATTAAAGTAATTAAAGAACAAGCTGTTTCTATAGCCTTGATCATTGTTTCATTTTTATTCGCCTTGGCCCACAATACATTAAAACAATTAGCTCCCCTCCACCTGCAAATGCACTAAATCTCATTCACTAAAGTATTTCGTGCTGTAATAGGGCGCTGTAAAAAAATTGAATTGACTGATCTTCAAATTAGACTTGCTAGAGGGGCTTCAGTGAGTAAAATAGCTTGGGTCGACATTTCAGATCAGTTGCGAAAGAAAGGTTAGAAACATTTTTCATAGTGGCGGATTTTTGCTGTGGTGTCTTAGTTCAGAGAAAATCTTCAAATATGGTCATATTATATATCTTTGGAAAGGAGATTTCATGCTGAGTAAAGTTTACAAAAGAACCATATCATTCTGAGCTATATATAATCAAATGTCACAAACCCTTGTTAGAAAATGAAACACCAGTGTGGACTGATAGCAATGACATGGGGTGGGGGGTTGTTTGGTCCGCTCCAAAATTCGAACATTTCTTTCGTAATCTATAACCCACTCTTCCACTAGATTTCATTGAAATTCATCGAGGACTTTTAGAGATATCGTGTGGTTAGATAGAACTTTTAGAGATATTTTCTGGTTCCTGACAGTTAGCTTGGACCTGGGGAGATAATCCTGCATAAATCCGCTACAAAAGTTAATCACTTCTTTCGTAGCCTATTGCTCCACTCAATTTCATTGAGATTCATAGAATACTGTTTGAGTTATCGAGTGGACAGACTGGAAAGTTTTCAAGATATTGTATGGTGTGCACAGATAGCAGTAATGTTGGGGAGGTAATTGTTTATAGATCTGCTTCAAAATGTAATCACTTCTTTCCTAATCTATCGCTCACTCTCCCACACTTTTGGAGATATCGTGTGGGCAGGCAGAACATTTTGGGATATTGTGGTTGCAGACAGTTTGCTAAAACATGGGAAGATCATTGAGTATTGATCCTCTCCAAAGTTTCTTGACTTTTTTAGTAGTTGCCCAACTTTCCTCAAAATATCATTGAAATTCATTTGGAACAGCCAAATTTTGCATGAGAACCGATTGGAGGACAAATAGGGAACCAGGAAATTCGGGCTACTGCTATTTTGAGCACTCTGCCTTACCAAACTAGTTAGGCCTGACTGAGCTTGTCATTGGTCATGAGAATTTCCTTTGCCAATGGTTTCTTCTACTCTTATCTCACCTCATTAGAAAGTATTTGATTGTTAGACATTCCTGAAAACTCTGGCTTCATATCAAGGAATTTTCTTATTTTGACTTAATTTCATTGTTTGATTTGATATTTTCCCATTTTCCCACCTGAACATCCAACAGGTCGTGACGAACCAACTGAGGGCAGTGTCAGTTAGATTCTTCAGGCACCAATTCCAAGAGGTAGAACTGCGTCTTCGTCGTTGTGGAACTATTTTGAAACAGATAAAATTGTAATTAAGTTAATTACCATTATTCTTATACAGTCTCATTTCTCTCTTGTCAAACCTCGTATTTGGTAAGACCTCAGACACATGACAGGCATCTACTAGTACTTGGCACCTTGAACAGATGTCCGTGTTGCAGGTTACTAGGGCTGGCCCTGTAACCATGTGGACCTCTCAGGAACACAGAAGAAATTATGTAAGATGAAGGAGACTGTTTTTAAAACGCTTAGAACGATCACAAAAAGTCTATAAAAAAAGTCCAAGAAACTGGAAATCCGAAGAATCAAGGCTTTTGGGACAACGGCAATATTGAAACAATCAGAGTACTGAGGAGAGTGCTGGATCATTGAGGAGGAGACTCCATATCCCGTGTTAATTACTGGGTACATGGCAAAAAAGGTGAAAGTGTCTGTCTCCAATTGAAGTATGGTGACAATAGAGTGAACATACAAATGTGCAGGTAGGTCCACGCATTTTTGATGGAAAAACAATATGCGACGAAAAGAAGGCCCTAAACTCCCGGTTTTTGCCATTCTGGTCACCATACACTCTATCACAATAGACACTCGAAAACATTACATATCACACACTTTGATCATCTTTTGTGAACAAAGTTATTTTGAATAAGTAAAAAATAAGTTATATTTTTACAAAACCCAGTAATCGTTAAAATAACTAGTTTTCGTCTAAAACCTGTTTTGAGTATTCAAATGTAATTTTATTCTTCTACGACCAACTCTCTGATATTTTCTTGAAGTTGAAAACGAAATTAAAACTTCAAAGATATATTATTACAATGTACGTTTTAGATTTTTTGTAGAAAAGAAAAGTCTGAGTACAAAAACAGAAAGGTGTAAGAGAGTTATGTGGGTGAATTCGCTGTTATTTGATCCCCAATGATAACTACCTGACATCTGGTGCGAACACGCACTTGATGATACAGACAGAGATGAAAATTCGGTTGTATTTCGGAATAAGTATCCTTGCCGTTTCCAACTGTTGAAACCATTGGAAATATTTTCTACGGAGGGATAGATATGCATAAATTAATTTTTCTTTTTAGTAAATATCTTCTCTGCATTAGAAAATATCTGTATTTATTTATTCTTATATGTATATATTTAAAACAAATAGGAGTTAGTAGGGAAAATAAATCATTTTTTTACTGCGTCCAAATATTCGATATAGGCAAAAAAAAAGGAAGGAATTGAAGAATTTCTCTATGATAAGAGAGCGAAAAAAAAAAAAAAAAAGAAAAAGATTTGTTTCAATTTGATTTATTCATTCAATTCATTAATTTACATGCTGTGTTCTCATTTGCTTTTTATAAATGTACGTGTATAAATAATTTCGATGCAATAAGGAAGCTGGATAAAATCATTTCCCAAGGGAAAAAAATGAATTTACGCACATCTATGCTTCCACAGAAAATATCATCAACATCATGGTTTTAAAAGCTCGAAACGGCATCCGTAAGATCGCTTAGAATTCCTGTGAAGTGAGAAATTAATTTCTCCAGGAGAAAGTTCGGTTCGTTTCACCGTCGTGTGTCAGTTTCTCTTTTTACTCCCAACGCAAATATGTGGCGTGCGGGACGAGCATCCGCTACACATGCGCAACTGAGACGTGGAGGTTGTATTCTGGTGTTGCTAATTTAGATGTTTTCCATCTAGATTTAGATGTTTCAGTTTCCATCTAGATGTCAGAAATTGCTATACAGATGATTGGGATGAAAAAAAGACGTGATATCTCTTAAAATTTATAGTAGAAAAAAATATGTAATATTTTTTCTTAAAACAAGTAATATTTCATTAAAATAAATGTTGTCGATTAAGTTCACAAATGACATGTAATATATTTCTTGGATTTCAGATATTCATGAGTAAATTCTAGATGTTTCTAGATGGTTTTTGACTCAATTTTAGATGTAAGCTATGAAGATAAATTTGGCAACATTGTCGTATCCTAGCAACGATTGATGCCGCTGAAAACGCCACATGAAAGAAATTTCGTTAAATGAAAATAATAAGAGAAATTCATTCCAACACGATTCTTTGAAACAATATCAACCGATACAATCTTTTCGCTCATTGAGACACTAACAAAACATTTCCGTACATAAGTTAACATTGGAAAATCAAAATAATAACAGAGTGGTAAGTTTTTTTTCATTAGTCTGGTCATCGGTTAAGTGTTTTTATTGATGTCTCGTTCGTCTCTGTCAACAAACTGAAAAGGGTGATTATTTCATGTTTTTGTGTTAAATTCAAAACAAACGGACAGCATAAACTATTATTTCTGGGGCAAATGCAATAATCATGAATTTCCATTTGTTCTGTAATTATACTCGACTCATTACCGGAACCGTGAACCCTAACACCAACCCTAACACTTAACCCTAAACACTACCCAAGCACTAACTCTAAACACTAATCCCAAACACAAGACTTAAGCACAACCTAACTCATCCTTTTTTTTTCGTGGTTAATGAAATACAGTTATCTGATGAAACATATTTAAACTTACATGCACTAGATTATTAAAAAAAAAAGTAATTCGAGGGAGAGGACAGTTGATCACAGTCACAGGTGAGAAGAGGAAGAAAAATAAATTATTATTGAATAATAACAACTAACTTTTAAAGAAATAGGGAAATGAAAGCTGCTTTCTCTCCGAAATATTTGTAAAGTCGTTCAAAAGACTTCACAAGTTTCTTAATTTTGATAAAATTGAGTTTTTGTAATCGAAAGCGGAAAAAACTAACAAATTGTTAGAAAGATAAAAATATGTATCCTGTCAATGTCAATTTGATTGAATCATTGTTAATCAAACAAGTATCAAATGTTATTCATTCAAAACTAGTTTTGATTTTTAAAAAATACAGTTTTAAACGGTCAAGTTTTCTGCTTTCATTGGAAAATCAAACTTTTGAAAAATAAATACATAGATTCAAAAAAGTAAAAAAAAAAACAAAAACAAGAAAAAAACAAACTGTGAACTGAGAAAATTTTTAAATTCGTGAAGAAAAATGCCGTTCTGAGGTCCCTAGACAAACACTGTAGCGAAATCTAATATTGAAATGTTTTGAAAAAGAATTATGGAATCCTAGGGGTTTAAGGAAACCCTTGGACATTTCAGTAATTTCAAGAAATCCCAGTTTCACAATCAGTGAAGACTTACGATTTTCCTCAGTCAATCTTGTCGAAAAAAAAAGAAAAAAGAAAATAGGAAAACATTTTTTGACAGTAATTTTTTCTGTGCTTTTAATCCATGATTAGTTACTTTCAGGAATTTGCTAATTTTTTTTTGGAAAAATCAGTTGTTAAAGGTTTTAGCTGGGAGATTTCTATTTACAATGTAACTGTCATGGTGAAATGGACCATAACTTTCACTTTACCGGTCTTGAGCGTATAGGAAGCAGGGGGATTTTAAGGGTCAGATTTGAAAAATTAAATGTGTGCATCTTATACGCCGCAAAATACAATAAAGACGGAGAATGTATGTTTCTGGCTATGACTTTTTTTTATAGACTCCTTAACGGTTGCACCCTGCATGCTGAAAATGTGTAATAGGGCAAAATGACTCCACGGCGAACATAGGGTAGGTCGCGATGACCTCTCATGGCCAATTTGGGGTTAGATCAATTTTGATGGGGTCAAGTCAATTTTGGCATTTTCAAATCTAATGCAGATTGCTGTACCCTAAAGTCTGCAAATTTGTGTACAAGGTTAACTTCACCCAAGAATGAACATAGGCTAGGTCGTGCTGACCTCTAAAGTTCAATTTAAGGTTATGTCAATTTTGTCAGGCATTTTCAAATCCAAGAGAGATGGCTGCACCCTACGACCTGCTAATCTGGATACTTTAAAAGAAGAAACGAAAGAATTTGAAATTTCCAAAGAATGCCACCAAAACATGATACCATCACGTGGTCCCCATAAAAATGTTGGACTTTTTTCAAAATCATTTAAATCCAATCTGACGACGCTACTTATTGTAGATCGGAACTTAAAAGATATTATAAAAAATTATGATTTAATCTTTTTTCCAAATTTTCTAATGAATGAATTACACATCGTGGGCAAAAATCTTTCCACTTATAAAGGAAAATACATAGAATTTGTCTTGTGAACAGCAGTGGAAAAAACAAAAACAAAACAAAAACACTTGAGTGAATGAAATGCTTCTGTATAAAATGGTTTGGGATTATTATTTTTCATTCCAACGGCATTTGCATCCTGGACATTTACCCAGACATTAACGTACAGTATTTTCTGCATTCCGGTCATTCGCATACAACCATATGTAAATATCTACCTCATGTTATAATCGTAGGCAAATGAAGGCTACCTCATATGCGGCTTATAAATAAGTTGACTTTGTTGCGGAAGTATTTTTAATAAATTCTTTTTTCAACATTTTAAAGGATTACTATTAATTTTAGTTTATTACGATTCACTTTCATCTCGATTTTTCAGTTTATTCTTATTTATTTTTATTTTTTGTAAATCGCTACTTTAATTTTTCCGGTTGTAAAGTTGTGTCAAAAAAGCTAGTGAAAAAATAAGATAAAAGTAAATAGTAGTACTAAAAATAAATCAAATTAACAATAATTATTTACACTAGTTAATCTAATAAAAAACTAATAAAAATAAATTATAAAAAATTGCTCTAATTTAATTTTTGCGTTTGGCCATCTTTGGTGATCTTTTGGCTAGAAATGTATCCAACTACCTGACAAACCACAGTTTCCTTGTTCAGCAATATTTATGCACTTCTTTCTATGGTTTCAGAGCTATTCATATATTTTTTTAACTTGGTATTTAAAAAATAATGACTCATACTTTCCAACGGTTCATAATCGACTGTAAAGATAATGTTACATCCAGAGTAGACAAAACAAACACCCTAAGAAGGTGATACTCATTAACAAATGTACATTCAATACAATAAAGTCTTTTTATGATAATTAAATACTTCGCTTAGAAATTGCAATTTTACAGTAACGGTCAGAGTATTAAATTTGCAATTATAAAAAATCAACTGAGCCCTATTCAATGATATACAAATGTCTAGGAGCCAAAATACTGTATGCAAATTTCCAGTCCGCAAATGACAGGTGTGCAGTTGACCAGTATGTCGTTGAGAATGCAATTGACCTGACCTTATTTTTAGTTAGAGCGAGTTTTGCAGAAAAACAAAATTTAACGAAAACAAAGCTCAAAGGCGTTTGTTCAACTTGACATGAATTAAATTGGGATTTTCATTAATTAAAAAACCATCAACTAGAAATGTTTCTTCAGTTTTTCAAATGATTCTCACAGGCTTGCTGGCTATCTGGCTGGCTGGCTGGCTACCTGGCTGGCTGGCTATCTATCTATCTATCCATCTATCTATCTATCTATTTGTCATGTATGCAGGCAGCACCCATGGAGTTGGAGGGCTGAAATTTCCGGCATTCACTCCTTATTTCAAAAGAAAACTATTTTTGCTTTTTGAAAATTGTCCCCAGTTTTTAGGTGGGGTTCTGTTTAAAATGCAAGTTTATGTTTGGCAGCGTTCGCAGTTATTTTTTCTAAAAAATTAAGACTTTCTAGTGATCAAACAAAAGCAAGTGAAGTAACTTTTTCATTGTTCATCCCCTGTTCCAAATTTTTTTTACTCATCTCACCCAACACAACATGCTGCCAAAAGACATTAGTCATGTGACTGTTTCTATTGAGTGATTTTTTTTTTTTAATTCTATTTTTCCTCCCAGTATGTTGGTTTCTTGATTAAAGCAGCTGACTCTCCCTCTAGAATGGTCAAGTTGAATATTGATCTCATCCTTGGAGGTATCCTGGGCTCAACCAAAAAGAAGCGAGATGAAAGCCTTAACCATTTCTTGAGCCGTCTGACCCATCTACATCTTGAAGGTCGGCAACTGGATGATATTGTAAGTTCTGTATTTTATTCAATCCAACTAAAAAAGGTGTACTTCCAATCAGGGGGAGAAAAGACATGGTAAGACAGTAACACCATTATGAGGCACACCTGTTCATAGGCAGGCACAAATGATTAAAACAACCAGTGATAAGGGAGTGCTAAGATCTAATTCAAATGTTGCTGTCTTTGATTGAGTGGACATAAGACAAAAACAAATAAATTTACTGCTCCATCACCTGAAGGTGAAAAGCAGGGGAGGGAGTTGATGATTGATTTGAAATTTTTGTTAAAAACAATGAACAACATTGGTGCCATTAACAAAAATTTAGCATGAGCATTTGGGAGACACACTTGCTCTGAATGCTGGATTAGGAGGCTCAAAATCACTGAATTACACCCTGCTTCCCATACCAATGATTCTTGAGGCGATGCTTGTAAGTTTAGCTTTTTTTAGTGCTAGGAATTCGACACAGTGGCCAGAAAAGTGAACTGGTGCTCGGGCATGTAGCATATGTTATAAAGGGGCCTTGAAATATGAAAATACACATTGGAACACATACAATTTTTACTTGCAAAGTAATTGAATTCTTCAATTTGCTATACAGTGAGATAATACGACAAATATTTCCAATATTCTTGTGTTCCTTATATTTTGTTTTGATCTTTGTGCTGTGGCTATGACTACCGTTTCAATTACTTTTACATTTATACCTTGTAAATCTATCACATAGATACCATTCTCTCATATGTGTTAATATCATCATCAGCAGCAGCAGCCTTTTAGTGTCCGTCATTGTACAAAGACCTTCCCCAGTATTTGCTAAACCTCTCTATCATGGGCATCGTGGAGCCAATACTTTCTGAATTAGTTTAGTTTGTCTCTCCATCTAGTATTCTGCCAGCCACAGTTTTGTATGTGATCTCTGGGGATCCATGTTGTAAATCGAGACGTCCAGCAATGGTCCGCTATTCTTGCAACATGACCAGCCCATTGCCATTTGAGTTTTTTAATAGAGTCTATGATGTTGCGGACTCCTATTTTTTCCCAAATATATTGTGCTGTCTTGTGATCTCTCCACGTGATGTTGAGCATGATCCTTTCATGTACACGTTGCATGGTTCTCAATTTGTGATAGGGTTTTATGTTTCTGCTCCTCAAGTGACTATCGGGAGAATGCATTGGTTGTATACCCTTCTTTTCAGGATTAATGGGATTTTCTTGTTCCTGAAGGTTGAGCCTGCTATGCCAAAGGTTTGCCATCCTAGAGTGATTGTTCGCATGATTTCATCTTCTTTTCTGGATTTCATGTAGATCCGTTGTCTTATGTAGATGTAGCCATTAACTTTCTCCAGCTCTGTGTTTTCGATTTTGATTGTTGTATGTTTGTCTTCGATGTAATTGTTGTACATGGCATTTGTTAATCCAAATCAAAAGTGATAACTGGCTAAAATTGCTAACCTCAAACACCCAGTCATTCATAAAAGTTGAACACAGTATAGTACTAGAGTAATAGAGCTAGTGAAGAATCACTGAATTGGAATTGATTTCTTACAAGCATTTAGCATGAGGCCCTTGAAATTATGGGTCTGTAGCATATGCATCTTATCTACATAGTTGATCTGGCACTGCTAGGAATTGGACCAATTGACTATAACAGTGAATTGGTATTGGGAAATGAGGTCATTTTGGTCCTGTAACACAGCTAAAAAGAACTAACTGAGGAGACCTGCTTGACTGTACCGATATTTACTTAGCTTGACTTACTAGTTTTTCCCTCTTCTATTTATGTAAGTTGTTGCAAAGAATAATCTTAAATATTTATTTCATTTGGTGTATACTTACACATCATTATAATAAGAATAATTCAAATTTATAATTGTACAGCTGCTGCAGTGTATTTTTTACTCAAAGAAAGCAAACAAAAATATTAAGGAATGCATCATTTGATAGACTTTCATTTTGTACCTAACAGCTTTATTCCCTCTTTGGCCCACCTAAATCCCCCCCCCCCAGTTCAGAACTACAGGCTTGATACAACCCAAAGCTAAAATGGTTGTAGGAAGATTGAGTTGCACCAATCTTCCAGGTGGCATGGGTCTGCTTGCCTTGAAGATTAGCTCTTGAAATCGTAGCTTTTGTCTGGGCTTGAACACCAACCTCTGGCACTGATGGGAAATTCACAAGTATCTCAGTCATGAAGCATGCCCCTATTTATCTGTCTACTTGAAATATTTCATTGTGATCTTTTGGGCCGTGATGTAATTCCTTTTTTTCCTTTAAATTGATTCAGTTCTAGTCATGATTATTGGCACCTTTCAAGTTTTTGTGTAACATGTACAATCATGGGCGTCTGCTGGAGGGTGTGTGCAAACAAGGCGTTTGCCCTTCCCCATTAGGGCTTCTCTCTGCAGATGAGTGGGTTTTGAAAGTTGGACCCTTATGATCAATAAAGGATAATGGTACAGTATAACTATTTTATGTAACTCCAACCAAATGTTCCCACGTAAAAAGACTGTATTATTATTTGTAAGTGGAAGGGTTGCCACTAATATATATCCTGAATATATACCCCCATCCCCAATGTATCCCCCTCCTCTAGAAAAGTGGCAGTGGATGCCCATGAGTGCAATATTTTCAGAAACAAATTTCTATCATCAGAATATTTTAATAGGATATCCAATGTAATTTAACAAAAAAAACATTATTTTTCCACTTGCGTGTAGAAATTTCGAAGTAATAGAAAATATGATCAGGACAATAATAAAGACAACTTTTGTTATAATTGGGTTGTACACCATTTGGCAATGTTAACAGCTACCAAAAGTTTCTTGTAGTCATCTATAAGCTTCTTGTACCCATCAGCTGGTACTTTCTTCTAATTTTTCTTTGCAATTTGAATGTTTACAGTATTCCTTTCCCCAATGGCAGATTTTAGTACTCTTCAAAAATTTTTAATGGGATTGACATCAGTACTCATTGCTGACCAGTTTAAATCAATCCATTTTTCCCCATTTCAACCGGTGTGCTTTTCAATTTGTATTTTCGGTTTTCATCTTTACCTTTGAACCTGACTTAGTTCTTTTTATACTGAGTAGCACGTTTTTTCTAAAATCCTTTGAATTCATGATTCCTTTGATATGGTCAAGGCCTCCAGTACCACAGGTGCAAAGCAACACCACAACATTATGGATCCTCCTCTGTACTACAAAATGATTTCACAGATATCATTCATTATTAAATGTAAAATCATTTAAGAAGTATAAGTTTATAACTTGATATCTTCATATATATATATATATATATATATATATATATATATCACATCAAACTTTTGTTCATTCAGAAATCTATGCAAAAATATTGATATATGGTTCTAATATCAACAACCTCCATAATACAAGAGGACAATATTAAAAGTATTAAATGGGTGTGGGTCATAATACCGGAACACACTAGGCTGAATGTTAGAAAATCAAGTGTCGAAATCCCAAATGATCAGAATGCTGTTTGGTTCAATATCTTGAAAGCTGGATATCCTTAAGAAGAAAGGTAGACAAATTGAAATACCAGATGGTCTTTTGCTTGATAGAAAAAAACACTGACTTATTTTCAACTTTGAAGATATTTAGCCCCTTTGCTTAGTTTTTTTCATTTCCTAAAATTAGCTAGATGAAGGTTGTAGATTTAGTATTTGTGATAATAGATTTATTGTATAGAAAGGACATTTTGGTGAATTCACGTGAATATTTTTAGATATATCCAACATCTCTATAAATCATTTAGTCTGTCTCCTGAAAACTAACATCATTTATTCTTTCTTTTTAATCGAATCTTGTGATAGAAAAAAAAAAACAAGTTTTCTTTTCAACGGTACATTCTTGTTTTTTTTGTCATCAAAAAACAACCATCTATTTTTTTTTTTTCAGTCAATTCTTGTTATAGATATAAAATTATGTCATCAGCATTCACAAGCATGGGATTATAGATTACAATTGTTTTTGAAATATAATTAATGTAATTCATTAGTTTTCCTTCTAGCAGCCCAGCTTATCATTTTCACTTTCTATGGTCCTCCCTTATCAGCGTTTTCTCTTTCAGTGGTATGTGGAAACATCATTGGAAGTCCGTTCTTTTTAAAGATTATCAAAAGATTGATTTGAATTTAAACATTTTTTGAAAATCCTTTTTTTAATATTTGTGCTAATTCCATCAATTGAGATTTCATGGCATTCGGGCTAGTGTGTTTATGGATTATGGTCGACACCAATGTTGAATATCTCAGAAATATTTTTGGTAAAGTTATTGTCTAATACTTATTTTAATCTTTTTTTCCTTTCAGGAATGTGACCTTTCCATGGTTCCCAACTTGGCGGTGCTTTACCTCTATGACAATCAGTTGTCTACAGTTCCCATCTTGGAGAAAAATAGATTCATTACACATCTTTACTTACAGAATAATGCCATCAGAAAAATCAGTAACCTCTCAGCTTTAAGACAACTAAATAAACTGTGAGTGTATAAAACTAATTTCACATAAGGTAGAAATCAATAGCCTATTCATAGCTGCAATATTACAATCTTTAGTACTCTGAAGGCCACGGCTCTTTAAAGTACTTGGTTCAACTCAGTCATAAGGTTCTGCTGACTGGTTGGCAGATTCACAATGAATAAATGATATAAAGAGTTAGTGAGAAAAATACTGATGAAAATGAAAAAATCAAGATTTGAAATTTGAATATATCTAATAATATTATTACTACATTTGTCATCCATATTTTATTTGTTGAACTATTACATCGTAACATTAATAGTTACCATGAGATATGCAAGTAGGTTGTGGGATTATGCTATAAGATTAAGCTGAGACACAATTGAAAAAAATTGAAGAACCCTACTGCAGGTGACTTTACTCACTGAGGAAAAAGTTTGTTCCGTTAATAGAGGCAACTCCCATTGCAGAACAATATTGAGTTTAAATTTTATGGTTGTGTTGACCTGTCGATTTCCGTCATACATGAAAACAGACGCACACTAGTTACAGGCTTTTAAAATTACTAAGTGCACAAAATCTTGGCATGCTTGAAAAAGTTTGCAGAGTGCTATAGGTTAAAGACTATGCATCCTGCTTTTACTCTCTTTATTGACATTCCTTTGTACATTTTTGAATTCAGAATAAGATGAAGATTTCTTATAAAGATTGCATTCAGTTTTCATTTAGGTCTCTAATGTAATCCCAATTTTGTACCTTATGACACAAAAATATTTGTAGTTGCCTCACAGGTGTCCATCATTGATTTGCACTCTGTGACCTTATTGTATAAGAAATATGAAAAACTTTTCTCTCTGTCTATAATTGTGCTGCTGGTTTTATAAGAAACAAGCCTGTAAGTCAGACCATTAATGTGTGAGTTATTTCCCTTGGACTTTCAAACATATATATAGAAGGAGTAGGAGGAAACAAGAACTGTTGGGGGTTGTTGGTATGTCAGCCTGTCAGTCAGTCAGTGGCAGTATTCTGTAAAAGAGAAGCTTACGCATCTGATAGTGGTGGAAATTAAACATGGCAAACTGACAGCAAAGAAATTGTCTGTTTGCTCATTAGGGATGGTTGGATTTTAGAAACTTTATTTGCCTTCATTTATAGTCAATACAGTATCATATACTTAAGATACCTTCATGAACAAGTAAGTTGAGTCCTTATGCTGGTTATGGCTTTAGCCATCTCAGCTTGGGCTTCACATATCACATTACTACTTACTTAGCCTGTTTGCGATATGTGAATTATACTTACAGATGATAAGCACCCGAAGTGGTGTCTCTCACTTTACTTTCTGCTATCTAACCCATTGCTGGGGAAAGGGATGGATTCATGCCTTACTCAGGGGCATTTATGTGAAGTGAAGACAAACTGTCCCAGTCAGAGTTTGAACTCGGCTTGCTAAGTCCATTCTCCGTTCCTTCACTCACTCAGCCACTCCATCACCTCTCATTTTTCCCCATTTCAACCAGTGTGCTTTTCAATTTGTATTTTCGGTTTTTATCTTAGTGGAATGCTCATTACCTTTGAACCTGACCAACATGAATGATAAAAAAAATTGAACTGATTATCTTTTTGTTTATCTCACCCTCTTCCAGTTATCTTGGCGGCAACCGTTTGAGTGTGATTGAAAATCTGGAAAACCTTGTGGAATTAGAAGAGCTTTATGTGGAAAACCAAAATCTTCCAGAAGGAGAAAAACTGTTGTTTGAACCATTATCAATGATGTCCATTGCTGTAAGTCAATTGACACCCATTTTGACTAAATCATTTTTTCTCTACATAAAGAGATGCTTTGATAATAGCAGTACAACATGCAACATAAGATGCTGTGAAACTATGTCTGATATTTTTAGAATATATATAATGAAAGTAATAAAAATATTTCCTCGTAGCAGCAGTGCCAGGTTAAGTACGTAGCAGAAATAGCATATGCTACAGGCCCAACATTTTCAAGGGATCTGCCCTAAATGCTTGTATGCTACCAATTCCAATTCAGTGATTCTACTCTGAATCTATCGCTATAGTACTGTACTGCCTTTAACTTTTACGGACAACTGGATGTTTGAATTTAGCTAGTTTAGCCAATTATCACCTTTAATTGGAGACATAACTGCAACATCAGTCAACAGTTTTAAGAAAGCAGAAAATTACCAATCAAGATCAGATTTGTGTCAGTTGAAAGTGTTTGTAAGGAATTGAGTGATCTGAAGTGAGAGTGGTTAAAGGGAGATGGACAGTGTTCATAACAAAGAGAGAAAAATGTTATCTTGATATGAGGGGGGGATAATAAGAGAGAGAAAGGAAAAGAAAGCAGTTTAAGTAGTGTAGTTTATACAATGCATATATATATATATATATATATATATATATATATATATATATATATATATATATATATATATATATATGTATATGTATATATTTATTTATTTATAACTTTTCCCTTTGCCAAGAAATTATATTGCATTTCAGACAATATTTTTCCTTTTATTTTTGATGCAATGGTTATCTATTTCTCTTCCACACGCTTTGATGGGGTTTAAAAATCAGTTGGAAAAAAACATTTTTTAATGTTATCAATATTTTTATTACAGAAGTAAATTTTGACAAATGTTGCAAGATGCTGTCAAAAATTGTCCATACAATGTTGCAGGTTTTGAACAGTCTATTCTTTTTCTTAGTCTAATACTATATCCAGTGGGAATGTGGTATCCAAATGATACAAATGCATTAATACAAAGGTATTGGAAACTGAAGTCATAGCTGTTGCACAAAAATCAAAATGAAAACAAAGTAATGCTGAAGTGATTTCAAATTATTTAAAGGAGCATAAAGGTCAGTGAAATAAAAAAATAAGAAAAAACACAAGCAAATTTACTAATTAGGAGTAGCAGTTTTCCTTTGATAGGAAATCACTACACGGCCTATTAGCTCTGAAGTAGTCCACTTACTATGAAAAGCAACATTCTGATGTGCTCCCTCTTTCCAGCCCTTCTGGCTCTGACCTTGCTGGCTATCAGATCTGTTCCTCTGGGGGATCAGATAGCCAGAAACCATCTTGATCTTTCCCCAGGTTGTGTAGCCATCTGAAACAACTACTTGATATCACTTAGCATACACACGCCATAAGCTTTTACAACCAAAATCTACACTAACTCGTAAAAGACAATGCATTGATTTGCATTCACTTTTGCATTCTGAAATATCTCCAAAATATTACTAGGACTTAGAAACAAACATGTTTAACAAAATATGTATTTTCTTCTTTGTCAAAGAATGAATAAATAATTCATTTCTAAAGGTTGTGTTTCCTATCTTTTATTACCATGTTATCATTGTTTCTTATGATCCAGTCATGTGAAAATGAAATATTTAGTCTGTCACAGGGTCCCATTATAATACAAAATATGACCATCTCTTCACAAAGTCTCATGGGTGAAATACTCCCAAACAATCTCATATTTTACACAGTGCAGTCGCAGGTTCAATTCCTGCAGCAGCCCCTTTTTCTTCAGTTGTTTATTCTATTTATGTCTAGGCCATCATGTAATAGCGGGATAGCGGGAATAAGAGTTTCAATTTGATATAATGCAATTTATAATCATTCTGTCTAATCATATATCCAATTCTTAATAACATAACACTATTACTAAAATGTCAGACATATTTGTCTTATTTTCTGGTTGTATTGAGAAATGAAAAGATCTTATCAATTTCCTAATTTAGGACCCCTTTATAACATATGCCACAGGCCCTGCACCAACTTAATCTGACCTCAAGTTGCAGATCAATCATTTCTTTCATTGTCAACAAAGCTTTTCTCTCTGTCAATCAAATATTAATTACAAATATGTTTATAAGAATTATTGTTTAATATCTCAAATTTTTGGACTTGGTACATATAATTGTAGCACTATAGTTATTTACTAAGTATTGCTTAGTCTGACACAAGGTCACAATAATGGGGCATTTGTAAAGGTTGAACTCATAACATTAGTGAATTAGCCCTCAAGATGAGTTTGCAAATAATGTGTGAACATAGGTACTCCATATATATAGTATTAGAAATTGTCAACCAAAACTGCCAACATAAATTTCTTCACTTTTTAAGTGATTCTGACTGGCTATCTATCCATCTATCTATCTATCTATCTATCTATCTATGTGTCATGCATACAAGCCACACCATTAGATCTCGCTAGAGGGTTGAAAATCTAAACATTTACTCCTTAGGTCTAGAAAAAGGTTTATGCTAAATCAACCTCTTAATATGTGTACAATAGCATTCAGGCTGGTTTTTTGTAAACTTTTTAATGATCACCACCCAGCAAAAGGTAAAAGAAGTTATTTATTTTAAAAAAATTTTTTAATTGATCACCCCCAACATGGTATGCTGCCAAAAGATGTTGGTCATGTGATGGTTTCTATTGAGTTACTAACGAGGTGTGTTCTTTTTTTCTAATATTCATTTAGCCAACTCTTCGAATCCTGAATGCGTCTGGCAATCAACTGGACACTTTGGATGATTTGGAACCATTGCATGGACTGACCCATTTATATATCAGCAATAACCAACTTTATGACCTTAAGAATCTATCCAATGTTCTCATCAATATGCAGCAATTGGTTCGACTTGAACTTATGTCTAATCCAGTATGTCTGGTAAACAAATTCCGGGATAAAATAATCATCATGGTGAAAAGTTTAGGTAAGGAAGTTGATCAACATTTATTACATTATTTTACAATGGTCAATTTATAGTTGAACCATCTCTTTTTTGAAAACTTTTGACTTTACCCTGGGCCTAGAATGGTTCCAGGAGGCCCCAAATTAAAACATACTCTTAATAATCATTACAATAATCATAATATATATGATATATGATTGTGATGATGATGAAGGTGGTGGTGGTGGTGGTAATGGTGATGATGATGATGATGATGATGATGATGATGATGCAGCAGCAGCAGCAGCAGCAGCATACTCATAATTACTACTTTCATCAACCTCACCAGAGGCAAGCATACCATGTAGTCCAGGCCCTGTAATAAACCCCTGAAGAAATTTCATTGTTAAGAGCAAAAACTTGGAATATTTGAAAAAGTTGGGTGCAAATTACCACACAGTAGACTGGCTCCCAAATTCCTGGGAGCCTCAAAATTGCTCAAAGGGGGGAAAATTAAAAATATGGTTGTATTGTGTATCATCAGGAAGGAAATTTTATGAGAATTTTTTTTTAATTGTAATCAACATTTCATACAATTCACAGTTTCACATCCAGTTAGGTTTCATAAGGGGAGGGAATCCGGAGTATTTTTGTGCATATTCAACTTTCGTTTGATAGAAATCGTTACATAGAAATGATTCAAAAGGTGTTGAAAAAGGTTATTCAAAATCTGTTCGTTAGGGAGGTTAGTCAGAAACTAGAGAAAAAGATAAAACCTGAAGGAAAACTTTTGGCATTTTGATGTCTTGAAGGTTTGAAACTTATGGTGAATTATGTTGAAGTATTTGCTTGATTATTTGACTCAGTCTATGATGAATTTAAAACCTTTTTAAGACTATCTGATACAATTAATAATCACATAAATTGATGTTGAATGTGTCTTTTTATCATTGAATATCATAAAGAAAAATTAACACACTAAACATCACATGAAAACTTTTTGTTTCAATTTTTGTTACTTTTTGCAACTGCAATATCCTGTACATTTCATTTTACATCCACAATCCACAGTGTAATCTTTAGGAAGAGTTAATAGATGCTTTTCTAGAATCAAGGCCGAGTCAACTGACTTCCAACCGAACCTTTCAGGATTCAAATGTATGTTTCTTTTGCTCAGCAACTTACAGCAAATCTGGAAGAAGTAATGTGATCTTGGGAGATGCCCATATAATGCATTTGAAGTTGGTGGCAAATCAGATAGGAATTTGTTTTTTTCTCATATACAGCAAATAACGCAAGTTGTTGAATGAGGTGCAATTTCCACTAGGATAAAGCGCTAAAGACAAGTACTTCTTAGCTTGCAGTAAGGATGACTGATCTGGAAATCTTCAACCTTAAAGTTGGTTAAATGATGGAAATTTCTTTTTTTAAGTTTATGTTCTTAGTTTGCTGTTGACATCACACCCAGTGAGCATATGTGCTTTAAGCAATACATCATGTGTGCCTTCACGCAATCTGTCCACCAGTCTATGGATTAGAGCGTAATGGGTTTTTTCTCTGATACCATACTTGATCCAAAACACTAGAACACCAGAGGCTGCAAACTTACTTAAGTAGTGAAGTAACAATAACAACACATCTCTATCATTTAGACAATGCAATGTAACCTATACTTGATTGTACCTGATGCATGTGTAATGATTCTTAAATCAACCTCCGCAATACTAGAGCTCAATTTGCACTGTCTGTTGGTTGCTGCAAACCACAATGCATTTGTAGGCACCATCTGAATCTGTAACATAACTATCAAGAATGATCTTTTTTACTTTGTTATCTTTCTTTATAAAAGATTGATGGCTCAAAATATTATGGTTTTCTTTGTTCTTTGAGTATTCCCAAAATCAATCTGCACAGGCACAAGAGATAAAAAAGACAAGTTAACATACTTAAGTGGTTCTGCTGTAGCACTTCTCATCCATTTGCACTCTTTTATGGACTCTTCCAGATAATTGTCATAAATTATGAACGCATGGTTAATGTCAGCAGCTGAATTTATCAAACCCTAAATGGAATCAGACAGATCATGATTTAGTGGGAGCTTAACATGACTATGTCCTGATCTCACTTTGGTCAATTTGGCATAGGTATTACTAATTGGAAGAACCTTATGGTACACTAGTTCCCAATCTGTAACATATTTCCATCTTTGTTTGACCAATAATACCACTTTGAGATTTTTTTGAGCGTTGAATAGTCTGCTCTAAATTCATGTCTGGTGACACAGCTCTCAAATCTCTAGGAGTGGTTTGGATGACAAGGTACCAAGAACCATATCTGAGGTAGTTTATACTATCAATTTCTGTAAAAACTGGCAGGAGCTCTTCAACTGCAATTAGATGGGCTCCCAAAAGGATTGTCATTTCATCTGGGAGGCACGCAAAGTTCTTACATAGTTTGGAGTTGAAAGTACAGACTCTAGCATTTTCACTCAGAAAATATTAGTCTTGGCAAGATGTCCTCCAATCCACAGCCTTTCAGATACTTCCCTATGCAATGTAAGATGCATAGGCATATAAAATCTGCCAATCATTTGTAGAAGACATTTGAATTTCCTATCTCTTTGCATATAGATATTAATCAAAATGCAAAATATACCTCCCATGCAGAATACAAACAAGACCTCTTATTGCGGGTGATTCACCAGGATAGCAAACTTCTTTATACCTGCATACACTATGGATGCTTCGGTGACTGGATTCGAAATGAAGGGCATAAATCCAACTTGCATGATTGGAAGATTTAACCTAGACAATAGACTTCATATACCAGCCCATGTTGGAACATCTAATGCAAAAAAATTCTCCTGAATAACATTTCTTACACAGCTACTGCAGAATTCAAAGCCATAATGATAATCAACTTCCTCTTTGTTCAGCAACAGATTATTTTCTAATCGGAAAAGTCTGTGATTATTAAAGAGGCTGATGCAAATCAGCATTACAAATTTTGGCCGCCTCTATGATCTTTTGCGACCATTATTAGTAGATACTAAATTCTTTGGTTCTAGGCATATAATGTGGCAGTTGTTCAGGTCTGCATTGTTGGCTTGTAATCATCTCTTCAAGGCAGTTGCCAAAATTGTTCCATCAAACTGAATTCATCTGTGAATAATTCATATTCTTGTATCTGATAACACAGACAATTATTCCATAATCTGTCCCAAAAGAACGCCCAGCGTAATGACTCCCAAGGCCAATGGAATACATGGAATACAGTGGCAGAAAAAGTTGTTGCATTAGGTATTCCAATATTCTACTGTACCCTTGAAAAGTTACTGAATAATATAAAAGCATGTTCAATTTTATTTATGTATGTCAATATATATATATATATATATATATATATATATATAAGTATAGATATTCACTCATAGCTGAGCATTTTGGGACCCTAGTTCTTATAAAAAGATGAATCGTCAGAAATCCTCATAAAATTTCCTTTCTAATGATACGCAATACGTCCATTTTAAAAAAAAATTCCCCATTGAGCAATTTTTGAGGTGACCCAATTTTCCGTTGTTATAAAAATTGAAAATTCCAGAGTGAGTCTACTGTTTGGTATTTTGCCCACAATGTTTTCTGAGACTTCAAGGGTCCTATTATAATCAACAAGAAATTTCCATGGGAGTGTATTACCAGCCTTAACTAATAGGTTGTTTGGGAATTATTATCAATCACATCTTGAAGAATGAGATAAAAATAGATGAAAATTAAAGTTGAATTTTATTATTCAATGACATGATTGCCATCACCAGCCATTGTATAAGACCAGTGAAATTTTTTCCATTCTGTAAAGAAAGATTATAGTTTCTCTGATGGTAAAGGACACTAGTTTTAAGTTTAAAGTATTTTGCTCAATAATGTACAATTCATGTAAAGAGTGATTGTTTTTCTGAGATTCTTTTTTCTTTCTTAATAGAGATCCTTGATGGCCGTGAGATAAGTGAAACATCCAAAACATTTCTACACAACTGGTCTGTGAGTAAAGATGCCATGAAAAGACGTGAAAGGAAAATTAAATCTGTTCCTTCAATGTCCCATTTTCATCAAGGTATTTCAGGGCAGTAAATTCAGTGAATTCAATACTTGAAAATATTTTTGGATAAATTTTTTCATTATAATTATGAATCTTTTTATTCCTTTCACATCACAAAATTATAGTTATTTACCTCTGCCAACCAAGTTGAAGAGGTAAAAATGTTACCCCGTGTCTTTTTAGTCTGTTGTTTCCTCTGTCTTTCCATACAATATCTCAAAGGGCTCAAAAAGAAGTTATTAGATTTAGGGGCAGATCCATGCACAGGCAACATGAGTGGAAAATACAACAGGGCTCAATCTTTTTTCCTCCCAATGAATCCACTTTTCTTCTACTCATTAAGGGATTGCCACTCATTAAAGCTTTGTGGCAATTATACTGCAAAATGCTGTGTTCCTGCAATGAATTTTTGTTTGTTTTTTTGCTCCAGCCCACAGTGATGGGAAATCATGCAAAAGTTTTTAGATTATTCTGTTGATGGTTTCACAGCAAGTGGACTTTAGAGATCAAAACAGTGGTTTCATTTAAAAACAATACGTCTGAGATTGTTGAAAGTTTGCATGAATCACGCTCTCCGATTCTTAATTCAAAAGTATATGCTGAAATTGTAGGTGCCATCAAGTATCTTAAATCTTCTGAGTGTATTCTCATGGCTTGCATTTAGAAGGAAATTTCACAACTAGAGCACTCTTGTAACCAAGTCATCAAAAGGAGGGAGATAACTCATGATGTTGAAGTATCAAAACATCAAAGTAGTAGTTTGGAAGATTTAAATGAAAAATGGCCAAAATTGGCCAAATTTTGGAGGAAGTGGAATCCATTGCTGATGTTATGAAAGTTAATAAAAATCTGTTAATCTCACTCATGAATTCAATAAAGCTTCAGTCTTTGACAAAGTATTGTACTCTTCAAAAGAGAATAGAAAAACAAATGAAGGCCATGGGCAAAAAATATAAATATTTTTCAATTCCTTTTGTTATACAAGGTTTTGCCAGAGTCTGATTTGGAATAGAAAGATGATGAGCTATCAAATGTCTATCCTGATGTCTTAAAAAGTGAATTAGTCTTTGTGATCAATAGTTTAAGAGCAATCCATTATCTATATTTTTGAATGGCTACATTGAAATTTCTCTGTCTTCTAAATAAAATTACTTCCATGAATTTGGAATCATTCTTTCCAAATGTTTGCATAGCTCTACAATATTTCTCAGTTCACCTGTTGCTACAGTTGAAAAATCATTCAACCAGATGAAATATGTGAAACATTATCTTAAATCAATCATGGGACATGATAGATTAGTTTGACTTGCAATTCTGGGCATTGAAAGTGACTTTTCCTGTCTGGTCAATTTTAATGACATAATTCATTACTGTGCTAACAAAAAGGTCTGAAAATTCAATCTTTGAATGCTAAGTTAATGCACACTGATACCATAATATTGTTTTTCATGATTTACCTAAACACTGACGTTGTCATTTGTCATTTTTTTTTGTGTCAACTTCAAATAGACATTCAATAATCATATCCTCATAATAATAATTTTGGAAGGTTGTAAGATTAATTATCTTACAAATTAAACCAAACCTTGTGTTTCCTAATGAACCAAAAATAAATTACTTGAATTAATTCCCTCATGGCAACAACAGAAATCAAATAATCGTCCCATCAGGGTGTTGGAATGAAGTAATTTTCTTAACTCAAGGCATTGGGAGCAACAAAAATAAAATCAGTATCATCAAACATCTTCAACAAACAATTATCTGGCTATCTCAGCATGTTTGATGTAAAAATTTAAGCAACCATCCTGAAGAAACACTCAGCTTGAATAGAGGCCAGTTGCATTCAATAAATAATTTTGTGAGAGCCGGACATACATATTGACCTGCAAGCAAGTATATTTTAAAACACTTTTATATTACTAAATTTTCTTATACTTTGTATAAACTGTTTATAATTTGCAAACAAGCAACTGATATTTTTGTACTTAATTCTCATATTTTGCTTAAACTTGGCAGAAACTAACTGCTCATATTTTCGTAATATTTCAATTCCCATTTTTTGTTTAAACTTGTTTATATTCCAAACATGAAAATTCTTATCATTTTGTTACCTTGTTATATATTATTAAATTTAAGGTGACAATAATTGCAATTGCGAAATGTCAAGTATAAGAGGAAATACCTGGTTTTGCACAGAAGAAGATGACAAAACAGAGAAGGAAAAGTTTTTCACTGTTGCAAAATTTGTGGGCTGGGCCTGGTGCAAAATTTGTTATGGGGCTAGGAAACTCTTTCCATAACCTTGTTTGTATCTAAATGATTTTCATAAATAATGATTCAGCCTATAGGTTGGTTTTTACTAATTAAGTGATTGTGCATGTCTCTTTATTGCAAATCTTTCTTTTTTCATCAAATCTTATTGTTGGAGGGGGGGCCTCAAGGAGCCAAGCATTTTGAGTTCCCAAATCTCTAGCTACATCTGTGAAATTTAAAAAAAATCAGATTAAGAATGAAAATATTGTGGTATATCTTTTGTAAACCTTATTATAGATGTATATATAGAAGATAGTGTATCATTCATAGACAGGGATACACGTAAATTTTGAACATTGAGTAACAATAACCTGAGTAAAATCATAATTTTTTTCTGATTTAAATTTCTAGACTTTCTTTTACAGCCACAGTACTATTTTTATTTTTAATTTATTTTGTTTAGGAGATGCTCCCTCTCGTTCAGATATGAAAATGGGTCCTCGTCAGGCCACTGTTCCTGGATATGTAATACCGGGTAAGTCAGTGCTCTTACAAGTATGGAACCTTACTGCTTATAGTTTTACAAGTGACTTTTTTTTAAAACTGACAATTTTCATGTAATCTTTTTATTTTAGTCAATAGATTTTACAATTCACCGATATTTATCTTTCATCATTTTAGTAGTAGTAGTAGTAGGAGTAGCAGAAGGGACAAGAGAGATTTTCCTAATGCAAAATAAGTATTGAAATTTTCATCTCTTGGTCTAAAATTCAGCTAATGACATTGGAACTTTGCCACTCTATTGTAACACTGACACATTCCTCTATTGACCCTTTATAAATCCATAACTAAAATTTTCTTTTTCTTTTTTCTTTCTTCACCTTCTGTCCAATTTCAGGTTTACCCATGAGGAAAGAGTTCACCCAAATTCTAGCAAAGGCAACCTCAATAGAAAAAGATGTTATGAACCGTACTTCCAATTCCTCAGACGGGCCAAATCGAAATATAAGTGAAGATTGTTTACACAAGTTAAGCCGAAGATCAGACACTTTTCATTAAAAACAAAACTACCAAAATTATTATTAATTCATGAATAACTTATTTTCATCCCTAAGTATCAAAAACTGTCAACCCAAACTGTCATCCAAAATGTCAAAACTGGCTGGCTATGTACCATTTGTACAGGCTGTATGAATGGAGCTAGAGGGCTTAAAATTTCCACATTTATTCCTTATTATGTCTAGAGAAAGCGTTTTTTTTGTCCTATCTAATTCCCCCCACATTGGTTTTTAATGGGGGTTCAATCTATAGAGTAAGTTCACTTGAAATTGATCCCTCAGTTTGGGTCAATTCACTCTTATTTTTTGGAAAATTCAGACTTTCTTTTATGATCGCTGTCTAACAAAAGGCAAAAGAAGTAACTTATTCATCAATCACCCATTTTTCCAATTTTCTTAATTGATCACCTCTAACATAGCATGCTGTTAAAAGAGGTTGGTCACATGACAGTTTTTATTGACTTGGTTAATCCTTATTAGTTATTTTGATTGGGAAAATATACTCAGGGGTGTAGACAGAAGGGCACCTAATGGAGGCAAAGCCCTCCAAAAACTTTATGAATAATAGTTCACCGTCTGCATTTCTACTGATAAATCTCTCTCAATGTTGGTGGGGTCTCTCCCAGGAGCCAAGCCCCATCCCCCAATCTCTAGCAACACCTCTGAATATATTTAGATGTTATGAACCATACTTCCCATATCACAGTAACTCAATTTTCATTAATAACACCTAATCTAACCAGATCCTGCATTTCCTGAAGGAACTGCAAGCGTGATTGAGTCGTAGTGTAACAATTTCCCCACAAAACCATAATGAAAGCATGAAATTCACTTGCAAAAAGACTTTACAACCTTTACAAGGAAAGTAACCAAATACTTTGAAACTGTATGAATGACAGAAAGTAAGGGTCCGGTTTAGTATTTTAGCTACATTGTAAATACAATCCCCACTCTAAATTCTTAAAAAGTAAACTTTTTTCAAAACTGTATGTAAAACTGTATACGTAGCATTTAGACATACCTATTAGCATTGGAATGGCGTCAATATCTTAAAAACTGTAGGAGGAGAAACGGTGCCAAAAATGAAAGAAATAAAAACAAATAAACAATAAAAATTCATAAAACAGCACTAGTGTACTTACTGCCTGTGTGCAGTCATACTAATTAGCATGTAGTAATAGTAATGTAGTGTAGTAATTTGACTGATTTTCATAACGGCAGCTTTGATAACCTAATTCATTATAGTGTTATCTAGTCAAAAAATCAGTGTGGACAGAGTTGGAAGATGATGACTGTAGCACAAGACTACAGATAAGAACCCTGCCAAACAATGATGCCTAATCAGTTAAAGCATTGTTTATGAAAGACAAGCATCCGAGGTACTGATATCTTTCAAGGTACCTGGACTTGATTTAAATTTTCACATTTCCCGAACCACTCCAGTACAAGTTTTCTATTGTTCAAATGTAAGTCAGTCAAATATGATTATAGGAGTGCAGCGTGGTGTAACAGTTACTAGCTCAGAAAATGGAATCCGTGGACAGGGTTCGAATTTCAGCCGAGGCTATTTGCGTTCATTAAATAGTAGGGCAGTTGGAACTTTTTAGCTCTTTAGGACAGTCCATTTAAAAGAATGTTACTTTAACAGAAATAAAAAGAAAAAAAAGAAGCTCTAGTTTGATAGTCACAAATGCTGGTTTCAAGCCTAGGTAAAGGAGTAGCATTGGGTGTGGAGCTAGGACTAAATCATGTAAAAACCTACTTGCTACTGAAACAGCATAATGGCTATGGCTCTATGCTCTACAAAAAATCTACAGGGATAAACAATAACAATTATTACCTGAAAAAGAAAATTTCTTATTGACTTACACCCTAGAAAGTATGTATCTCACATACAGGCCACATCAACATTTACTCCTTATCATGCCTAGAAAGAACGTTATTCCTTTTCCAAGCTGATAAAGACTGAATACATTTTTAGGGACATCCTGTATATCTATTTTAGTCTTGGAAGACATTCTTAGCAACTTCAGGACTCAATACGTGCTTAACATTGAGCTCAAGTCCTCCCTTTTGACTATACTGAAGTCTTCCTAAGAAAAGTAGTGCTTAAGATGTTTAGAGCTCAACATAGATGCAGGGGAATCTACCCCAACTGATTATGGCACCTGGAATTCTTGGCAAAGGCATGAATTCATCTCTTTCCCCCCATCCATTGGTAAGACAGCTCTCTTACCATAGGAAGGTAACCAGTCCAGGGGAAGAACAGTTCTGATTCCAAACCAGGGAGTGAAGTCCCTTAAAGGTGGTTGGATGCCAACTTTGACACCATTCTTGCATCTCCTGCAGCCAAGATGATGCCAAACACATTGCACTCTACTTTTCTTTGAACTACGTCAGCAAGGTTGCAGAGAGGATTCTATCGACTGAGTATCCGGGGATCTCTAGAGGTTTCATGTTGGCTTACACCCTAGAAAGTAAGTATGTATCGCACATATTGACCACATCAACATTTACTCCTTATTATGTCTAGAAAAAAACGTTTTTTTTTCCTTTCAAATATCCAATTTGCAATGTAAGTCTATGCTAAATTGATCCCTTAGTTTGTGTCCGACAGCATACCTGCCATCATTTGCCATTGGGGTTTGTCTCTTAAGAGATGTGACGCTTTACCTTAATTCATCTTTAGTGTATAACTATCCTGTGTTGTTTAGATTAAGATCTCTTCTTCCCACTCTTCTTATCTATATACATAGATGATATAGGAATAATAATGTGGCTTTGATTATAAGACTTGAATAAAGCAGTTTTGAACAGTATGGAAAATTCAGGAATGTAGTAACCGCATTTATCAAGGTATACCTGTATATTTAATTTGATTTATGTATCATTTACATTACCTTGGCAAACAAGGATTCATTATGGAATCTACCAACCAATGCAAAATTGTATGAACACCTTTCTATCATGCCACATTTATTAGAACCTGCCAACATATTTTTCTTCGGTTTTCAAGTTGGTCTAGATGGCTAGCATGTATATATATATTGCATGTACAGGCCACTTCAAATTATTTTGTCCAGAAAAATAATTTTTTTTGCTTCTTGAAAATTCAATTTGCTATGTAAATTTAAGCTAAATTGAACCCTTTGTGCTTGGTAGCAATCATGCTTGTTTTTTTTAAAATTCTGACTTTTTTCAATCACTGCCCAATAAAAGGCGAGAGAAGTATCTTATTCATTGATCACTCCTTTTTTTAATTTTTTTAATTGATCATTCCCAAGATGACATGCTGCCAGAAGACATTGGTTCTTTTTTATTGAGTAACTAACCAGACCTGTTTTTGTTCAATTATTTAATTTTTCCTTTGAGGTTATTTGTTTTTAATTTACCAAAGAGAGAAAATGCTACTTACAATGACACACATCTAAAATAATTTGGCAGCCATCTTTTTCTGTGCAATCAATGAAAGCTTTTCTTCTATTTTATGAAAGGTGAAGGGTACTAAGTTTGATTACCAGTACTGGAATTTATCGGGCAGTTCTAACAATGGAAGTGTTGTTGTGCTAAAAAGAAGTGAGTGAATGTCGGGCTGCCTTGTCTGAAGGGGGGATAGAGCCTCTACAAGAAAATCTTTGAAATTTCAGAGATGTTTTGAGGCTATATGGGATGAGTATTTGGATATACACTGGCTTTTTCTTTTCAGTGAATTTTTCAAATAGAGAATTCAAGTTGTAAATATATGACTTATATTGAATCAGCAAAATTGCCTTTTTGGCGAAATTAACTTATTTTTGTGAAAAAAGGTTTGATCTCACTTTGATTGCATAAACTTTTGATTGTAAAAAAACAGTTGTTCTTTTCTTTGTTTTGATTAAATAAACTTTCAATCAAATTAAAACTACGTATTTATCTTTTGTAAAATTTTGCAATTATATTGTGAGGGAATACTTCCAAAAAAGTAAAGGAACACTATTTCCACAGTACTACTTTTATGTTCCTCAAAAAATTTGTGCTTTCATCAAGTACTTTAAGGTCTCACTCCAGTTCTCAGTTACATTTTAAAATTTGGTAGATTCCTAGTTTCTGTGTATAAAATGGAGATAACTCCTCTTAGCCTTTAAAATGATCTAAGAATTCTCTCCCCTATCAAAGAAAAACAGAAATGAATACATAAATTATATTTCTATTGCTTTGAATAAATTGAATCATTAAATTGTTTTTATTTGTACTTTGTTTTTAACATTGAGTGGTTGAGTGTATGAAGCATTAAAGGCTTGTATGGAATTAAAGATGTTTTCATTTTATTTGTGCAGTGTTTTTAACATCAAGTGGGTTAATGTGTGAAACAGTGAAGATTTGTATGGAAATGAAATTTTTATCTATTTCATTTGTTCAACACTTTCAACATCAAATGTTTTTACTAACATTTTTTTTTCTGATAAGGGAGATAATCTTTAGTTCATTTTTAGACAAGAGTTATCTCAAATTTTACATTAAAAAAACGTGAAATTTTTTCCTACTGATAGTTTCTGAATGTAGAATTGAGATAAGGTGGGATCAACCTGAAATTTGAACACAGGCAAGAAAAAAAAAAACAACCTTGCTTCTACAAGGAAGGTTGATTTCTAAGGTATTGGATGAAACCTTACTGTAATTTTGTTGAGATTTACAGAAAGTGGTAATTTTGTAATGTTCTTTTTTGACTCTTTCTCATCTTTGCTGTTCATGTTCTTGAATTTCTGTTAGTCTGTTATTGATATCAAAATCAGTGTCTTCTCCTATCATCAATAGAAGATAGGTTTGTGGTTGATTTGTCAAAATTGTGATAGATAGATAGATAGATAGATAGATAGATACAACAGACTGAAATGAATAGATAGATATAAGCGAGCTGAGATTTATAGATAGATGAATACATAATCGCTTGAAAGACCTGAAAAAAAAATCTTGAAAGAATAAGGGTTTCCCTGGAGAAAATCGTTGGAGAGAGAGAGAGAGAGAGAGAGAGAGAGAGAGAGAGAGAGAGAGAGAGAGAGAGGCAGGCATTAGATGTTTATCAAGACCATCAACCCTGTGATACAACGGTCTTGGTTGAAAAATGTAAACAATCAAATTGGCCATAACTCACCATCACCCACGTATAATCTTTCCACTACCCTATGTCTAATATCATTTACTGTATTTGGCCGTTCATCTATGAATGTAAAACAGATTACTAACACTTTCTCTCTTTCACACCCTCACAATCACATGTTCGCACACATGCACTCCCATACGTACATACCACCAGACATTATGGACTTGTATCATGGATGGCATTTTTGACAGCTCACTTAGAGGTTATACCATTACAGTAAGATTTTGAAACTAGTGATTCTGTGAAATCCTTGATCATTTCAGTAATGGAATCCCTTGTTTCATCATCAGTGCAGTAATGCTTATCAATATTTTGATGCTGGCCATTACTATTATAAATTGTTCAATCCTCACTGGGTGCCCCACTACTGTAGCCTTGTGTCAAACTTTGCTAAATTTGGTAAATATCAAGTATATTTTGCTTTAGTATTGCCAGATTCCAAGAGAGTTTACTTTATAATTGCAATTAGTCTGACATGAGAGAGAGAGAGAGAGGTGATTCCATGTTGTGTCAACTCACTTTTTGTTTTTTATCTTTACTTTTTTTTCTTTCTTCTCTTCTCTAACTGGCCATAGTAGAAACTAGAGACTCCACATATACACTACCTTCTATCAGCAGGGAAAACATTTTTTTGAAAAAATCAGCTTAGTGACTGAAATAGTTGTGTCTAGAGTGGAGTTTGACCCAGAAGCAATTAGTATTGTTTACAGTGTATATGAACTAAAGTCGTAAGTTTGTGATGCTGACCATCATTATTGTAATGAGATCAATCCTCACTGGGTTCCCCACCATGGTGGCTATGTGTCAAGTGTTTACAGTTCATATACACAGCAATTTAGCTTAGTTTGACACAGTTTTGGAGTGCTTTAGAGTTTGCTCTTGTGGAAATCTTTGGTTTATAGTGAAAGTAGAAAGAACAGGTCATGCCCTGAATGTAAAAACCAGTTTAACAAAATGTAGTTCAACTGCATTCCAGAAAGTAATTGATAATAATGTCCGCAAGTTTTGAGGCCAATCTCTTTTGACGGCATCGTTTCTGCAAGAAAGAATAGATAGACAAAAATGACTCCTGGACAATTTCCCCCAAAGGACAATTACTTCCGAGGATATTTGCCCTAAAAGGGCAATCGCAAAGGATTAAGAAAATATGAGATTATTGCTCTGCTTTGCAATAATACACACCAACTTTTACACGGATTTCCATAAAATGATAACTTTAGCTCTAATAATTGATTATTTCAAACCTTTTTGGGGAAAATTGTCTCTGGAAGCAAATGTGCTCAGGGTAAAATGTCCTAGGGGGTAATTGTCATTGGGGACATTGACCTGACACACAAAAAATAATGGAGCAAAAAGGACAATAAAAAGCACAAACATAAATCTTGTTTTCAGACATCTCTTTATTCAGACGTTCGAGTTTTGGAATTCAGATTTGATCTCCTTTCCATTTTTTTTTCATTTTTTGGAAGCCATTTTTTTCTCAAGTTCTCAATCTTTTAGTTGAACATTTTCTGTGGCATTTCAAAATCAAACTGTATTTCATGAGAATTTTTTTCAGGCTATTTCAATGTATATATATACTTACGTAATACATAGCAATAAATAGTTAAAAAGTAACAAGCATAATACTCATTACATGTTAGTATATTTGTGTTTATACAAAAAGTGCATATATATATAAATATATATATAAATATGGTGTAGTAATTTGACAATGTAGAAGTGGAAGATTGAGAAGAAGGTGTGTTACATCTCAAAAAATTTTATTATCATTAAGATAAAGCTTTATGCATTTCGCTGTTTCAATTATTGTCTTCAGAAGCTCTTTTGCAATACAGAAAACTGTAGAAAGTGCAGTCCGTTACATGTTGAGACAATATACTAAACTGGAATTCCGAAAACCAATGTTGGTTGTTGGTAAAAAGGAGAGAGGGAAGGAGTATCAGTGAGCCCGGATGTGGGTCAGATGAGGTCAGCTTGAGATATCTCTGAATACATAAATATACATATAAATATATATGAGAGACAGTGAGGGAGGAGGAGCAAGTGAGAGAGAGTATATATCTGATCTATATTGAGAAAATATGTGCCTCTTTTCTTCTCTCAAATGGTTCATTGTAACCAAAGGTATTAAATTAGGGTAACCAGAAAATGTTCTAATCTAAAGAATTCAATGAGCAAGGATGAACATAATATTTCCAATTATATATATATATATATATATATATATATATATATATATATATATATATATATGTATATATATATTCATCTAGTAATTCACCCTACCCAACTTTTACACCCAATCAAACACACACACATGCAAGTAAAATGCTACCCAGAAGTTCAAGGAATTTCATCATGAAGAAATTAATCACCCAACACTTAATCTCCAGATTCTCCTTCAAAGTAGTCCCTTGCTTGCTAATTACAATTAGTATACAAACGGTACTACTCACAAAGAATAGTAGAAAAAAATTGTGCTACATTCTGTTTTTGTGTGCTGTTCAAATTCTCCAATCCCACAAACTTCTCGAGTGTATATGTGTACATGTTTGTATGTATGTATATATACATACACGCACAATATAGGTGTACATACATGCAAAGATTTACTGGCCTGTAACATTGTTTACATATGAACTAGTAGATATATATATTTTCTGGCAGAAGATATGTTTCTTCAATGATAAGCAAACCAAATTTACCATATCACAAGTATTTATGCATTAATTGCTTTTTCATTAGAAAAGGTCTATCTATCTATCTATCTATCTATCTATCTATCTATCTATCTATCATCATCATCATCATCATCATCATCATCAATATGATGATGATCATCAGCAGTTTTTTTATGTCCGGTGTTGAGCATAGACCTTCCCCAAGATCTGCCAGAAATGTAACATGCACGCAAGGTCATATAGCTCATACAGAGAAGTTATAAACACCAAACCAAGTTTTGTTATTCTATTGGTTCCCAACCTTTTCAAAGTCAATCCCCACTTTCTTTTTCAAAAAGATTACTAGTTTTCTCCCCTTCCATTCAAGTTAATAGCAAATTAAATAATGTCAAACAATTGTTCCATCCTGCATATAATTAGACAGCTTTATACTAAGAATTAGTTTTATTCTATAATTGTACAGCTGTTGCTATGTGCTTGTTACTCAGAAGAAGTAAGCAAAAATCATTAGGAACGTATCATTAACCAAGACTTCTATTTTTACCTAACAGCCTTATTATTCTCTTGGACTTTCAAGATTGTCTGTGGTTGGGAACTGCTGCAAATATGTGCCAGAAGTAAGAATCTAAAAGCTAAGTTCTTTTTTCTTCAGAAATCTACCAATGAGAAGTACTCTTTCTAACCATGTATTTTTTCATTGTCTTAGTTTGAAGTTTTTGTTGCAAAATCACAGCATTGCCTGAATGAATAAAGTTGATTTAATTAATGTCTATTCAGCCTATTTTTAGTTTACCACTATAATAATTAAAACTCTGGCCATGTTGAAATGAAAATGAAATCTAGATATAGGATGATACAAAACACCTGGAAACATCATTTTTGTTTTGGGCTGTAGAGCTTTCACTTTGTGAGGCATAAAGCTCCTGCTTCAAGTCTTACAATTGAGAGGCTTAGCAGATTCAATTCATATTCAAAATTACTTATTAAATACAGTGGCTTATGGTGCTTTGTATCTTGGATGTGCTTCCCTACATTGCACCAAAAAGGCTTCAATTGTCCATTGCTTTCTACAGACACTAAAAATATTTTTCTTTACGCTTTTGTGCATCTGTAGCACAAGCAACAAGGATTTATCAGAAGTTATTTTAACTTTGGAAAATCAAAATGTAACAGCAAATACAGGATCAACATATTGACATGAAATTTTTATAATCAAAGTGAAAGTATATGAAAAAGTCTGTTTGTGTGGACATCAGTGTTACAAATGAATACAAAATAATGCAATCAAAGCTAGAGATATACTTAATCTCCTCTTGCATAAATGGAAATAAATAATAAGATGTATAGCAGCACAGAAGTGCTATACATGAATGAGAAGATAAGTCAAACACAGCTTGATAAGATGAAGAGCCTCTTAAATATTGGAAGAGAGAGACTTGGGTGTTGAATTTAATGAACAATTCAATTTTGAAAAACAAATTTCTTCAGTCATTGCTTTAACTATCTCCAAAGCTTAGTGGCTAAGCAGAAATATTCTATCAAGAGATCCATACCTTATAAGTAAATTATGTCATTAATTATTCTCATATCTTTCATCCTACCTCTTCTCTCTCTTTCTGCCTAACTTTACAATGTGATGAACAAGGGTGAGAATGTTTGAATGGGAGCAAGAAGGACTCAACCTTCATTATAACTGTCATTCATTCATTATTCTGTCCCCTGAAGTCTGAAGCCCAAAAGTTAGAGTTGTAGTAGACTGCTGGAATACAGACAGAGAGCAGTATTAATCAATAATAATAGTAGTAATACAAAGAGGTATATTATTTTTTCTATCTTTGCATGTTATAATTAATATCAAATACAATCCATTGGTAAAAACTTACTTTTACAATATTATTTACTTTAACTGCAGAACTATGTTTGAAATATGTTAAGGTAATGATATCTTAGCTGTCAATACACATAGAATTTCCATGGGTCTAGCTAGTTGCAATAAGTTCAGGCATTTTTTATGCTGAAATTTTATATATCTATAAAAAGATTAAAGATTCTATCGAACATGAGTGTTTTTGACCCTTTTTGTTGGCTGCAAATAATCACTCATTCTGGAAATCGTTTTTAGTGGCTAAAATTTTCAGCACCGAATCTGATTGTTCCAATAAGTCATTTGCCACACTCTATGGTGTCTAGAAACATCTGAGACAAAGATGACTTTGACAAAATGTTAATGCAGGTCCTTCTAGACAAATGCAGCAGTATAGATCTCAGTTGAATGATGGGAGATGTTGTAAAAAGATTTCCTGATTGGTTAAATTTACTTTGTGAAATGGAGATTCAACAGCAAATTACTGCCTTATCTGTGAAAATCAAGAAGCACGGAACTAACAGTCTCAAGTCCAGAGGTATTCAAGAGCCAATCAGGGCTGTTATTGTAAACATTACCAAGAATAGCACTTTCTCCATGAAATCAGCTCAGTTTCTGATGGAATTCAAAGAAAGAACATCTGACCAGATAGAAAATGAGCATTATCTTTAAGATAGAAAGGTCAAATCATTCTCTTATCAGCTCAAGAAGAAGATGCTTCAAGCCATTAGTAATTCTTCCTAACTCAAAAACTAATGTATGGGTTTCTATGAAATTTTCTATGAAACTTCCCTTCAACGTGATTGGTCAAAATCCAATGCCTTCTTATTGTAGTCTCTCTTTCTAGATTGGTGAGGTCCCAAATGGTTGACAAAGTGCACCCTAAAAAAAGCAAGTTTGGCAAGTGGAACCACTGTTAAAAGTGCCTTTTGAAGGGATTAAAATATAATAAATATAAAACAGTAAACTTTAACAGAAAAAAAATAAGGGAAGTTGTTCTGCAAAAACCCTACTTTTAGTTAGTCTGGGTTATCTCAACAAGCAAGCTGAAAGAATTCACTGAAATAATCATATTTCATTTAGTGTGTTTACTCTTAAATTCATAATAAGAAATTTAAATGTTAAATCAAGTGGAGTAACCTCCGATTGAAGTTACTCCTCTTGCCCTGTTTGATAATTGAAAAAAATGTTTTTCTTTAATTCAATTTAAACATTTTTTTAAATCATATTCTTTGAAGAGCTCCAGAACGGTTATTAGCATTCCATGACTAAGAGTTACTTTTAGTAACTTATAAACATTAATTACTAATCTTTAGTTTCAAGTTTTTCTCTCATTTCATGTTTCTTGCTTTTCATTGTAATGCTCAGGTTGTTTTGCACATTCTACAATCGTTAAGTAAACATTATGGATCAGAAATAAAACTAAAAGAAATTAAGTTGAAAGTAAAATTGGTTGAGAATTATTAGGTATGTGCAAAAATTCCCAGCACTCTGTTTTGAAAACCAGAGACTGAATACACAGCTGAAAAATGTTTTTTCACTGGAAACTTTTGTACACACCTTAAGAATAATGACAATGCTTCTGCTAAGAAATTTGGACAACTTAAAACAATATTTCTTCGAATAACTTACATCCTCCCCACACAACAAATTTGAAAAAAAATTATGAATATCTTTATAGATAGCATTCCTGGGGCAATGTTGTTGCCAACCATTCTTTATTTAATCGAGCAATCCTATATTTCAACACATTGTCTCTATATCGGATATTAACACGTTAATGTCCCATATTCCGATAACTTATCCAATATTGATTCGTAAAAGTATAACTTATCCTATATTGATTTGTAAATGCACCTACTATATTAGGATATTTTTTGTATTATGAGGTACCTCAATCAACAAAACTTTTTGTACAAAATTGGCAATTTTTCTGAGGTATCTATATTATTCCTAATTTTCAAGTGTGCTCTTAGATTTCTATTGAAAACTCAACAAAAAAAAATTCAGGAGTGGCGAAATTCAAAGCATTTTTTAATGTAAACTTGCTCCGTTCTATATTTCCATTTCCAAAGGTCAGCAACCCTAGTCCCAACTGCTAAATACAAAGATCTTCATTTTTCTAGCAGAACTTCACTCCTTATGCATCCCTGATGTAACTACATGTAACTATATGATCCAGTTTCCTGTCTCATTGATGGTCTCAAAGAAACGGGTGCCACAAAAGAGAGTATAACTGTAAAAAAAAAAAATGAATAGCATTGAAAGTATTATCATCATTTATCTCTGAGATGAAGAATGAGAAGAGACACATTTTCATTTGGAAATACCACAGAACCATTCAACCACAAGATCATTAGCCAGGAAAGTGTTCAAGTTTTGGGAAAAGAGATTTTCAACATTTTCTCTTCTTTTTCTCTATTATTTTCCTCAAAATTTTGACTGCATATATCTGTACGTACAGTATTTTTATCTGCACGCACGCTGAGTGCAAAAAGAATCTAATACATTTCAAAAAGTTTTTTCAACTTACTTATACATTTTCAAAATAGATTTAATTTGGACCAAAGATCTCTGATTATTTCTACATAACTTTTCAGTTTTCAATATATTTTAAATATTTTTTAATTAGAAAAAAATCTTTGATCCAAATTCTGTCAATTTTGAAGTGCTATAACAATGGTTCTCAATCCTTTTCTGCTTATGGCACCCATTTCACGATATTTCAGTGTGTCATTCTCCACTTCCAAGATTGTCTGACTGAAAAGGTGCATCCCAAATGATATGCATAAAATACTGAAAAATCTTTTTTTTTTGTTTATTACCACATTTATATTTACTTGGATTGTTAGCAAAAAGGAAAAGTAATTTAACTATACTAGCAGTGCTAAAAGAACAATATTGCAATGATCTGAATCTGCCCATCTGTGGTCCCCGATTCCCCTGTGGTTGACTCCATAAAGATGTTGAAATGAACTCTTTAAAAAATGTATTGGATACATTTTGCACTCACTGCATCTTTTCTGGCTGAGTGTTTGCAGCCTTATAATTGGTTTCAGCACTTGAGTAATTTTTTGGACCCTAATTCAACCTGTTTCAAAAGGTCTCATTTTTCTGTTACGCCAGGTGACGTTGTTTGTTCTAATTGAATTAAAACTATGTATATACTTATTCTATCTAAAAAATGGGCACAAAGTAGGGATAGTGGTCCCGATTGTGAATTCTGAAGTTCCACACACTGGCTCACTCGATCATAGAAACAGACATAGGCTTATAGGAATTCTTTGGACAAGGGGGCTAAGGGCTTGATTTGCCCAAAATTTGACACAGTTTTGCTCAAATTACACTGATTTTACCGAAATTTAGGGGTTACTTGCCCCCTGGCTCTTACACCTATGTGAATAGCACTCAACTTCAGTGTGTTGTTTTTAACATCAAATGAACAAGCGTGCGAAAAATTCATGAAAGAAAAACAAGTTTATGTATAAATTACATTGTTATTGCTTGGAATAAATAAAATTGTTAATATATGTAGAAAGAATTAATTAGTGATAAATATTATATAGTGTACTGGTGTAACAGAAAAATGAGTCCTTTTGAAGTGGGTCAAGTCTGGGTCCAATAAATAACTTAAGTGCCTTTGTTTCTTTTGGTTTCAGAGCATATGTAATTGAAATGATCATTTCTAGCAATTGGAACCCGTTTTACTTCATATCGTTTAAAATTGAGTAGAAAATGTCCAGGAAAATGTTGACATGCTTTTTCTGTAGAATAAGTGCTGGCCGAAAACGTAAGGACTTCTCCCCAGAGCCGCCTGTGTTGACACCTGCAGAAGATAAAACAAACATTTGAGATTTCAATATCAGATATGTAGATTTATGTTGATGAAATATTACCTCTTGAATACATACAAGGAAAGAAGAATGTCAGTTTCAAGGGAAATAACTTCTGATTAAAATGATCTCTCTTTGACCATTTGGTGATTATTTTCATTTAAAAAAAATTCAGATGACAGGAGAGTTCCACTATTTTTTAATCCTATTCATTGAAGAGTTCCACTGTGAATTACAAGTAGTGAATTTCAGAATTTCTATGAGAGTGAATGTGTGAGAGAAAGGATAAATAAGTGCATGAAAGTATTGATAAATGAATATGAAAATATATGTATACATATGCGTATGTGAGCATATGAGCACATGTCTACATTTTTAGATGAATAAATCTATATTCAGCTTGGTATTTAGTGGTCTGGATTGAAATTAATTTCTGGCTCACAAGACCAGTAAATGATGACAAGTACTTAAATACATACAGGTATATATAGACATGTATGAAACAGAGAATGAGAGAGAAAGGGAGAAAGAGAGAGAAGTGATTCAAGTGAGCCGTATGTTTTGCTGTTTTTGTGTCTATTTTGCAACTCTGAAGGAAATATGTCCTAAAACTGAGATAAATCCCTATCTCACAATCTCTGCTTGAGTGGTTATCTATTGTTCCTTACCTTTGTTACGAGCCCTATGGATAAAATAGTCCCTGGAAGCCACGTCTTTAAAGTCAACGGCTGCATATGTTCCGAGCCCACGAGCTCGACTCAGTAGACCTGGAAATCTTTCCTGTAATCAGAGAAAACAGGCATGACTCAAACTGAAAAGCATATATATATATACATACATATATATATATGTGTGTGTGTGTGTGTGTGTGTGTATGTGTACATATATATATTGCATATATCATCTCAATTGGTAACAAACAGAAAACAAACGGAGACAGATTTTATCCATTGTAGGTGTTAATTACAGTGCTCAATATTTAATGCAGTAAATAGAGCTATTCACATAAAAAAAATCTTTTTGCAAGGACATGTATCTGGTGCATGAAAACATTTTGTGTCTTTCCCTCTCTTCAGCAACCGTCCGTCTGTTGTTTCCTTTGAATCCTGAGAAAAAACAGCCTCCATACATACATATATATATATATATATATATATATATATATATATATATATATATATATATATATATATATATACCGGTGTGTGTGTGTGTGTGTGTGTTTATTTATGGATACAAGGTGATAGTAATTTGACAATGTAGAAGTGAAAGATTAGAGAAAAAGTATGTTACATCTCAAAAAAGATGGGGCTTATAAGGCGAATTCCATTGGTGTCTTCAGAAGCACTTTTTCAATGCATAAAAAACTGTATCATATCATGTAGACATTTGAGAACAGCATTTGCCTATTTTGCCATTCCACCAATTTGGCATAAGATTTTGCAGTCACACCCCTGAATGCAGATAAATATAAGCAGAAAATCATTTGTAATCACCTGAGCTTCTTCCAGAGATGAAATCAAGTATTTCCCCGTTTCTTCAACTTGTTTCAATAAGTCTTGTTCATAAATAACTTTTGCCACTTCTTCCAACATTATGACTTTGGACGGATCTCCTACCCACGTGTTGAAAATTCGGCCAGGCTGAAAAGAGAGAGAAAAATATTGCACAGTGAAAATGCAAAAAGGGAAAAAAAAAGGTTTCAAATCAAGTAATTCTTTGAAGGAAGGAGATTACATTGAAAATAGATAGCTGTTCTATAAAACAGGTGTTTTTTTCATAATCTGACTACAGCTATGATGTAGAAACCTACCCATCCACCTACCAATACTAGCAGAATTACCTAGCCTTGCCTGAGATTTTTCAAACACCTGAATTAAAGTCATTACTATGTATTCAGTAAATATGGTTTCCATTAAGAAAATGCTGGCAATGTCATTGATCAGGAATCTTAATTCAATCAAAAATCTCTTTATCCAGTGAACTAAGATGGAACTTGTAAGATGACTTTTTCAAAAAGTCTCACAAACAGAAGAGCGAAAAGACAAATATACAAATTAAATTCACATACAATATTAATGCAAATTACATATTTTTTAAACACTGTTTTTCTTAACATAATTACTTAAATTCATCTAAGAATAAAATTTTATCTAATTTATACATATCCTATCTTATTATGAAATTGTTTACATAAGTTAACTTTTGTTTGCGTGGAATTAATTTTTTGGAAACTATTTTCTCTACATCATTTATCAATTACTTATTCAAAAAACACTTTTTTTAATCTATAATGAACTGTAAGTTAACTGATGTTGATTGTTTTATAGATGTGACTTCAGTGTCTAACTGTCTCTGGTTCACAGGTATAGATTATTTGCCAACTGAAGGAACCACAATTTTAATGGTTTTTTGTTGATCATTCAGTGACGAGTCCTCCGAAAAGAAACCCAATAACTGATTGTTATCTTTTTCTTTAGATTCATAAGTTTATTGAGGTCACTATTTTTGGACCCTGAAATTTAGGAAGAAAATATTCGTAAGTAAAATGAATCAAGAATCAGTAAATGAAGTTTAGCAGGAATATAAAAAATGATTGAAAACAAATAAAACATTGGAAAAAAAAGAAAACGTTGCTGTGAATTATAGAAAACGTAATGGGAAATAATACTACAGCTGAAAAATTACTGAAATTTGCATAGAATATTTCTATAAAATAGTACATAGTTTTTAAACATATTATTTCTTCACATTTTTTTTACATCTTTCTAAAAATATAATTTCATTTTACTTTGTTAATGTATTTTCTGCTTTTTATTTTTGAGGATTTTTATGAAAGTTAACTTTCATTTTCATACAATATTAAAAAAAATCAGGTAGCAAAAAATTTTTGCCATGAATTGTTAGTACACTCACTACACTCAAACCATGTTTCAGTCTGTACCACATGAGCACTCATGAAGGGAACTGAACTACTTAATTTAGTGTTTTCTTAGTGAATATACTTGTACAGTATTCATGTAAATTAGTACATATTTTTTTCACATTGTATTTCTTTACATAATTTCAGTTGTTTTTGTATAACAAACATCAGCAAACATGACGGACATGGGACAAATCTGAATCTCACTAATCAATCATCCATTTGACTGTGTCTATGTGACTCATTTATCAAGAACAATCACTTTATCTTCACACATGACATTTGCATGGTTCCACTCCTATTCAAGCCATCATAGTGAACACACTGACTAGTTAAATCATTAGCATTACATTCATGACACATACTATTATATGTACAGAAATTTTAAAGCAATTTTTGTGTTTCTTACCTCTTGCGGCATGTGATGCTCCCTAAAATAAAATCCACCAGTCAACATTTTTTTACTGAAGCTCACCAAATCGGGAGCTTCGTCTAAATTGAAATGTTCGTGTGCCCACATTTTCCCTGTTGCACCACAGCCGGTTTGGATCTCATCAAGCATGTAACTGATATTGTTCTGAAAAAAAAGAGAAACATTTCAACGTTATTGATATCATCTATTATAGCTCACAGGGACAGATCCAGGAATTTGAGAAGCGGGGTGGGGGTGGGGAGAAAGTCCCTTTAAAAATGTTTTTTCTCCATCTCTCTTTATTAATAAAATTCATTCTATTTAGATATTTAATTTTTTTTTCTATTGTGTTTTGCCAAGTGTAGGCAGGGGTCAGGACTCCCTCTACCCCTTACCCTGGATCCATACCTGACTAAGCTTACCTAGCAAAAAAAAAAAAAGCCAAATAGGGATAGGGAGGAAATTGGAGCTGGAAGATTATGAATTGTTGTTTTCCAAAGTGGGGAAGGTCTCATTAAGATCAATTAATTTATCCTATGACCATCAGCATGGGCATTTCTTAAAGGCAATGGGAATAAATGGGAGGCACCCATCCCCTCTCTAAATGATGTACAAAATACTGTGCAGGTTTGTTCATGGTATGAGAAGCAGAGACTAAGTTATCTCAGTTAAATCAATCTAATATGCAAAGGGTGATCATTAAGTCTTTCTGTGATTTCATACCTGATTGTAGATAATTTTTTAGCTGTGGGTAGTGGGTGTCTAGCATTTAATGGATATGTGTTGATATATATGGGGTGAGGTAGAAGTGGAGTGTATTGTTTTGAAACTTTCTGGTTGATGGTGGGTGAGACTGGCATGTGTGCGCTCATACTTTTTTTCATAGTTTTTAGTGTGCTGTTGTCACAAGAGAGCAAGATTGGGTTCAGTACTCAGGAGATAAGTCCTTGTGCCAACCTTGATGAGGACAACCACCACTGAGCAATGGTCCTGCAAGCCTTTGTTTGTAAAGAGTTGGTGCTGTAAGGACTGGGACAAGAAGAGCATAAGGCTTTTGAATTTTTAATAAGCAGGTCACTTACTTTTTTGGCAATTCTCTGGAGGGCTCGGTAAAAGTAAGGAGTGGCCATGTTGTCTCCACCTTCTCCCTGGATGGGTTCCACACAGATCCCGACAACTGTTCGGCCGGATTTGTTAAATTTTTCAATCAGCTCTTCGACCTGAAAGCAGAAAAGTTGATTAACCCTTAAATCCGTATAAAAAAATTTGAATGTAAATGTTAAAGTGAAACCGGTCTAGTTTGTCACTCAAGAGAAACCATCAGATGACCAATGTCTTGATCAATCTGGCAGCATTCTGTGTTGGGGTGATCAATTAAAAAAATTTGAAAAAGGAGTGATCAATGAATAAGTCACTTCTCTCGTCTTTTGTTGTACGACTAAAAAGTCTGAATTTTCAAAAACCAAGCATAAAAACAGTCAGATAGAAACTAGGAAACAATTAGCCAGCCAAACAGCCATCCAGACCAACTTAAAAACTGAAGAAACCTATTTTGACAATTTTGGTGACAGTTTTGGTTGACTGCTGATTAAAGTTATCTCACTTTGACTTTTAGGTGAGTTTAAAACATCAAAAAATTTGTCCATCGAAGATTTCTATTATTTTTTATTCTATTCACAATAGAGTCCAACCTTTTATAGAAGTGGTTTCAATTGGCTTATGAGTCTAATTTATGCACTGGTAAATATCAGGAAGTGACACCCACAAGACTATGACTTAAGTAATTAAAGGATGGGTGGGTGCAGTGTTGCCAGATTCAGCCATTAGGGGGGAATAATCCAAACTTTATCTCGGAGACTTACCCAACAGAGGCATTGGAATGGTATTACATATAGAAATCAAGTGAGTCTGGAGGCAGAAGTTCAATATCAGCATACTTGGTAGAGGGGATGGGAAGGACATTTTTTTAAAAAATCTGTGTCAAATTTTGAGGACAATAGAGTTTTAAGTACCTAGTTAACTTTTAAACCCATAGAATGGCAGACTGAATTTTGCCAGAATAAAATAAATTCTGTACTTGATAATCGACCTCCCAGGACTTCAATACCAGCCTCGATCATTCCTTACAGGTATTGCATTTTACTCCTGAAGAGGGCTGTAGGATGAATCGGATGAAATGTTGTGCCTACATCAAAGATGTGTAGAAGAGTTCAGATCGTCCGAACGAAAGTTGGCATTACAATGACTCTTCTCAGACAATATATCCCTGAAGATGAGAAAGTCACATAATTTTTTTGTTCGATTATGTTCCAGTGTGAAGACTTTCATCATCATCATCATCATCATCATCAGCAGTAGTAGTAGTAGTAGTAGTATGTTAACGTCCGTCTTTTGACAAAGACCTGTCCTTAGCTTGTTTAACTCTAAAATATTTATTATCATTATTATCAAGCTTAGCTAAAGCCGAAAGGAGAAAAAATGGAGCAAGGTAGATTAAGTCACACCAATATTCCAAGCGGAGAACGCCTACCCGCCTTGACAATCGGTATTCAAAATCCTGGCTTTTGTCTGAGCTTGAACATTGATCGCGGGCACCGATGGGAAACATGCGCCTATATCAGCTACGTTAACGCAGGTCAATTCCAATTTCCGATAAGGGGTAGGACAAGAGATTGCATACATGTACTACTTACAAACCAACAGAATATCCGATGGCACAAAAAAGTGTCTCACCTCAGCCAAAGATTTTTCCACTTCGGCGTTGTTTTCTCTTTCAAACTCGTGTAATGGGTATTGTATTTTGGGAAATTGGGCAATCGGCCATTTTGGTTGGGGTGAATCCAGTTTATGAATCCATTTTGCATGGGTCATTGACAGAGCACCTGAAAGAGTTTAGAAACCATTTTAGAATCAGAAAGGTTTGTATCTTGACATTGAAATGAAATCACATATTTGAAATCATTTTGGCAAACTCTAGTCCAAGTCGAAGGCTAGAGTTGACTTGTTTTTCTACCGTAGCAACTTGAACAATCCTCACCTTATTTAGAGGAGTAAACTTTTCACAGTTTGTCCGTCCCGTCTCGTTAAGCCAAACAGACATATATAAATGGACATTTCCCCACTGTGATTTGAAATCACGACCAAGTGATTGGTATGCGATTCTCTTACCGACTGAACTAAAGTAACAATCCTACATATCTACGCAAATTCATGATACAAAAATACAAGGGCTTATTTCATACCGAGAAAAATAAACACATTTATAATAGATGGTATATATTTTGAAATAATTTTGTGTTCGTTATATATACAATGCTGTAATCATCTTCAGTAGGAATAGAAATAGAAGTGGAGTTTGACCCTGCAGTAGCTAGGCTTGCATAATGACTCATATTTCTGGTCTCTAGTTGCAAGGCTACTCAGATGGTTCAGTAGGTGGGGAAGACAGCATATGGCTTGCTTTACGGAGCGTAGTGGTGAGATCAACCCTGAGACGATTAACGGGATCGTCACTGGTGACTCTAAATATTATCCACAGCTGCTTACAGCATCTGGTATACACAGTTGGTCACTAATCGTGGTATTGACCTGTCTTGATGCTGCTTAACTTCGGCGATAGATTGAGAACCAGTGTACCTAAGACGATTCATGGATAAATGTGTAAGGCTAGCCCTACGAGAGATAACAAAGTGGATGAAAACTTGACATTACAGTTAATAATTGAACGACTGTAGCGTCAAAATTTGATGTCATACAAAAAAGAATTCCATCGATGAATAAATGTGGTCAGAATGAATTCTATTTATGACATCAATGGCGTTTTTCACTGGAAAACGTCACAGATAGAATTTTAAAAAAAATCTAGAATCATCCACTTTTGGGAGAATCTAAACGTTATTATTAAACCCGTCAGAATAGAGCCCCCAAAAGGTAAAAAAAAAACAACAACTTCTTTTCCAAAAAGAAAAATTCAGAAGGGTCTAGTTGAGTACTGATGCCAACTTACAAGTCTGTAGATAAAATAGTATGGCCAGGTGCGATGGGACACATAAGAAAACACATGCACATATAAAAAAAAGATAGAATCCTTCGCCATATTTGATGGTTCAACAGTCATTCAACGTTGATTGTGATCTAGTAATGGTGTGTCATCAATGGACATGAATTTTATTAACAATAACCTCCGCGAAGGTGTGAGGTGGCCACGCAGGTAACAGCCAGGAAAATGGATTCGGTGGGCGGAGTTCAACTGAAACAGTTTGTGTGCACTTTGCTCCAATACCTTTGAGAAAGACATGGACCTATCTCACCCCTTAGCTATTGGTAACATAGGGCAGGGTGAAGTGAGTGACGCTACTTCAGGGGCTTTTCAGCACAAAGTCTACTTCACAAATCGCAAACGGGTCGAGTAAATAGTAATGTTGATACATGGAGCCCAAGTGGGGAGGCTGAAGCCATGGCCAACGTAAGGACGTATCTTGATTCCTTAATTATCTTTGCATGCATTCGATGACGTCATTTTGATTCGTTTCAATACAGCATCCCCCGTCTCCTCCAAGTTCACTCACCCATTGTTCTTCCGTGTAAACCATTTGTGAATGACAAAACACAGAGATCTGGACAGCCCGGAGGTTCGTTTATGAGACAAGATTGGAATTCCTCTTCACTTATTGGGTTGCCTCCCCTTTTCTGCCTCTGTAATGGAAATAAAAGGCTTGACTTTAATTTTTTAATAGTTGACAACTTTCTCTGTCTGATTTATTTGGATGAGTGATGATGTAAAGATTTATTTTAGACTCTTATCCTGATCTCGGTTCATTTCTTTAACACAACGTTTCGACTGCTGTACCCATGAGACTCAGCATTCTGAACCATCCTCATTTACGAAAGTCGGATGGTACAACGACCAAAACATTGTATCCAATTGATGAACCGGGATGATGACAACAGTCCGAAAATAAAACCCAAGTCTACATAACTTCTTTCATTCATTATCTATCAATCTACATATATACAACACTGGTCCACACCAGAAAACAGCATAAAATTCTCCAAGACAGGGGTCAATCCTAGCTTTTGCCAGACTTTGAACATTGACTTCTGGTACCGGCAGCAAAAAGCAAAAATGCAATTATTTCTGCTACGGACGGGGTAGACCAATTTCTTCTTGATAACGCTGGTCAAATCAAATTTCCGATCGGCAAACTTTTTACCTCTGCAGGTTGGATCGTGCATTATCAAGTGGACAGAAGGCCAGGTAAAAGCTTGAAGTATGGGAATTATCCATTGGAATACATGTATACCGCATGTTAGAAAATCATTTTGCGCTTAACCAAGGATGCCAATTATCAATCAAACGATGCAACCTGGTCATTTCAATTCAAGGCATTTTTTGAATTTATTAAAAAAACACGAAGAAACTTTAAAACATGAAAGGTAAACAAAATATTCCAATATTTGCTCGCAGGCCGTATCTGGTCCGTGAACCATTGGTTGCCTATCGTTGTGTTAGAACTTTTTACACGAAGTCCAACGTACCTGGTGAAGCATAAACATGGACTTTTGACAATATTCCACAGAGCAGGAACCACAAGCCATCGTCTGGACACAGTTTAGGCCTGGTGGGGCTAACTGGAATATTAAAAAAAAAACTTGTTGAAAACATAATGGAATTATCTTGAAATACAGACTAAAAATTGCTTCAAATGAACCATGAGAAGCTTAGTACATAGAAAGTTAAAACTTGGTCAACATTATAGGATAAACAATCAAATTTTATTTAGCGCTAAAGCGGGAGGGTATATGATTTACGATGCAAATATACTGCTAAGATAGGTGGTTTGTGCAGGAAGATCCAAGATAATGATCCAGTTGACATTGTTAATTGTACTTGTTTGAGAAGCACTGTAAAAAATTGTAAGAATGTGGTAATACATTCAACAACTAACAATTCATTATGTCTAAGTTGTTTCCCAAAATATTTACTACACATTTCTATCTATCATTTGGGGTAAATATGCATATCTATCTCTTCTTTACATACTTTAATAAACTTGTTTTCATAAGTATGTTCAATGTATTCATGTGGATGACTTGTATATAGTAAGATTGAAACACTTGTGATTTCGGGAAATCTCTAGAGGTTTTGTGAAATCCTTTCAATGGAATCTATATCAGTGTAGGCAAGTGGATAAACATTCTATGGGCTTTAGGCTTAGTATGTATGGCCGGGCCCTTTCTCCATGTTCCTGACCTGGGGGTCCGAAGTCCCCAGGTTCACTACTTCTGGCTCAACAGCGACAACATATAATATTTTAATTTAACGGTTTATAACGTATTTTTATTATATGTAACTGGTCCCAAAATGGTATGCTACTGCTTTGGTATTCACAGAGTACATACCATTTAGTTTGACACAAGGTCACAGCAGTGGGATATTCAATGAGGATGGAACCCATTACAGAAATAATGGTCTACATGGTTATAAGTCAAAATGTCTGAATGCAAAAAAATTTATATCAATTGCATTTATGTTCAATGCAAATATGTCTAATGCAGTAAGGTCCAATTATGCAAACACGTCCAATGCAATGAGGTCAAATGCTCAAAGGGCCCATGCAAAAAAGGCCATTTATAATGAAACTAAGGATTCCATGAAACTGCTTACTGTACAATAATATTTCTGTGTTTTTGTCAGTTGTCATCATCAGTGTTGCCAATTAGGCGCTTTTAATGCAATATTTAGCGTGTTTCTTCTTTTAGCAGCGCGAAAATTCAACGTTCAGCCCCATTTTACCCCCTTTTAGCACTTTTATTCAGCAAATTTAGCAAAAATTAGCAATTTCTCGGCCATTCAAAGACAAATCTAGTCATTTGTAGCAATCACAAATTGCCACAAAATAGCCAATAGTGTTGTTTTTTTTAAGCGCGTTTGGTCATTTTTGACGTTTTTTCAGTCGATATATCGCGAATTTTTTTTTTTGAGTTGGCAGCACTGGTCAGTCTACATATTTAGGTAACAAAATCTATAATTGTATGTGTATGGATGTGTGGTTATATGTGAGTATTGATAGAAAGATAGATAGATAGATAGATAGATAGATAGAGAGAGAGAGAGAGAGAGAGAGAGAGAGAGAGAGCGCAAAACAAAAGAGAATAAATCGAAATTAAATATATTTTAAGATTGGTAGAGCTATTCTTACTGTCATTAAGGCGTTTTTTACTCGGGAAACCCATTGTTTCGGAGGGTAGGCTCCTAGAGCTGGTCTGTTCACGAAGAGAGCCTGAAACGATAGAACATAACGACTTTTTATTATTTATTCTCATTACTGAATGAAGTATTGTAACACAATATTCTTTGAAATTATTTCGACTACTTTTTACCTTCAAGTTGATTGTGACCCAAATGGTTAAGGTAGCCAGGCGTATACTGGACTCCATCTGGCAATGAGGGTGTGAGTTCGATTCTCACCGGAGGCTTACTCTTTATTTGCTATTTATTGCGCTGTTCACCAGACGTTTCGGGTCAAAGTTATGACAAAAATAACTAAGAAAATAATAAGGTAAAAATATGAACTTGAATTTGATAGTAATTAAGATTGAAAAGCATTATATTTATCTCTAAAACCTTAGTTCAACATATTAACATCAAAATTAAGCAATATTTATCCAGATCATCACGATAGCTGTCATGGTTGCCTCGTTGTGGTGTAATGGGTAGCAAAGATGTCTCCCGTTTCATTATACGGAGTTGTTCGAGTGACATCTTGTGACCTATTCCAATGACCTGGTGCCGAAACTAAGACACGCTTAGTAGATTACTAACGATAGGTGTCATTAAAAATAAAAATAGAGAAACGGTAGGTATAGAATGCGCACCGTCGCCAATATATACGCATTATTGAGGAGAAGAATTTTGTGCTTACACACACGCACGCCCGCACGCCTGCATGTACGTACCACGCGTGTTCTGTTCATAGAGTTACAGAACTTTCAAAACAGTGCACGGATGAGACGTTTCAGAGTAATCATTACTAGAATATTATGTAGCATCGAACCCGACCTTTTGTATACAAAAACTGAATCAAACTATGTTCGTTAGGTTTTTTTTAGCTACACGTGCCAGTGTGAACGTGTGTCTAGTGTGCTTGGCTTTATTTCAATAATGAAGCATTAAATGAAACAGCTTGAAGCGCAACACGTTCGTGTGGAATTTTGTTTCGAACAGGGAAACACTCTTTTGGTCGCACTCCTCCTATTGCACAGTTAGACCCCACCTCAGATGCCATTTTGTATCATGAGCAAAAAGCATAAATTGACTAATTTCTGAAGTGTTTTTTTTTTCTTTATTCAGTTTTGGAAGACCCTGAAATATGTAAAAAGATAGGAGTGACAAAAAAATTAACACAGAAAAATTATGAGAATTCTTTAGTTCACATAGAGCAAATAAACATCAACAACAACAGTAGATTTTTAGGAGATATGTTTCTATATAGTGTGTATTTACCAAAATAAACGAGAATACAAGCGTGTAAGTTAAATCATTTACTGTTCATATTCCATTTACCCTTTTTTTCAACTCAAAAATAATTCAATTGAAAAGGTACCTCGCCATGGAGCGGTGGTTTGCACGATATTTTAGTTGCATATGCCTACAGGACTAAGTTTGTCCCGCACTGGGTACTTATCACCCGTGTCTTAGTGTTGTATCAACCAAAGCATAGTTATCAGTTATCGTCATCATCAGCCTTTTATCGTCTGTCGTTGGATATGGACCTTCCTAGGATTCGTCAGACCTCTCTATCATGGGCGTCGCAGAACCAATACTTTCCGAAATTTTTCAGTTCTTACATTCTGCCGGCCAGGGGTTCGTATGTGATCTCTGGGGATCCACGTTGTGAATCGTGATGTCCAGTGGTTGTCTGCCATTCTTGCAACATGACCAGCCCAGTGCCATTTGATTTTTCTATTCGATTTTATGATGTCTCAGACTCCAGTTTTTATTCATATTTTATACTGTCTTGAATCAATAATAACATTTCGTTGAGAAACTTTATCAGCGTTGATGTGAACATGTGGTTGGCGGTTAAAGGGAGGCTACTCTAGTAACCTTAAGCCGCAGTTTCTCCATTCTGCCTCGATAGCCAAGTCAATTACCACTGTAGAAATTTGAGCATTTTTGCTGGCACGAAATTTAAACGTAACCTGTGTGTTTTTATCTTTATCTTTGGTAATTTAATTTCTTGAACATTTGAATATTATATCAAATTAACTAAGGACAGTTTTTAGATGAAACTGCGATTATGAGAATACATAGCAATGCATCGACTTGCGTCCGGGTTACATTCTGGTATGTAAACGTTTGGAAGCTTTTTTAAAAGTTTTATTTCTAAAGCTATGATTATCTATTTCAGTTTCAGACGTTTTAGCAGGAATTCACGAGATGCAAGACTTTTCAAATCCAAAGTTAGGTCTGACCAATTCAATCATTCATTTTTGTTTCACCAATTGAAGGATCCATTGGTCACAATTTCTGATTTATATTATAACAACTAATTAATCTTCTTTGAAAACTTCCTATCTTTCTTCATAATATACGTCGTGCCATCTTAGCTTTATTGAATAAACCTGTACTCAATATTGAGTACGCAGAGAATATTTCCTACAATCAACGAGAGTTATCTCCCTTGCCCTATAGATTTATCAGTGAAGTGAATTGGAATAAGATGAAAAATGAGGTATTCCATTTCCAGGCGTAGCCTTGTTGTAAGACCACAAGTAATCAGTCTCTCTCACAAGTAATCAGTTTACTTTCTGCAAAAAACGCTATATTTGCAAAAAAGAAGAAGATATATATATATATATATATATATATATATATATATATATATATATATATATATATATATATATATATATATATATATATATATATATATATATATATGAGAAAGAAAAAAGAGTTATAGTAACTTTGGTCATTGACAGAGTAGAAAAAAAATCTCCATTTATAATGAAATTCATTTATTTGCTTCTTGTCACACTTCCTATAACATGATGACGTAGTAGAATAGAATTTTATGACTTAGTAAAAATGAAACTTCATGTTATGTTTAACTTGATGAATGAAACGCATAATTAGTCAATAGTCAATTTAACGTTATTTGTAATTTTTATCTGAGATATCGACTTACGTATATATATATATATATATGTATATATATATATATATATATATATATATATATATATATATATGTGTGTGTGTGTGTGTGTGTGTGTGTGTGTGTGTGTGTAAGACATTTAAATATCTGTGCGTGCGCGAACACATAACGTGACGATCGACATCACACCTATCTCAATGTATTAAGATAAGATAATGTGTATATCGAGTAAGTTTTTTTTGCACATATTTGTGTTCGTATCTATCTTTCTGATGGAGAGTTCTGCTTTTTGGCTTTCTCCATTTTGTTGATTTTTGTAGATTATGTAATAGTCGTATTCATTTTTGAAGCTGTTTATCTTTTTAGATTTTATTATTTCTGGATCTTGATCCATTATTTTGTTCCAATCGATAAAAACTCGCTGTGAGACGAATACCCTTCTTGATTTTCTTTTTGGTGGGGGACTTATACAATTTCTTTTGTATCTCTGCCTAATTCTACCTCTATTTTGATATTCAGCGAATATTGGACATAAACAAGAAAATGCTGTGCGAAATAATGTTTTAGATATTTCATTAGTACAATGCAATCGCAAAATTATTTAATGAATGCTGTTTTGATGTCAAAGGTAAACTATTATACTAATAAACTGTAATACTCACCGCATTATTTTCGTCTCTCAGGGCTTGGTGTAATCGTGGATGATTGTAACCTTTGAAATAAAAAAAGAAGAGATATTTTCTGTAAAGCGACTTTCAAACGATTACGTATTCATTGATCAGTTTGTTCCATACTACCAAGTACGAGATACGTTCTTTTATGATTGGAGAACCTTGAAAAATATTAAATTTTATTGTTTTTGTAAAAATACATTCCATCGAGAGAAAGTGGCTTTACATTACTACTAATGGGTCCATTAATAGTCCCATTAGTACAGAAAAAACTTTATTCATTCCATTCAATGGCTACGAATAAAGAACATCCAGTATTTAGCCACGTACAACTTTTACCACTGACACATCAGTATGAAAGAAATAGGATAGAAAAGAATGGCAAGACCGAAGAATAATCCAGTTTTCTGTTTCAAGTCACCCTTTTTGAGTTACTTTACTCAGCAATTTCCAGTGTCAATCTGATCCTCAGGGAATATTGGATTCATACCTTTCAAAAGACATTAGAATTTAAAATGACATCAACAATAAAGGCCAGAATTTTAAATCGGTTCGCCGGCACCCCATTTCCAGATTGGCATCAACTACGCCTCTTCGTCCCTTCATCCCGTTGTATTGAAATGAAATTTTAAAATACTTCAAGGAAAAAGGTCAGTGAAAAATAAAATTTGCCGGCGGGTCGAAATATATGGAAAAATTAATTTTATTTCAACTTTTAGGTCGTACATTGGCACCCCAACGTGGTGTAACGCTCAGTAGGCTGGGCACCACTGATCATTACTGCTAAGTAATGAATCCGATCCTCACTAGGTACCCCATAATTGTGGCCTTGCCTACAATGATTGTGGCCGACTGTCGAAACTAAGCAGAGTTTAGTAAATAAGTAAGGGCAAATTTACTTGAGTGGTTGAATCCAAACTTCTCCAAGAAAATGTGTTTTACCACAAGAAAACGGTCCCACGGGAAATGTATCATACAGGGGCGAGTTTTTAACCATATTTAAAAAATATTGCATGACCTTGGGACCACCCAGGGACTATTCTGTGAAATGAAGTGGGGACTTTTTTTCAGGAGAGGGCTTAAATCGCAGAGGAAATCATTGTTCACTTTCTGAGTTTCACATGGCGACGGAACTTCAACTTCTAGCGTCAAAATCGAGAGTAAATTTGTTTCTTCTCATTTTAAGTGGTCAAAATCGATGGGAAACTTTTTTCCCTTTATTAGTCAAAAGGGGACCTTTTCCTATTTTAAGATCACCCCCTCCTTTACCCCAATGATTGAGGGGAACGGTTTAATTCCACTTTTCAAGGATCAAAATCGAATGGACTTTTTCTCTTTTATTGGTCAAAATTATCTCCCTCTTCAACATCAGTCCCCCATTTTTTACTATTTGCCCCATTCTTGAACATTAGCCCCCACTTTTTTAACAAGAGTCTCTTTTTCCTAATATTAAGCCTCCATTTTTAACACTATATTTCTCCTTTTCAACTTTCTACCATTTTTTGATCACCCGACTCTTCTTTTTTTTTTACATCACTCCCATCTTTTGGGATTAGCTTTCCTTTTTTTCTCTCAGTAAAATCAATTTTAAAAAGAAATTAGATTAAACACTATCCGATTTCCATTTATCGATCTCTCTATTTCTTTTTCTGGGCAGCAATTTAAACCACCCTTTAGGGCGGGTATTTAGTGTAGTTCACTCAATTGCTTGGAAGCAACACTTTTGGGTGGATTAACATTCTTGGATCCAGAGAAGATCTTTTCGAAACGATTGATACAAAGTACAGTGAACTCATGTGATTGTATTCATTCTGAATATTTAGGAACCCTGAGAAGGCCGGGCACTTCTTCTAATAGCTGGTTTTAAGAGCAGTACGTTTTGATATGAGCAAGATGAAAAAAAAAATAACTTAGCGAATTTACCTTAATGAACACATTAGCAAGGATACCCGGCGTTGCCCGGGGAAAAAATAACTGAAAATATAACAACACAGGAAAAATATGTTCTTTAATAGATTTCTTCTAACATTACACAACAAAAGGGAGAAAAAAATTATTAACACTATTTACACGAGAAAGAGTAGCTGGAACCAAAAAAGTTGTTCTGACGTGTCAAAGAAAACAACAGATGCAGTCCTTTAGTTCGACAGGGTTCCTGGGTACATGACGTTAGTGCATCTAACTATCAGCATGAAAATGTTTTTTTTTAAGAATTTTTTATTTTTTCACAATGTTTTTAGAAATCGTTTTTCAGGTTCATAAAACAGAATAATATAAGTTTTTTTTAGCGCTGAATGTTTTGTTTGGCTGAAAAAAAATTTACTTTAATCCAAAATTGACCTTTGGTGACCTCCAATAAATGTGGAAGTCAGTGCCATTTATCTTATCATTTTTCCCTGTCCAAATTAACCCTACTCATCAATTTACTTCCTTGGATCGTTTGGCTGTAATACGACTGAAAAAAAATTATTGTAACCTAATTTGACCTCAGGTGTCCAACAATAAACTTGGAGATTGGCATCACCTATCCGATCGAACCTGACTTTATCGGCCCTACAATTTGTAAGGTTACAAATATTTTTGTACTTCATGGAAAACTCAATATTATGCTCGGAACTGCTTCCATTGACAAGATATGACTAGAAATGGCATTCAGTGATCTGCAATGGCCACGTAGGTGTCACAACACAATGGTTTGGGAGGCTTCATGCCAAAATTAGGCCTTGTAGGCTCAGGCTGATCTTAACACATATAAACAAACACGCAAACGAGCAGAGGGCTCTGATATTAGCGTAAATCCAGGAGCAGAATGTATGCTTACAGTTATTTTTTTTTTAATCTCAGAACTTTCCTAGAATCACTTGCAAAAAAGTAAATTTTTGGTAACGAAGCTCTCATCTAAACAGCTGTGTTCAAACAGCAAATTATAAAAAAAAAAAGATTGGTTGTGCATTAAATATTTGACATGGTTCCCAAGAAGAGACTTTTGAAAAATCGTCGACTGTCAATGGGAGAACTGATTAACGCTTAAATTCATGTAAGAGAATTCAAATGTTAATATCAAAGGGAATAAACACTGACCACAGTTACCTCCCTGCCAGCTTTAGGTGCATTTTCATTTTTTCATCCCATCTGATATAATAAATTCAGATTTGTTTTTGGATAGTTTGATCAGATTCCTATCCTGATACTTGATGTCGTCAGCCATTTTTCGTCGGAGGCACTTCATGTATTTTCAGCAGTTTAAAACCATTGGAAATTTCAGGTATGGATGATCATACGATCATCTGCCTTTAACAAAAGATATTTTTGGCATCTTTTCGGCATAGACATCATTCATATATATTTTTCAAGTTAAAACTACGTATTCATTTACTTTTTGTAATGCTACGTATTCACTTATTTCTTTACTCAGAAATATATAATAGATATAAAAAATATGTATGATAAATTCAATGTTTCTTTCCTCCACAGAAGAGCTCAGCTGCCAATCAGGCGTGGTATCAAGCGGTTTATGAATTTAAGAGTTAATGTTTTTTTCTCTGATGAACTAATTACAACCACGGTTCAAGTTAAGGAGGGTGGGTATTCCACTATTATATTCAAGTGTACACAGTTACCAGCCGCAGAACATCGGCCCAAAAGCGAGCCATGGAGTTCATTTGCTAGCGTAGTTAAGTCGGTAAAGGTTTGTTACTGGTCCTCAAACTGACTTTTTATGATTTAGTTGAAAATATTAAAGGGATATGATAAATAACGCTGACCTATGCAGATGTTGTGGATATGAACGAAAGATCACTGCCCGTCTGCCCCTGGCTTCCAATTTTCACCCTCTCACTTGCTCCATGTCCAGCTCGAGGCACATTCTTCTTCCTCCTCACACACACGAGAGCAGCCGGCTTGGTCTCTCATGGACCAGGTCCAGTGCTGATAACATCCATCACACTGATTTTGTTAGAAAGTCTCTACAACCCCCCACCCCCAAGGGGGAACAACATATGCTTGCCATTCTCTGTCCCTGCACTCCTGGGCCAGAGGCTGGTATTTCATGGTCTTTCTCTCGTGGGCCTCTTCACAACCCTCCTCTGACAACACGGTCAGCCCAACCAGAATAATTTTGGGACCCCTATCCCGTAGCCATTGCTATCTGCTTCTCCTCTTGTCTGGGACCAAGTCTTGCTTGTCCCTTATACTTGCATTTTCCCACTGCTGAAAGTGCATTGAGCCACTGCAATGTCGCTTATTGCAGGGGCGACCAATAATGTCTCGCAGCTCCAGCGAGGTCACACCCTGCTCCATGGCCGTATTACCTGTCGACTTGCACTTTGATATGGTGGCAATACCTGCCTGCCTAATTATTTGGTCACCCGAGCTTCTCAGACACAATAAAACTCAACGCTTCACCAATTTGAATTCCTCCACAATCGGTAATAGAGGAAGCTGCAGTTGTCCAGACTCGATACAGAGGCCCACTCCACAGGTGTTTGATAATTCTCCTCTTTTAATGCCCTCCATCACAGTTACAGAGAACTTGTAGATTGTAAAAAGCCAAAGCAGTCTTGACAGAAGGCTGTGCTGAAACGACCCGGCCTTTTCTCAATCTTTTTCAGCCACTCTTGATTTTTGTGACGCTTACAGAAATGGTGACGTTGGCCCCATCCGCAGAAGATACATTTTATTACTTTCCCAAGCATTTTATCGGCTTATCCACTAAAGATGGAAGGATCTCTTCTTGAATTTTGAGGCTGAACTTGCTGGTGATTTTGCCCTTCTTCATCACCGTACTCCTGGACTCCTTGTCCAGATCTCTAATCTCAGTCACCAAATCTCCCTCTCTCTCCCGTTCATTAGCTGCAGAGGTTTAGACTGACCTCATTTTCATTGGGCCAAATCGGATAAAGACATAATTTGATTAAGAGTCAGGGTTAGTTTTAAGGTAAGTGTTTGTTTTAGGGTTGTTCAAAGCATTTTTATTATTAGTTGTTGGCGCATATTCTTTTCAATTTTATGATTATCAAAAAAAATGCTCAATGTTTTTTTTTGTTGTTACTTGCAACACTAACCTCAAAACTAACCCTGGTCCCTCGCCCTATAACTAATCCTACCCCAACTCCCAAATTGAATTATATCCCTCATAATTAAAATCAATAAAATACTGTTTTAAATGGTCAAGTTTCGGCTTTCATTTATTCCTTGATACGTTAGTAGCAACAACTACATGTCAGCGTTACCTATTACCTCCCTTTGATATTTTTAAGTACATCATGAAAAGGTCTGTGACAGATTTTTACCAATCAATTCATCACTGGCTGCTTCCGCCGATTATAGACCTATGCACAATCAAACTATTTAGTAAACAACTACAATTATAATAGGCCTATCTCCTATAACCTATCTCCGACTCGACACGGTTCCTCTGAACTGGAGCACACACACAAAAAAAAATCTCTTGAGTGAGAACCCGTGGTTGAAATCTTTCTGTAGGTGAAAGCTAATTTAATCTTCAACACCCCACCGTTCTTCGTTACCCAACTCAGGCGAGGCAAACAGGTTGAGGGGCAAGAGACTACAGTTGAAACCCTTCTGCAGGTGAAAGCTAATTTAGCATTTTACCAATCAATTCATCACTGGCTGCTTCCGCCGATTATAGACCTATGCACAATCAAACTATTCAGTAAACAACTACAATTATAATAGGCATACATTTTACAGCGTCTCCGTTGGAATTCATAACAATAGTCTTACTCTTACCTAAAGGTATGGAAGCGATTTGCATGTAGAGATCAAGAAGTAAATTTCCATCTGCGTCTGCAATGAAGTTGCCTTGCGATCTGTCATAGTCAGTGAAAAACACTACTGCATCTGAATTCTATTAAAAGAAAGAGAGAGAAAAAATATAATTTCGAGAGTTTTTCAAAATATCCAATGATCATTTCTCATTCTTCTAAGTATTGTCTGTGACTTCGAAAAGCATTTTGTGTACTCATATATGAGTAGCCACGCATGATAAGTACCAAACCAACCACTTTTTATAAAGTTGATATTTTCGTTATTTCTGGAGCTACAATGCTCAGTTTTGAAACTTGATTATTTGCAGCTTGAGCAATCTATGAATCATTGTGAGCGGTCTTTAACCTTCAAAGAAACCCCTGAGCGTGGTAGCTTTAAAAATAACGAAAACATCAACTTTTTAAAATTGGTTCGTTGACCACTAATATGGAAAAGTTGACAAGATGGGAAGGGAAATAGACTTGAAACTCCAAAGTGCATCTTTCATTAAAGAGTGTAACAGCTTGCGTACGCTTCACCTGATGTCCTGAGTTTCGTCAGAGCTTTGAACGAGAAAGTTGGTTTAAGAAAAATAGTGACAATTATAGAAATGCCTGGATGATAGTTAGGGCAGAGTATTTCAGTAATAAAACTCCCACTTGTCTCCACCTATACCCAACAATCTTTCTACCCCAACTACCATCTCTTTAAAAAAATTGACGTATACTCAAGTTTCAAGTCTCTTTCTTCTTCCATGTTGTCAACTTTTCAACATGTATATATATATATATATCAAAGCATTAACTTAATTTGAATTTCTTCAGCGTTACCACGGTATCACGTCAGTCAAATCGAAAACTGTTGTCGCTTTCAGGCATTTCGATCAAACAGTGTCGCGTTTTCGGTGGTGATACTTCTCGTTGGATGGTGACTGAAAATAAAGTCATAGTAAAAAGAGACATGGGAAAATTTATAGTAAAATATGAAATGATTTAAGAATTTCGATTCTGATAATTAGAATCGCATTTGATTTATGTAATAGTAACTAAATAAGATATCTTGATAAAGTAAATGATTACTCGGAGAAGTAGGTGGATCTGGAGAGGAGACATCTTTCTAAAGGAAATTGCAATAACCTATCTCCGATCCAACACGGTTCCTCTGAACTGGAGCACACAGAAAAAAATCTCTTGAGTGAGAACCCGTGGTTGAAATCTTTCTGTAGGTGAAAGCTAATTTAGTCTTCACCAGCGTTCTCCGCTACCCAACTCAGGCGAGGCCAACAGGTTGAGGGGCAAGAGACTATAATTGAAACCCTTCTGCAGGTTAAGGCTAATTTAGCGTTCACTGTCCCACCAAGGCAAGGCGAACAGGCCTACTGGTGAGAAACTGCAATAGGAACCCCTTTTCAGATGGAGGCTAGTCTAATCTTCACTGTCCCACTAAAGCGTAGCGGACAGGCTAAGCGGGTGAGAAACAGCAGTTGGATCCTAAAAGCCTGATTATTATTATTTATCTAATTCCTACATGTACTTATATATCCTTGCTTTTCTAATGTCAGTAGAAACGCAGTAAGTGAATAATAATTTTTTGAATAATTTCTCTGTCAATAGATGTCAATTTTGCGAAATTCCCGTGACTAGACCCACCAAGAACCTTGACCCTTGCAGACGTGAAAATGCTATGTTCATCAGTCCCTACAATAAATGCTATCTGATCTGACTGGCATGTGGCATGTGAGTAATCCAGACTAGACCAAGTTACTAAGATACAAACAAATGTTTGGACTTTCGACCCCGACTTTAGACCACAAAATAAAATGAAACAATGCTTTTACGTGTAACCTTTTTTTGCAGACAATAAGTATTGGTGACTTGGATTTTGTCATATAGATTTTGTAAAAAAAAAAAAATGCTGCTGTAGTTCTCATACCATTCTGCCGCTGCCTTTCCCCTTACCCCTCTCCTCCTTGATCTTTACCCTGGTCTCAGAAGGGGAGTGGTAGAGTCAACCTTAGGAATCACTGATTTCAAGAATCCGTGAAATTGACCTCAGTTTAGAATTTACATTTGTATCTTTCTTGGGCTTTGATTGTCAGAAAAAAAATATATATGGTTTTAGGTAAATATCAAATTAACTAAATACTCTTACCTGTAAGTAACTGAGCTCTTTTTTTAGTGCTAGGGATCGCGGTCCTGGAATATCAGTCTTTATTTGGGGTCCGTCTGGTTCCTCGGCAACACAGTTTGATAGAGGACCACGTTTTATATCACCCGCTGAAAAAAGAAAAAAAAACAGAAAAATCTTTAGAATGCAAAAAGTGTGAAGCAGAAGAAAGCAGCTGAAAGGTCAATCTGAGGAAGCTGCAGGAAGACGAAAAAGTACATGAGAGCGTGACAGTTTACTTGATATAAATATGGAACACATGAATGTAGAAAATTATTATTCAATTTCTAAGGGAAGAGTTTTGAAGGTCTTCCAAGAATAAGCAGACAGGGAGCAAGTCAACAGTCTGGTGGAATGAGGCAGTAATTACAACCGAGTAAGAAAAGAGAGGATTCTACAAGGTTTCGGTCAAGTCTAGAAAGGAGGAAGAGAAGTGTTAAAGAGTAAGCAAAATATTTGGTGCATCATGATGGTACAGCAAGATAGGATGGCTATTATGTCTGGAAGGTACAAAGACAATAAAAAAAAGCAAAAGATGGGAGTTTGCTTGTCTCAAGTCAGACCTAATATAACCGTGACTCCGGCAATCGGCATAGTCGGTAACGGCTCAAACGGTGACCCATGTTCAAACTAGTTTTGATCATTTTTAATTCACTAATACCCTGAATCCAGCTTTTCTATAGAAGGGCATATCGTACTCTTTAGCCTTGGGAAGGCAACCAGACTAGGAGAAGGAGAATTCTGATTCCAACCTAAAGAGTGAAGCCTCCAAGTCGGTTTTGATACCGAATTTGACGTCTTTCCGATGTTAGACGTATTGCTCTTTGCTTTTCTTTAGACTACATCAGCAAGGGAGATTCTGACGACTGGGCATCCTGGGGTATCCTATACGCTTTGCACAGGCACGAGCTCTATATGTTGCATTGTCTGTAGAGACAGAACAGAAGCCATTCATTCATCCGACTAAACCAGCTCTCACCTCTCATCGAGTTTGTATACTTACTTAAGATTACACGTCTATAAGTGTATTTAGGGATTGGATTGTTCCATGTAGTTGCATTGTTTCATGAATTCTGGCTGTACCATGATCATATAATTTAGTTGTGTTCTTTGTTATAAATCAAGCACTTATAGGTGTTAATGAATTTATTTCTTATCAACAAAGACTCAAAAATCGATTCCGCGCAAGCAATTTTTTTTTATCCCGAAAGTGCATTCTAGAGAAATAAAATACCTAGCTTCACGTTATCGGGTGTAATTTTTTCAACAGATACAAATTGAAAAAAAAGCCCTGTACAAAAGCTGATGAAATTCTCTTTCAAATGATATGTATAAATACAGATCTCCATTAACAATTAAAACTCACGATCTGTAGACTTTGGACAATGAGATACACGTCTACTCTAAATTTCTTCGAAAAGTTCGTGTTTGGCTGTAACTTTTCATAGCATCAAGAACACATCAAAGAGATCAATACAGTTCGCGATAGCTTGACATTCCAATCAGTACAGGGTCGACCAGTACATGAGAACCAGATCTACTTTGGACCAGGATTATTCTAACCACCTTGATCGTGACCCCAGTTTAATCTTATGCAATTACCCACTGACATAAATAATGTACAAATACTTAGTGCAAGCATCCTTATCTTGCATGAACTGAAAGATAATAAGATAAATAATTGCCTTGACAGCATGATGCGTGCATATATAAAAAGTCCACTTTCTCATTGAACCTTTGTTGTTGTTTTTCAACCTTGCCAAGGCTACCATTGATTTAATAGTTTAACATCATTGATAACAAATGTAACGATGAGATTATTAGATATATTCATATGTCAATGACGTCATTGTCACCAATATTTTTCTGGCTTACTCTTTATTCTATTCATTTATTCATTGTGAACCTGCGACCCCTTCAGTAGGGCCTTGCGACCCAGTAATACGTCGGGACCCATATTTTGAAGAACCCTGCTTTAGAACTTTCCATCAAGGGCATCCCGTTGAAAAGCACAAGGAATCTGGGTTATGTTCTCACTGAAGATGGAAGATTAAACAGATAGACACGAGTACAAAAAGTTAACGATGTCAGCTTCCAGTGGTAACCCCTCCCTGCTGAAATACCACAGTATCCCCATAGGAATCGAGGCCAGGCTATCCATCAGTGTTAGACATGGATACGGACCAAGGCCCAGAAATTGAAAACCACTAACTGTGAAACGAGATGCCCCAGACGAGGGGCAGATGAGACGAGTAGGGACGATTAATTACAAGATCAGAGAAATGCCAGACCACAAATTTAACCAACGGCGAATGCTACCGATTCTGAGTTAAATTCAAAATATGGACGGCATAAACTTTTTTTCTGTGACGAAACTACTATCGAGATAATGACAAGTCTGCTGCATTTATTTGTTCCGTAATTGATTCAAATACCCTCAACACTAAACATGTATCCTAAATACTTACACAAACCCTAAACCGAACCCTATTGCACAAACCCTAACCTACATCCTTTGTGGTTATATTTAATGAAATATATTTAATGAAATATATTTAATGAAGTATATTTAATGAAATATATTTAATGAAATATATTCAATGAAGTTAGTGGTCAAATTTTCTGTTCCTATTTGAAAATGAATAAATCCACAGATGAGGGTTTTAAAAAAGTGAAAAGACTGTGAAGAAAATTTGTGAAGGAAAAGGACCGTTCTGATGGTCCCCAGACAAACATAGTGCAGAGAAATCTAATGCTGAGATGTTTTGAATTTTACGAGGAAAATATAACAATAGCCTATTCAGCAATAGAGAATGAAATGGTTCTGACACCTAATAAGAATGACAACTGATCAATCATCGTTCAGGGCCTAAATCTCATGTGTTCAGGCGTCCTATTAATAAGACGATCCTGTAGGCATTAGAATTGGGCATGGAAGAAACACTCAAGTCCCATGGCAGATACACTCTGGTCCCATGGCCTGTCCGTCACAAAGGTAATCCACCAAGCCTTTAGCCGCCATTTTAACTTCTCCACAAAGCTCCACAGTACACGAAGAAAATAAAAACGAGATATAAGAATTCAGTTGTGTAAATTTTACTATATTCTGCCAAATATCTGTATGTGACCACACAGCTCAAGGACAGCAACCAGGAACTAAACCTCAAATGCATGTGATCACTAATGTGATAGACGTGAATACTTTAAGAATATTATTTTCACCCCAGAAAAAAAGAATTGTGGGGTCTGAATTCGCGCTTAAACAGATACCAATGATCCGATTTCTATCTATCTATCATTTAAAACAGATTGATATCTCAAGTCATCTAAAACAATAATACATTCATCGGACCACACATGTTTTCCTTATCAATTTATCATAACACACATGAATATACCGTCAGGCACAATCAAATAAATTCAGTCTGGTAAGAAAATATTTCGTTAGAAGATAACACATTTTGCTTGAACACTCAAGTTGGATGTTTCGAAACCCTTTATCTACAGCAACAAGCATATCTAGGTATAAGTTCTGATAATAGCCCCATCCGAGACACGAACACGGGAAAAGGCAACTTTCTTTACAGAGATGATTAGTGTTAAGATTTTGATATTGACTATCCTAGAAGACAATGAATTTTACATCTCATACCCCTGCGTTTACCCTCTTCTGTAAGAGAGGTGCCTAATCTCCATTTAGGTTATCATTTTGTGCTCAGCAGAATATAGGCTGTTTCATTTCACTTACTATGTACGCATTCATACTCACACTACCGTACAAAAAAAACACTCTAGTTTCTTTACTCCTTCCTATATGCATACGACCATTCTTAATTAACTATGAATATTTTGCACTTTCATCTACACTGAAATATCAAGTAGTAAAACAGCTTCAAGAGCACATTCCTTTCTTTTAATGAGAATTACAATCGAATCATTATATTTCATACCCATTTAAAAAAATACATTCTTTGTTATTTTGAATCTTGTCCTTTATTTTCTTTCATCGCATGCATATTTTATCTGTATCATGCTCAAAGCATTACAATTTGCTTTTGATATTTTGATTCGACATTACAAACCATTCAGCTACATTCCTATTTTTATACCTACAACTATTAGAATAAAAAGAGTTTAATCTTTCTTCTCACTGATTTATACAGTTAACCCTTCATTTTCCTGAACGGACTAGAAGCATAATTAGCAGCCAGCCTTGAAAAAAATACCTTTTCCGGCATAGATACTACTACTGTTTTTACGCTCCATGCAGAATAGCAAGATAGCAATTCAATAGTAGTTGGTTATATAGTTAGGTATTTAGTTGGAGTCAGATACTAATGATTTAATCAAGTTACCACTAAACAATCACCTATCTTTTGTGAAATCCCTCAAGAAATCCTCAAAGAATTCATGATGGTGATGATTTTCAAAAAAAGTATGATTCCATAAATGCATAGTTCACATTCATGATCTCTTATTGGGGCTAAAGGGGCCCATTTAAGCCTTCCGTGAAAACTAGCTTGGTGGGGTTTCGCTAGTTTTAAATGATTGAATTGACGTATCTAATCGCAAAAGAATAGAGAATAAAACATGTCAAAATTTACTTTTTTTTCATGATAATATTCAAGGACAAGATAGGATCATCAGATGGTTCTGAAGGTCGGACATGGGATTTGCACGAGACGTCTCACGTGCCAAGAGCTGACCTGCAACTTTTTCGAAGATTACAAAGAAAAAAAAATGGTTTGTATTGATCTGATTTCATTCTGCGTCTGGTGTTTCTCATAGTTTCGTGCAAATGTCCGCAGTATCCCGATAAGATCCATAGAATTTCTATGGGTTGAAAGGTGACTTTATTATCTGAAATCAAATGAAGCCGGGTGTGTGAGTTGCAGAAAAATTCACTCTCTCTCTCCCTCTGCCCACCACCACTCTAAAATTATGTAATGTTTTGAATTCATCTGAAACAATATATCGATTCGATTTGGGATTAAGGATTACACTCTTGTTAATATATTGTCAAATATCTCTGAGTTTATCCCTATTTATCTGTTCATATCTATCTATATATCCCTTCCTCCCTGCATATATTTCTTTCTATTTGTTTATTATTATAAATTCCTTTCTAATATTCATTTTACCATTGCCGTTTCCCCTCTCCTCTCTCTCCATATATATATATATATATATATATATATATATATATATATATATATATATATATATATATATATACGCACAGTATATGTGGTACAAATCAGGCTAGCGGTATAACATAATATAATGATATATCAATAATATAAAGCCACTTCTGAAATGCAATGGATTTATTTCATAGAGTGCTCGATACATATAACATTTTACTCATGGAGTTAAGCAGGCCCTAAGAGGGCAGAAACATGAGCTAGTTTGTGTAGCGAATCCACAATCTACTATATATATATATATATATATATATATATATATATATATATATATATATATATATATATATATACTAGTAGAAAATACCCGTCCAAGATGTCGAGGTTATTTGTGTATGGATTGGAACTAAGGAGTCTAAAGCTATTTTAAGTTTGATAATTCTTGTACCCTGATTCTCAGGTTTTTTTAAAGTTTCAACTCATCTCATGCTGTTTTAATGTGTGATCAGACATGAAGTCTTATGAGTTTCACTGACGTAATCTTCATCGTGATGTCATAATAGGGAGGTAAATCAACAAATGAGATCATTCCATTTGAGCGCAAACAAACAAACAAATGAATGGACAGAAAAATTCACGTGCAAACTCATTATATGGTTAGATACCATTGTCGTTCCCTCTCTCTGTATATATATAGAAAGAGAGGGAAAGAGAGAGAGAGAGAGAGAGAGAGAGAGAGAGAGGGGGGGAGACAGACAGACATACACACACACAAAGCGAGAGAAAATGAGACCATATTGTTCTATTCTTGCATATATAAAGCAGGATACAAAAATCAAGAAAAAATGACAAAATGAATAAAAAGACATTGAACAGACGACGGTACCATATTTCTCTCACTTCCGCTCTCCCTCTCTCTCTCTGTCTGTCTGTCTGTCTGTCTGTCTGTCTGTCTGTCTCTCTCTATATATATATACATATATATATATATATATATATATATATATATATATATATATAGATAGATAGATAGATAGATAGATAGATAGATACTAACAAAACTAACTTAAATTCTCGGTGTGTATTTCATTCAGTACCATCTTCTCACCAACCCATCCGTAAATACATTTCTGTGCTTGTAGAATACTTGTCGTTCGTAGTTTACGAATAACAAGACTTTATACATTATTGCTATCATGATGAGCTGGTATTTATACAAAAACTTAAGTACTAAACTGTATGCTGCGTAGAGGGGCGCTTTCTTGACTTTCATTCATTCATTTCTTGTTGCTCGCAGCCAAGTCAATCTGAGGGTTCAGGAAATGGGTAGGAGAGGAGAGGCTTGCATCACTGAACATTGAGTTGAAATAGGTCTCATTGTTAGGGAGATCAACGGGATCACCATGAGAGGCTCTACGATATGATCCCCAGCTGCTTATAGCAACTGGTATTCCAAAACGGTCACCCATCCAAGTGCTGATCAGGCTCGACGTTGCTCAACTTCGGTGATTGAGCGAGAACCGATGGGTTCAATGTGATTTGGGCCGTGTCTCTCTCCTGACCATTACGTCCTCCACTTTACCGCCTGAACCAGATCTTCCATCATTAAACATCAGTCAACTAGCAATTTCTTAGTTGATCATGGTGTCGTCTCCTTTTGACCCGTCACCGTGATAGCTATCACCACATCTATCCATCTATCTATTTATCTGTCTATCTAACCGCTCCAGGTATTTTCATTTGTTCATTAATCTTTATCCCTCTCTCATATTCTGTTTACCATTGTCAGTCCCTCTGTCAATATCTCTCTCTGTCTGTCAGTCTGTCTGTCTCACAGCCAGTATTATCATTGTTATTACCTCAACTACCACTGCAATCATGACTACAATCATCATCACTATGGTGTCAAGTTGATCTGTCGATAGTTACCCGTAGCAACACAATCCATGACGTAACCACGCGTAATTGCCAATGTCAGTTGCTATTATTATTATTATTGTTGTTGTAGTTATTATTGTTGTTATTATTATTATTGTTGTCATTATTATTATTATTATTATTATTATTATTATTATTATTATTATTATTATTATTATTATTATTATGCCGATGTACAACGATGTCAGTTTGTAATTGGCTCAATTTAAAAATTCTTCTTGGTAATTCAAGTAGCCTCTTATTCATTAAGTGATCACCCATTTATTTATTTTACATGTTAAATAACAAATAGCGATATCATATCGTATAGATTAGTAAAAACTCGTAACATGCTTATATAATACGTCGATTTCGTTTACCTCGCCACGTCTAGGAACGCCTCCCCGGCAAAAATCAGGACAGCTGGTATGTTCAAGAATACTATCGCTTGTCATTATCGGCATCTTATGACCAACAGGGCGTCATCCCCCACCCACCACCACCGTCACTGCCATGTCCGTCAACCTCACAACTGTTCTGCTTCTTCCATCATTGCCTCTCAATTGTATCCTCCCTTCCTTCCATCTTGACCATATTTTCAAACCAGCCATCTCAACAAAACATCTCATAAGACACGGAAATACAATTATTTCACGGCAACTTCACGTGAAAAGATTCACGGATAAATTTGAATTTCTATGAGATAGTTTTTTTTAAAGAAAATATATCACACGTACACAGAGCAGTCGTAGGCACAAATCATCATGCACACACAGACACAGACACAGACACACACACACACATGCACATACATACATACATACATACATACATACATATGTACATATGTGAGTGTGTGTGTGTGTTTCCATTTTACTGACAGTATGTATATCATTAGATAGGGCAGTTCATGTCTGACAGAATGTGATAATTGTATAGACATTTTTATGAGGAAACCTGTTTCGTTCGGTACGGGAGTTAAACGAGTAGCAAATCGAACACACGACCACATAAATGAATAAAGAAAAAAAAAGAAAGTGTTCGTGCGGGACTTGAAAATGCAAGTAGTCTTAACGTGACTCTGCTCTACCAACTGAGCTAACGACACTCTTGGTATGCAAGTCTATTACAATAGTTATCCATTATTCCACTGTAGAAGATTTCCAAATCGATGATGTATTTCTAGTTGCATTATGTGTGTGTATATCTGAGATAATTTACTTTTGCTTGTGGTGATGAAATTACGAAAAATATAGAGAATTTGTTGATATATATATATATATATATATATATATATATATATATATATATATATATATATATATATATATATCCCCCTATACAGTTATACTACCTGTATTTCTGTGGAGTTCAAGCTGTTTTTCCACATCGTCTTAGTTACTTCAAGACCATCTTAGGAATTAATAAAAAGCTGACATCCGTAAAAGAAATATACATACAAAAAATTTGACTTGTTTATACGCATTTCTGATTTATATATAATTAGTTTTTATTGTCTATTTATGTTACAATCTATTTATTGAAACATGCTTGTTGATACAACAGCTCTACCAAGAGACAACCAGAAGTTGCCGCTTCAGTGATCAAAATCACATGACAGAACGGGACGAGGTATGCAATTTTCCCCACTGATGATGCACATAATTATTATTTATCACATCACCGGAGCCCCAAAAATGGCCCGCCCGACCAACAAGCCAAGTTGGCTACAGATTCTTCTCTTTTCGAGTGGCCGTGAGTCAGTGGGTTGTTTGGCCACAGCCTTGAATGTTTTTTTATGAGCACAATACAAGACACTATCTAAAGAAGCTTTTTTTCTGTTTCTTCAAAGTTTCTTTCTTTTGCCTCTATGGTCATTTTGGATAAACAATGACCAAATGTTGCGCTGGTAGTTCTTAAAGATAATCTTATATCTATTCTTCAAGATGATTTTTACAGCATTAGTTCTAGTACACGCGCAGACTACTCTGATTCATCTATGTGAGGTACGGATATTCATTTGATTTCGTACTTGCCTAATGGTTGATAGGGGATCAGGGATTCCATGAAAAGGTCGATTGTCTAAAAGCCCCTGCAATTTCGCTGCCTTGAAACTCGCTGCTTTGAATACTACTCGAAGATCTGGGCCTGCTTTGAGAGAATTTCTTGAGAAAATCAAGGGGAGAAGTAAATTATATATCTCAATCATTACATCAAAAAATATCTATTAAGCAAAGGAACATGAAGAATCTAATAAGCGAGGATCCTAATAAGATCCGGGGTCGGGAAAAAATGTAAACAAAATTAACACGCGAGCGGGGAACGTTTATTTGGCACCCGAAGTATCTCACTGTAAACTTAGGAAATAACCAGCTTCTCTAAAAATCGAACACAAGAGGCCAAACAACATACCTAGCCATCAACAGTTCAAGAAAGCTGGATCATTCCCGATGTAATTATGCATTGACATTTGATATTGCTGGGATGTGAGTTGAGGAAAGACCAGGACCGGTTCACAAAAGTTGCCTCAAGATGGACGCCAACAAGCAGAAGATCTTGGAAGCCCAAGGCCATTTGGCGCAGAACTGTGACATGGGAGCTTGAAAGGATTAATTTGTCACATGGAAAGGCATCACATACTTCCAGGGAAATGGAGAGATCTCATTGGAGAGGAGTAACATGACATGACGAAGAGTAAGAACACATCAAATGTCCAGCTATTGTCGCTATTGAAACAACCTAGCCTAATCACCATTTTAATTGCAGTATCCTTATAAAATATAAATATCTGAGAAAATCAAGCCTTTACCCTCACTATGCAGACCTCTAGTTTGTTTTACACCTTCAAAATACTTTCATTCACTTTTAGGTGAACTGTTCACCAGTTTCAAAGGTACTGGGCTAAAGGGATAGAGACGTGAGAAATATCAAGTTGATGCAAAAGTTGAAGTATTTTTGGACAAAATCTCTTATTCATATAAATCATCATTATCACCCAATCATCAATGTATTCCCTCTGAATTTCTATGACTTAATTCCATCTTTTAGATAAATTGTATATTTCCAGGAGGCGCTGGAAGCGATTCAGGGCAACTGCCCCTGCTGTCCCCCGTGGTTCTGGCGTCCCCGTGTATTCCTTCATATTTGATTTGATTCGATATATTGAAACTGTGGGAGCCAGCAAGGAGGGTTGCATGGAACAAAAGAAGTTATAGTTTAAAGGTGATTACTGACTGAAAGAGCAACCTCATCCTTCGTTCAACACCCCCTGAGCATGAAAAGATGTTTGACTTATATTTCGGCGATCCAAGTACTAAGACGATGATCATATGCATACGAAAAAGTATGAAGATGAATCAGTTTATATGTTGGGTATTCTCAAGAGTATGAAGAGGAAAGAAGGGGTCGTTGATGATTGTTTGAATGAAAACTTTATGAATGGATATTTCCAAAAAAAAAATGGCTATATTCCAGTCCGTATTTTAAAGAATAAAAATATAAAAAATATGACGTTTGGGATTCAGCTAGTTAATCCAAAAGGCCAAGATAGAGCCTACCAATATTTAATTCGTAAAAAAACAATAACGTTAACAGATAAATTTCCAACTTTTAGTATAAATGTATTTAATGCGAAGAAAAATTATACGAATAGAGCTTCTAGTCGGCAAGATGACAGCCAGAAGAAGTCCATTGTTTCTAAGAGACCTGCGAAAAACCAGTAGAAATCAGCTACGATTTACCCTGATCACTGTTTGTTTGTTTGTTTTAATCGGGCCACAACATTACGAGATTATTTACGTATGTAGAAATCATACAGACATGTATTTTCGTATAAATCTATCTATTCCATAAAACTTATATCACCACTAATTGAATTTCTAGTTGAAGAATTTTTTTTTCTCTTTTTTTGGCCTCTATACTTTAAAATTATAGATGTCAGTTTTTTGATGGACCAAATCCCTTTTTGCTTCGAGATTCTTTGAACTCTTTGGAAATATATTTTAAAACCTGCCCCAGTTAAACATATTTTGCATAGAACCGTTTTCTGTGAGAAAAATTGCTTCAATCACTGAAGGCAATATTCTATTACTATAAGATCTAAGCAGATTACCATTGAGTGAACCAAAGAAGCGGAATTGATGAGAGGACAGCAAATGAAAAAAATTCAAATGAAGGAAATAATTATTCCAAGCCGAGATGTGAGTCTGCAAATACTGAACCAAATTGTTATTAAAGATGATAAATAACGGAAACATCTGTTTCCGGACAAGTGCAAAGATGAATAACATCTATGCAGAGGCAAATCTAGACGGGTTAGGGGGAGGTGCTTAGCTCCCTGGGGGTGGGGGTCCCACCAACATTTAGCGGATTTTTTCAGTAGAAATGTTTAAAGGTAAACTATTATTTATAAAGTGTTTATGCTCCTCCATTTGGGACCGGGGGGGGTCTTCAAATAGTACCCCCAACTAAACCTCTGCACCTATACTGTGAAGAGCAGGAGATGTCACGCTTTAAACAGAGCAGATTGAAGACATATATGAGCTAAAGTTTAGTCTCTAATAAGTTGATAAAAGGTTGTTTTCGTATTTAATTTATGCACAAGGGATAATACAGTCTGTACTACAGAATATTAATTCTGAAGTGAATGATGCATATCTTTACAAATCATTGTCTAAATCGAAGCACTTAATTTATCATTATCAGGTCACGGAAAGAAATTTGAAATTGAATGTGATTTTCCCTACATGAATGCTTCGTAAGTCAAAAGAGTTATTTAGAAAGCTAAGATAATGTAAAATCCCTCAGAATATATTTACAGAAGATTTGCTGTCTCCATCCTGCTGTCGTCCCCCACCAACAAAACAAAAGAAAAAAAAAACAAACAAACAAAAACGTAATCTTTATTTGTATCGTAAAGAAGTTGTATCAAGATTTCCATCTAGAGAGAGGACGATATGTTAGACAAAAACGGGCGTGGCATATCATATTTGTGAGAATGAAATAAATGAGCTGTTCAACATCTGATTGCAACCAGATTCTATAAACATCTGATGAAATTCGGAGAAGAATAACAAAAAATGAGTCAATGAAAAAGCGAATAGATAAATTTGATTAATTAGAATAGAATAATAGCCTTAATTTGTTCAAATTCATTAGATGAAGTATCACTATATAATGAAGTGCTTGGTCAATTTAGTTAATGGTGTCGTGAACATGACCGTTAAAGACCAGACAGACACAGATGTGGTGCCGAGGCCGATTGGGATTTTACCTCATGAGGCGTGATGCTGCTCGGTGTAGTCAAGTCCGAAAGGCTCAGGAGACATCCAGGGACCTAAAAACCATCGTTCTCACGTCGTTGCAACTATAATTGCGAGGAATAAATAGAATTTTTACTGTCAGCCAACTCACCCGTTCGCGTGTGTGGTATCTCCACATTAAACTGACCGTCAGCCACACTCTGTTCTCGTGGGGGGTTCGGACAAATAAGCTAATTGTGTCGTGAACATGACCATTAAAGACCAGACGGACGCAGATGTGGTGTCATGGCCGACTAGCGCATTTATGTCCTTGCAACAACTGTCGCGAGCACTAGAGATAATTTTTGCTGATAGCCTACTCAGACTTACTTTAAACTATGTGCACCATCTCGAACGCCTGCTAGCAAGAGGCTGTTTGTTCAGTTGGCAAAGAAGAGTCGCGTTAAGACTGCTCCCTGGTGGACACATGTTCAAGTTTCGCGCGACGCTCATTTTCTTTATTCACTATGCGGTCAGCATTTCGAGTTTGCTGTTAATTTTAGTGCCGGACGAAGCATGTTTCCAAATAAATTTTCTCTACAGTTATTCTATTCTGTCGGACACAGAATATAAAGCTCTTTCTTGAATTTTGTATCCTGGTGGAATATTACGTTCTTTATAATTACTAATTTTTGACAATTTTTGGGATTCACTATTTTCAATTTGTCTAATTGGGAACAATTCTTGTTCGAATCAATCACAGTAGAGAAATGCCTTCCAATCCCCCATATATACAGCATCACCGTGTAAGGATGGAAACCGGTCATTGGTATGGTTAGTAGTAATTCATTCCATTTGCCTTACGATCTTTTGTGTTCCACATTGTTGTAAAGTATCCGCGTTTTATTGTCTGTCACAATTTGTTTCATAAACGGAACGTTTTTGTTACGTTCAAGTAAATGTATGTGTTATTTTTTCTCAAGTGCACAGTCCATCTCCTATGTCAAATAACCTTGATTATTCCCAAGTAATGTCTCTGTTTGATTGCTATCAGTGTCAAGTGGTCTATCCTTACCGTGGAGCATCGTTCAGAGCGAAATACCCATCCTGAAATTATGTCAGATAACATTGATAACACTCAAGTGATGTTTTGCTTTGATCGACCTCAAGTGATATACCCGACCGTTGAGCGTCGTGCGCAAAACTTTGCAAACCATTTTTGACACGTTCGATCTTCCACATTACCTTCTCCATAAACAGCACAGATATTTTTCTTTCGCATTTTAGTTGCATTTTTAGATTGCCGTCACGAACCGACGGGCTGAAATATCGAAAACATTTTGCTGACTAAGCTCTTTTGGAACTAGATTTAGCCCCTTTTTGTTGCAATCGAGAGAACTTGCACATCTATGGTCTGACTTTCAGGTTTATCTTTCTTAAATTCAAAGTACCTAATATAGCAAAAATGTAGCCTATTTTCTCCCATACTTGATGTTGGAATAAATTCTCAAATATACACTGATACGGCATATCACAATAAAATTCAAACAATCTGTCAAAATGTTGTTAAAACTAAACTCTCTTAATGATATATAACGACAAAAACATGACGAACTTATGCAATCCAATGTATACACACACTGAATTACATGCCCACGCTAACATACACGCATACACGCCTTTCACACTCACACATACATATGTATACAGTGAGTACAAAATTATTCAATACATCTTGAACTTCTTATTTTAACATCCTTATACACCATTGGGAGAATTTGGACCGAAGATTTCTGATTTTTGAATATATTTTTTCAATTTTGAGTCTTGTTTCGATATTTCTCATTTTTGTCTTTTTTGATCTTCGGTTCAGATAATGTCAATTTTGAACCTGTATAAAGACATTAAGATAAACTTTTTTTTTCTCAAGTGAATCGTATACATTATACATTAATTGCATACCTAAGCAGTAAACCACTGACTCCTCCTGATACCTCATTCATCAATAATGAGATGCTTACTAAAATAATACATCGAATCGTAAAAAATAAAGCCATTGTTCTCCATTTCAGAATGAATGTAGACAGGGTGTATGATCCTGGAATCCAGATGAAATGTCCGCCCACTGGTCAAAATAGGCTTCTTCAGTTTTCAAATGGTTCTGCCTGGCTGGCAATCTATCTATGTATTTGAAACGTGTACAGACAGCACCAATGGAACACAGAGACTAAAAGTAACTCCTTGATATATCTAAGAAAGAACTTTCTATGTTTTTAAAATTTTCCCGCAAGATAAGTTTTCAATGGTGGTTGGGACGTTCATTGTAGAGCATGAAATTTGCCAAATTGGTCCCTCAGTTTGTGTCCGGCTGCTTTCACGCTTCTTTTAAGTCTCGGACTTTTTATTGATTGTTGCTCAACGAAATCCGAGAGAAGCAACTTATTCGTCGATCACTCCTTTTCTAATTTTTTTGATTGATTGATTACCCCCAATACGGTATGCTGACCAAAACAAATACGTATTGAGTGACTAAAAAAAAACCTGTTTTAATTATGAAATACGTTCACTTCTTTCGATGACTTTTTCAGAAAATCAAACTCCTCTTCGTTGTTTATATTGTTCAAGCGATGTTCCAGCTGATCAATTCTACATGCTTTTTCAGGTGTACTATTTGAATGTAATGGCAGTAAACGTTTTTTTTCATTAGCAGCATCGCTTTTAATGTCGGATTCATGTGTTTTTCTTTCGATACCGTGTCCCTGTCGAGTAGTGGAAGTCACATCGAGTTGAATTCCGCGCTGGTCTGACACAGCCGACATGTTGATGCCACCTCTTTGGTTTTTTCTCACGGTGTCACCTGTCTATAATTTGGACATATTCCCAGAGAGTGTAGTGTTCGTCATTTTCTATTTTTAGATGTGATCTGCCATACTAGATTTTCCTGCGTCAAAAGGGTCGGCAGACCCCTATAGCGAGCTCACGTTTTCCAGGAGGAGGAAACTCCTGTCAAGCCTCAGACCTAGGGTGCTTGTTGCTATTTGCACCGTCTCAGTGGACTGTAGCATGCAAACACTCCGTTCAAAGGGTGGGATCAGCTACGTGCATGTCACCCTCCACCTTAAAACACCATTGCACAAGCAATTGGGCACTTCCTGTATAGGCAACGACAACTTAGGACCTGAAATGATATCTGTCCGTGGAGCCAAACCATCATATCCTTGAACTCATCATCATCATCATCATCATCATCATCATCATCATCATCATCATCATCATCATTCTTTTAACTTTCGTCGTTGGACATAGACCTTCCCCAGGATCCGCCACATTTTTCTATCACGGGCGTCGCTGAGCCAGTATTTTCTAAATTTGTCTAATTCATTTCTCCATCTTGTATTCTGTCCGCCCCTGTTTCGCATGTGATCTCTGGGGATCCATGTAGTGAGTCGTGATGTCCATCGGTTGTCTTTCATTCTTGCAACATGACCTGCTCATTTTTATTTAGGTTTTCCAGAATATTCTATGATGTCCCGTTTTCTTCCCGATATACTGTGCTATCTTGTGATCTCTCCATGTAAGGTTGAGCATGATTCCCTCACGTGCACGTTGCACGCTTCTCAGTTTGCAGGTCTGTCTCTTGCTTAGGTTCCATGTTTCAGCTCCATAAGTGACTATCGGGAGAATGCATTGGTTGTATAATCTTTTTAGGATTATAGGGGTCGTCTTGTTCTTGAAAGCTGAGCTTGCTCTGCCGAAGGCTTGCCATCCCAAAGTGATTTTTCGCTTGATCTCCTCCTTGTTTGAGGGTCTCATGGAGATTCGTTGTCCTAGGTAGATGTAGTGGTCTATCTTGCCGAGTTTTGCATCTTCTATCTTGACAGTTATGTTCTTATTCTCAACATGATTATTACACATGATTTTCGTTTTACTGAAGTTCATGTGTAGGCCAACTTTTTTGCTTTTTTTGTTCAGATCATCTAGCATTAGTTGGAGGTCGTGTAGGTTCTCTGCGAAAAAGGACGATGCCGTCTGCAAATCTTGGGTTGCTGAGAGATTTGCCGTCTATTTTGATTCCTCAATTCTCCCAGTCCAAGTTTCGGAAGATCATCTCGAGGCAAGCTGTGAAGAGTTTGGGTGAGCTGATGTCACCTTGTCTTACTTCTTTTCGGAGCTGGAAGTGTAACCAGTACTAAACCCCAAGTTTTGGCGAGCCCAGGTGCTGCACCGGTATTGTACAACCATTCATCAAGGCCGTGAGTTGAAAACGTGATTGACGTGTCTTGCTGAACCCTTGCTCGTCACATTGACGATAACATCCCCCATTTTTCGATGTCCACCTGGCGCAGCTCTTCACTGCAGTTTGTCTAAGGTCATCTCTCCCAGTTCTCCGTCCCCAACTCCACAAGGCAGGGAGACAGGGTTCGATAGACAATAGCACGAACGCTAGAGATGTATCGTCCCCGACAAGTAACACCCTGAGAGGTCAGAGGGGGGTTAACAGCGCATTTAAAAAAAAAAATCTGTGCCCAAGGAAAGGAGAGATTTATAATTCATTGTGCTTCCCTCGCAGAGGATTGACTTATGGCTTTGCGGCTAAGTGGCGGGGAATACTAACCGTAAAAATCATAGTCCAATAGTCTATCATCATCATCATCATAGTCAAATAGTCCATCATCATCATCATCATCACCAGCAGCAGCAGCAAGAGCAGCTGCTGGGCAAATGCCTTTCCTGTCTCCTACCATGACGGGATGATTGTTCTAATCTCTGCTATGACTTACCGGCAAAATTTTTTTTATCTCGTCTCTCCATCTTCTGAGTTTTTAATAAACGGTAAATGAATGCGTTCAATTGGAAGAGTCCATTGTTACAAAAGGTGGTTAGGAAATAGTCTCACTCGCAGAATTCTTACCCTTTTAGAGGAAGAGCCTATTATTTCAGACGGAGAAACAAAAAAGAAACTCACTCGGCTTATCATATAGATAAATATGTCAAAACCCTTACTCACTCTAATGATCACACATACTAGGGAAAAAGGATGAAACTGAAGTCACGGTTGTATTTTTAGTCTACATTTATTGGTATCGATGGATAAGGTTTTTGACTTTTCTTATTGATTTCGAGTCTATGTCAATCCTGCGTTATTTGATCCGTAGCAGAGCGAATAAATCAATTCATGTCTCCCCCAAGGACATTAGTACGAAGCGAACACAAACTGTTTAAGTCAGAGATAGAACTCGGTTCCACGAATCCATTCCCTGTCGATTACCTCTCGGCCAAGCCGCACCTCAATGTAAAATGAAAAAGTTAAAATGACGGTCTTAATGATCATATCAAACACAAAATTATGCGATAAATGTACTGAACCAAGTTTGGCTCAAGGCTATAGTTCTTGAGCGCTGGGTGAGGATCAAACGCAGTAACAAAGGCGCAATACATTTTCATGGTAAAAAAAATGAAACCGAATGTTTTGGTTGAAATAGGCTGAGGCATCTCCGAGAAAAAGTAAAATAAACCCAAAGATCATATCTCTCTATCGCGGGCGTCGCAGTGCCAATACCTCATGGACCTGTCTAAAACATCCCACAATCTCATTTTCAGTCGATTGCAATTCTGCATATGATCTTTTTGGATTCACGTAATGAGTCATGATATCCAGCGGTTGTCTGATATCCTAGCCTCATAGCCGGCCCACTGCCATTTTAGTTTCCTATTATCTCTTATGAAAGTCTTGGAACATTCCAGAACTCGGATTTGAGAATAGTAATGTGGATGCCTCTGCCCCCATTTTGTCTCTACAGACAATTGAACGTCCCTCAAGGGCGCATGCGTAGGGGAAGCGTATGGAGATCCTTAGCCTTGCTGATGTCATCCAGAGAAAAGCAGTCAGGTATCAGCTTGATTGCAGCAGCTGTCGGAGGGACGTCAAACCACCTTAACGGGGCTCCACCCTCTGGTTTGGGATAAAAGTTGTCCTTGCACAAGGCTAGCGAACCCAATCTTCTCTATTATTTTACCAATAGCTGGGCGGAAGACCAGTGGATACATGCTTTTCCCCAAGGGGGTAGTGTGACCTGAACATGAACATACCTGACCAGAGTTTGAACTCGGGTCGCCAATTCCGTCGTCTGTGCCAATCGCACCACGGGTAGTAATATATACATACCATTTATTCAGTAACTAACCAGTACTAAAACCTAAGGCCGACTCTTGTACCGGCATTGCACAATTATTCATTCATTCATCATATGGTTGATCACGACCCTATTCCTCGGATCACCCGTCTCACAGTATCCATCCAGACCCCACCTATTGGAGCTCCCCACTGCAGTTTGTCCAAGGTTGTCTTCCTATGCTTTCCGACTTTTCCACAACTAACCCATCCCGTACAAAGCTCTGGAGATTCTCGTAATATCTTCTGTTGGTTGGAATTTTCGGAGTCTGTATAGGAGGAAAACGTTGCATTATTTAAAGAGGGCCTTCAGTAAGGCTCAGCTCTATTATATCATCACATAATATAGTTGTTTGGCCGTCTTTCATAGAATAATGGCCATCAAGCTGTTGTGTTATCATAACAACCAGCTGTTTCTTAAACTCATGATATCACGAGTAGTCCTTATCGAACATTTCTTAAGTAATAGCAGTTGAAGATCTATTGATTTATTCTATTCTCCGTTTGTTTTTATTTTGTATCTATCTATCCATCTATCTATCTATCTAATATATATACATATATATATATATATATATATATATATATATATATATACATATATACATATATATATTTATGTATACATACATACGTATATACATATATATATATATATATATATATATACATAGAAAGAGAGAGAGAGAGAGAGAGAGAGAGAGAGAGAGAGAGAGAGAGAGAGAGTGATTTGCCTAATGAGGCCCGAAGAGGGCAGAAACATGAGCTAGTTTGCGTGGCAAATCCACAATCTACTATTTATATATATATATATATATATATATATATATATATATATATATATATATATATATATACACACACAAACACACACACTGATGTATATATATATATATATATATATATATATATATATATATATATATATATATATATATATAAGCACACAGCACACACCACTGTAGATGGGAAAAATCCCGAAACATGTCTGGACCATTAACATCTAAGGATTAATAAACCTTACCTCTGAACACTTTACTCCTGAGTCTGTCTCACTCTTTACTGTCCACACACACACACACACACACACACATATATATATATATATATGTATTGCATCCGCCACCGTAATGCATTTAGTAAGAATATTTACCCGTGAAATATTTACGTTAATTCTATTAAAAAGTAATTGAACAAGTGGAAGAGTCCATTTTTCAAGTGGTGGAAAAGGTGGATTTTTATTCGTAAAATTGTCAGAGGAAGAGTCTATTGTTACGGAAAGAGAAACAAAAATTCACACTGCTTATCATGTAGATAGCTACGTCAAAACATTCATTCTGACTAATGATTACAAATATATAAATTCTACCGGAAGAGAAAAATAATGAAACAATAACCAGAATAGTATTTTTAGTTTAAATTTACGGCATTTAACCCGGTATCCATTGGTAAAGTTTTCACTTCTCTTATTGATTTCGACTCTCCCACTCAGAGGACCCTCAACATACGCACAGCTTAACATTGGTTCAAAAAATTAGGAAACGGAGACGAGAGCCTCGTAAATTAGACGTATTTCTGTGATTGGCGACATCCGTAATTGAGGTGGACCCAGACAGAGCAATTTGTTTTGCGAAGGAACTAAATGCTGACCATTCATCAGTTGTTCGATTTTTATACCGAATAGGAAGAGCAAAAAGCCTTGACATGTTGTGCGAATGACCCTGAATGAAGAACAAAAAAGTTAGCATGTTCTGCGCTGTTTGTGGACACCCCCCTCGTCACATCGACAACCCCCCCCCCCCACTTCTCGGATCATCCGTCTTTCAATGTCCACTCATTGAAGTTCTTCACAGCAGTTTATTTACGGGTTGTCTTCCTCGGCTTTCCGTCCCATCATCTAATACACAGGACAGTGAGACTGGGGTTGAAAGACAATAGCACGGACGCAGGTGATGTATCATTCCCGACAAGTAACACTACGATAGGTCAGAGGGAGGTTGACAGTTGCATATTTTTTTTATCTGTACACATTGAAATGAGATATCTATAATTAATGGCGCTTCCAACGCAAAGAACCAACTCTTGGTCTGGCAGGCATCTGTCAGGGGATATTAATCATAATACTACCAAGGACTCGAGTTCAAGCTCCGGTCAGGGTTGTTTATGTTCCCTCTGGAAAAAGCACAAATCCATCTCCCTCCCTCTCCAGCTATAAATGAAAAAGTAGAGCAGATTGGGCTCTCTATCCTTGAGAAGACGACCATTTTAAGAGAAGGGTAATAAACCAAGGAGTGAAGCCCCTTTAAAGCTGTTTGACGCTTAGTTTGACGTACTTCCGGCAGTTCCTGTAGCCAAGCTTCGCCCAGGCATGTGCCCTGGAGGAGGCATTCCATTGTCTATAAAGACAGAACGGAGGCTATTCACCAATGAATTGGCCAAATAGTTCATTTTATCAACCCAAAAAATCGCTGTTTGAGCGTTTGCCAAAGAGCCATTTGCCAGCAAACTTGTACCATTATAATAACTAGCTGCTTTGACAACCCGTGATATAACGGGTAGCACTTATTGGACGACGTAGTTATTCCCCGTGAAATGAATTGTGGATGTATTTGAATTCCGGCAATTTATTTAGAAAATAAACCATACATGCATACATATATACACGCTAACGTATATATATATATATATATATATATATATATATATATATATATATATATATATATATGAATGTTAAAACTCTTATTTGAATGTATCGTTTGAGTTAGACAACATAAATAGAATAAGCAAGAAATTGGGCTGCTGGATATATGACACGTTACGTAGTCCAAGCCCATTGATACATTCAACGTGTAATAACGGGAGATAATTTCAAAAAAGTTTCATTATAGTATAACATAATTTATAATCTATCTGTCGGATCCATTTCCTAATAACATAATTGTTGCGTTGAAAAAAACAAATAGAGCAGATATATAGACAGAGAAGAAGCAAAATGAGAATTCGGAGTTAGAACATTCATTTGGGCCATTTAGCTAGCATCAATTTTTTGTTTTTACTTGTATGAGGTTTTATTTTATGTGCTCCTCCCATTGGATGCCATTGGGTCCCAGGATCTAACCCTAGAATAACCAATAAAGATATATACGAAAAGTGTGGAGAACTTAGGTAATGGTCCGCGATCTTGAGAGATTATCCTTGTTACAATTTCCAGAAATTACCTCAGCAAAATTTCAGCATCTAGGTGTAATATTGTGTCCATCTATGAAAATTTGCTAGAAATGACAGATGCTGACCTCGAATGATCCCGATGTCAAAATCACATTTTGATACTTTGGTCGTAAAAGAATCTACCTCTATGGCAAATTTCACTTCCGTGGGTGCAAAATCGTGGCTAAAGACTTATTGGAAAATTGGCTAGAATTGATGACCTCAGGCGACCACAAAAGAATCCCGGTGTCAATATCGCATTGCCTCTTACCTTCTCTAAGGAAGGATTTACTCTTATACCAAATTTCAATAGCATGGGTGCAAAATTATTACGACAAACTTTGTAAATTGTGTAGAAATGACCAGAATTTACTTCTGGTGACCTGTAATGACCCCCATGTCATCTTTGCCTGGCCCACTACCTCAGATGTGAGAAGATGTAACCATATAAAAAATTGATTCCGACAACTCGGAAAATTGGCTAGAAATGGCCATAGATGGAGGATACAAGTGCAGTAAGCAGAACGAAGCTACCACAGGCCTTGTTAGATGGTAGTGAGTCTCATTTGCCTGAGTGTACCTAATCCTTCAAGCCTCTCGATGAAGGTATAAGCGGAAAACAATGATACATGCATACGACTTATTGGCACCATGTTGGACATTGCATGAGAAAATCGCTTTTCTGTCGCACATTTCATACACAGCATGTTCGTATTTCCTTCGAGTTTTTGAAATCCCGAAACGCTGAATTGAAATGTGGTGCTATTTTTGCCGCAATAATCCTAACGAAATGGATGACTGCTATCTGCTCTATTTTTTTCTCATCCTCTATCTCTCTACTTGTTAATCTCAGCTAGTGCAACTTGTTCTTTTATCATACTACTGTGACCCTGTGCCAGACTTCACAAATCTTTGTTAATATCTATCTATCTATCTATCTATCTATCTATTTAGCTAGCTTGCTATCTTAGTCTTTTCCTTATCTATCTATCTATCTATCTCTCTCTCTCTCTCTCTCTCTCTATATATATATATATATATATATGTATATCTTATCTGTAAATGATCTTATGTATGAGGAATTATATCTACTTATTCAGCAAGGCGACTCGTAAACAAGGTTTCTTTTCATAATTAATTTTTTTACATTGGATGTGTAGATCGAACCCGAATATTTTTCATCCGATGAAATGCCTTCTTCTATACCGCCCACCGGACAATTTTCATGAGACGAAAGCACGAATCATTTCGGTTCGGTACGTCAATGGAGGAGTGAGATTTGGCTTGCTTTATCTCTACGGTCAGCATTTGGTACAGGCAACATGGGAAATTGCTCAGGGCAACTAATATGTGCGGGGTGGCCATTTGGCACTTTTCAAGACCAAAGTTGGACAAATTTGGTAGTGAACAAGGCTATTTGGTTCTGAAAATGAAGATTTTGGTACCAAAGGGAAATTTAGATATTTAGAAAAAGATGACAATCCCTGACACCTGAATGATATGATACGGCATAAATGTATTGTATTTCAATCTATGTGTTTGAAACTGTAGGACTCTCCAAATGAGAAAATAAATAAATCAAACAGAATGAAAACAGTCAAAATAAGATTTCTTTTCGTGAAGTCAGATTTTCCCGGAATATCTGGCAGTTAAATACTTTCCATTGAATTGAAATGAGGAGAAACAATTGGTAAAGGACATTCTTATGACCCACGACAACCTCCATGAGGCTTTAAAGGATGTCGAAGTTCCGCTTTCGTGCAGTGCCAGGAGCCCCAAAACCAGCCCTGTTAAAGTTGATACTCACTAAGCACAGCTTAGTATGGATCAAGGTCAAATGGTGGGAATTAGATGTAGAAAATAGAAAGATTGTTGCGTCAATTGTTCAAGTAAAAAAGTTTTGTCTGCCTTAAAAATCAGCATTTAAAATCCTGTTTTTTTTTTTCGTTCTGGTCAAACATCTACCACCAGTGCAACTGTGAATTACGCAACTACTCCAGCCAGAAGGTTCAGGATGGCCGAACGGATAACAGCTTGAAGAATAGACACGGTGTACCGAGTTCAAACTCCGGCAAAAGTGACGCCACTTCGGGTACTTGGTGTTTCTAAATCTAATTCACATATCGTAAATGAGCCATGTAAGTAGACAGCCGTGTAGAGGGACGACTGAAGCTGTAGCCAGTGTAATAGCACTACTTACAACTTACTGGCGGCTACAAGTCTATCATATTACGTTCCCTGAAATACTTTTCAAATTTCGGAAGAAATACAAATAAATAGATAAATACAGCCCCCTCCCAATAATAATGCGAGTGTTGGGGCACAAGGAAACCAACCGCGTTATAACCGAGCCACGATATATACTGATCGAGTCTGGGTGATATCCAGGGCCGACGATAGATGAAAAACAGCCAATATCGTATCTACATTCTCTTATGTAACTACATGACTCAGTTTCCTCATAGAAATGTTTAGCACAACAGAGAGTATAACTTTAAAAAAAGAGAGTCACTGAAAGTGTTATTAAAAAAGTCCCGTTCATGATCTAGAGAAATATTATTGTCTAATTCATTTTATTTTTACAGTTTAATTTCTTAGCAGGGATGGGGGTGGGTTATGTCACCTGCCATGGAATGGGCCTAAGGTGGAGTAAATTAATGCTCAGCCGAGTTCAGAGGGAAATTCTGTTTTTATTTTCGGTTTTCAGAGACGAGTGGGCGATAACGAAGGTCAAGAAGTTCGGGTCCGCCAACCATCCGCCTTATATACTGTGCTATAACTAACTGCATTATATCGAGGGACGCCTCAGTTTGGTTTAATATGTGTACGGCGGAAGCTCTCCATTCATTTTGTCATTCAAATATAAATATGTCACGCCATCATACTTAATAACTAAACAACCGTAGCGTCAAAATTTAAAGTCATATAAAAAAATCAGTCGAAGGATAAATATGGCCAGAATAAATTCTATTTATGACATCACTGGCGTCTTCCAGCAGAAAACATCTAAAATAGAGTAAAAAACATCTAAAAACATCTAGATTCTGGAGGATCTCATCATCATCATCATCATCAGTCTTTTAACGTCCATCGTTGGACGTAGACCTTCCCCAGGATTCGCCACAATTCTCTAACATGGGCGTCGCAGAACCAGTATTTCCTGAATCTGTCTAGTTCATCTCTCCATTTTGTGTTTTGTCGGCCTCAGTTTCTTATGTGATCTCTGGGGATCCATGTTGTGAGACGTAATAAACCCGTCAAAATAAGGCCCAGAAAGGTTAAAAAAAAAAGGGTTAGTTTTCCAAAAATCAAAATAGCATATCCAGAAGGGTTTTAGCGGGGGACTGGTATCAATTTTCGAGTCTGTAGGCAAAACGCTATGGCCAGGGCCACTGGGACCCCCCCCACATAAACAAGCATAAACACATGCAAATGTGTAAAAAAAAAAAGAAGGATAGAACCCTTCACCATCTTTGATAATTAAGGGGTTCAATTTTCTAATTCCTGGCAAAATGATCCATCGTTTATTGTTTTTGGTTTTGCTCTTGTACCGAGATGGGATTCGATTAATCAATGAACGCATTCCTTTGTTTACAACTTTGAATGGTTGTTACTTTCAACTTGCCTACTAACATATCCGTATGCGAGTCTGTCTCTGTTCGTGTGTGTATGCGTGTGTATGTGTTTGAAGTATCATCTTGATGTGACCACGTGGCGAGTGAATGAATCATCAGAGGCAAGCAAACTGCATGTTCCACGTATAAGAGTTTTTATTTATTTATCTATTTTGTTTTCACATAGTTTCACCGAATCACGTGCCCCTCGTCAAAATAGTTCTTCTCAACGACTGAAGAAGAACTGTTAGTTTCGGAAAAGATCTCTCTCTACCGATTCCATTTAAAGTCAGGCGGGCAGTGAAGGAATTATTCGCCGACTCCGTTGGAGTTGGATGGGGAGTCGCAGGGGAGAATGTAAAAAAAAAAAAAAAAACAGAAAAAAAACGTAAAAAAAACGAGGACTATCTGATTTTGCCACAAACAGAATATAATTATTCTTGTCCATAGAAGAGGAAGTGCAGAGTGGCCAAGCGTATAAATGGACTCGGCAAGCCAATTCAAACTCTGGCTGAGACGGTTGGCGTTCACTTGAATCAATCTCTCCCTAAAGCTATGGATAAAATAGTGCAGGGGCGAGGTGGGTGACGCCACTTCGGGTGTGTGCTGTCTCTAAGTCTATTTCATATATCGCAAACCAGCACCTTGAGTAGTAATGTGATATGTGAAGCCCCAGCAGGGAATGATGAAGCCGTTGCCAGCATAAGGGCGATACTTACTTGTCTATCATAATATATTTGTGAAAACGGTAGAGACCTTTCATGAGGAAACATATTTCGTTCGTAACCGGTATTAACCAAGGAGCTGATCAAACAGCCGACCACCTAAATGAATGAAGAAATGAGCGACGATCGGGGCTCAAACTTATGTCCATCAGGAAGCAACCTTAATGTGCGTCTGCTCAACCGAATGAACTAACGACACTATTCGATTTCAGAGATCAATTTACGAACTCGATTAACTTCAGTGTCAGACGAAATGTGTTTCCTGATAAAATGTCTCTACAATTATCTCATTCTGTCGGACATAAACTGTCCAATATATATAATAATTGTGTCCAGAATACATAATAACTTTGTGCGTGCGGAGAGAGAGAGAGAGAGAGAGAGAGAGAGAGAGAGAGAGAGAGAGAGAGAGAGAGAGAGAGAGAGCGGCAGAATGAAGAGGAAAAGGTTGTGATTCTCATTATTTTAAGGAGTATGCCAGTCGGTTTGTAAGGAAGGCTGGTATATCATCATCATCATCATCAAAAGCAACAGCAGCCTGCTAGTGTCCGTCGTTGGACATAGACCTTTCCCAAGATAGAGAAAATCTCTCTATCATGGGCGTCGCAGAATCAATGCTTTGCCAGTCACAGTTTCACACATGGATCTCCGTAGTGACTTGTTATGTCCACCAATCGTCTGACATTCTTGTAACATGTCCAATCCACTGCCATTTGATTTTTTTTAATGGTCTCTATGATATCTCTGTCTTCCGTTTTTTCTCTAATATACTGTGAGGTCTTGTGATCGCTCCATTTTATCTTAAGAATGGTTCTTCCCGAATGCATTGGTTTTATATCCTTTTTAGGACTCGGAATTAAATACATTTTTTACGGAGGGTAGGAGAATTAATTATGGATCCTTCAGCCCAGTGGCGAGCGGGTAACGGCACAACGAGCCGAGTTCCAACTTCGACTGAGACTGTAATGCCTTCTGGGAAAGGCATGAATCCATTTCCCTCGCCTTGCTTTGGATCAAATAGTGCAGGGTAATGTGAGTGATATCACCTTGGGTGCTTGTCACCTCAAAGTTTAATTCACATATCACGAATGCGATATGAGGAGCCCAAGCATTGATGGCTGAAGCCTTGGCCAGTGTAAGAGCACTACTTACTTTCACTGAATCTACTGATCACTGGAAAAAGGGAGGAAAGGGTCTAAAAGAAAAAAAATCGGAGTGAATGAGAAAAGTGCGTTGAAATGGAATACGGGTGATAAAAGACAGAAATACATAGGGGGAGCGGGGCTTGGCGGTCCCTTTTTTTAAAACTCAAAATTGCGTGGAGAATAAACTGAGCGTCAATACCATGCCCAAATTTGATAGATGGCAAATCTATTGCAACATAACTCGCAGTTTGGCTTATACCTGACCAATTGATAAATGTATCAATTTACCCCACGCCGAAGGGGGTAAGTTGGACCCAGTTTGGGGCAGGTCAGCTCCTTTTTTCAAATAAGCAGAAAATGATTCACAATACGCTAAACAGTTCAGTTTTTGTATTTTTATGTGCCTCCCCTGCCCCCAAATCCAGAAAATAAGAAACATTCAGGTGATTTTTGTGCAGAGTATATTTGGTACTCCTTCAATGGTCAATTAAAAATAAATGGATTCCTTTATATTGCTTCGGACCATGGCTTGGCTTGATTAATATTCGGACCATCCTCATCTTGGTTGTTTTTCATACAATGTTTCAGCCGTTGTACTCTACGGCCTTCATCAGGTATCATCTGGTAGGTGTAGGGAAGTAACGGACCTAACCCTTTATTTAACCGACACATAGCGAAGTGGTTACAGAATCAGACAAAATCACTGCAAGTAATCTGATGGTTCTAGGTTCAATCCCAGTGTGAGACAATAATAATACTACTAATGCTAAGAGGGGAGTGCGGTCAATATACCCCGTCGGTTAAATAAAGGGTTCGGTTGGTTACTTCCCCACACCTACCAGATGATACCTGATGAAGGCCGTAGAGTACAACAGCCGAAACGTTGTATGAAAAACAACCAAGATGAAGATGGTCCGAATATCAATAGAAATTACATTATTTCCTCGATTACGATTCGTGATTAAACCATCACCACCAGAAAAGGAAACAACACTCAAGCATTAATTTGGCAATAATATAATAATAAGATAAGAAAAACCTTCCAACGTTTCATCAGAACACCACTTTCAATCATCAGCAAATGAAATAAAACATTGGTACATATTTGGTACTGCAGGACTGGAAGAAACAAGGATCAACTCCCCACATAGCAAAGGGACTAACTTGCCCCAACACAGGCATTATCGGATGTGTAACACTCACAACTGTCACAAGATAGAGCAAAATCGTCAAACCCCAACGATTCCTTTAATATACAGATTTTCTCACAATTATGTGTCTAACTGATACCATTCACTAGCTCTGAAACCTGATCCGAACAAATCTCAAACAAGTTTACTTTTAATGATCGAAATCAGTTTTAGCACTAACCACCCTTGTCTACAAAGCGTACGCACAAGAAGGCAGGCAATCATGAGACTTTGTTATGTAACCCAATACTTCAGATAAAAACTGCAGTCGGACTTACTACGGGGTTCAAATAGTCTTGGTCTCCCGTATTCACAATATGGTAGTCTGTAAAATGCCTATATATATATATATATATATATATATATATATATATATATATATATATATATATATATATATATATATATATATTTATATATATATATACATGTGTGTGTGTGTGTGTGTGTGTGTGTTATCTTGGCTATAGATTTAATGTATCAGAATGATTTCTTTTCAAATAGCAATCATTTGCCTGTTCTTATCTACCTTGGGCTGTTATCATATATGTTCTTATTTATTGATTAAAAGGGTGGCTAATTTTTTAAAAGGGTAGGATAATGTGGAAAAAAGGTATCAAGGGGGGCTAAAGTTAAAAAGAAGGCGTTAACGTTTGAAAAAAGTAGGGCTAATCTCCCCCCAAAGAACGGGCTGATGTTAAGAAAAAGTAACAATTTAAGAGGAGAGGAATGTTAAAAATGGGGGGCGTAATCTTGGGAAAATTACCATCCTTGATAAGACCCCTGAAAGTGAAAAGAATACCGCTTGATATAAACCTTTAAAAAAAAATTTTTTCTTGGATTTCGTAACTCCAAATTGGAAAAATATATACTTCCCCTCGATCTTGACAACTCAGAAAGAGAAAAAATGTTCTCCTTGATTTTGAACCTGGAAGTGGAGAGGAAATTACCTCTCGATTTTGATCCCTAAAAATGAGGAAGACATTGCTCTCGTCGATGTTACTCCCTAAAAAAGGAAAAAAATCTCCTCCCTCGATGTTGACACCAAAGAGTGGAAAAATCTTCCCCTCAGTTTCCTCTTCCACTTCAAGGTGTCAACCGATTGGGGAAAATTCCTTTGAAAAAAAAAAATGACCCAACGATTTTGAGCCATAAGAGCGAAATCGTAATTTTGACCCCTAAAAATCAAAATAATCGTTCCCTGTCAATTTTGGTCCCTGAAAAAGGAGAAAAAAAAATCCATGCCTGATCAGAGTGGTTCACCCTAAAAATAGTGGAAAAAAAAAAGATCTACCTCTTCAATTTAACCCCTATTAGAGAAAAGAATCTTCCCCTTTGGAGTTTGACCGCAAAAGGTGAAAAAGAATTTCCTTGGATTCCTACCATAAAATTGACAAAAAATAACCCTCGATTTTGTATCATAAGATTGATAAAAGTTCCCCTTGGATTTTGCCCCCTAAAGAGAAAATAAACATTCCCTCTCTATTTTGACCTGAAAAGATCAATGTTGAACTTCAAAAAAATGGAAAGAAGCCCCCACTTCGATTTTGACTCCTAAAAGTGAAAAATGAAAGTTCCCTCCATATAATCCACATAACCTTCGATCCACAAATTTCATGTTTTCGTGAAATGCATCTTAACCGTACTACATCAAAACATGAAATAATTCAAATAACACTATTCCACGTATTCATGCGCAACCAATGAACATCACGATATGAGGTATGTCAAAAAATGTCTTAAAGAACGCAACATTACGTCACATTCTGATTTCAAGGAATGATTTGAAAGAAGAAGAATAAGAATGATCTTTTATTGCGTTTTAAAAAGTAAGAGATCATGTTATCAAGATGAATCTCAAGTAAGTAGACGCCCTCCACTCCTGAACCTAAAACATATTGGGGTGAGAACTCAAAAAATTATTTGCTAAAAAACGGGGAATCAAATCCGAACCCACTGGAAATTTTTATGGGTCAATGCAGATATAAGGACAGACGAACGGACGGACAGACGGACGAATGGACAGAAGGAGTTTTGGCGAATTATATTAAGATGCTTTTGACGCATTCAATCACAAATATAAAAGTCACATATATTTATAAGTGACACACACACACATGCAGACAGACAGACAAACAGACAGACAGACAGACATATATGTATATAGAGAGAAAGAGAGATAAGGAGAGAGAGATTTCAAGCCATTAAATAAAGCGCATGTATAACGATTTATGTTCATCAATAGCCACATATTTGTGCAATTGCAATCTCTCTCATTCTGGATAACAAATAAACCTACAGAGAAACTCGCAATCACAGTCAATAATTGAACAATCGTAGCGTCAAAATTTGAAGTCTTGCATCGGAGAATAAATATGGTCAGAATAACTTTTGTCTATGACATCACTGGCGTCTACCACTTGAAAACGTCTAAAATAGAGTTTTAAAATATCAAGAAACATCTAGATTCTTCAGAATCTAGATGTTATTAATAAATCCACCAGAACTAAGTCCCCCAAACCCTTTTTTCCAAAAAGAGAACAACCTATTTTTAGAAGGAGTACTGATGCCAATTTTCAAGCCTGTTTCAACGTTATGGATAGGAGTGCTAGAACGCACCAACAAACACATAATCACACAAACCCATGCAAATATAAAAAAAAAGGATAGAAGCCTTCTGTCTCTGTTTATGTATGCAAATATAAGTACGCACTTATTACATTTTTTTTTATTGAAATAGGACCATACGGCGCACATACACACATACATACAGATATCTACTTATACAATGGAGAGGATGATTTTCTTAGTTTTCTGTCTGTAGCCATAGACTCTCCTACTCAAAGATGGGAATTTTGCCGATGAAAATACCTCTTACCAACCATTTGAAACAGTAGATTCTTCTAGTGGTACGAATTCACCAACTTTTTTTCTTAAAAGATATATCATAGAAATTATAATATATAAGTGATTTTTTTCACTGGGATTAACAAGTAAATCCCATAAAAAAAAAGAGCGCACGTCGTATAGCAATGACCAGCAAGTTAATCTTGCAGGCCATTGTTAGTGGGTTCGATCCTCCTCTGATCTCTGAGTATGGATGGTCTGAAAGCAACTTACGCTGAACTATTCCATTTAAAAGTACCGTAATTATCCGTATATAATACGCACCCTTTTCCTAGATTTCAAACCGAAAACTCGTATCATGTACGAGAACTAAATGTATCCCGTTTTCTCGGCCAAGTGCAGGGCCATATTCGGGACGGCATGACCGAAAGTAATCAATATTTCGTTGATAACACGTGGAGACTAATCGGAAGTGTAATGAAACGAAGTAATCAGTTTCCTTAACTTGGAATTTCGAAACCACGTACATTGAAAATTTTCACCGCGGTAATAAAGGTATGGCCGAAAATGATTTAACTGCGTCGATCAAAATTCGAATTAAACAAAACATCACTCATCAAGGGTTACCTGTAGTGTGCAACTAAGAGTTCAAATCACTAACCAGACACTGGAATTGTTTAAAATGTATTATTCACATCGATATTTAGCACATATCAATGTTGAGTGAAAATCGTGTGACCCCACCTCCCCAGAAAATTTTGAAAAGTTATTATGGACTAAAATTGCGTTTCAGGGCATATCAGCCACGGAAATTAACTTTTTGTAAAAAGGAGAATTTTCATTTCATGCCTGTGAACGTTAGAATCTATCAAAATGCGTATGTTTTAGTTAGCTCAACTGCTGCCTGTGTCAAAGATAGACGTCATGACAGCTTCAACTATGTTGTCAGTAAATACTGCGCAAATTTTGTGTTTCAAAACATTATGTAAATTATATAAAGTCTTATTTTTAGTAGATAATAAATTTAGCTGCTACTAATACTGAACGCTCAGTGCGTGTTATACACGATGGATGTTTTTTCCAGGATTTCATAGCCCATAATTAGAGGTGCGTGTTATTCATGACTGCGTATTACACACGAATGATTTGGCTAATAAAAAACACCTCCTACCCACAATTTAGAACTATTGACTCATCGATTGTAACGAATTCACTATTTTTTTGCTAAAAAAATCATCTCATGTAAAATTTGAATAATATTCGTTTAAAATTTTTCACGAGGGTTAACTAATATATATATATATATATATATATATATATATATATATATATATATATATATATATATATATATATATATATATATATATATATAAGTGTCTCTCCGAAGTAAGTAAATAACGCAGTTTCTCCAATATGTAGCTATTACATTCACGTGTTTTGCATGCACACGCATACACGCACACACAAGTGTGTAAATTTACCCGCAGTATTGCGCAACTCACTAATTTTTTAGTCTGGAAGATTTTGTTTCTTTTAGTATTAATAGCCTTGGTGCTACTACGGTTATTTCGATGAATCATCGAGAAAGGAAGAAAAAAAGAAAAGAAAGAGAGACAGAAAGAAATAAATAAAAAGAAGACATATACATTTATATAGGTATCTGTCTGGCACCGGCGTGTGTATTATATAAGTGCCGGCCATGTTGAAAGGAAGAACCAAGATGATGTGATGCATTGGA
>OY735204.1:15690003-15780003 GCA_963457665.1 Thysanoteuthis rhombus
AATTATTCGGCAGCTTTTTTGCGGTTTTCCGAAGATGTCCTGACACAATCGTAGCCGTGGCCTGCATGGTTTTTATATTGCAGTTCTTGTAAATTCCTCCTTTCTGCTGCCTAACAGCAGTGGCTGACGCGCTGGTGGTTGCCGGTTTGTAAGATACTTTGATTATTGTTGGCCTTTAGTTCTCTTCTTTACAATAACCCAAGTCCTTTTTGGCGAGGCGAGTTTAAAGACGTAGTAGCCAGACAAATGATGAGGAAAGGTAGGAAGAGCGCATTGTATGATGGCCCGAACGCAGTGAGAATATTGAGCAAGAAAAAGAAAAGAAAATATTTTCCGAAGATAATTGGTGGTGGCAACAAAAAAGTCCAAGCAGGACTGAACGGCCAAGATGGATATAGAAGAGGGAAGAGAGAAGAGAGGTGACTGACTCTAGCGCCAAAGAGGAATAGGAAGAGATTTGACGACGAAGTGCTGCTGATCGTTGAGTGCAGAAGTGAAAGAGAAGAGTAAGGGGCAGTAGTTGAGCAGTCGTTTCAGGAGCAAGGTTGCTATTTTGGCCATTTTATTGCCAGATATGATAAATCTGGCATTTTTGTAAAGCATTTGGCCATGAATGTTTTGGCTTGGCCATACTTATTAGGGACCGTCAACCAAAACTGTCAACATCAACACAGTCAGCATCAACATCGTTTTTTTTCCACAGTTTTTAGATTGGATGCCCAGCTATATATATATATATATATATATATATATATATATATATATATATATATATATATATATATATATATATATATGTATATATATATATATATATATATATGTATATATATATATATATATATATATATATATATATATATATATATATATATGTATACACACACACACACACATATATATATGTATATATATATATATATATATATATATATATGAATATACACACACACACACACACACACACACATATATATATATATCGCGCTTATGGAGCTAAAGGAACATTTGCACCTTGTTATGTCTTGAAAAGCAGATTTGTTATTTGTTGAAAATTCCCCCTCCCCCAAAATAGGTTTTTAGTGTGGGGATCAGTTTGCAATGTAAGTTTATGCTTAATTGGTCCTTGCAGCATCCACACGTTTTTTTTTCCTGAAAATTCGGACTTTTTTCAGAGATCACTGCCCCACAAGATGCGAGAGAAGTAACTTATTCATTGATCACCTGTTTTTTTTCCAATTGATTATCCCAACTTGGCATACTGCCAAAAAATATTGGTCGCATGATGGTTTCTTCAGAGTGACTAACCAGACCTATTCTCTTTCCTTTGTTTAAAACAAATAAAACAAACTGAAATGAAACGAACCAGAGTCTAAAACTGCACAACCATATTATTATCATTATTACTATCATCATCGTCATTATTATTGTTATCATCATCATCATTATTATTATTATCATCATTATAATTATCATCATCATTATTATTATTATCATCATTATTATTATCATTATCATTAATATTACCACCATTATTATTATAAATATTATCTTTATTATCATTCATCTATATTGTTATTATTGTCATTATCATTCTTATTATAGTCATTTTTATTATCATGATTATTATTATTATTATTATGATTATTATCATTTCTATCTTTATAATAATGATATTATTATCATCATTATCATAATTATTATCATTATTACCCTTATCATCTTTATCTTCAAATTATTATTATTATTATTATTATTATTATTATTATTATTATTATTATTATTATTATTATTATTATTATTATTATTATTATTATTATTATTATTATTATTATTATTACTACATATCCGAAGGTCAATGAGGGATCAATGATTGCATGTAGGGATCAATATTCTAAAGTTGTTTGAGGACCCCTGTTTTCCGATTTTGAAATATAGAATTGACTTGAAGAAAGTTGACTTTATCGCTGTAGTATTTTGAATAAATCCCTCTTATTTTCGGTGTGTACTGCAGTTTTGTGATGTTTTAATGGCAATTTTGGCACTTGGCCACTTTTGGCAACTTTTCATTGCTTTTGACCAGAAATGTTTCTAACCATCTGGCAACTCTGTTCAGGAGTAGGAGCTGGAGCGAAGAAAGGGTGAAAGGAGAAATCAGGCGTTGTAGCATGAGAGGGGTGAGATCGAGTGTCAATGAGCGGAAGGTAATAATTGCAAGTTTAAGGGCACTTGGGCAGGCGATCGATAAGATTTGGTGCGTCGAAAATGTTGGAGAGAGAGAGTGAGAGAGAGAGAGAGAGTGAGAGAGAGGTAGAAAGAGGGGGGAGAGGGAGAGAGAGAGAGACGGGGTAAATTGGGAGAGAATGAGGAGCTGACGTAAAAAAAAAGAAAACAAAACGAGCAAAAAGAAAGAACCAGCAGTAGTCAATCAAATAGTATACCATGAAAACGGGCATATATATATATATATATATATATATATATATATATATATATATATATATATATATATATATATAAATGTATATATATGCATTTGTGCGTGTCTGTGTGTCTGTCTATGTGTCTGTGTGCCTGTGTGAAAGGTTTGCCGGTAAGACATGACAGAGGCTAGCACAGTCACGGTCAACATGGAAGGGGCTGGGAGAAGCATTTGTCCAGCAGCGAATTCGATATGGCTGCTGCTTATATATAACACGATATAAGATAGATAGATAGATAGATAGATATGATCAGATTGCGATAGATAGATGGACAGGTGGACAGATGTGAACAGATATGATAGATAGATAAAATGATATAGATAGATGAGAACAAAATGATACATCTATATACATAGAGATAGATAGATAGATTGATAGATATGAATAGAAGGGGAAAGATATATACATACATAAGAACAGAATAAGACAGAGATTAACAGACTGCGATAGATATGAACGGAACGAAATAGATAGAAATATATGAACAGAATGAATAATAATAATTATAATAATAATAATAATAATAATAATAATAATAATAATAATAATAATAATAATAATAATAATAATTATTATTATTATTATTATTATTATTTGGAATCTCACACCAGTTGCCTGGTGGTAACCGCTGGAGTTTGAGTGACAGCAAGTCTCCTCAAGTCTCCACCCCTCCTCTCCTAGTACTCATAGGTCACAGTAATTCTGCGATTTACAGTTTCACACCGGTTGCCCAGTGGTTATCGCTGAAGGCTGAGTGACAATAAGTCTCCTCAGGTCTTCAGCTAACGTCTCCTCTCTCTTTCGCATATCATGACAGAGCTACGATTCGTTGCAGTCCTTATATCTCTAGCACCTTCCTCAGTATCCGTGCAGTTCCCAGCAGTGCTGTGGTCTGTACGGTCTCTATCCTCCCCCTAATCCCGATCTCCTCCAGTCTCTCCCTCAGCGTTTTGGGGACAGTTCCTAGTGCTCCCACTATGACCGGTACTACCCTGGTTTTCATGTTCCACATTTTCTTTAACTCCCTTGCTAGGTCCTGGTATTTTTCCCTTTTTTCACCCTCCTTCTTTTTTACTCTATGGTCTGCAGGTACAGCAACGTCTAGTATTTGGCAGGCCTTCCTTTTTTTGTCTACTATTACTAAGTCCAGCCTTCTTGCCTGGATGAGGTGGTCAGTTTGGATGTCAAAGTCCCACAGTAGTTTGTGGTTGTCATTCTCCAAAACTGCCTCATTATTATTATCATTATTATTATTAACAATTTCACACCAGTTGCCCGGTGGTCATAGCTGAAGGCGGGGTGACAGCAAGCCTCTTAAGGTCTCCAGCCCTCCTCTCCACACTCTCACTGTGCCAAGTGGTTATCGCTGAAGGCTGAGTCTCTTAAGGTCTTCAGCCTTCCTGTCATCTTATCTCTCCTTAACCCATTGCAGCGGTGCTGTGGTTCGTACGTTCACCACCATTTGTGTTTTTTTTAAAATTTTCATTATTATTATTATTATTATTATTATTAATATCGAGAAATGGATATATAATCCGATAGAATATTCATGAATGCGCTATATTAACTGAAACTCCATTTGAAATGACTTCCCGTTATTACGCGGACAATGATTCACTTATATATAATTAGGATTATATATCCATTTCTTAATGATATAACTGTCCACGCAGAGAAACAACGGAGCAGATATGGACAGGGAATGAACAAGATGAGAAAAGAGGGCGCTATAAGTGTACACTTGGTCTATAGGTAAGTCACCAGACTGCTAGGGACCGCGTCGGAGTTCAAATCGCGACAGTTCAATTTGATTTTATACATAAGTTTCTTTCAGTGTGACCAAAAACACATCGATATTCATCATATGTGTTTTGAATGTAACATTTACGTCGAATGTGTTTATCGCTATTACAGATACAAAGTGCAATTTTTATATGAAAGTGTTCTAAAACTTTGAGCATCATTAAGTATGATAAGTATTTATGGATTAAATATGAACGACAATCCCCTTGAAATCTTGGTGGGAGAGTGTCTATCAGATTAACTTGTTACTACTTTTCTGCAGAGTGTCCTGAAGAACATGGTGTGTGGGGCAATACCAGTCACCACAGAAAAATTGAAGACCAAAATCATCGATGTTGAAGTTTGTCAAAATGCGTTTAGATCAGTAGCTTGTTCACTGAATTGGACGACTTTCAAATCGAACCAAATACGTAACGCATTGCATATCTATATATTTATCAGATATGTAGTTTGTTTACTGAATAAATGTCGCATCAAAGTAAAGCAATGTTGAGCCTAGTCATTACCTTGATGGGTACCAGTCTGGGAATACCACGTGCCGAATGCAACAACGAGATTGTTCTGCAATCGTCTCAACCTATGCTATGCCACCGATTAAGAGATCTTGCCAAACAAGGACTCGACTGTGCACAAAGTCCTTTATCAAGTTACACAAAAGATCATTACCTATCTATCTATCTATATATATATATATATATTGTGAATTCTCCCTCTAACCGCACATACAAGGACTTTTCTTGTCAGTTACTATTATAGTATTTTCTTTATTAACAAGAATCTTGGTTTAATCACGTTGAACATAAATACAACCAACCGACGGAGCGACCGAAAAGCGTCTAATAGCGATTTATGGGTACATCTGAAAAAAAAAACGCCCATCTCTAGATACTCATTGTGATACTTTCAAAATATACAGGGCGTCTCATAAACTTTGGGATGGAGGCGTATAATTTACGTACACATAAATATTATGCTTCAATATTAGTCACGTGGTAATACTGAACTCAGAGACAACAGCAGTTAGTTGTTGAAAAGATTACATCGTGTGCTACTCCAATTCCTTTGCATCCATTCCCTTTGCGTTGTGTCGGCTATTTCATTTTAGACTGACCCACAAACTGAGAACCATGCAACGTGCACATGAAAGAATTATGCTCAACTTCACATGGAGAGACCACAAGACAGCACAACACATCTAGGAGGAGGCAGGAGGCAGAAATATCATAGAATCCATTGAAAATCTCAAATGGCAGTGGGCTGGCCATGCTGCAAGAATAACAAACAACCGATGGACTTCGCGACTCACGACATGGATCCGCTGAGATCACATGCGCAACCGAGACCGGCAGAGTATTAGATGGAGAGACGAGCTAGACAAATTCAGAAAGTACTGGCTCCGCGACGCCCACGATAGATAATTGTGGCGAATCCTGGGGAAGGTTCATGTCCCATGACGCACGTTAAAAGACTGATGAAGATGGATGAAACCTTAATGTAATGAAACAGATACGAACTTGCATCCTGCTAATTCTATTCAAAATTTAAGATGTATGTGAAACTGGCATCTTTTCGCGATTTTTCAGTGATTTATGTCTTTAAAAGATAGAATTATTGAATTTGGATTCAAAATAGTTTGAATACAAGTTGTCAAAAAATCGATTGTATCTTTTTTAAACACCCTGTACAAGCGAATTTGTCTGCATTTCAATTAATTCCAAAGTTATCTCATGTTTTGTTATGTTTAACGTAAAGTAATTGACAAAACCATTCAAATTTTTTTCAATTGATTCATTGAATATCTTTGAAAGTTTATCCCTTAAGATTTTTCAGAGATATTTTTATAACTTTTGGTTATAATTTGGCGAGGTGTGCTGTGTATGGTTCTTCTACCACAAAATGTTATTTACCTGCGACTAAATTTTCTTATATTTCTCATAGTTTTCGTCTTATTGTGCCTTGAATATGATATTATACACAATTCAATTTGTATCACGAGCAAAGAGCTTAAATCAACTAATTTCTTACGTGTTTACTTTATTCATGCTTTTTGACATCATAAAAATATGAAACTAGGGGTAACAAAACAAGAACTGAATTCCAATGATGCGTCCATTATGAGGTTTAAACGTCATTATTGCCAGATCAATAAGCAAAAAGATAATTTAAGGTAAGAAGCATCTTATCAAGAAACACCTTCCTATTCAGCCTCAAGTAAATCTGACGGGAAACAGCTGAGAAAATCGATTTTAAAATAAGGAGTTTAAACGCCATTATTGCCAGATCACGTGACTCTGAACGAGAAATTTTTTTCATTAGTAAGAAGCATCCTATCAAAGAACAGTTTTTATACTCAGTTCCAAGTAAATCTGACTCGAAACAACCGAGGAAATAGATTTTAATCGATTTAAAGATGGAGTTTGAACGCCATTATTGTCAGATCACGTGACCCCACGTGAAAGTTTTTTTTAGATGCATCTTATCAAAGGACTGCTTTACGCCTCTAAAAACAATAGAAAAATTTTCCGTATTCTTTTCAATTAACATTCAGTGAAGTGAGTAAGCTGCTATCTTAGAATTGGATTCTAAAAGACAATGTTTTTTTTGTGTGTATGCTCACCACGAAAAAGCTTCTTTTTTTTTTTGTAGAATTGGAAAGATATAATCATGTAAGAAAATATAATCATTCACTATTTTCTTTACGGCTCTTGTTTCATTCACCTTCCCAAATTTCATTCACCCTCGGGAGAATCATTCTCTGATTTAAGAAGCACCGCTGGAAGCGTATTAGAAAATGCGACTTTGATTACGCAGCATCTTTTGAAATAGACATCGTCGATTCAAGTAAGAGATATTCCACTGTCTGTGAAATGGTGTCAGCATGACCTTTGCTGATTACTTCCCCAAGAAGAAATGAAGCAGAACGGGAACATAGATGGAGACGGTGGTGGGTGGCTCTTTGAGTCCCCCGTTTCCCCAGTTTCCCGAACACTTAAAGCAGTGGTTTGCAACCTGTGGGCCGCAGACACCCTCTGTCCTGTTTCGACACTGCTTCGTTCTAGTCCCTGGATATATATATATATATATATATATATATATATATATATATATATATATATATATATATATATGCATACATATATATATATATATATATATATATATATATATATATATATATGCATATATATATATATATATATATATATATATGCATATATATATATATATATATATATATAGTTAACATGACCACCAGCGTGGAAAAGATGCATATTTGTTAAACGAAGGCAAAGACAATCATCTGCATCGTTAAATCAAAATCACCCGACTTCCGTCAACTACGCCTCCCAAGAGCAAAAAGATTGTTATTTTTGATTATTTCTTCTGATGATCGGCTTTTCAATAAAAATTATTCGAAATCAATAAAATAACCTGAAACTGTTCATTTTCCTACTAGCAGTTACTGAGATTATGAGACAGGTGTTGAATATATATAGTTTGGTAGAAGAAAATAATCAACCCATTACCTGCCGGAAAGAGCCGTTCAGTTGCCATGTTCTAAATGTGGCAGTGACTTTGATTTTACATGGTGGTACAAAATAAGCCGCACATTTTGTTTTCCCTATCAACAATGGACCGGGCAGTGGAAAATAGAAACAAGCGATGTTTAAAATCAACATTTCCTGACTGTGATTTGAGATCACAATCAAATGATCGGTAGGCGGCTCTCTTACCGACTGAGTAAAAACAAAAAGTCTCGCATGTCTACATAAATGTGTATTCATTTTAAAAATGTATGTGTGATACAAAAGTTGTGGTAATCATCATCAGTCGGAATAGAAGTTGGAGTGTAGTTTGACCTTGCTGCAGTGAGGCTTGTTTATCAATATCTTTAATCAGTTAGATATCATAGATATGGGACGTTTTGTTATTCAATTGGTCTGATTCCTGCTTCTGAAAATAATATTCATACTCGACTGAAGCTATCAAAACCTACTCTAATATGTTTGGTTAATCACTCAAAAGAAACCGTCACCTGACCATCGTCTTTTGGTATCATGCCATGTTAGGGGCATCCATTATTTAGCCATATTAAGCTAAGACTATTAAATATCAGCATCAATCTTTGAGCTGTAGGGACCAAATCGCGTTGGACACGTCAGTTCTTGTATGTCAAGCCTGTTCCATACCCAGATGAGTGACCGCTGGACATTCTCCCATGGTGATCTTGTTCATATTCCTTATGGCACCTGAAATCCCGAGACGGTCTCCAATCTTTCAAATCGGGAGGACCTGCATAGGAAATCTGGATTTTAAGAAACCCTTGCTTTTTATCTGGTCTCAAACTACTGATACAGTCGGGAAATACTTGACTATTTAAGCTACAAACAAACCACATAAGAACTGCAATATTTTTTAATTCGTCCCAAGAGCAGGTCCAAGGATTGAAATAATCTATTTGCATCAAGTGAATGTCTACATTTTTTGTCTGAAAACCTGTCATAAATTTATCAAATGCTAATTATGTAGTAGTCTCATTTATTTATTCATTTTTTGCATATGCATACAAATTTATTCATCCGTGTTCATTCTGGTTGAATAAAAACAAGTAAATACAGAACAATATAATGTTTTATTTTCATATTTCAAAAATACTGTGTAATTGCATAATTATTTCGAAACAGCCATCATTTTTAAAACACGAAAAAAAACAAAAACAACATTCGTTTTCATATCCTCACCCTTGTACAAGTTAAACCAACCCATTGTTTTTAAGTAAATCAAAAAACACCATTGGTCCTTTTGTAAGTGTCCCTTTGGGCTTTGACATTATAAATGATTCAGATTGTTTATTCCTTATTTCTTAAACCAAAACAAACTGATTTTGGATTAGGTTTTGTCTCCTCTGGAGGAAAGGGTGATATATAGGTGGATGGATAGATAGATAGATAGTATGTGTGTGTGTGCGTGTATGCGTGCGAGCACGCGAGAGAGAGAGAGAGAGAGAGAGAGAGAGAGAGAGAGAGAGAGAGAGAGAGAGAGAGAGAGAGAGAGAGAGAGAGAGAGATAAAACGACGAATTTAGTCATCGGGGGGATGACTCAATTCGTTGTTTTCACTTGCTATAGTTCTGTTCGTAAACGAGTAGGTGTAACATTTAGCCATTGACAGGTGAATCAAAGAGAAACAAAAACAAACTTTACTTGTTACCTTTGAATATATGAATGTATATAAAATGTAACAACTATCATGCGACCGAGGTAGTATTTATTTTGACGATGTATGAGGCCAAAAAGATGTTTCCTTTCATCAAACTTCTAACATCAAGTTTTGACTCCATTTTCTAACGTAACAACAATGGTGAGTGACAATGACCAGACTAAAAAACAGTGATGTCATGCACAAAGGACAGTGATACAGTGATGTACGCAAAAACTGATAACGAATTCCCTTTCTCTTCTAAAGCCCAACTCAGATCGACTTGCTTTGTTAAAGTTTGCAAATCTGATTTATATGATCAGCTAATAAAGGAGTTTAAATGGGTCACGTGATTTTGGGACGATATTGTATGGAAAAATTAATTTCCATCAGTTATGAGTGCGTGTTTCAGTCGTGAAAGTTCTATAACTCAACTATGAATGGCGGAAATTTCCTTCGATCACACAATGGACCCGTCCACTTCCACTTGAAATTACAGGCGATTTTTTTACTATGTTTCTCTGTCTGTAAGCTAAGGTGGAAAGGTCCATTATTTACTGGGGGGAAACAAATTGATCAGCTTGATATGCACCACCCTATATTGTCAAATTTACTACCGCATTTGGAACACGTCGACCGAGCTGCTCCTGTAGCACTTACCGGGTTTATATATAAGTTAATTATTCAGAATTTAGAAAACAGATAAATCGACAGCAAACAGGAAAATGTTCCAAATCACCACTTTACGAGAATGGATCGAAAAGTGCGTAGCCAGACACGTAATTTGCTGAATTTTGATCTGCATTTTTCATTTTATAATATTCGATTCATGTAATCATTATCTACCACCGAATAATATTTTCTACTTGTAACCGAATCATTGTAGCCCTACAAAATGTCCGTTCGACCAGCCAGCCAAATGGGCTTCATTGTCTTCTCTGTTTTCCCGTCTGTGTATGTCTGGTACTCACCTGGTCACATATTGGGGGCTACATTTTTGAAAATGTCTGCAAGCACATTACTAGGAACCACCTAAAAACCCTTTTTTTATTTCGTTAAATATGTCTCTATGATTAATTTAACCAACAATGCCTAAATCTCTTGCTGGTATTTCTTAAGATAATTTTAGATGATTTATACAATTGATTTAGGATAATAAGTTCTGGTACATGCGTGGGTGACAGTGGTTCATTCATGCAAGGCACGGATATTTATCATTATGCTGAAAAATAAGTATTTTCTATGTAAAATAAATGCTTCTCTTATCATCAGTAAGCCACAGACTCATTGATCTACCGACGTGAATACGTTTCTCTATTGAGGAGAGGAAAACATTTGACAGCTGGCTTTATGAGATTTGAGCTGGCTGAAACGAGTGACGCCACTTCGGGTACTTGTCGCCTCTGAGTCTAATTCTCATATCGCAAACTTGCTGAGTATATAGCATGTGATATAAATAAAGGAATCGGAATAAATGTCGAATACCTAAGCAACCTCAGATTTGCAGACGACATCGTCCATTTTACAGAGAACCTTCAAGATCTCCAAATAATGCTATATGAACTGAATGAAAAAAGTAAGAAAGTCGGCCTTCATATGAACAACAAAATAAGTCATGTGAGAAAAATACGTCGGAAATAAAAAAACACAACGATCAAAACTGGAAACTCAAAACTGGAGAAAGTAGACCACTACATCTCCCTAGGACAATGAATCTCCATGAAATCTTCAAAGGAAGAAGAAATCAAGAGGAGAGTCATTCTAGGATGGCAAGCTTTCGGCTGAGTAAGCTCAGCCTTCAAGAACAAGAAAATCCCAAGGTCCTAAGATTGAGAGTATACAACGAATGCATCCTCCCAATCGTCACCTATGGACTTAAAACATGGAACCTAACCAAGAGACGGTCCCTGCAAACTGAGAACCATGCAACATGCACAGGAGAGAATCATGCTGAACATCCCATAGTAAGATCACAAAACAGTAAAGTATATCAAGGGGGCAATGGGCTGGTCATGTTGCAAAAATGTCAGACAACCGAAGGACATCACGACTCACAACGTAGATTCCTAGTGATTGTATGCGAAACTTTGGTCAGCAGTTCAATAAGTAGTGGCTCCACAATGCCAGTAATAGAGGTCTGGTGAATCCTTGGAAGAGTCTCCCTCTAATGACAGACGCTAAAAGGATGCTGATAATGATGCTGTTGCTGCTGATGATAATGATGAATGTGGTTACCAATGTCTTTGATACCTCTAATCTGACCAGCCATTAAATAAAATCTAAAAACTCCACAATTTGGTGTCAAAAAGAAAACCATGCTTTACAGCAACTGAACTCATCACGTCTCGACACTAACCACCAATCTCTTCTCTTTACATCCAAGCCTAACCCCAGTGGCAATAGTCAGCTGATAAATGGTCTGGATAAAAAGCCCAGTGTGGAAATGCAATAAATCCAATCAGCATTCCGGAAAGATTCGGTTTTGAAAATTCAAACTACTGAAGGTGACATTTTACTACACATATACTGGTTCAGTGGAAGAGGCAGACAAACGACACCTCAAGAATTGACCAGGAACAAGAACCAATACTCCTGACGTGGACATTGAAATGAGGAAAGTCTTTCTCCGTGGATTGAATAAAGTGTTCGGTTCGAAATTCTCGGAGGGTTATCGTCTATGATTGACACGCGAATAAGGAGAATCAAGATGTTATCAATAAATCTGTCTAGATAAGGTCCGAAAAGTTCAAAGAAGTGTTTTTTCCTCTAAAAATAAAAGAAGCGATTCTAGAAAGGGTTTAATGGGGTTCTGGTGGCAATTTTCACGTTTGTTAATAAAACAGTATAGCAAAGAGAGCTGTAATACAAAGACACATAAACAAACACACAAATGCATAGACACGCACAAACACATAAACGAACACACTTAGAAAAATGAATAGAACCCTTCACCATCTTTGATAGCTATGGTTGTTCAATAGGTAGACAACTGATTTTTAGCAACGGAAAGTTAGGGTAGCATTATATTCGAGATTGCATTGTACTCTGATAGATACAATATACCAAAATTTGCGCAGAGACAAGTTAGATGGTGTAAAAAACGAGCCAATGCGAATTGATTGATTCTATATATCTTGCAGTCTTTCCATCAGAAATATTAGAAACCGTCAACTAAAACTGTCACTGAGACTGCCTGCATGGTTTTTTTTCAGTTCTAAGCTGGTTTGGCTGACGAGCTGGCTGTCTGGCCGGTCGGCTATGTATGTATCACACGCAAAGGCCACACCCATGAAGTTAGAGGAATGAAATTTAAAGATTGCGTAAAAAAAAAATTTGTTTTCAAAATTCCTACAAAAAAAAAGTTCTTTAGTAAAATAGTATTTAGTGTCCAAAAAATGCGAGAGGAGTAACTGATTCATTGATCACCCTCCATCGCGGCATGCTGCCAAAAGGCGTTGGTCATTTGACAGTTTCTATCGAGTGGCCAACCTGACCTGTTTGTTCTTCTTTTGATGTAGGAGACGTACGGTACGTTGCAATGACTGCAGTCAAGAGAATTGCGTATCAGGCGGTGTTTAACCAGCCACTCGATGAGCTTATCCAGATTGTTTGCGATATTCGTGATAGTTGGGTAATTTATAGGATACGCGTCAATCCACGATTCATATCTGCGCGAAAACAGCAAGATTCAGACATCGGTTTTTTTTACGTATATGGGGCCAAGGATTACCAATTAGTGTTATGTGGTGATAATCTTTATTTACCGAACCTGGCACACGGCTGCAAGCTGTACCTAGGGTGGTTAAGAGATCACCTATTAGTAACGATAGGTTTTTTCAGGTTTTAAGCCTATCTGCCGGTCTGTCTGGCTGGCTGTCTAGCTGTCAGGGTTATTGGCTATATACGTATCACATGTACAGGCCGCATCAATGGAGCAAAAGGACTGACAATTTGAACATTTACTCCTTATTATGTCTAGAAAACGTTTGGAAACTCCTTAAATCATCACAGAGGTTTTATGGAGATGAGTTCAATTTGCAATGTAAGTGTACGCCGAATTGATCACTCAGCTGTGTCAAGCGTTCATGCTTGTTCCAAGGAAATTCAAATTGTTTTTAAGCGAGAGAATTAATTTATGCATTAGTCACCTGTTTTTTCAATTTTTTTAATTGATCATGCCCGATACGGTATGCTGCCAAAAGACATTGGTCACCTGGCGGTTTTTATCGAGCTACTGACCAGACCTGCCTAATATTCAAATTTTTCGTTGCTCAACTTCGATGATCAAATGAGAACCGATATACAATGTACTATTCGAAAGTTTATGGTTATCCTGAAAAAAAAAAATGAAATTTTCCAACACCTAGTTTCCATCGTTTTCTCCGAACTAGTCCTCTGTTGTTAGCCCACTGACTTACAAAGGGCACTGTTCTTAAAAGGTAGATGCAAGAGTTCGTATTACGTTCAGTTCGCGCGTGCTGTTCAAATCCCTCGAACTTATGGATAGCACTTTGCTCAAGTGGTCGGTTATGAAGTGCTAAAAAAATTTATTACGACAAAACTAAACGCTCCAGGACCAAACTTCATTCTGAACGCAACTATTTCAGCCACTAAACCGAATTTCTAAAAAAGCAAGAAAATGTTTTCTCGACTCATTGCAGGTAATGTGTGTGAAAAAATGTTGTACTATGGACAGTTGAGGCTGAGAAGAGCACAGAAGAAAGAAGAAAAAAAGAATCACAGTAAAGATAAAAAATAAATAAAAATGCAATTGATTTCATCCATCTGCATATGTCTAGCGACACCAGATAATGGAATCTTGCGTCCTTAGTTTTCCATTTTCCCTTTCTCTCTCACTTTATCTCTTTTTTTCCTTTCTCTCTCTCCCTCCTCTCCTCCTCCCTCTCTTCATCTCTCTTTCTTTCTCTCTCCCGTTGATTCATGACGTAGGAATAGAATCTGTTTCTCTCTTTTCCCTCCTCTGTCTATCCATCATTTAAAAAAAAATGTTTCTACTTATTAGTCTTAACCGGCTGTCTGAACTTGTCTTCATTGTTAGTTCAGGAAAATAAAGGCAAATCAGGAGGAGCTTGACAATGATCCAATTTCTGTTTGTTTGTATGTTTTTTTGTATGTACATCATAGCGATATTTTGGTTGTGGCAATGCCTTCAAAATGCTTTAATTTAGAAAATTTAGAAAATTTCTATTCCAATTGGATAATTAAAAATGATAGAATGGGGTCTGCGTTCGTGCTCACACCGATGTTTTAATTATCCAATTCTTCAAAGGAGATAACTCCTGGCACATTAATTGCAGATTAGGATTTAGGATTATTCATCTGCAAATAACCATAATGTAAATTTTATGTACTGAAAATGACTTGACATTGAGCTTAATGGTCACCGATGGCGGCCTTAAATCGAGTGGTTGTAAAATACACTTCAGACAGACCTAAGGAAATATTTTTTTAGTAGAAAAATTACACCAAGTGGAGATTGTAGGCTTTGAGAAGATTACATTAGCCGTCAAGTGGTTGGGATCTGCTCTATCTCTGCATTTTCTTAACGTTTGTTGAAGATGTTTTTAGATGCGTCCAAACGCATCTCAATACGACACTTTTTCGGTCGGTCAGTAGGTTCCAATACGTTAAACAACAGAAAGAGGGAGGAAGGGGTTTGTGTTTTATTTACCAGCTGTTATTATGTCGGAGAAAGTGTGATGTCATTAAAAGGTGTGATATCATTAAAAGAAAATCTTTTTGTTTATTCTACCGGCTATTCTGATGTCTGAGTAGGATTCTGATGTCCACATTTTTATATAAAAAAAAAGCTGAAAATGTTTAACAACGATTTTTATTGAAAATAATATTCACAGAATACTTCCAGATCGTGATCGCATAAAAATTTATACACGAGACTTCAAAAGGTTGAATTTTTTTTTCATGAGTACCAATTTTATCTATAGGTCACACAGGTTCGGACAGACAATATTTTACAAGTATGAGAATCAATTAGCTCAAAGAAGAAAACTACTTGCTCTACTTCCTCCTCCTCCTCTTCCTCCTTCTCCTACGATTATTACTGTCTTTTAATAAATTCAAAAGATACCATGATTTGAATAGATTGCAACTAAATTGAGTTATTTGATTACTGACACCCTTGGTTAATCAAAAATTATTTCCCAGCATGCATTACACATTCATTTGAGGCAGAATACTAAAGCAAAACATGTATGTTATTGAACAAGTTTAGTGTCTACAGTAATAATAGTCAGCATTACAAGCTCGTTAACCATTACTACACTGATTGTGAAACCAAGGATTTCATGAAATTACTGAAACGTTTTGGGATTTCACAATGTTACTGCAACATCGGAAGCTTTATTACTTGATTGTCAGCGAACTAGCTATTTTGCTTCTCTTCTGGTACTTAGAATCCACTGAAATAAACTCTAAATATCACTTTCGCCAGTTTAGATGCAGCCCTCACTAAGTATCTAAAAATAATCTTAAAACAATAGATTTTTAATCTGAAATTATCTAAAAAAAAGAGATCTTTTATATAAAACATTGGTCATTGTCGGTCCAAAATGACGATAGAGACCTTCCCAAGTGCCTTTTTAAAAAAAACAAAATATAAAATAGTGTTTATAGATGGTGCTCAGTGGAGCACTTCAGCAAATTTTCAAGGTTGTACCCTCAAAATGTGATCAGGAGCGCCCGGAGACATTCACAGGTACAGAGAGAATCTGTGGCCCTTTTGTTGTTTCGATGATATATCCTGCGCAGTTTGAGCTCTTGAGCAGGGGAGATATCAATTTGTTAAACAGTTATCTCCCCTTTCCGGGGCGTTCCTATCTGGTGAAGAATGATGAACAGAGACTGTCTTAGTAAAATTACTTCTCGGTTTTTATCAAATATTGATTATATTTCGTCCTTGAGTGTATTAACCCACTAACTGCGACAGGAGCAGCTCAGTTGCTGTGTTCTAAATGCCGTGGTAACCTTGATTATACAGGGTGACGCAAAATTAGCTGATTAGTTTGTTATTAATCTCTAAAAGTGGAGCTGACTTTATTTTTCTACCGTAACAAGTAAAACAAGAATATCCCTCGCCAAAATTAGGGTTGGAAACAGAATTGTAAAATTCACATTCCCCTACCGTGATTTGAATTCATGATCAATGGATTGTCAGGAGGCTGTCTCACGGACTGAGCTAAATTGACAAGTCTTACATATTAACGAAAATGTATCATATAGATGCATGGGGACTATTCCATTCTAATACGTTGATAAATGAATATAATTCAAAAGTTGCAATAACCATCTTCAAGTTGGAATAGAGTTTGACTCGGCAGCGGACAGTCCGTTTTTTCTCTGTGAATAATGGACCGGACAGAAGAACTTTAGGAAAGAGGATTCGTTGTTTGACTAATGGAAAATTTCGTCATTCACAGTTGAGCTATAGAACTGTAACGATTGAAATTTCAGTCATCTGCACTTAATGGGATTCTTAGAAAGAGAAGATCACGAATTTATATATTTATTCTTATAAATGAAAAGCACATAGGCGAGACAACCCCTAAACAACAATCACCTCAACAAGAGGGTTTAAAAGAAAACTGACCTTTTCGCTTTCGAATCTGAGTTCCGTTCATTCTGTTTATATTTTGAAAAGGTGAAGTTTATTTTTTGTTCAACCTGACACAAATCAACGTATATCTTTATTGTATTTTGGGGTGTACAAGCCTTAGATACCCACCCCGGACGGCTATCCCCAGCTATACAGCAGTAAAACATAGAATCTTTACTTGACTCGTTGTTTTACGGTCGTGGGCTCATTATAGCAGGTGATAACCGACCGGAAGGAGAGTATTTTTAAGCTCATGGTAATAATTTAAAAAAAAAACAAAAACAAAAACAGGCATTGTTCTCAAGTAGATATTGGGTATTTCTTAGAAATCTTTCATTTTGATTTACTGTTTAATTCAATAAAAAAAACGACGTTTTTTTTAAACTCAAAGTTATATTTACTGCAGTACTTAGAAAAGGTAACAATTAAAATTCAGTTTAAACTTATTTTCTTGTAACTTTTAATTCTCTAATGATAGACATCCTAATATTTGAATAGCAAATCAGTACTTTTAGGTGCTTCATTAAGGTAAATAGTTAATAGAAAATTCAGTTTACTCTATCACAGTTTTCGTAAAAAAAATCACATTTACGTAATATTATATGAATACTAAAACGTAAATGAACCCCTATCAAAATGAATGCAATGAATGGAAAATTAATTGAATAACGAGATCCACGTTGTTAGCCGTGATGTCCATCAGTTGTCTGAAATTCGTGCTACATGACCAGCCCGTTGTCATTTAAGTTCTTTATTGGATTCTGTGATGTCTAAGACTCCTGTTTTCCCCTAATATAATGTGCTGTCTTGTGATCTCTCCATGTGAGGTTTAGCATTATTCTTTCCTATGCACGCTGAATGGTTTTCAGTTTGAGATTTGATCTCTTGGTTAGGTTCCATGTTTCAGCTCCATAAGTGACTATCGGGAGGAGGCATTGGTTGTATACTCTTCATATAAGGACTAATGGGATTTTCTTGTTCTGGGAGGTTGAGCTTGCTCTGCCGATGGCTAGCCATCCTAGAATGATTCTCCGCTTGACTTCTTCTTCCTTTGAAGATTTCATGGAGATTCATTGTCCTAGGGAGATGTAATGGTGTACTTTCTCCCGTTGATCGTTGTGTGTTTCTTTCCGACATGTTTGTTGCATATGACATTAGGACACAGACAAAGGAAATTCATATAAGACATACTCTTTCCAATTCAGATATAATCATTTGATTACGAACAAGAGAACCTGATTGAGAAAATAGAGGAATGTCCATGTAATAGAATATCAATAATGCAAATAATTGATTGTACATACAATAATGAGTTTAAAGCATGTTGAGAGAGGGAAAGAAAAAATTACTTCAAAACATATTTCACGTCTGTGGAAATAGAAAGACTCCATCTCCAGGTAGCAGAATGCGAAATGTGATGTTATCTCAACAATATCTCCCTTTATATTGTAAACACGCGGACGTAGTTGCAAGCACATTGGCAGGAAAGGGCTTCGTTGCTAAAACCGCTTGTCAATAATAGAATCTGTGTTAATTCTACATACTGACTGTTATGGTCACTTTGACTAATTTGAATACTACTAAAACAAAAGTCATGGAAAACAAAGACATTGGGGGCAAAAACATAACGATGGGAATCGAAAACACATACTAGGAAAAAAATAGACAATTAATCCTATCTAGGAGAGTGAGTCTCCATGAAGTCTTCAAAAGAAGAAGAAATTAAGCAAAGAGTCACACTAGGTTGGCAAGTTTTCGGTAGAGCAATCTCGCCCTTCAAGAACAATAAAATCCCCTTAGTTCCCCCAAAAGGGTATATAACTAAGAAACTCTATCAATGGTCACTTATGGAGCTGAAACATGGAACCTAATCAAGAAATTGACCCTCAGACTGAGAACCATTCAACATGCACAGGAGAGAATTATGCTCAACCTCACATGAAGAGATCATAAGACAGCACAGTCATTAGAAATCAAACAGGGGTCAGAGATATCACAGAATCCATTAGAAATCTCAAATGGCAATGGGCTGGTCATGTAGCAAAGATATCAGACAAGTGCTGGACATCACGACTCATAGCGAAGATCCCAAGAGATCATATGCGAAATTGTTGCTGACAGAAAGTAAGTTGGCATGACAAGCTAGATGAATTTAGAAAGTACTGGCTCTGCGATGCCCATGATAGAGAGGTCTGGCGAATCCAACAACGGACGTTAAAAAGCTGCTACTGATGTTGCTGCTTCTGATGATGATTAACATACATCAACTTCATAGAGTATAAACTACATGTCTGCATAAATTGTATTGAATTTTCCATTAAAAATTTACATGTAGAATTATAAGAAGATAAAGTTGTATGAATAAAAGTAATCAATTGTCTTATAAATGGAAACCATTTTTTCTTGGAGACACTTTTATACTGTCTGGGAGATAATAGTCAAGCAGACCATTCTGAATACAGACCCTTCTGGAAACAGAACAAAAGATGCCCAAAGAAGGGCGGAGGGTGAATAGCTGAAGCGTTGTGAAAAAAGTATTAACACAGACCAGGGAAATAGTCCGACTATACCGTGTACAACGATTAAAACACCACGTCTTATTAAATTCAGACGATAACTGGAAGAGACATACGGATAATAATGTATTGTATATTTAAAGAGGTTTCAACCATAGCAAAATAGCAAGCATTATTGTTATTATGTAAGACTGAATTGTTGATATTTGTTATTGGCTATTATTTCCCAGCTAACCTAACAAGAATGAACGTTCTTTTAATTGAATTAGGTTATTTCTGGCTTTTCAGTTATTGATTTTGCGGTCTATAAGTTGGCCATGGAAATCGAATTGGTGGTAAGCTTTCGTGTAAAGTTGCCAAGATGTAATGACACTGTGCAACGCGATTTCAGTTCCTGGGTAATCAGTGTTATATTTTAATTGATTTTGTGTAAAAAATATATAAAATGGTTATTATTCTCTTCAGAGTTTGTTTTTGTGATCAGGGCAGTGACATTGATATCTCTTCGTTCTTGAAAATATACAAATTCCTTCGTTCTCCAATCGGAAATCAGTAGATATAAAATTATCACTGTCAAAAAAGCAAAGTTTGAAAAAGATAATTGATATTTTTAACACTTTTCAGACATAATCAGTTAGAAAATAGGTCTGGTTAGTCACTCAATAGAAACCGTCACGTGACTTATGTTGTTTGGTTGCATGCTGTGTTGGGTTTGATCAGTTTAAAGAATTGGGAGAAAGGGTGATCAAAGAATGAGTTTCTTGTTTCGCCTTTTGTTGGGCAGTGATCATAAAAAGAAGTCCAAATTGGAAAAAAAGCGTGAAAGCTGCCTGACACAAAGTAAGGGACCAATTTAGCATAAATTTACATAAAATATTCCCCCCCCCCACTAAAAATCTATTTGGGGTTTGGGGATGGGTTAAAATGTTTTTCTAGACATGATAAGGAGTTAATGTTCACATTTTCAGCCTTCTAGCTCCACTGGCGTTACCTGCATATGTGATACATACACACACACACATACATAAGCATAATAGCAAATACAAAAATAACTGTCGGTAGGTAAATATTATACACACATCGAAGGTGTCGCAAGGTGTTAGGAACGCGAGGGCAATCGTTAGCAAAACCCACTTCCAGCTTACCAGACCCGTTGAAGCTTACAAAAATAGAGTTTTCCATCAATTACATGTCTATATGCGTGTACATTGTGTTTCATAAATGATGCGACCTCGAGGATAAGTGGGTAGAACCTACGCGCACCTAAATCTTATACTACAATATCAGTCACGTGATAGCAGTATTTGTACAGTTAAGATTATTGCATCATGCATCGTCTCCAGCTTTCTGCCGAGGAGGTGGCTTCTAATCGATACTGCCGGGAAGCCATGCTAAAACAACGACATTGTTTTCTAATCCCCGAAACCCTGCCATGGTGAGCAACAGATGATCCTCTCAAGATACATTCACTTATGATTGACCTTTTGTGCGCCTTTCACTAACAGCTGTGGAAATTCATTCCTTTTTTGAAATTATTTTCTCTTCTTGGTGGAATGTTTTTTTGATTTTTTAACTTTGATTTGAATAACTAACTTCCGTAGCGAACACGTGGGTGCATGAATAAATACTTGGACAAAAAATTACCGGAAGGGGTAAGGAGAGAAGGGAAAGAACATTTGGACGACTCATACTCCGTACACATGGGTGGAAGAATGCAGAATTGTTAGTTATTACAGCTGTATAGCTTTATGATATATATATATATATATATATATATATATATATATATATATATATATATATATATATATATATATATATATATATATATATATATTCTATAGAAATGACAACTTGAGTTAATCAAGATTACAATTGGATTTTACATACAAGTTGTAATCAAAAAGTTTATAGAATTTGAACAACATGCTCGAAATTAATGTAGTACGGTCTTTTGCTGATACCCTTTGTGACCAGTACATAACAGCTTAGCGTCCACCGTCTCATTGGAAGTATAAATTAGCTGTTAGGGTGAATAATTTTTGAGCAGCAATGGCCTCTATCTATATCTCACCCCCATCCATCTATCTATCTATCTATCTATCTATCTATCTATCTATTTATAAACATGTATCCTCTTTGACAAATTCTATTATAATTTAAATACGGTGTAGCGCCCCCTATACTTTTAGTTAGGAATTATTTATGAAACTCCTCTTTTAGCTAGATATCGAAAACGTAACTTTCTACGACGACCCTTATAAAAGCCTTCGATGCACATGGACCAATGCTCATTGGCGCTGGCACTTCTAGCTTGATACGCTTTCAGCCCTGGCACTTGTTGCCGGCTACTCTTTCTCTCTCTGTTCTGACGGCCTCGAGGTAAGCTCGTTTTTTCGCTCTCTCTCTCTAGTTAGGATAGTTTATATAGTTTTCACACACACACACACACACCCTCACATATGAAAAGTAATCCATTCTTCCTCCATATCGAAGAACACATTGTAAGTTGAACACTCTCAAAGTGGTTGAGTCAGACTTCCAAAGATGAAATTATACTGGCTATAACTTAGATGGCCAAATCTGATGGACATTCTCAAGACTGTATCTCGCATTTAGTAAGTGACATTTCCCTTAATTTTCCCTTTCTCCTGATCCTTATCGCGGTAGACCTCTCCAAATATCTCCGTGTTGGTGAAAAACTCCAGTCGTTCTTTATTTTGATTTGTTTAAGAATTAAAACTTATCATTGCGGTTAACCTATTCGTTTGTACTTTTTTCCGCGTTTGTTAACGATCAAACAAACTGTGTACTAACCTTTTTTTCGCGTTCAAGCAGTGAACATTCTATTCACCAGAATTTATCTTCTTAGATCAATTAGATAAGCCTTTTCGCATTTTTAACACAAATGTTCGTAGATATGTGAGTCAATTTAGCTCAGTCGGTAAGAGAGTCGCCTACCGATCAGTTGGTCGTGATTTCAAATACAGTATTCTACCGTCCCTTTGAAGGAGAATCATGACAGTTCGGCTGTGTGTGACAGAAGCAGGTGTGCACTGACTGTAGAGGACTGCTATTCCAACAGGGAAGAAACCCGACAAGATAGCAGCCAGTGCAGATTGGAGCCCAGGTCCGAGTCACACCTCTGAAAGAATGGAAGGAAAGGGTATGGAGGAGGGGCAATACATAAATACATATTCGGTACATTTGTTTACTTGCTGGAATACAGAATCCTATGGTGCCTTAGAACATAACATCTTGCAAACAGGTGCACTAAATAATTAGAGATAAAGCACATATGCTCACTGACACAGTGCAGAGCCATGGTTACGTGGTCTCGTAAGAGTGGAGTGGTGTGAATCAGAGTTTCAAAAAGCCAGAGCTTCCTGAATAACTGCTTCATTTCAAAGGTTCAGTTATGTGTACATATAGTAAGTACGTAGAAACTTGTAGATAGGTGCATCTATATCATGAAGTGACAATTCAATGAACTTTCGAGGTTGCCCGTGTATCAAGTGGTGACATTGTTAGCCTGCATAAAACAATATATATATATATGTATATATAATGTGTACTTTAGAGAGTGAGACAGACTCGGGAGTGAAGTTTCTGGTGGTAAGGTTTTATTAATCCTTATATGTCAATAGTCCATACATGTTTCGGGATTTCTCCCATCATCAGTGGTGCATGTTGTGTGAGTGTGGATTAAAATGTACCATGTGGAACCAGAGTCCACTGCCAGGGACTATGCATTGTGGGTAAGTTTTGTTGTCAGGGCTACTAGATGCCTCCTGCTGAATGTAAGAATGACCAGCAGGTATCGGGATTTTGGTAAAGCAGCAGCAGTTTGCCTTGGGGAGGGCAGAGTGTGTCAAGGTAGGGGGTAGTGTTGTAGAGGTGGATTTTCTGGTATGTTTGGGGTAGTGTAGGAGGGGTGGTGGGGTTATGGAGCTACATAGGTATCAACCTTAAAAGTTACTGAAAATGTTTTGGCTATGAGTTGAACAAGGGTTATAACAGGCTAAGGTGAAGTTTTTCCTATGGGTCTAGGTGACTTTGAAGCTTCCATTATTGAATGTTTCTAAGATGTGGGTGTGAGGATATTAATGGTAGGAGTTGTGTGTATTAGTGTTCTGTGTGGTGAGGGTTGTTCAGTTTAGTATTTTGATGGTGTGTAGTAGTGTTTTAGTAAGTTTTCTAAACTGCTTACTAGTGTTGGAATCAGGTTTTCTAACTCCCCTTCCATATTTAGTGGTAGGGGGCTTTCCTCATTTTTGGTAGAGTGTGTGAGTGAGTTGATGTAGGGGTTACCTGCTGGTCAGGGTGTTTGCTTGGGTCTTCAGGATGCTTTCCAAGGGTCAATGTGATGGGTTGAGGGAGGATGCTACTCTTAGGGCTTTCCTTTTGCAGGGTATGAGGGGTAGTAGGTCTGAGGCCCTTATGGAGTCTAGTGTTCTTGTTTCTATTATCTGTATGCTGGTTTTTGTAGTTGTGTTTGTTCATATAGCTGTGTCTGTTCACAATATTGGTGTCAGTAATATTAGTATTTGTGTAGGTGTTTCTGTTATGTTTGTTCATATGTGTGTGTCTGTTATAGGTGTTAGTATTGTTAGTGCCAGTGTAGGTGTTTTTGTTTTGTTTGTTCGTATGCGTGTGTCTATTTCTATCGTTGTTCGTGTGGGTATGGATGATGTTTTTGTCAGTATTGGTGATTCTTGTTGGGTAGCCTGTGTCTGTGTGTCTAGTGTTAAATCTGTGTTTGGTGGGGGAATTGGTTTTTTTTGGGTATGTAGGTGGTAGGTTGGGGGTAGGTAACAGAGGCCTGGTGGCTCTTTTGGTGGGTTGTATCTTAATTTCTCTCATATTCTGTGGAATCGCAGATCTGTGTGTGATATTGTGTCTAAGTTTGTTGTATTTTTTAGTTTTGGTGAGGTTAAGTTGTTTTTTTCTTCCTCCTATGTTGATGTTGATCGCTTCCTGTATTTCATTATATTCATCTGTGTATGTGTGTTGCTGTAATTTTTGTTCCAATTCGCTGATATCTGTTAGAGTGTCTTTGATGGTTTTTTGGCAGAATTGGATGGTGTCATCTAAAAGATCCATAGAAAGTGTGTGGATCTTGTTGTTCCATAGATTAAGGAAATCTGCATCCTGGTTCCCTATGGAGGGGTGTAGGGAGATCCTGAAATTCACGGGAGTGAGTTTATTGTCCTTACAGGACTTTAGGAAGTCTAGATGTGACTCAAAGCGGGTAATATATATGTATATATATATATATATATATATATATATATATATATATATATATATATATATATATATATATAAGAAAATTACATGAATTGCATTGACAGATATTGGGAAATAAGAGACTGAAACGTTTCAAAAAGTTTTTAAGATGTTTCTCTCATGTTTAGTGTTTAAAGCTGTAAGTCTCTCTCTCTCAATATATATATATATATATATATATATATATATATATATCTATCTTTCTCTCTCTCTCTCTATATATATATATATATATCTATATCTATCTATCTATCTATCAATATATATATATATATCATGATGTATTTTCCAATTTTTAAGAATACAAAAAGGTAGAAAACAATTTTTCATGTTTAGTGTTTAAAGCTGTAAAGCTTTCTAGACTATATATATATATATATATATATATATATATATATATATATATTATATATATATATATATATATATATATATATATATATATATATAGTTCATATTGTTTTTTCTCCATTTGTAAGAATACAAAAAGAAAGAGAAATGAGATTTTATCCGTTTTTGATCATATTTATTCGCTGTGCTCAATATTCAACTAAGTAAATAGGGTTATTAATACATAAAAATAAGTGTATACATAGTTTGGTTTTTCGTATTCGTAGGGAATACAATACTCTCATCAACAACTCCTCTTGGGCCCATTGATAACAGTCATAAAAAAGATGGGCCCAACCCTATAGACTTAGCTGCTAGGACAAATGGAACACATCTTGTAAACCAGAGAAAACCAGGTGAGAAAAGAAAAACCACAAATCTATTAATCCCCATTCATTTACTCTCACCCTTTTGAAATAGCTGTCTAGTCGAAGCCGACCAGGGAATAATCCTAAAGAAGTGTTTTAAAAATATGGAAATTATCTGAAAAAAATCATTTTTATCATGTGAGCGCAAACACAAAAAATTGACCCTAATATGTGCGTGTTAGATATGTTGTGTTCTTCTGATGTTGAATATGCCTTTGTTTCTCTTTTGGTAGGGCCAGGACATATTCAAAGGCAGACCCGAGCAAGCAAGCGCACAACCTTGGGTAAACTGGGAGAAAGAGAAATCCACATCCATGGCCACCGCTTACCAGTTTTGTTTATGTTCTATTTGTCCCAGAATTACGAGTATTTACGTATTACTACGCATACATTGTATGGTTGCAACGGGAACGTGAAAGAATTACGCTGAGCCTCAGATGGAGAGACCACAAGACAGCATAGTACATCCGAGAAAAGACAAGAGTCAAGGACATCATAGAATCCATTGAAAATCTCAAATGGCGGTGGGCTGGCCATGTTGCAAAAATGGCGGACAACAGATTGACATCACGATTCATGATGTGGATCCCCTGAGATCACATGCGCAACCGAGGCCGATAGAGAGACAAGCTAGACAAGTTTAGGAAGTACTGGCTCTGCGACGCCCATGATAGAGAAGTGTGGCAAATCCTGGGGAAGGTCTATGTCCAATGACGGATGTTAAAAGACTGATGATGATGATGATGATGATGATGATGCATACATCATTGGTTTTATATTGACAGTGTGAATGAGTGATGGATATTAGTATCCGACGATGTGAATAAGGAAAGTTTTATGGAACTAAATTTTGTTCGAATCGAATTATCAACGGTAGTGAGCAAAATAACGTTAATGCCCGAAAAGTATTCCTACCTCTGTTTACCATTGGCTCAATTGGTTGTCGCAGACCTAGGCTACATAGGTACTCCAAGGGTTATGGTTTTAGGTTCAAATCCGGCTAAGAGCTAATTTCTCTTCCACTGTTTTAAAAGAAGAGAGAACCAAAAAATCGCACTGATCATAATTTAGGCTGATTTTTTCTTTTGAGTCGAGCAAATCTGCAATTGAAATTAATCCGAGCTTTTCAACACATAAAATTTTCGTTCATGCTTTAATCATATCAGTTTTAGCATATGTAAAAGCAATCTTATTTACGTTTTTTTCACACACACATTTGTTTGAATGATTGATCCTTTGAAAGCCTTATCCAAAACATAGTTTTATGAATGTAAGTTCATAACATCTGGTGACAATTGCAATTACACACACCCGGCTCCATTGTCAAGTGAATAAATAACGTTGACATTTGTTATATTCTCGACTTCTAATTAGTAATTCACTTGACCCAAACGAATGTATCATCTCCTTTTGAAAGCATTTTTCATATTGTTGACGCAGATAATTAAATTTTTGCTCATCATATATTTTTAAGCATTGAAGAAGGAGGCCCTCCGGAATATTCACGAGGAATAGGTTACAATTATGAATAAATTTAATCTGTGTATAAATATGAAATTCATAGAAATATTTTGAATACAATAAAAATGGACTTGGAAAAGTCCCAACCATGAAATCGAGAACAAAATAGACTACATCCCTAGCGGACAAAAGTGACACTGTCAAAGATATCTAGATCCTATTTCAAGTCAATGTAGGAAGCGACCACAGAATGGTAAGACGTAAAATTCTAATCAACACCAACAAAGAACACAAGAAAATGTTCCACGCCAAGCTGCTACCAATAAACGTACCAAAAGACTTCACTCAATCCTTCAAGCTTAAACTGAAAAACAGATACGAACTTCTCACCAAACTTGCTGGTGAACGACACCAGCAACAAGATTAACGAATTCAACAACAAATTAACAGACTCTCTCATCGAAGTCGTCACTATGTTTTTGCCAAAGAACACACAAACCATCAGTGAAATCTCAGACGAAACCAAGAACCTCATGGAAAAACGCAGGAAGCTCAAATCACTGACAACAAGAGAGGAAATTGAAGCAACTGAACAAAAAAAATCTTCTGAAAGAAACAAAGAGAAGACAAAAGGAGATACATGACAGCAATTATTGAAATGATTCTCATTAAAAGGTCGGGGCTTCAAAGCTTTGAACAAACTATACAGGACGGAAACAGATAACTCGTATACTCGAATAAAATGTAGACCTAACAATAGATAGAGACCAGATAGAGAACGTGCCCAATAATTGCACCAAAAACTCTATTCCCCTAAACAGGAAACACAAAACAACAAACAGGATGTACAAGACACAAATAATCAATTCGAAAAACTTCCCAGAAGTTACGCTATGGGAAGTAAAACAAGTCATGAAACAAACAAAAAAGAAAAGGTTTCGGGACCAGATAACGTCACCATCAGCCTACACAAAAAAGCTGATAAGATCATCACTCGGAAACTAGCATTTTATTCAACTTATGCCAAAAATAAAGTAAAATCCCCGAAGATCAGAACACTGCAATCATCATGCGATCACATAAAATAGGAAACCCTAAATACCCCAACAACTACAGACCAATAAGTCTACTCAACTGCACCTACAAACTTTTCACCAAAGTTATCACCAACCGAATTACAAAAAAGCTGGACGAAAACCAACCTCGGGACCAGTTGGCTTGATAAGAAGCTACTCTACCATTGACTATCTCCATTCAATAAACCAACTAAAACAAAAAGCAGCAGAATATAGAATGTCACTAGAGGTAGCATTCATAGACCCCAAGAAGGCCTTCGACTCAGTAGAAATTCCCAATGTGTAAAAAGTGTAGACCTTGTATACATCAGAATATTGCGTCACATGTACCGTCACAACAGATCCTTTATCAGGTTACATAACGACTCAGAGTCCTTTCATCTCCAAAAAGGGGTAAGACAAGGTGATATCAGCTCACACAAACTTTTTTACAGCCTGCCTCGAGTCGAGATAATCTTTAGAAACCTAGACTGAGAAAACAAAGGAATCAGATTTGGAGGCAAATACCTGAGTAACTTCAGACAGTATTGTTTTTTTGCAGAGAACCTTCTCGAATTCCAACTAGTGCTAGATGAACTGAACGAAGAAAGCAAGTCAGCTGGCCTTCACGAGAACTTCAGCGGAACCAAGGTCATATAGAATCAATATGTCAGAAACAAACGCACAACAATCAAAATAGAAAACGCAAAACTGGACAAAGTAGACCACTACATCTACATAGGACAACGAGTCTTCAGGACATTCTCAAAAAAAAAAAAAAAAAAAAAGAAAAAATCAAGCGAAGAATCTCTCTAGAGAAGCAAGCCTTCGGTAGATCAAGCTCAACCTTCAAAAACGAGAAAATCCCATCAGTCTCAAAAAAGAGTATACAATCAATGCATCCCCCGATAGTCACCTATGGTGCTGAAACATTGAACATAACCAAGAGACTGACCCTCAAACAGAGAACCATGCAACGTATACAGGAAAGAACCATGCTCAACATTACATAGAGAGACTACGAGACAGCACAGTATATTGGGAGAAAACAGGAGTCTGATACATCATAGAAACCATTAGGGATCTCAAGTGGCAATGGGCTGGTCATGTTGCATGAATGGCCGACAACTGATGGGCGTCACGACCCACAACATGGATCCCCAGAGATCAAATACGGAACCAAGGCTGGCAGAATTTGAGATGGTGAGACGAACTAGTCAGGTTCAGGAAATATTGGCTCCGTGACGCCCACGATATGGAGATGTGGCAAATCCTGAGGAAGGTTTATGTCCAACGACAGACGATAAAAGATTGATGATGATGATCATATTTAAAAAGAAATATGATAGAAATGCAAATATATGTATATTTTTCAAGTATTTCTGGCAGTTTTCCACGTATATTCAGGTCCTGTGTCGATGAGGCCGGTCTGCAAATAGCCCCTATGCCTCTGCAATTGAGTTTTAAGGTAAAGTGAAACATATGTACGGCCGACCCCGACCAAGGGTTTGCATGCTATAGTCAAACCGAGGTGGAACGAATATCAGCAAGTCGTAGGTTCGATAGGGGGTTTCCTTCTCCTGACAGATGCCTGAGCTTGCTGTGATAATTATCGGTAGCAACATCATATTAAACGACAAAGTTATAAGTAAAAGAAAAAAAAACATCGCAAAACAGTAAAATCATGTCAACCATGCAACAACAATGAAATAACCCTTGCTGAAACCACTTCAATTTTACGAATTCCTTTAACAGTTCAATAACTAAGAAAACCAACAAAACTCACCAAGAATCTGATTGCAAAAGTAAACACGTAATCTCTCTCTGAGAATGCATCCGTTGCTCTAAATAATACATTCGGGAACCAGAATGGCGTTTCTATTATAGATTAAACAATTATAGATACCGAACAAGATCGATACACCACAACAGCCTCTCACCTGCAGAACCTGTAGAACTGCACTTTAAACTAGTAGACCGTGACTTCACCTGAGATGCTGAATTCACTATTATAGAAAGAATTGAAATGAAAAAAAAACTTGACAAATGACAACGCACATACCCTCGAATTGTGTTGAGATAGATGGATTTCTAGATTAAAAACAATTCCCCCAATAGTTTCTATAACAAACTGAACCATCCTGAGAACATTATATCACGCTCCTCATAATACACCAGCAAACATACTGCATAATTACATAATTACTCACTATAGAAAATCTTTCTCTCTATTAAAGCTCTACAACGAAACTTCTACAAATTTGATATGAACATCAAGCATTAACCACTTTAATCAATGTTAATACTTGATTTCTAAAAATTCCAATGCAAATACCACATGTTGGAGTTTTAATCATGAATAGATTCGAACAATCTACAAATGTAAAAGCTATCGGTAATGTACTAAGTTCTAACATATACCACTACTATAGCCACACAAAATATAGAATTCAAGACCATACCACGCCCCCAACTCCGCAACAACCTCTCTTGACCCCAGTGACAACAGACTAATAATAAGGATGGACCTACTTCAACAGATAGCTGGGAAATATAGACTCTTGGACAAATGAAACCCTAGAGGTCAACTAAAGAAGATCAGATGGGAAGAGAAAAACTACAAATCCATCAACCCCTGTTATTATACTCTCTCCCTTTGAAAATAGCTGCATAGTCGAAACTGGACGACGTAAATAGATTAGTTCCTGCAGCAGCCCCATTTTCTTTAATTCTCTATTCTTTTTACGTTGTCTGAGGCGAGTGAAACATTGGCTATGTAATAACGGGAGATCATCTCAAGTAAGTTTCTATATTATATTACGCAATTTAGAATTCATTCTGTCGGACCAAATATGTCCATTTCTTAATTCATAAGAGTCACGTTGAAAGAGACGAATAGACCGAGAATAACGAGATGAAAATTTGGTGTGAAAGCAGTTATTTGTGCCTTTGCATTACCGGCAGCTGGTGAGAGTATCATAAGGTTAAAGTGGCTACCCTATCGCTGGCACATTCGACTCTTGCGGCTGCACCATCTTATTTATTTATTCATTTTATTTACTTTGTCTTGGACAAGTGATACATTAACCGTTTAACGACAGGAGATCATCTAAAGTGAGTTTCTATAGAAAATAACGCAATTTTAAATTATATATATATATATATATATATATATATATATATATATATATATATATATATATATATATAAACTATCTGGACTATCCGGGTGAAGAAGCTCTAAATCTTATAGCACTGGAAAGTAAATGATATTTCACAGAGATTTCATCAAATCGACTGAGGCGTGGGGTAGGGTACGTTCGAATTCACCGCGTCACAATAGTTAGGCCAGCATACACCCCGGGCAGACACTCACCGACCAACAAATAAACCCCGACAGGCTTAGCCACTTATGACGATTGGAAATTGAGGTTGCACTTTAGCATTATAGCTACATCGAAAATAAACCCCTTATAAAACCGTTTGAATATATCTTTTCTCAAAACTGGCAAACTTGGGAAAATTTGAAGATCTAATGATTTGGAACCTACAAAAACTGAGAGAAAAATTTTTTTTTTCTCCAACGGGTTACCGATTGTATTTATTGCGATTCTGAACACTGGTGTATTGTAGCTCTCACTGATTTCAGAAGCACGAAAATTAGTTCTTATTATGAGCATGACCCCATGAATTCGACCTCAATATGTGCGAAATAGGTATACTGTGATCTGCTGATTTCGAATATGCTTTTGTTTTTCCTCTGTGATACCTCACCGATTTGGCCTGGACATAATCGAAGGCAAACCTGAGCGCGCAACCTTGGGCAGACTGGCATAATAACTTCCAGAAAGAGAAATTCACATGCATGGTCATTTATAACGAATGAAAATGGGAAAGTTGCAGTTAAGAATTATAGCTACAATGTAAATAGAATGGCATCTTACAGAAAACTTGAAATACTTTCCTTCACACATCAGCCAAATTTCCAGAAGGCTTGAAGGTCTAATAATCTGAAAGCACATGAAATTTAACGAAAAAAAAAGAATGAAATTCAGTACTTCATATTCAAAATGACATAAGCACTGAGAAGGAAAAACTACTTCCACGGTCTACCAATTCCATATTCAAAGGTCTATCAATTCCATATTCAAAGGATCTACCAATTCCATATTCAAAGAATCTACCTACTCAGCTATTGAACCGTAACGATCCCGAAACGGTAGATTATAGGCTGAAAAGAAATCCAAACCTCCTCCCCCACCAAAAAAAACGACGAACTGCTTTTCGTGAAATTCAACCTTGAAGTGTGTGCTGTAAGCAAATTGCGAGCTGCTGATTTCGGATATGCCTAAAGTGAGGGCCCAGTTCAGCATCATAACTGCATTGTAAATAAACTCTAAAAATGACTACATCAAAACAGACAATTTTCTATGAGGTTTGAGGGTCATATAGTTTGAAAGCATATAAAATTGAATGGAAAAAACGATGTTTCTTCTATCAGAGTTTGAACTTGGGGACTAAGCATTTTTGCACAAAAAGAATATTTAAAAAAAAAAAAAAAACCATTGCTAACCACTCCCTTACATGTGAGTGGGTTCAATTAATGATGAAAAAGATCTTGGGCGATACATATAGTTTGGTCTTATGTATCTAACTCAAGTAGTTCTGGGAAAATCTTAGGTGAAAAAATCACAAAGGATAAATATTTTCGGACCGACTTTCCTTAGAGTGCGAATGTTTTCTTTTGTTGAAATATTCGACTGATGTCTTTGTTTCTTATCTATGATCAACATCTCCGAGTACACACTTAATTTTTTTATACACTATTCACCCTGGTTCACTCTCGGGTCTACGTTGATTTCTTTTCTATCCTGGGTATTGCTCTTTCCATAACTTTCCTTGTGACTCTGAAACTATATATATATATATATATATATATATATATATATATATATATATATATATATATATATATATATACTGGACGCCATCATGAATTTGATGAAAATATCTAACCGTGAAACGTTTACGTCCAATCGATCTCATGTGAGGTATAATCGAAAAGTAACTCAATTCGTTCAAGTGGAAGAGTCTTATGTTTCTAACAGTGGGTAAGACATATTTTTCAAAATTGTTGTGACCAAGTAAAGGACTCCATGGCTACGGAGAGAGAGCCAAAAAAATCGCACTGATCATTATATAGGCTGATAGTTTTTTTGCTTTTTGAATCGAACAAATCTGCAATTGAAATTAGTCCGAGCTTTCCAACACATAAAACCTTTCCTTCTTACTTTAATCATGTCAGTTTTAGTATATGTAAAAGCAATCTTATTTTCTCGCACATTTGTTTGAATAATTGATCCTTTGAAAGCCTCATTTAAAACAGTCTTATGAATGTAGGTCCATAACATCTGGTGACAATTGCAATTACACACACCTGGCTCCATTGTCAAGTGAACAAATAACGTTGACATTTGTTACATACTCGGCTTCTAATTAGTAATTCACTTGACCCAAACGAATATATCTTCTCCTTTTGAAAGCATTTTTTCGTTCATTTTATTATTATCATAGATAGTTTAATTTTTGTTCATAACATATTTTCAAACATTGAAGAAGGAGTCCCTCCGGAATATTTACGAGGAATAGGTTCTACTTATAAATAAATTTAATCTTTACACAAATATAATATTCAGAGAAATATTTTATCGATAAATGCTAACGAATTACCATTTGATAGAATAAAATCTGATAGAAATACTAAAATATGTTTTTCAAATACTTTCAGCTGTTCAGCATGGATTTGGTCAATCATTGACTTGGCTTGACGTGGTCTCTTCTTGACATTGACTTGACCACATCGAAATGTACTCAATCTTGGTCGAAACACCACAGAGAATTGTTACCATCAACAAGTCTTATGATTTACTTCTGACGACGAAGTTGGAAGTGGGATACATGTATTCACTTGTTTGTCTATCTGTCTGTATGATCAAGTAATATCAAAAAAGTACTCAATGAATTCGAATAAAATTTTGTGTAAGGTTGGGCCATGGGCTAAGAAAGAATCGTTTGGATTTTGTGGTGAATCCTGGAATTTTCTATTTTGATTGAAATAGTTTTTCATTCTTTTCATATATCAATTTGTATTTACTTATGTTTCCTTAGTTATCCACTCAATATCTCTAATTACTCTCCATGAATTTGAATTTTGTGGAAAGGTCAGCTATGAAGAACGGGAGAATTGACTGAATTTCGGAGTGGATCAGAGTCTTTTTTCGATTGGTATATTTTCATATATTAAGACAAATGGTCCGAAAATTGAAAAATCGAAACTTACAATTACCTTCCACGTATCGTAGCTATATACATATATGAACTGATTTTTGTCCCATGATTAGTTAGTGTACAACGTTGGTAGAATTATACGCTTCCTGAGTGCTATCTAGTTTCTACTTGTCCTTACGTGTAATCTATAAAGACGGAAGCCTTAATTATTTTAAAGATTAGTAGCACTATAAGAGAGAGTACACTGGGACGCATTGACATTAGGATGTTTCTTGTTATATACATACCACCGACAGAGAAAGATAGAGAGATAGAGGAAGGGTTAGCTACTTGTAGGGCTACGGTGAATCGATATATGAAAGTACACAATATCTATGAATATATTCTCATGCACACGCATGTATAAGCATACGCACACACGTTTCCTCCTACGTGTAAACTATCTCACTCTCTCTCTCTCTCTCTCTCTCTGCCTTCCTCTTTCTCTTCGACAAACGCACATATGAGTTTATCTTATCAAAATAAGTCATAACATTTTCTGAATACATAGATTGCGTCAGTTTGAAACAATGCTCCAAGGGAGAAAAAAAGATTGTGTTAAGGACATGCCACATCAATGCTTGATAACACGCTCACGTATACACTCTCTCTCTCTCTCTCACACACACGTATATATATATATATATATATATATATATATATATATATATATATATATATATATCAAGAAATGGATGTATATGATCCGACAGAATGATTACAAGTTGCGTTATATGACATAGAAGCTCTATTCGAAATGAACTCTTGTTATTACTCGGTTAATTCATCATGTTGCATAGACAATGTAAAAAGAATTGAAGAAAAAAATAAAGAAAATTCATGCAACAATCTCATTGTCTTTAGTTTTTCTCTACTATTTACGTTGGTTAGGCAAAGTGATACATTTACCGTGTAATGACGGGAGATCATTTTGAATAAAAATTTCTATATCATACGACGCAATTCATAATCATGTATAAGTATGCGTGTAAATGAAATTATTTTAGGGGTGAATGAAATTAGAGGGGTGAAAGATTGGAGAATGGATAATTAACATCGGATGACTTATTTAACTGATATATATATATATATATATATATATATATATATATATATATATATATATATTGCTTTCAAGAATCTAATTCCAAGTTCAAAGTTTCTGTTATAGGCTTTCTGTAAATAAGGAGAAATTCTGTGATTTTTCTGTGTTATTTATGTGTCACTCCTTGTTTTATTTACACATTTTTAGAGGTGAATGAACGAACAGATCAAGAAGGAAAAAAAAGTCCGATCATATCCTACATCATTTACTGCGTCCAGCAAAATTCAGACAAAAATTTTAGGATGTTCAAGAATTTGAATAAAACAAACTCTCGGATGAGAAATGAATTAATTCATGTTTTGTACTCATGACATAAACTGATGTAAAATAGTCCTGGTTAGTCACTCAATAGAAACTGTCACATGACCAAAGTGTTTTGACTGCATGCAGTCTTGGAGTGATCAATTACAAAAAAATGAAGGAGGGATGATCAATAAGTTACTTCTCTAGCCTTTTGTTGGGCTAATACGAGTGGAATACGAATTGAAAAAAAGCATGAATGCTGCAGGAAACAAACCATTCATTAATTTAGCATAAACTTTTATAGCAAACTGAACCCCAACAAAAAACCTGTTTAGGGGGGAAAGATTAAAAAAACAAAAACAAAAGCAAAGTAAAAACGCTTAGACATAGAGAGGAGAAAATTTTGAAACATTGGTGTGACCTGTACGCGTGATAAATACATAGGCACATAGCCAATCAGCCAGCCTTTCAGTCAGCCAGCTAGAGCAATTTTAAAACCAAAGAAACCTATGTTGATAGCTTTGGTTGAGGGTTTCCAATAGTGGACATAGCTAATGAAAACGTTAAACTGGTAAATCGCTAAGCATTTAGCGGAAGCAAGGAAAACCGCTAACCGCAAACTTTTATAATATGAATTTAGCACTGATTCTTTCTTTTATCTTTTATTTTCTTTCGTTTTTTGTCTGCTCTATTCTCCTTAAAAACAGGAATTTTGATTTGTTGTGGATTACACAAAGAGCTTTAAATGAACTCTGTTGAAAATAAACTAATGTTTAATTTCATTTGTTCATTTAATTATTCATGTACACCTTGATAATCACATGATATTGGTAGGCTCTACCTTTTCTCTATACGTAAGCTACAGCATTCTAGCTCCTATGTCTTTTAAAGGGTTTCAGAGCGAAAAAATTGATAATGATTAAAGTTAGCTGTTATCTTTGCGTTCAGTAAATTTTAAGCGGTTTCGTCGGCTGTGTCCATTCCTGACGGTTTTCAATAATACATGAAGGAGAAAAGGGAAAAAAACCCAGAAGGAACGTTGGTCACATGTGAATGAAATAGTGTGATAGAGACTCTGGGGTGAATGTCATTGAAATAGTTCAAGAGGACCTGCAATATACCATTAAAAAAAAAACAAAATAAGCTAATATCATTCTCAATGCTTGATATTTCAAAACTTATATTTGGCTGAGAATACGCCTGATCGAGGTTGTGCCGCAGTCACCACCAATCAACCGCTCAATCATCCACCCACTTACTGCGTGCAGGGAATCTGGGGGGATACATAGACAGTAGAAGAAGAAATGGACACACAAAAATATAAACGATGCAGACACAGAAATTATGTCTACACTGTCCGTATTTACATGAGCTCGATCAATGATATTCCCTTATGAATAACACTACTTTCAGAAGAGAGAGAGAGAGAGAGAGAGAGAGAGAGAGAGAGAGAGAGAGAGAGAGAGAGAGAGAGTTTTGGTTTTACTGATCAGTTTCGCGACATTTCGATTAACGGACAACTGATAGTAACAACAAAACCGTAAATATCTATTTACACTCTGTTTTATATTTTGAAATATTGAGCATATACACACATATACATATATATATATATATATATATATATATATATATATATATATATGTATGTATATACATATATATATATATATATATATATATATATATATGTATGTATATACATATATATATGTATATATATATATATATATATATAGAGAGAGAGAGAGAGAGAGAGAGAAGAGAGGATGGAGAGAAGGGGGGCAAGCGAATGAAAAAGAGAAAACAAACTTTTGTTGTTGTATGAAACAGCGAACATTCCGAAAAAAATTCCATTCACAAATTCAAACTGCATTAAACAGCTAATATCAATGTTTAAAAACAGTTGAATCCTTTTCTGACCTTTCATGTTGCAAATGACCTGACATGACATTCATTTTTACAAATAATAACCATATCAATTTGACAGTTTCTAGAAACATGACTTGCTGGCTTGGCCATCTGGAGGATGTTATAAAGCAGTGCAAAGCTTTTTTCGTCACTCATACACACAGAGCACAAACACCTTCGTCCCCCAGCCACCCTGTTTCCATTAATCATAACCAGTTTGAGCTTGGCATACAATATTCGCTTGTCCGTAAACAATTGAGTCAACCTATTGTCAAACTAAAAAAATTGGAATTGACTTCATTTTTCGACCGTAACAAAAACAACAAGAATAACCCTCACCAAAATGAGGGTTGTAAAACGATTTGTAAAATCCACATTCCCCTACTGCTATTTAAACTGAAGATCAACTGATTGTCAGGATGCTGTCTTACTGACTTTGCTAAATTGACAAGTCTTGGGTAGTAACGAAAATTCATCATAGATGCACATAGACTGTTTCTAATAAATGAATACATTCATCCAAAAAATCTTCTTCACTATAATTCGCCAAAAGTATGTCAGTCCTTCTGTCCGTTTGTTTGTCAGTATGCACTTGCCTACCGCTAAAACTATTTGACACAAACCCATAAAATTTTCAGTGGATGCAGTTTTGATCAGTTTTGAAATGTTTTTAGCATATCAGTTTTTGAGAACCATCCCCAAATATATTTTTAAGGCGGTTAGATTCGAGTGTGTGTGTGTGTGTGGGGTGGGGGGTTTTTACATTACAGTTCATCTTGCTGAATTAATCTCTTACTTTTTAATGACGTGATAAGAGAAAATCTTCATTTTTTTGCAAATTGATCCTCGAAATCAAAATGTGTCGTGAAGTTACGTTCCTTAAGACATTTTTGACGTAGAAGGCGGTGTTTATTGGTTGTACATAAATAGGTTGAATAATACTGTTTTGATAAGTGCGTATTTTGATATAGTAATGTAAGGATGTCGCTGTAGATTATTGAATCATTTTTCCAAATCCTTTCTCGAGATTTAGGGATAGACAGTAATATAGATTATATGGAAGGAACTTATATTTTTCACTTTTAAGGGTCAAACTCTCAGGGATTTTTTTTTCACTTTTAGGGTTCAGAATCGAGGGGTAACTTTTTTCACTTTTAGGGATCCTAATCTAAGGGATTTCTTTTTATTCGTGGGGGTTCAAATCGATTGAGAAGATTTAAAAAAAATTTTATCAGCCAAAATTGAGGATAAGTCTTTTTTCTATTTTGGGAGACAAAATCGAGGAGGAACTTTTATTTTTCAATTATAGGTATCAAAGTTGAAGTGGAACTTTTAAGGGTCAAAATCGAGGAAAAATCTTTTCTTCATTTTTAGGGGTCAAAATAAAGTCAAAAATCCTTTCTTTTTTTCACTTTAAGGATTAAAAATCGAAGAGTGAATTTCTTTCCCTTTCAAGAGTCAAAATCCTGGGGAAATTATCTTCCATTTTTAGGGGTTAACATCGAAAGGTACTTCTCTTTCCCTATTTAGGGTCAAAACCAAGTGTGAATTTGTTTTTTCCAATTTATGTGGTAAAAATCAGGGGAATTCTTTTTTGTTTTTTAAAGGGATTAGAATTGAGGGGAAATTCCTTTTTTCACTTTTTAATATATAATATTTTTTTAAAAGCGTAGGGTAAATCAAGTTCTTTTCTATTGGTCAAAATTGAGGAGAACATTCCCTTTCCTTAATATTACCTCCCCCCTTAAAATGTCGCCCACAATTTTTTTTAACATTGACTCATTTTTTGGACATAAGCCCCACTTTTTTTTAGCATTAACCCCATTCGAGTGTTTTTTGTTTTTTTTAACTATTTGTCTTATTTCTGAATAATTGCCCACCATGTTTTCTTAGCATTACCCCTTTTTTTTGTTAACATTACGCCTCCTTTTAAATCTTTCAACTTTTTAAAACATCACCCCCTCTTTTAGGAGATTAGCCCTATTTTTTGTACCATTAATGCAATTTTTTTCAAAATCTAGCCCCCTCTATTTCTTTTGATTATAAGCCTCTATTTTCACATGAGTACAAACCCTTTTTTACTGTAGCTATACACTGTTTTTTTCTTATATATGCACCGCACTTTTTCAACAATTGCTCTCTTTCTATCATTCTAACAGTGCAAATGGTGATTTTTTCAACCTAATTAGATTAAACGCTATCTGATTTCCATCCATCTATCTTTCTATTTCTTTTTTTTTTTGACAGTAATTTAATCCGCCCGTTAAGGCTTATTCTTAGTCGATCTTTTTATATTTAAAAAAATGTATCATACATACAATTCAAACGTTTCAGTAATCATCTTCAGTCGGAATATAAGGTGGAGTTGAGTTTGATTTTGCAGTAGCAAGTCTGGTTTTATTTATGGACAGATCTAATCGACTTCGAAGTTTTGATACACAGTACTTCCCAGTGCGCAGACTGCGTCCGCTCCCAGATGCCCTTCTGATGTATTGCTTGCATAATTTTTGCGAAATTATGCACAAACTTGAAAAAAAAAATTCTTTTGGAACTTGTTTTTTATAATACCGCTTCAAAAAATGTTAATATAACTCTTTCGAACGGCGTTTCAATTCAGTTGTTTCCTAAAATAAGGAAAAAATTGGAAAAAAAAAACGTTTAAACGCACATGAGAAGTTTCCCCATTTCATTTTTGTTCGTTTCTGCTGAATCTTTAGCTGACCACTTAGACACTAACACGAAGGATCAACAGTCAGTCATATCTGTTTTAAAGAGAAGAAGAGAGGAACCTATATCTCCTGATAGTGAATCTAAGACCTGAATAGACAAACAAACAAACATATTTGATTCAGGCTTTTATATGTATAGACAATACTGGAAAGTGTGGAGGCGTATGTGGGTGGCCGATCGGTTAAAGACACGAATTGATGAGCTGAGGTTAAACTTTGGCTGAGATAGTTTTAGCGCACTTCGGAGTAATTCCCTTGAGAAAGGCATGTATCCATCTCTTTCTCTCTCTCTCTCTCTCACTCTCTCTCTCACTCTCTCTCTCTCTCTCTCAATATGCCATAGACCAGTATGACAGGGTAAGGCCCATCACCCTGTCATATGTCTCCTTCCTTACCGAAAGGAGACCCATGTCCGTTGAAGTGGATTGTAATATATTGCTCATGTCAGTCAGTCAGTCAGAGCGATTGCTGCTATAGATACTAACGCATTTTAAAAATTAAGATGAAGATAGAAATTAGTCACAACTTTTTAAAAATTTTCGTTTCAAGTTCTTTCATCTTTTCAAAACTTGTATTTTGGTGGAAAACAATTCGGAATGCAATGAATTGTTGTCTGTTTATCATTTTTCCCTTCAGTAAAGGATCAAAGCGTTTTACTCATATGAATAAGTTGTTTCTTTTGCCCTAAAGATTATCTTACGAGGTACAACGTTTACAATGAAAGGCGTTTTTTTTAAATTACAAAATTCAAAATAAAACTGGTCTCTGAAGGATCAAACTACACTAAAACATTTATTCTGATTGTTGATTACTGCAATCTTTGTTTTGTATCTCAAATGAAAAAAATATAACGATATACATTTTTTGTATTAATGCATTTAATTAGAAGAATGAGTGCGTATCTGTATGACAAACTTTCGTTAATATCTGAGACTTGTCAATCCTACCCAGTAAGTAAGAAAGCCTCCTAGCAATTAATTGGCCGTGAGTTGAAATTACGGCATGGGAATATGGATTTTACATATCAGTTTACACCCCCTCCCATTTTAGTGAGGATTGTTCTTGTTTTCCTTACAACTCCAATCAATCTACAGTTTAACAAAATTGTCTGTTAAGACTAAGAAGTCGTCTTGATCTTTCTGTTAGAGTCAGTGTTAACAATGTAGCAGAAGTTGCATATACTATGGGGCCAGCTATTGTATCCAATCCAGTGATTCTGCATTTTCTCTTTTACTGAAATACTAAACTACCTTCAACTTTCATTAGAGACAATGAGTTAAAAGTTAAAAGTTATATATATATATATATATATATATATATATATATATATATATATATATAGGAAGTGGATTTGCTACACAAACAATCTCATGTTTCTGCACTCTCTGGGCCTCATCAGGCGAATGATTGTATGTCTTTTTAGATTCTAGTTTGCAGAATTTGGTGAGAGTCCTGTGGGTGTCACTTTGAGAAGGAGGAGTTATTCATTTTGTTTTATTGTTTTTTGTGGAGTGAATATTTTTTTGTGGTTGTAAGTTACATGTTAAAGGGTGTTAGCTATGTATAGGATGGATGCTTAATTGTTTCCCGAGGGATGTTCTTATCTTGACCTTGATATATACAGCTCAGAAATACGAAAGGTATTGGAAAATAAAGTCATTGCTGTTGCACAAATATCAAAACGAAAACATAACTAGAAAGCACTCAGAGAGTGCAAACTTCTACCAACGCCATTGTCAGGGGGAGTAACTGTGCATGGATCCATATTTCATCACTTCTTCCGTAACCGGAAAATTTGATTGAAATCCATTGGGAACTTTCAGAGATATCGTCTAGACTGACATGTAATCTTGGTGGCATTGTGTGGTTTGGATGTACAACTACGACTTGGGGGAAGAAATGGAGTTTCGATTCACACCAAAGATTCAGTCAGATTTTCAATAGCCTACTGTCCACTCCCCAACAGAATTTCATTGAAATTCATTGAGAACTTCTGGACAGTCATGAGCGTATACATAAATGTATGGAGAGAAAAAAAACGGAAAAAATATCTTGCAATCAAAAAAATTCAACCGCCCATTGACATTTCAAATATTTTTGCTTTGTTGGTCCTAATGTATTCTAGGTTGCAATGACAAGAAATCCGTTTCCTGTTTCAGGTGCCCTCAACGTAACCACTGAAAGCGTGAATGGATGAATTAGGGATACAAGGAAGGAATAAGAATGTCCTAACAATAATGGGGTCTGTGAGAATAATGATGTTCGGTAGGCTTAAGGAAAATTGCGCACATATGAGGTTCTAACACGTTTGATTGATGACTAATCGATCAACAATTTATTTGAAAATAGTTATTAAAAAATCAACATCTATTTCAAACATTTATATCGATATATGATTCATTTTTGAGAATGCATCTAATCGGGGTATAAAAAAAGCTATTATCATCTACTTTAACGGTCTTTGCTTTGACGTACATAAACCTTTGGCGGTATTTGAACTGCATACACCGTGAACACTGTTTCTGCCGTATCCTGACCTGACGAATTCATGGCGCGAAATCTGATTGAGAAGAAAAAAACCTACTATTTATTTTATTATTGCCTAAATATCTGATGAATATGTTGTTTAATTATTCATTTTAACGAAAAATCATTCGCTTGAAGCCTCGTACTTTATATGCTGATTAAACTCCGCCATAGGTCTCTATACGTTAAGGCTAAGATTACCTTAATAATCTTCAAATTATGAACCCAGAATTCAAGATAGTTGTTGGAAACATCGGATCTTGGAGAAAAAACAGCATTGGCAGCCCTCCTACAGAGTAAAGTGGAAAGAGGGAGAAAAGCCGGGAAAATAGCTGGACTTGGCTAGAGAATTCAAAAGAAGAACCTGTAAAACCTGTTGGTGACGGGAATGTTTAGGAGAGTCTCTAAAAAGCCTTCAAAATAGGCCGTTTTAAACTTGTGATCAAAGGAGAAATTCTTATCATCCAGAAAACATCCTAGGTAAAATACTGAAGAGAGTGATGCAGCATTGGGGAGACTTACTCTTGATCTCGAGTGAAATCCATCAGTTTCTGTAACTAAAACAAGCCAGAATACTGAGGAATGTACTGGAGTGTTTTGGAGACTTGTTGTTACTTGATCTTTAACGAGAACTACCAGATACTATTGGTTTAAAAACGTTACATTTCATTTGTGAAACCTACTCAAATAGAGTCGCTTTCCCCATGTTGACTGAAAGATCACTAAGATAAAATACCAAGTTCTTCGCCAAGTTTACATCTAAAATAGATTTTTTTTTAAAGTTAATTCTTTTGATAAAAAATTATCTAAGTAGCAATCTCTACACAACCTAAAACGCCTTAATCAAGATGAAAAGCATTCAAAAAGTAGATTTCAATTACCTCCCTTTAACTGCGTCTCTCTCAATTGTCTGCTTTATTTGTTACAGAATTTGACGCAGTTACTGTTCTATGCCACCACCACCAACGAAAAAAAAACTGCCCCGGTTCAGATGCAAGACATAGTAAAGTTAGAGACAGACCGGGACGTAATGGATGTCTATGGCATGTTACGTCGAGCCCCATAACACATTACAGTTTTAATTCAGGGATGACCATACTCTGATTTGCCAACCAAGGCTGAAAAGCCAAGTCTGCCCTGTTATTTTACCCATAGCCGAGCGAAGGAAGAAGATATCTATCCATGCCTTTCCCAAGAGCATCAGTGCGAAAGGAATGTAAACTGACTCAGTTCGGCGGTTTCCATTTCCCAAGCTGCCAAACGTTTGACCACCAGCATCCCCCACAACTATCATAATCCATGCATTAATACACGTAACTACCCCTCCTGTATCATTACTCTATCGCATGTGTGTCACGCTTTAGTTGGTCGTTCAGAGAGGGGGGAGAGAGAGAGAGAGAGAGAGGCAGACAGACAGACAGACAGACAGACAGAGACAGCAAAAAGAAAAAAAAAAGAAAGCGGGCATGACAAAAGATGAATCGTTATGTGCGTTGTCATGGGAAATACATGTCAAAGATGCTATAATTGGTCCTATGAAATAGAAGAAAAAAGAAAGAACGGAAGAGAAAAGGTAAAAAGAGATGGCAAGAGAAAGGAAAGAAGGAAGGTGGAAGGAGGAGGAACTTAGTTTTAAAAATACTGATGCAGACGGCCAATAATAATAATAATAATAATAATGATGATGATGATGATGATGATGATGATGATGATGATACCACTCATGTGGAAAATCCTGACTAGACAAATAACGGAGAGAATGTATATATCAATGGAAAGGGGGGGGACTATTACTAGAAGAACAGAAGGGTTACAGCAAAGGGACCAAAGGGGCGAATGACTTACTCAACAACGACCTGATGATCTTAAAAGAAGTGAGAAAAAGGAAAAAGAACATTGCAATGGGATGGATAGATTACAACCCTACGATATGATCCCATATAGCTGGATACTCGAATGCCTCAGAATGTTCAAGATCATTGAACCAGTGGTGAGATTCATCGAAAACTCAACGGAAAACTGGGAGGTGGACTTGATAGCCACAGGAAAAAATCTAAATATTAAAGGGCAATCTTTCAGGGAGACTCGCTGTCTCCACTTTTATTTGTTCTCACCATGATACCACTCAGCAGAATCCTGATGAACAGCAAATGATACCATTTCTCCAAAATAAAAGGAAAAGTCAACCACCTAACGTACATGGACGACATAAAATTATTTGCAAAAAAGAGGGGAGAGCTCGAGACGCTGTTCAACAAAGTAAAAGAATACAATGATGACATTGGGATGGAATCTGGAATAGAAAAATGTGCAATCATGGTAATGCATAAAGGAAGGCTCACAATGGCTGGAGGAATCGAACTCCCAGACAACAGCAAGATTAGAGCACTGACTGCACAAGACCGATACAAATACCTGGGAGTTCTTGATTGTGACACGATAAAACGGAAAGAGATGAAGGAGAAAATAAAGAGAGAATACCTTAGAAGGATAAGGAGATTATAAGAGACCAAATTAAACAGCACAAATTTGATAAAAGGAATGAATACATGGGTTGTATCGGTAGTAAGATACATAGGACCATTCCTAGGATAGACAAAGGAAGAACTCCAATCAATGGACAGGCGAAGAAGGAAACATGACAATGCATACAGCCTTACACCCCAGAGATGACACGGATAGACATTGTGTTGAGAGAAAAGAAGGTTTCAGGGGGCTCATCAGCATAGAGGAATGTGTCTAGAGAGTGTCCAGCAGATCTAGAAAAGTACGTGCAAGCAAACGTCGAAGAAATTATGAAGAGTGGACGAAACGGCGCAACGAACAACAAAGTTGAAAACAATGGAACAGCACAGCAAACAAGGAAAGAAAAATGTGAAAACAAAAAATCATAAGGAGAATTTAAAAGACAAGATGTGGCAGACGAGAGATCATGGACATGGCTACGATAAGGAAACCTGAACAGAGAAACGGAATCACTCATCATGGCAGCTCAAACCAAATGTATCAGTACAAACTATATCAAAACAAAAATCGACAGAACAAACAGCAAATGCCGCATGTGCGGTGAAATAGATGAGACCGTAAACCATATAACTAGTGAATGTAGTCAACTAGCCCAGAAAGAGTATAAACATAGACACTATTGAGTAGCAACGATGGTACACTGAGTAAATGAATGGGATTCAATCATAAAGAAAAGAGATACCATCACAAACCAGAGAGAGCCCTGGAGAATGGAAACCACAAATTACTTTAGGACTTTGACATCCAAACCGACCACCTCATCCAGGCAAGAAGACCGGACTTGGTAATCGTAGACAAGAAGAGGAAAACCTGCCAAATAATAGACGTGGCTGTGCGTGCAAACCAAAAAGTAAAGTGGAAGCAGAGTGAAAAACTGGAAAAATACCAAGATCTAGCAAGAGAACTGAAGAAGATGCGGAACATGAAAGTCAGGGTGGTACCAGTAATAATAGGCGCACTAGGATCTGTCCAAAAGACAGAGTGCGAGACTGGAGGAGCTCTGGATCAAAGGAAGGATTGAGACTGTAAAGACCACAGCACTGCTAGGATCTGCACGGATACTGAGGAAAGTGCCAGAAATATAAGGACTGTGACACTAAATCTTGCTGTCACTCAACCTCCGGCCGTAACCACCAGGCAACTGGTGTGAGACTACTACTACTACTACTACTACTACTAATAATAATGATAATAATAATGATAATAATAATAATATCAATAATCCCAGAATAGATTCTGGGATGCCTAATCATCAGATTCTCCTTTTGGCTCTGCTGATCTAGTTAAGAAGAGAGCAAAGAGTGATACGTTTGGCATAAACTTGGCTACAAGAGTTGTCGGAAGTACGTCAATTTGGGTGTTAAAACGCCTCCAAGAGGCTCCAGTCCTTGGTTTGGAATCAGAGTACCGGATACCTGAAGTTATATAACTGAAGTATATAATGGGAGGCGACTCTTGCAGACTTTTTTTATGATGTAAGGGAAGTAACTTTGTTCCTGCACATTTCAAAGAGTGGATGATCGTAAGTCTGATTGTAAAAATTGAGGTAAATCTTTTAATCAGAGAAATTCGACTGCTCATCGTCATCTAATCAGTTAAAAAATTAAAATGTGCATCTATAGATATGTTTCCATTCCAGAGATTAAAAGATTTTTTAAAACATTCCTTCTCCTTATAAAACTGTGCAGCATATATTAATCCTTTTTTGGTTCGTGAGTAATAAATTTGTTATGTAATTGCTCATGAATAAAAAGTATAGAAATGTTGATTTTTCCCTTCAAACTTTGTTTTCGTGTCCAGGAGAGTGATTATTCAAAATTTACTAATTTCTATTTGGACAACGGTCGAATTTGCACAATTTTAATCAAATGAAATAAGAGAAACAGCTACACATGAAAAAAGTTTGAAGGGAATGATAGGCATTTTCTACACTTTTCGCTCGTAAGCAATCAAAAAATAACACTCACTACACTGGAACCAAATTATTCTGTTCGATGTAATGTCACGGTGTAATTTCTCACGTATACAATAAAGTATACAACTAAGAATTTTACGTAAGAAACTATTTAATCCCGTGAAAAAATTCACGGATAATCAGGTTTCTTCTGCTATTCGAAAATAGAGCGTTCCTGTAAAAGCCGAAATGATGTGAAGTGAAGATGCAGTCACCATTATTTTGTATGGGAAAGGTCGAGGTGGTGGGAGTTACAGGAGACTGGGGGGGGGGTAGGAGAGAGAGAGAGAGAGAGAGAGAGGGTGAGGGAGTGAGGGAGAGATAGAGAGAGGAGGGTGTCCATTATATTGGGTTGTTCCAAATTAAAAGTTGAACGCAGAACGCTTTTCTCGTTTTTCGCCTTCTTTCGAAAAGCGAAAACGAAGCGTAAAGCGATTTTTCAGAAACTGGATTTTGCATGTATTTTAATTCTATTAGATGATTTTTTTTTTTAGAAAAGAAACTAAAAAAATCATTTCATTGGATGAGTTCGTTGTTTTAGATGGTGGGAAGAGTAATTTTATCAGCAAAATTGTTACCTTGGATTAGAAGAGTCCATGGTTACGGATGTAAAACTGAGAAAATCACACTGTTCATTATATAAGTAAATAATGATACACAGTATGGGAAACCTCAGGGTGCAAATTTGTATTATTTCAAGACAAATAACCATACCTTTTTTAACTTCAATTTTACAAAGTTGCTCTTTAATTTAGAAAATTTGAACTCCAATTTGGATAAGTTGAACATCAATCACAAAAAAATTGAACTTGAGGTAAAAAATGTTGAACTCTAATTACAAAGAGTTGAATTTTAAAACAATATATTTCTTAAAGATATTTTATGAGTTTATAAGTGTGAAGAGATACAGTATTGGGTTACAAACATAAACTAATGAACAATATAATCACAAAGACAGAGGATTAGAAACTAAAACAAGTTCAGGCATTGTCTCCTATTTGGAGATCTTGTTGAGCCAAGAATGGAATAAAATGCTTTTCTACATGATTGTATGTTTTCATACACAACAGTGGAGTAATCGCGGTCATTGCTTTATCAGTTGCTTCTTTAAAGTAACACAATCTGTTCTCTGTTCGAGTAACTCTGGTTGGTCGTTAAAAGCCATCATTGTGTCAAATCTAGTCTTCACAGCTTTGTACGATATCGTTCACCTTGAGAAGCATTGTGCTTTACTTTGAAATTTATGTTTCTCATTGAAGTTTCAAGTTTTCTAAAATTGAAGTAAGACTTCTAAAAATTGAAGTGAAACGTTTTTTAAAAATTGGAGATAAGGAGGTGCAGTCGATACAAAATTTAAAAATACGATGAACATTTTTGCAATACATTACATCAGTAGACTGACTGACATACCGAAACGTCAGTTACGTCTCTTTCTCAGCGTTGACAATTTGTTTATTACATATCATAGTTACGTCCCTTGCCAATTTACGTGTTTTTCATCTTAATCTATACATTTTTGATTGCGTCTAAATGTCAGAAATTGCTATGGAGATGATTAAAAGTATAAGTAGTGCTTTTTTTAATTCATAATTATAAAAAAGTAATATTTTTGATGAATTAAGTAATATTTTGATAAAATAAATGTTGAAGAATAAAGTCACATTTGATTTCTTAATAATATATTTCCTAAAGTTTAGATATATATCTGCAGAATCCAGATGTTTTAAGGGGTTTTAAGATGCTTTTAGACTCAATTTTAGATGACCTTTGTATCAATGTGGATTATAATTCATCTGATAGTATTAGAGTGAATGGATGATTTGGAAGGTTATGTGTTATTCAAGTGAGAATTCTTTCGTTGGTTCACAATTATCATCATCAGAAGAACAGGTGGTCTGTTTTATAGAGCCCATATCCAGCTTGTAAACCATATAACCTTCCAAACTGTCCTTTACTCAATTTCAGATGCAACAGGAAAATTTTTGATCTTCACACAAGAAATGAACTAGCACATTTATGGTTTGACTTTCAGGCTTTTTTTAAAAAAATACCCTGGAATACAGCCACATCTGCTGATAAAAGACTAGAAATTGCTTGTAACATACGAAATAAACCAAAAAATATCTGTGAATATGTGTAAATTGGTATAAAACTTCACTCATGCTGTTGCAAAAACCATGTGTCGCCATGAAGCCTTTATCAGAGATAATGGCTTTTGGATCGTGAATGGTTTCGGATGGAAGCATAGAAAATTTAATGAGTGGCACAGGAAAGACATTCAAGCAATTTGAGTAACTTGGTTTTTCTTCTTTTTCTATCATTCACTAACAGTGATGAACACTTTTGGACAATTTTTTACTTTGTCCAAATTGAACAAAAATAAGATTTTATATATTTCCATCAAGTTTAAAAATACGAAATTTACAATGAATTTAGTATAAATGTCGACACATCTTTCCACAAAGTTAGAACAATATACCTTTTGAAAAAAGCTCTCATGGAAAGGTTTGAAATAAAAAAAGGGAAACAGCCAGCCATTTTCTGCTCAAAGTGTTCGATCTTTCCGTAAAAAAAGAAAGCCTGCAAAAGTCAAAGCGCAAACAGACAATGTTCGAAACTTATTTCTTAAAATCTTTTAACATTGCGTTAAAGTTAATTCTTTGTTCCACACATTTTATCTTAATTGTTTTGTTAAAAATCATCCTGCAGGCTTTAATTACATATGTCCATTATTATATCTACTATCAAACATTTTGTATCATCAGTGTACTGTAACATGAATATTTCCTTTTAATTTCTTAAAACCCTCTTTTGTTAATAATCAAATATCTGTATCTTTATGGAGAGACATTTTTCTTTATCATTCCCTAGGCATGTATTGTACTGTTTTATTTGACTAATGTTCATCTACAAACAGTTTTAAAAACATATGCATACATTTCTCTGTAAATGACACTGCATTTCAATGATAACTCAAACTACTCAATTTCTACGAAGAAATGTTTCTCAGAGAATCCATCTTACGAAACCAACAAAATGTCAAGACTCAGCATTCACCACTTAACGAATACGAGTTGCAGCTGAACCCAAAGAAACTTTTTTGTAAGAAGTGAATAAGGCTACATATATTTTTCTTTGCTTGTACATTTAAAGAGAAGCCTTTTCGCTGATGTATTGATCAAGAATATCTTAAAATGCTATTTCAATTTTATACCAATTCACGAACGCAGCGGTAAAACGTCACCTAATGTACATGGATGAGTTGAAATTGGAAACGTTGATTAGTAGGGAACTAAGGTGTTGACGAATGCACAGTACTGGTGTAAAGCTCGCTTTTCTCTCAAGTGACAACCCCAATGGAGTATGGAAGCCAGTGACGAAGTCCTGGCGTCAGCTTTGTGATACTCGTAAGTCTCAAATCTGATCGATACCAGAACTTTATATCTTTTATGATCAGCCCCATGGTAAGATGCAAGGCCATCGATGGGATAATTACAGCTTAGAGTGCATTCAATTAGATGCTGAGTACGTAGAGAAATTTGTCCTAATGAAGTGTTTCCCACATTCATCACTCATACTGGGAATCGAACTTGTAACCATTGCTTAGTGTTAAGTGGACGTGCTAACCATTACGTTATCCGGGTGGAGTTTTAGTTTAAGGGTTTTATTTCAGCGGTTAGAACAGTCACGCGTTAAGCAAACTAATCTCTGACATATGGGGCCTTGAGTTCGATTCTCATCTTGAACTTATTTTTGATTTCGATCTGCTTTGTTAATTTATTCATTCGCTGCTTGCGGTGTTCATCCTGAGTTTAGCAAGCAACAACAATTAAGATGAAAGTGAATAGTAGCAAATAAATAAATAAATAAACATTTATTATGTTTTGCAATACTTCATCTGATGAAATAAACGAATCAAAAATAAAAATTAGGCAATAAAAGTTCAACAAAGCATGCGTGGTCACTTTTGACCAGACGTTTTTTTGGGTCAACGAAATTGGAATGGTATAAGTATTTACTCATGCCAGTCCGTTTTTCCGTCTGTTCACACGATATCTCAAGAAGTTCTCAATGAATTTCAATGAAATTTGAGGGGAGGGTGGGTCACTGGAGAAAGAAATAAATGATCAAGTTTGAGACGAATCTAGAAATGTATTCCAACTGAGAGATATTTGAATTATTCTGCATGAAAAAAGTTGAAGCGAATAGCTGATTGAATGTTAAAGGTAATATTCAATATTTGCACATATTGCAGGCATTACATTCTCTCCCTTGTTTTGGGGAATATCATATTGTAAATATTTTATTGCGTAAGGCAGCGTTGCCAACTCTTTTGAATTTCTTTATCCAAAATTGAGGGGAAAAATCTCAAAATATCTAGTTGTTCCAGAAAATTATCTAAAATATCATCCAAAATTGAAGCAAAAATACTACAAAATATCTAGATGTTCCAGAAAATTATGTACAAATATATTTATTTATTCACTGTATGCTATATCAAAATATTTTGAACAATCACTAAAATTCAAGTATTGTAAAGTGAAAATATGAACTTGAAAAAATCCTGTTGAATGATTCATTCCATCGGATATCTTTTGAGAATTATAAAGTTTTCAATTCATGTTTAAATACGGTTATTTATTTGAAAAACAAAAACAAACTAAAGACAGCGAACTTCCAGGTCTTTCAGAGTATTCGGCAAAATTCTGATATTTGGGATGATTGGAAAAAATTCAGCGCTTGGACTTCACCAATTTGTAAAAAGTATCAAGATTTTGTCTCAGAAAAAAGAAGATATCCACCCCCCTCCTCAATCTAAAAATGTCTACATTTTGCTAAAGAAATCTAAGGATATCTGAGCTTGACTGAAAATTGTCGAAACTAATATTGAATACCGGGAAACAATTTCTTAAATCTAAACGAAACAGAACATATCAAAAATATATGTGAAACATCTAAGTTGGCAACGTAGTACACTGTAGGGTGTTAGCTTGAGTATGCGCTCTCTGAGTGCTTTTTAGTAGCTGATTTTAGCGATTTGTATTTGTATGGTACTGTTCTAAAATGGACACGAACAATGAAAATAAGACATGAATGAAAGAGACCTAGGCATAGCTAAATCTTCTAATTTTCTAATAAACAATTGCATGTCAAATAATAATTGAAGATGCTAAGATGCATATTCGACTGCTTCGACACAAAAACCTTTGGAATGCTATAAACAACATACACACACACACACACACACGCACACACACACACACACATATATATATATATATATATATATATATATATATATATATATATATATATATATATATATATATATATATATATATATATATATATATATCAAATCACACTGTGCGTGGAATCCACACCCGGAAAAGTATATCGCAGAACTAGAAAACATACAAAGAAGGAGCAACGAAATGGTCCTAGAACATAAAAAACCTACCATTCGAAGACAGACTCCAAAAACTGAAGCTAACTGCACTAGAAACAAAAAGAATAAAGGGAAAAAATGTGGCTTCATGTTCTTGTCATCTCCATTATTCCCATTATAAATTTCAGCATTGACGTCGCTCATAATTTTATTCGTTTTGATTTCCGATGGCGACTACAGCCAGGACCAACCCAAAGCATCGACTATACTGACAGCTGTCCAGAGTGTGTTAGAAGACACATGTCATGAGTTTGAGACAGTAGGTCTTTACAAACACGGATGGGAAAATGAAGAAAATTAATAATCAATTCAAAAGAATAAAGCCAGTAAATATAAGAAAATTTCTTGATGTGAAATCAGCCTTTTCAAGAATATCTAACAGTTACGTACTTTCTGTTTTGGTGAAACTTTGATGATCAATTGGTAAAAGAAATTCTCATGGCCGATGGCAAATAAATAAGATGATACTGCACTTCAAAGGGTACCAAAATTCAGCTTTTCCGGGGAACCAGAGACTCTTAGGCCTGTCTTGACCTCAGCCATTAAACAGTAAGCGTCAATATAAATGAACGTCATTATTATTGATTTTTTAGTATTTTCTTTCATCTTAATTTTTTAGTTGCTTTTTATCTCAACTCTAGCCAGGCCATCAATCTACTGCTGGGATTTTGAAACTTTGAAAACTCAAGGACCACATCTATCGAGGAAATATTATTGCAGATCCCTATTTTTAGGATTTAGTTTTTTGACTAATTAATAGACATTTTGACAATAAAAAGACATTTTGGCCCTTTTTAAGATCATATTTATTCAAAAGGTATTACATTCTTTTAAATTTAAATATATGGTACTGGTTTCTGTACAATAATTATGTTTTTGATAGCTATTCAATGGATGATGATGTTCCTCTGTCTCAAAATTCGCCATGTCAAGTTCAGACAGAACACCGCTGAAGATACACCCCAGTGTCATTTGGTGGGCCCCCAGCGAGCAAATGGAGCGGATCGGAAAAAGAAGATTACTTCTCGATGAGACTCTGACTCATGTCTCCCTTGACCTAGGGAAGCCTGGTCAACTGTACCAGCTGCTATTACCGACTGAGCTATGATAGATAGGACGATATAGGTATCTGGTACTTCAGAATTGATTTAATTGAAAAAGAACGCATCTTGACTCCAGTCAAAATTATTGAAAATACTGTGCAACTATACTCCTCACCCAACTTTGAAAATATATTAATATTTAAATAAATCAAACAAATCGTTTTCGTGTTTCTAAGATCAATGACATTCGATGTGAATGTATTCATTATTAATTTTGACTGGAGTCAAAATACGTTCTTTTCCAATTCAATCAATTCTAAAGTTCCGGATGCCCATTTGGTTGGTAGAAGATCAAATATAACTTGCAAAACTACCTTCTACTCTTTACCAATTTCTTGTGGCACCAATGAAAATAAATTGTGAAATTTAGATGAAGGAAAATATTAGTCAATAATAATGGTGGACAATGCTTCATCTTATCTATTTTTATGATCAGCGGTGTGATTTTCTTGGTTCTCTGTCTGTATCCATGGACTCTTCCACTTTAGTAACAATCTGGCTGGTGAAAATATCTCCTACCTACCAATTGCAACAATGGGCTCTAGTTTTCGTCCTTCTTCTTTTTTAGTTTTGAAATTCTCCAATAGGATTCAAACACAGGTTGTCCCTACTTTTTGGAAAGAAGCGAAAGTAGAGTGCAGCCTTTGTTTGCCAGAGAGACTTTATAGAGAAATAATCATAGAGGAATAAAATCATCGCCATTTGGGACGTTTTGGGACGTTCAAAGATTATTTCCATTAAAAAAAAATGATGGTAACTGCTTCTACGCCTCAAGCCTTTCTGGCTTGCGAAAGACTTCACTTTCAGAAAGCGAAGAAATCTGTATTTCCATGAATGATTTTATCCGAAGGTGTTGACCAGGTTTTATGTCAATCCAGCATGACACAGCAGAAAAAGTTGGTATTTAACGTATTAGGGCACGACCGACCGAAAAGTGCCTTACAGAGATGCATTGGACGTATCTATAAATAGATAAAGATGATATTGCTAATAAACTAAGCTGCTGCAATCTACCTAAACTAGTGAAATACCAAAGTTAAGCAGGAACAATTTTGAAATAGGTTCCCCTTTTATCTGATACGATTTTCCTTTATATAAAAGATCTGAACGATTTACAGAATATGTGCGCACATATTAAGGCCAAACTGGTGGGGAGAACATTAGGGAACCTTGACCAGCTGTGGGAGGCAGAGATGAGTGGAGCAGTATTGAAGCAGCACACTTTAAATAACTATCTCGAACAGCTTGACCAAACGGCTCATTTTTCTGAAGAAAAACATTGCATGCATTGTTGTATAGCATCAACCTATACTAAAATGACAATGTGCAAATTAGTTCATCCGTTTTCTACCTATTTAGCAAAAGGAATAATGGTTACCGAGCTCATGTTGTGTTTTTCACCTTTTACATGTCCGCCGACACTTGTCTTATTTCAAATGTTTTTCGATTCGAGGCCTTCTCAGTCGATTGGTGGGGATGCTTTGTTTACAATAAAAACCTGTACTGGAATGAACTCATATTTTGTGATCTTCTAAAATCAATTGCCCATGACCCAGCCTAACACGAATTTTCATTGAAATTCATTGAGAACCTTTGGAGACTATATGAGGATAGACAGTGAATTTTTGGAGATATTGTGTGGTGTTTGCAAATAGCAACGATCTTGTGAAGTAGCTGTGCATGGATCCACCCCAACATTTGATTACTTCTTCCATAACCCAAACTGCCACAACATTTCATTTGAATTCATCGAGAACTTGTAGAGATCCCGTTTGGAATGACAGAGGGACGGGCGATTACAAGTGAATATGTATACCTCTTCCAACTTTGTTATCAGTTGCAACTATCAAATCGATGTTCTTGTAAGAAGTATCGATCAGTTAATAATCAATTATTCGATAGATATGAATGTTATTGTTTGTAATGTGGATGCAACGAAATACCTCTGTAGCTGATGTTTGAGTCGCAATTTGGATTTTTCTTATCTCAACCAACTCAGATATATTGTATATGAAAATCCGTGCTTCGCATAAACGAATCACCGTAGCCTGCGCAGGTAATAGAACAAGTTATTTTTAAAAATCATCTAAAATCGTCTAAAAAAATAGATCTATCTAAAATTATTTTTAAAAATGACAAAAAAAAAGAACAAAATCAAGCAAAAAAAACTTTCTTATATGGTGCCCAATGGTGTGCTCATGCACATTTTCAAGGTTGTAGCCCCCAAAATGTGACAAAGTGCACTGTCAGATAACCATACACCCATACACCTACACACTGACTCACGGATTCTCAAAGAGAAAAGAATCTGTGGCCCACTTGGATGATTGGTCGGGTAGGCTATTTTGGAAGCTACCGTGATTCAATATTAGTAAAATTGTGAAACAGTTGATTTCGCGAAATCCTTCAAATTTGGTTTCACAATCGGTATACTAATGGTTAACATGCTTGTAATGCTGACCATTACCACTGTGATGGGTTCGATCCTCACTCAGTGCCCCGCTACTGTTGCCCTGTGTCAAACTTAGCTAAACTTTGTTGGTATCAATTATATTCTGCTTCAGTATTTACAGTGTACGTACAGCTTGGTTTGACACAAGGCCACGGTAGTAGAGCAATCTGTGAAGATTGGTTAGCATCACAAGCTTGTTAACCATTACTGCTCTGTTTGTTAAACTAAGGATTCCAGGAAATCACTTGAGTGTTGGGTATTTCACAATATCCTTAAGGATTCAGTGAAATTACAGAAATTTTGGGGTATTTCACAAAATCCCTGGGGAATCCATGAAATCGCCAGTATCACAATCATACTGTTACTCATACACTGCAATTCGCTCGCCAAAACACGTGGATGATTTAAAAACTATATTTACTCAATCAATCTTTGATAACCTATTACAATAAACACATGCACTCCAACATAAAACACCATAGCAAGTGTTGTTAACAGTGCGTAACTGAGGAGAGTGCCGGAGTAATGAGACTTGCTGTCTCTTAATCTCCAGCTAGAGCCACCAGATACAGGGGAGAAATTTCAAACAAGTCCGTAACAATAATACTTACGTCAATCAGTGGCAAAAAAAATCTGATTTTGTAGTACACTCTCCTCCCCTTCAGTTATCTCGACGCCTCGTTCTCCCTCTGCCGTTTCTCTCACATTTCCCCCACTCCTTTATTCTTCAATTCTCTAACTGTCACCACTACTTGATTTGATCCCATTTACTCCCACTTCGACGCTTCATCAATACTTCTCTCACTAGCCTCCCACTCCTTATTCATTCATTCTTCCTTACGTTCGTCTTTCTTTCCTTTCATAATCACATCCGTGTGTATATATATTCACGTGTGCTCTCCTTAGCACTGTGTGTATTTTGCATGTCGCTTTTGTTACAGTAAAAGACTGCAGCAAGAAAAAGAAAAAAAGAAATCCGTTTTTTCGCACTGTTCCATATTATCAACCAATCCGATTCCTACAACGACTAAGTCGTTGTTGTTGATAGAAAAACGGAATTTACAAGAATCGGAACGAAAATCATGTTGGCTTCAGCAACCACGAATCTGCTCAGGAATCTTCAGAGAACTGGCATCAGGAGAGTCCCCTGTTCGAGATGCATTGCTGAGCGGACATTCTCCTCCCCTGGTGAGTGACAAACTTTTTTTTAATTACGTCTCATTTTGACGTTGAATTCAGTCTTAAACGCTTCATGTTCTGATTTTTTCAATCTTAAAATTTTCGCACCAATATTCTTTCATTCATATCAGCTACGATTTTGAGATATAAAAGAATTCGATTCAACATTTCGTCAAGATTATACCTTGAATTGTCCCATAGTTCATATTCTCTAAATGTATCTATCTATGGAATGTGAAAACGTAATCAACAACAATAGTACACAACCAAACTGTGTTTACGTCTTGGGGACGCCACTCACACGCATACAAGTGAGCACGCACATGCACGCACATACACATACACTCGGCCACGCGCGCACACACACACACACACACACACGCACACGCACACGCACACACACATGCCAACTTGATCGCAAACACACACACGCACACTGACACGCATACACACATTCGCACAAACACTTACCTACACACACGTATACATATAATCGCACACATATAAACACACACTCACACACTGACACGCATACACACATTCGCACAAACACTTACCTGCACACACACATGTATAGATATAAGCGCACACATACAAACAGGCACTCACACACTCGTAAATTCGCATACGTACACACAGACACACTCATACATATACACACACCCTAGTACGCAAACGCACAAGTACACACACACACACACACACACACAAAGGCAAGCACATGCATATGTATGTAAATGTACGTGTGTATGTGTGTGTTTGTGCATATGTAAATATGTTTGTGTTTGTATGTGTGTATGTGTCTGTGTGTGTGCGCCCGTCGGTATGTGTGTATGTGTTCCTTTTGGCATACAGCAAATACGTATGATGGGTATGCACTATGGGAATTACCTACCAACCCGAATGAACTAGTCTAATAGATGATTCTATCATCTCTGGGTGCCCCAACCTTGTAGTCTTGTACCAGACTTGACCAGTTTAGTAAATACTGCACGCCGGAACATCGGAAGGCCCTTACTAAAATACAATTGTTAGAGGGAAATTAATAAAATCTACGTTCACTGCATCTACTCCAAATGAATCACTAATTGTTCACAGGGGCGGATCCAGGATTTTGAACAGAGGGTGTCCATTTATTTTTCACTTTATATCTGATTAGACAATGGATATGATTCATTTTTGTTTTCATTAATTGTTTATGATGACTTGGGATAGTTTGAGTTTTTTATCAAAAAAATTCTTCCAGATATCTAAACTTAAAAAATGAAACTGTGCTTTGCCTAAGCCGGAAAGTGGGGGGTGGGGTGAACCCATGGACCCCCCCCCCATCATGAGATCCTCGCCTTATTCACGTGCACCCATCGCGCAAAAGCGTGACAGAATAAAAGAAAGCTATGTCTTCCTCTATCTGTATTCTGCCCGGTCCGGTACTGGGATTCCTGACCCCAAGGACATTTGGGAACTCTTTGGTTACGGGGGGGGGGGGGGCAGAGAGCTTGATTTGTCCGAAACTCAACGCAGATTAAGAACACAAATATGAATTTCCAATAAAATAATCATATCGATCGACGGAACAGAAATCACACAATATGCTACTTAAAAGAAGTATTGTTATTACCTTTCCTTCCAGCAAAAATAACGAGTGCCTGAATTTTTTCTCCACAGTTTTGCCTGAATTTGGAAGGGCAGTTTTTTTTCTCAACCTCTAGCTTGTAAGCTATGTCTGGCACTCCAGGCAAGCTGAACTTTTGCTCCTTTTAAAGAATAGTATTGTCTGTTTTGTTTACTGTCAGCCATGAGAATTTCAATTGCTAATTGTTCCTTTAAATTCAGCAGAACAGTAAATATCTGTCAGGTATTACTGAAAAACCCGTCTTTACATCTGAGGATTTTATCATGTGAACCACGTTCATTCTGTTCGATTCATTAACTTTCCCATTTTCCTATATTATTTGTCAAGTCTTACTGTCTCAGACACATGACAGACGCCCTCTAGCACTAGGCGTTCTGGGCGATTGTGCATGTGGCCGGTACCTTGAACACTCAAATTTACTTGTAGACAAATAATTTGGTTGATCAGCTTTCTCATTGATTCAAAAACTGAAAAAATGTTCATGAATCTTATCTTATCACGACCATACTATAACTTTATAAAAGCAGTTGTTCATAAGTACAGTCAACTGGTCGTTTCTTAGTTATGCAATGATAGACAGACAGATGGACTTCTAGTGAATTACAGTAAGAGCAACATAGAACCCGTTAAAATTGTCCGGTAACATTTTACCGTATTATGGTAATGCACTATCAAAATTAACTACAACAGACTAACACTAACAACCGAATTTGGATCTTTGGGTCAATTCAAACCAAAAGTTACTGAGCAAAAGTGGGAATCGTGTCAGTTTTAAATGTTGGTGCTAATCTGCAGCGATCAGAGGATGAAATATATTACTGATTTTTGTCTACAAAAAGTGGGGATCGCATTATATTCGAGGTCATCTTGTACTCAGGTAAATACAGTAACGTATCATATATGATATTCATGAAATTAACAATAATTTCAATTCATCCGTAATTTGCTTGTGAAAATGATATACTATTTCCGGTGACAAGGACTTTTCCTGCTTTGTTATCTTTGTTATTTTATTTATCAATTAGGAACATCTGCACAGAAAGTGACAATGTTTTTTATATAGTTTGATGAAACTTCAGAATTTTCAAATTATCTAATTGTGTTGAGACAAATCTATTGCAGAAAGAAAGGAGAGATTACTTTGTGGTACCCATCTTCTCTCCGAAATGAGACCACAAGTTACGAAGGATCAAATGTAAAATCCAGACTCCAAAATTGATTCAAGTTAAAATCAAATCAAGAGCAAAATGTAGAATTCAGACCCCTTTAACTACATGAAAGAATATTGTGAAGGAATGGTATCACAAAATTTGAATCAAATTAGATTTTGCTTACAGTGTAACCTGAAAATGAACGCCTTTGACTTGAATCGAATTAGGAGTCCAGATTCTAAATTTGATCCGTTACCAGTAACAGAGAAGAATCTTTAACCTGACCTTACTTTGCAAACCATTGTGACATGTTAGGGACGAAACCTCAATAAAGAATACAAACTGAAAAAGCTAAACTTCGGAAAACTTTTAAGTTCTGTGAACGTTCTTCTCGATTGTTTTTCTTTGAAAAATGATAGAGGCCAAAGTTTTCGGGGCTTAGGAGGAATCGGTGGAGTGAATGACCGATTCAATAACTTGGTGTGTGTGAATTATAAAACTTTGTACGCTCCCCTTTCGATACGTGCAATTGGCACATCCTGAGCGTAGCTGATAAGCGTAAATATGCGTACGTCTACGTACCTATCAACCTACTCGTCTAGATATAGTGAATAACAATCACTCATTTTTTATTATCTTTCGATGAGTATATATTATGCAGTATCTAACAAGTGAGTCTCTCAAACTGCTGATAATGAGTTCAAAATTCTCTGGATGTTCTACAAATGTAGCTTTTATATCCGACGAGGTCAAGCTTAGTAAATATATATAGTAAATTCTCGTTGTAACAACACTCGTTTTAACGAGAATATCAAATGACAAACGATTTCTAACGGCGCGTTTGTTTTTATATTCTTGGAAGACTATTGCCTAGTTTTTTTTCGTGCAAATTAAAAAGTTCGTAATTTGTACGTTGTACTTTTTGATTCGCATTTCGAATTTTCAATCCACCCGTGATGATGGCAAATTCGTTATGATATCGCTCCCAGAGGGTGCCGTGATAAGTGGAATTTACTCTATCTATTCAACAATTAATTATATTGATATTTACCCACCTAATTTTATTTTTCATCAATGTGGAAATCAGTTTAAAATCAACGGGAAATTAATCTATCTTCCATTCAGGAGATGTTACGTAATCATCTTCCTGTTGGGTAACTCTAAAATTTCACGATATCTATAAGGCACACCAGTTTATTTTACTCTCTCAGAGCATAAACAACCAAAGTGTGTTTACATTTTGGGGCTATAACATACGTATGTACATTAATACATACATATGTATGCATATGTGTATGTGTGTTTGAGTTGTATGTATGTGTGTAAGGTGTGTGTATGTGTGTGTATGTGTGTGTGCAGCACCCTACTTCTTTCGTACACAGCACATATGCACAACACGAACGCAATACAGGGACTACCAACCAATCAAAATCAATTAGTTTTATAGACCATTCGATCCCTGCCTCATACCGAACCAAACCAAGCTTAGTAAAACGAACCAATCCGGAATTCGAAAGCCTTGATTAAAATCAAAATATATGAAAAAATAATGGCTATCACTGACCTGGATGTGTAGCTGTTTGGCAAAGCCGGCGAGGCACCCCTGTATCCATGATGGTCTCCAAACGTATTGAGCTCTTCTTTCCTTTGGAAACCTTCAGCATGGACAAGGGCAGTATTGCCAACTCAAAAAAATTTTCCGGTTAGATTGACAGCAGAATTCACCGTGCTGAGAATTTTGAAAAAATAAATAGTCAGAAAATGCCAAAATGGCCAAAGCACCAAAAAAAGTGTTAGACTGGTCGAATTCATGCCCCAAACGCCCCAAATGTTTGAGCAAGCCCGCGCAGATTTAACGCTTTTTCACGCTGCCAAAACAAGAAAGCGCTAAATTTTGCACGAGAAGTGCCAAACTGGCAACAATAGTTTAGAAAAGAAGGGGAACTTGGTCACAACACTTACTCTTTACTAAACACCCTTTCATAGCAGCTCAGAGTCCTGAAGCTGTTAACAATGTCTGTCAAGACAAAAAGAGTCATGCATCACCAAGTGCATTCTCGTTTCAACAGAAACGAGATATGATTATATGAACAAGCTTGGCTGCTGCAGGGCCAAACTCCACTTCCTTTTGTCTCGATAGACAATGTAAAGACACCAAGTTGATCTCTCCGGGGCGCAACCCTGGGTTAAGCCTATGGAGATCATTGGAGCCCCTATCCTCGGCTTGGCTGATGTAGTCCAAGGGAAAACAGAGCACGATAATTTGATATCACCATGGCTGTAGGAGCTAAATGACGTCAAAGTTTGCACCTAACCGTCTTTAAGGAGTCCCACTCCTTGCTTGGGGATCAGAGTTGTCCCAATATATATATATATATATATATATATATATATATATATATATATATATATATATGTGTGTGTGTGTGTGTGTGTGTGTGTGTGAGTGTGTGTGTGTGTATATATATATAGAGAGAGAGAGAGGGAGAGAGAGACACACACACACACACACACACACACACACTCCGCTTTATAAATGTTGATTGCTATTGGGCAATATATAAATGCTTGAGTAGAAAAAACAAACACTGTGATGAAGCTTCTGTAATTTTAATGCTAAGCGATTGAATTTTTCTCTTAGAAAGGTTGTAGCAATTGCTGACTGAGCCAATAAGCCAGAAAGTCAGACCATAGATATGCTGGTTCAATCTCCAGTGGTTTAGAGGTTCTTTCCTCCAGAAGCTCATCCCTTCCAAAGCCCCCAACTTTAAAAGCGCTTTCCTCTGCAGGATCTCTCATTTAACATTACTATCATGGCAAAATTTCTCCCTTGTTTCGATGCATCTTTGTCTTCCGGCGAAGTGAAATAGAATTCCACGTTCTGATGGCGTAATAATCAATTGTCGCTTTAACTACATCAGATTCATGAAAGTTGTTGGAGGAAATACTTCATGGAGATGTTGTGAGATGATTTGTCAGATAGTCAGTGCATCTAAAAAATAGAAAAAAAAACAACCTAGAAAACGCTCTGAGAGCGTATACCTTTGCCAACGGTCTTCACTAACTAAACACTGAATAAAAATACAGTATAAAAAAGGAAGAGAACTTTAGATGTACAAATATTGAATGACTTTCTGTGAAATTTAGATTTAGTCTCTCATTATTAACTGTCCCTTTTAAACCTGTTTTGCTGCAGTACTTAAAAAACATGTCTGAATCTAAAACAAACGCCTGGATTGACACCAAAATCTAATCAGTTCTTCTGCAGCCAATCTTGCTGAGTCTTCAACAAAATCTCATAGAAATCAATTGAAAAGTTTCAAAGATATTGTGTGGACAAGCATACTGGAAGAATAGCATGGATGAATGCATGAGGAGTCGAAGAAATCATAGAAACGACTAGGAAACTCAAATGGCAATGGGTTAGCAAAAATGAAAGACAGATGATGTACATCGCGACTCACAACATGGATCCCCAGAGATCAAATGCAGAACCGAGGGTGGCGGAATATGAGATGGCGAGACTAACTGGACAGGTTCAGAAAATATTGGCTCCACGACGCCCACGACAGAAAGGTGCAGCGAAACCTGGGGAAGGTCAACGTCCAACGACTGGCGATAAAAGGATAATAATGATGATGATGATGAAAAAAGTGGGTGGTGCAGCAATTCGTTTAGTTCCCCTCTTACCACCATTTCACTCTTCACCCTTCCCAGCTGCTTCTCTTCAAATTCTTTACGCAGACTCTGATGAAGACGATAGTTGTAATGATGCTGATGCTAGCTGTAACAGCTGTATATTAAGCGTCTGCTTTCTTCGATTTTTTTTTCATTCAGAGATTTTCGCAAACGGAAAAGAGATTTTTTTTTATGGTCAACCTCGGTATATGCGTGCTGACTAAATTTGACTGAATATCAAAAACCAATTATTCCCTGTGAAAAGAATCACAGATATACAAGGTCTGTCCATAAAGGAACCGAACTTTCAAAACCGCGTGTCAATGATACGTCTTTGAGTGCTCCAAACTGAAATGTTATGTAACAGTGGTTTAGACCGTTCGCATAAAAAAACTGCATTAAGCTACGTTGGTTAGTTTTTGAGCTACATGTGCTCTGGGTGAACGTGTGTAGTGTGCTTAGTGCATTTCCCCTAATTTTAACAATGGAGCATCTTGGGTAACAACATGTTGGTATGAAAATCTGTTTCAAATGGGAAAATAACTTTTTGGAAATACTTCTAATGTTGCAACAAGAACATGGGGAGGATTGCTCAAGCCCCATTTTCTCATTTGGAACATGGCAATGGCACGCGTGGTATCAGCGTTTCAAGTCGGGAAGATCATCAACCGAAGATGATGCTAAATCTGGACGATCTTACACGTTGATGGACGACCACATTGAAGACGTGCGTGGTGTGATTCATGAAAATCGTCTCCTGACTGTCCCCTGAGGTAGGAATCTGCAGAAGTTCATGCACGATTTCAGAAGAAAAACTGATGATACATAATGTTACAACAAAATTTGTATCAGGTCTGATGACTGATGGACAACATTTTTGGTGAAGCACGAGACGAATCTCGTCCCCCAGCCGCCTTATTCTCCGGATTTGGATCCCGTTGACCCTGAGCAGTCAATTTCAGGTAGAATAGATGCGACAGAATATATATGAGATTTGAAATGTTGGTTTAATCATAATCCAAACCAATACTTAATCACACACGCACACAAACAAGCACACTTGTCTAACCACACTCATATATATATATATATATATATATATATATATATATATAGAGAGAGAGAGAGAGAGAGAGAGAGAGAGACAGACAGACAGACAGCAGACAGACAGACAGACAGACAAAGATAAATAGAAAGAGAGGGGGAGAAAGAGAACTAAAATATTGTAAATAATGATATGACCATTGGTACGAATGACAGCTACAGTGTCATAATAACAACGCATGCTAGAGTTATATAAGGGAGTAAGCCAGAGTATTTCATATTGTTGCGTCGATTGACGCACTAATCGACAAGAAGAAAAAATCGTAACTTTGGTGAGGAATAAATTGTTATGATCAGAAGACTAGTTCAAAACTAGCGGTTTGCTCACGTTCAGTTATCGTGCGTACTTATCAGCTGTGGTCCTCCGATGGAAAATCACCCACTGCCAACACGGCATTGGGTGGCCAAAACTTATTGATGCCAGAACGAGATTTCCCCTCTAAATACGGGCCAAGATAAGGGCTGGTGTGGCATAAATTGCAGGTATTTTCAAACAAAGTGAAGGGAAGAATATGCCCAAACACGCAGTACATCGGTATATGTTGCATACGGAGCTGTGGAGCCACGGGCCAGCCACAGTACCCTCCTTAACCAATACCCATCACTGGAAGTGTCTTCTATGGAAACGCAAGCGTCGGATCTGGGCCATGTATCAACTAAAGAAGGTCGACTGGTATGAGCGTCAATTCCTCCTAAATAAGGAAGCGATGACACCAGAATACATTGAGTCCTATGATGGCAGTGGTATCTTTAAGTAGAACAAAGCGCCCTGCCACACTGCACAAGTAGCCTAGCGGTTAACAGTATGGACAGTTGAGGTTCAAATTCTGGTCGAAGCTGTACAAGTTCTCTTCACACGAATGTCCCCCACGAAAGGCATAAATTAATCTCTTCTTCTAGTCCAGCTATGGATAAAATTGCCGGGAAGATTGGGAGGTAACCATTCCAACTGAAGGAAAACATTGATTCCAAACCAGGCATTAGAGCCTCCTCAAGGCGGTTGGATGCCAACAATCCATCTATTTCAGTCAGTTCATATCTATCTGTCTAATGGTCTTTCAGCTTCTAAGACAACAGCTGACAAATGCATTTTCCCCTCTTGTTGTATTACATCGACTTTATCGAAGAACGTTCCAAGTTCCTTGATCAATGAGGGTTTTTTTTTTCTATCGTTATTACCATCACCATAGCAACAAACATCGTCTTTGGATAAAAAATGCAAAATTATTTCACACCATTGCCCAATGCTACTTAGCAAGCCGTTAGCGTCTTCCAACATCTTCAATCGATATTATTTCTTCTGGCCAATATTATGCAACAGTAATCAATGAATTTCCTTCAAGTCACATATATACACAGCATTGGTCAAAATTGATGTCCCGTTAAGGAAAAGTGGTGCTTCGAATGAAGGGCTCCAATTTCTTTGGCCCACATTTTTGGCCATTGATGCTTATAACCAATATATATATATATATATATATATATATATATATATATATATATGGCCCAAAGTGATCTTCGGCCAAGGAAATCAGAGCTTTTGCCATTTTTTCAAAACATCAATTTGTCTCGGCCAGATATCATTTTTGACAGTCGCTACATACATAATCATATATTCATACCTACATCAAAACTGTAAGCATACCCCTTTAGTATCAGTAGTTGATGTTCGGGATCTGATAAAAGCCATGATTTTGTATCCTGATTTTCAAGGTAAGTAGAGTGTTTCAACTTGGAAGATTGGTGCAATAGAATCATTGGAGTGCATTAACTTTGACCCTCATATTTCACAGTTTCTTAAGTTCCTGGGCAAGGTCCTGGTATTTTTTCTAATTTTCTGCTTTCCTTCGTCTTTATTCTGAGGTCTGAGAGCTCAGTTACGTCTAGAATCTGGTAAGTCTTCTTTTCCTTGTTTATTATGATCCATACACCTGAATGTGCATTTTACCATAAAATTGTGAAACTAGTATCAAACTAAGTAAATATTAAGTATATTCTGCTTTAGTGTTTACAATGTATATACAGCTTAATTTGACAGAAGGTAACTCTTGTGAATGTTCAGTACTACACTGCATTGGCTTGGCCAGGACAGTCTCAATCTTTCCTCGAAATCCAGTTTTTCAAAACTGACCTCTTGTTTTTAGGCTCTTCTAAGTGTGCTAATTATCATGGGCACGGTCCTAACCTTCATTATTACCCCATGAATGTGTATGTTAATGCCAAATAGTTATTGTGGGAAATTACGTGACAGAAATTCTCCTCAAATGTTCAAGACTTTTTTTAAGTATCCTGTACCGCTATTTACTTTCGTTGAGATTTCACGCCAATAGCAACTAATACCAGTACAACAAATTTAAGAATGAAGTCGAAGGCCAAGATTACCACGGTGTATTTTTGTTGTTTACTTCCTAATATTTATCCACTGTACGTGTTTAGAATATATTTTCGTTGATCGTTTATCACTCAAGAGGACCGTTGCTAATCTATCTTCAATTTAAACGGGTAAGTTGTTGCATTTGATGTTTTCCAACCATTTGAGGTCATCTTGCCATATAATCAAGGCCAGATAAAGCTAGTGCAGGGTCTGTAGCATATGTTACAATGAGGCCCAAAATCAAGAAACTGAACAGGAACATTAAGACACAGACATCTTTTACTTGCAAAGTTATAACATTATTTCATTGGATATACAATGACAAATATGTATGTCATTTCAGTAATAGTATTACTTTGTGTCTCTTTTGATGTTTCTGCAGTGGATATGACTTCAGTCTCCAATGCCTGTATATTTGTGTGCTGCTTCCATTGCCCCGGTCGGTCTTTCTGTCAGAATAATCCATCAAAGGGGGCGGCAGACCTCTTCAGCTATCTCGGGAATCTGCTAGGAGAAATAAGCTCCAGTAAAACCCACGACCTTGGGATATTTCTCCCATCTTTCCAACTCGATGGACATGGCATGCAAAAATTTGCTTTAAAGGGTAACACCGACAGAGCGCACGTTGCACCTATCAATAAAACTCGATATTCACAATCCCTGCAGACTTGAGACCTGAAAAGATGTTGAAATCCCCCCCCTGGATCTCCCAAAGTATCACGTATCACAAAGATGCCACGTTCCCATTTATTACCGTATCAAAATAATAGCCCCAATTAAAGGTGATAACTGGCTAAAATTGCTAACCTCGAATACCCTGTCATTCATAAAAGTAGAAGGTAGTATAGTACTATAGTAATAGAGCTAGTGAAGAATCTCTGAAGCAGAATTGATAGCTTGAAAGCATTTAGCGCGGGGCTCTTGAAATTGTGGGGTCTGTAGCATATACTAATTTTGCTACATTTTGATTCTGGCTTTCCAAATGGTGTGGACATTGAAACAGAGCAAATCAAAGAGCAAAGTTAAAAAGTAAAAAAATCTTCTTTGCAAAATCAATCTTATAAAACTTCAAAACTACGGAATAGAACGCAAAGAAATTATTACATTCTATTAGTAACTCGCCTACAGAGTCAATAATTGAACAACTCTGGCGTCAAAATTTGAATTCCATCGAAGAATAAATAATGTCAAAATAAATTCTATTTATTATATCACTGGTCGTTTCGATTTGAAAACATTTAAAATAGAGTTAAGAACAAACACCTGGAAATATCTAGATTCTAAAGAACCCAAGTGTTATGGATAAAGCTATCAAAATATTGTCCCCAATAGGTAAAAAAAGCGCGGTTTTTTTTTTCGAAAAAAGCAAAAAAACAAAACAAAAACAAACAAAAACAAAAAAACAAAATAGACAGAACGGTATGGTTAAGAACACTGGAATACACAAACCAAGTCATAAGCAAATACACATACATATAAAAAAAAAGAATAAAAACTGTTCGTCATCTTTGATGGCTACGGCCGTTCAACTGATCTACAAAATAAAATATTTGCAATTTCAAACAATAGATTACTCATTCATTATTAGTATACCTGAAGAAGGTTGTAGAATAGATTGGTCGTAACTTTGTGCAACGCAGCACGAAGAATGAGTTCAGTTTTTGGAATGATAATAACTGTTCTGAGAATGTATAGAGAGTAAATTATCCACTTAAGAGAATTCATAAATTCAATGAAAAATGCCGAAACGGTTTTGTAATGGTTTCAGAACAATTACCCACCAAAAAGTTTGGGTTTTATGGAAATCGATATATAATGCTGTACACCTTAATGCCAAATAGTTTAGTAACTTCTCATCTTTTTTTAGCATTTCCAGTTGTTCCTGGAGGCAAATGTCCACAGTGACAAATGTCTACTGGGGCAAACGTCCTCGAAGGGAAATAGTCCTTGGGGAGCAATTCTACTTGAGTCATATAAAAGGCATCGTTCGTTGTGGAATATATCCCTCTTCTACTTTAGCGTTCTTCTCTGACTGAATCTACTCCGATAACTCACCTTTTGAAGTGCCCAAGCTGGGGAAAAACATAAGCAATCGCTCAGGGCACCAATGCTAGGGGGCCACCTAACATATATATACAATCATTAGTTTAGCTCAGTTGGTAGAAGAGCTACCAAGCATTTCTGCATTGGTAGGTAGGGAAATGTTAATTTATACATCCGTTTGGTTTAACTTGACGGGATGGACAAACCGTTAATCGTTTTGTCCCCTAAATTTGATGAGGATTGTTCTTGTTACGGGGGTTATGAAGTGAACTCCAGTCCAAGTTGGAGCAGACAACAAGAGAAAACCCCTAAATGTGAAGTCAGATTTTTCAGGAATATCCGCCAGTTAATCGAGTTCTTTTGTGGTGAAATTAAGAGAAACAATCGCCTGGGGAAATTCTCATGACTTTTTATTCCTATATATTTATTTTTCTCATTCTAAAACATAAACAAATTGATAATACTATACTTTAAAGGGCTCCACATTCACCTTTCTGGGGGACCAGAAATCGTAGGGCCGTCTCTGATAGTAAGTTTATTCAGACTTATCAAATGTTTAGTGTTGAGCGTTATTTATTGTTATTGAATGATGTAGAAGCTGTCTCTCCTAGTGGAATCACCAATGTATCCATAGTTAGTAAGGTAAATTCTTGCAGTTGTAGCTGCAGTATGTTTCGGAGGAATGTTATGTCAGGTAAATACAAAGTATCAATGGAGTAGTAGGTAGTAGGGTAATTTTTCCCAGGTATTTTTTCCAGGCTGTAAAGAGTGTTAATGCAGGTGGATACGAGCAAGTGCATTAATATTCAAATGTTAGACAAACTGGTTGATAGATAGATAAATAGAAATGTCAGGTCAGTCAATCCAATTCTAAATGGTCACTTAACCAACGTCTTTTGGCAACATGCCATGTTGGGGGTGTTCAATTGAAATTTGGAAAATGGGTGATCTTTTAATAAGTTACATCTCTGGTCTTTTGTTGGGTAGTCATCACAGTAAAAAATCTGAATATTCGCACAACAACAGAGAACACTGCCAGATATAAACTAAAGAACCGATATAGCATAAACTTATATTGAAAACTGGCAGCATTCTTATGACCTCTTTAGGGGGAATTAAAATAAAAAATTTTTTCTTGACATAATAAGCAGTGAACTTTTAAATTTCCTGCACTCTTGCTCCATTGGTGCGACCTCTACGTGCAACTCATACATAGCCAGCCAGCCAGTCAGTCAGACCAACTTAAAAACTGAAGAAATCTATTTTGGTAGTTTTGATGACAGTTTTGGTGATATATTTTGCCGACAGTCTCTGATACTTAGATTAAGTCGAAAATATCATTCAAAAATCACTGACACTATTGCATGTTAATCTCCGACTCTGTGACCTTATCTCAGTGTTTTTCTTTTGTTGAATCATGGGCAAAAGCAGTTTTTCTATCTATTCAGTTGCCACGGGACCAAACGTAAATGTCTACAACGTTATCAAGCAATTGACCTTTTTTTTAAATGATTACGACGTAAAGTAGTACAATGTCAGTTCTCATGCAGAAATGACAAAAACATTTCGGTGTTTAATCCTGTGGTTAAAATCTGGAAATTGTTTTTTTAATGTCAGTGATTTGAAAAAAAATGCTTAAGGATTAAAAATCTGGATACCTACCCGGCAACTGAACAGTTTTTTTTGTGTTTTTTTTATAACAGTTTTTGGCTGAATGCTGCTGAAGGAAAATATTCAACCGACAGTTAGCAATGGCCTTATTTTGACCGACCCACTTTAGGATTAACAAGAAAGATAATTGCAGAAACAGGAAACATTCATGGGTACATTAGAGATACGGGGCATATTGTTCTGCAATTGGTTGGCTAGCTATTTGATGCAATTTTTTTTATCAGCTATAAGGAAGTTCTTCACGATGTTTTGTGATTTGAGGTGTTGAAAGTATACAATTTTCATTTATGGTGTTATCTTTTCTCAACTTCTGAGAATCGAAATTATCTACGTATAATGTCTTGATCTATCATGAGTTTTGCACTGTTGGATATTACTCTATTGTATTTACACTTGGTATTTTTTGCGTATTTTGAATGGGATGCTGGAATGTTTCTGTGGGAAGGTTTAACCCTAGAGTTTAGGATAAGTTGGACCATTTCGGTTAGTTGGTCCAACCTGCTCCATGAAATCTTATTTGTATAGCTGATCCATGTTCAATCATCTAAGTAAGGCTTCTATAGTTGTCACTGAAAGCATTAGTTATGTAGGAATTACACGTCAATTTTGCCTTTAGGAAACCTAGCCATAGGATCATCAGGTGTAAACCTTCTTTCAGGTAAAAACAGAAAATATCGACGCAAGACGAATCGTGCGAGACGTATAATCTTTGATGATACTTTGATTCAAGCACATTGTGGGAGAAATCTATGGGAGATGTTTCGAAAGATCAGCAGAGTGCCAGACAACACTGATCCAATTCAGAAATACTGAATATCCGAGAAGCGACATTTACTTGAGGTGTAAATTCAAAAGTCGAACTAGAAGACTAAGAAGAAAGGAGCAATGCTCCTGTGATCTGGAAAAATCTGGAAAATCGAATATCGGTCAAATATCAGTTAGACCCACATTCAGGCTTTTTTTTCTTAGTAAGGTGTGAAAACCCTTCCTTATAGAGAGATTTTGCTCTGGAAGAACCCAGTAAGTCTGCCATTCTCAAAGAAATCTCAACAGTTTTCAATTGCTTTTTCAAACTTGACTCTAACAGACTTAGTACAATTAACCACTTAACAGGAATATGAAGGTTTTTAAGAATATAGTGCAAGTGACCACTCACGTTAATGACATTGGACAGCTTTCAAGGGGATATCAGCTCTGATGCTGAAAATATTGCAGATATATGTTTGCACTCAGATTTTGATAAACATAGTGCCAGATATTGAAGACTGTGCTCTGCTGAGGACTCTACGAAGCAATATAACTGCAGCTCAATTAATTGGCAAGAATGATGAGCAGTTTGTTGTTAGACATTTAGGGAAATCCAGAAAATCCAAGGTAAATCTGTCACCTCCTCTCATTTCTGGAACATTGACAAAGAGAGTATTCTTAAGTACCTGCCTCTGTCCATCTTAGCTGGAGGTACCAATCGTGCAAAGCCATTCTGCATTTTCCTGTTGACTTAACAGCATTCAAAAGTCAGTGGATTAATGTAGTAATTCTGAATAGGCCCTACTTTGTATGAAACCAACTTATACCAGATTGTATTGGAATATTATAGAAAATAAAATACTAATTAGAACTAGTTAGTTTCTACAAAGATCAGTTGCCAAATTGAAAAATATTTTACCGGTTTCAGAATCAGAATTTGTGCTTTTCTTTCACTTTTTTGTCGCTGGTCCAATGCACCTCACATAATAGTTCAATGTACACCCACCGTTTGACAAATTGAACCTTTCGACCAACTTTTTTAAATCTCAATTTCCTCTTCTGCAACACTATTTGGGGAGGATTTGATACTGGCTAAAATTGAGCAAGATCACCTTGTGTAAAAATCTGGGATTTAGTCATAAGAGGTATTACTCGACAGTCAGAAATTTAAAAAACTGACCAACTGGTAATACCGTAATACCGTATTTTACGGCATATAAGACGCAGGTCCGTTTAAGACGTACCTCAATATTTGCAGGTATAATCTTGAAGAAATAAAAAGAAACAGCCCCCATTTTCCCTGGTCTTCATAGCCCTACACACTATCGGATTATTTCATATTGCACTTATTTATTCAAATCTTTATAAACCCCGACAGTGACTGGTTGTTCACAATAATTGCATTGCGCAGTAACATTAGTGTTCATGTCTCAAAAGTGTGTCTTATATGCTGTTAAATACGGCGACTAAAAAAGTTCTTGTCTCAGTCGCTGTGACCACATTTGTGTGAATCAGATAGATTAGTAGTTCTTGAACTTTCTACCGCTACGCCCCCACTTAGTGGTTGAACTTTGCCTTCGTGTCCCCCTCTCACCTTCTACCAAATGATTAGTTCGAAATAGGTACTACAAATCTGTGAAATGATTATTTTTCTTATAGATTATGATTATCACGATAGTATGTCAAGAGAAACGTCGCCTTGTAGGTGCCGTGGATATTTACTAAGTTTGGGTTTTGTGTGGAATAAGGTCAGAAATATAGAGTACCCAGTGACATTTGAAGTTACAACTCAGTGATGATGATATTGTTTGTTCTTGGAGGCTGAACCTACTCTACTGAGAGCTTGGCAACCTAGAGTGATTCCTGGTTTCTTCTTAGATTAGCAAGCTTTCAGTAGAGCAAGCCTAACCTTAAAGAACAAGAAAATCCCATTAGTCCTAGAAAGTTCCGATAGTCACTTATGGAGCTGAAATATGGAAAAAAAAAATTGACCCTCAAACTGAGAAGCATTCAACGTGCACAAAAGAAAATCATGCTCAATATACCGAGGAGAGATCACAAAACAGCACAGTTATTAGAAATCAAACAGGGGTCAGAGATATCACTGAACCCATCAGAAATCTCAAATGGCAATGGACTGGTCATTTAGCAAAGATATCAGACTTAGCTGGACATCACGACTCACAACGTGGATCCCCAAGGATCATATCCAAAACCTTGGCCGACAAAGTACAAGATGACGTGACGAACTAGTCAATTTTGAAAGCACTGACTCCGTGCAGTTCATGTTTGAGAGTTCTATCGGAATTTGGGGAAGGTCTGTATCGAACAACGGACATTGAAAGGCTGATGGGGTATTCAGTGATTTTAGCTCAATCTGATACAAGGCCAAAGGTGTAGAACACCCAGTGAGGATCGAAATCATTACATAGTAGTAAGGGTTCTTTTTTTCAACCAAGTTTAGATTTATGACATAACCTCACCTGCTGTGTACAAATGCTTAGTACAAGCGCCTTCGTCTCAGCATGATATATTGCTGTTACTTAAGTAATAGTTTAAGAGATGAATTATTGATGACAAAGACCATAATATGATTATTAGATGTGTTCACACCTTCCTCACTTACTCTTTATTTATTCATTCATTTTTTGAGATTTTGCGACCTAGACAGCAGAACCTTGTGACAATGGTTCGGGACCCTTACTGGGGAGAATCTTGAGCTATCTTACTGAGCATTACTTCTCAATATGTAGCCAAACAACAGGTTTAAAAGTTACCTAAATGTAAGCATCGTAATGAAGATACGCCGTCCAAATTTTACACGTACACGAATGTATTGACTGCGATGGGAGTTGGACGGTCTGCCTGTATGTTTAAAACGGCATGCAGTGTCGTTTGTTAACATGTTCGGCTTCCAAGTAAGAGCCAATTGGACTTTGAATGTCTTCACTGGAAACGAATTCTCAACTACCTTAACCACCAAACAAGCCAACTGAATAGTATAGCCACGTAAGAACGTCTGTTATGTTGACCTTTTGGAACTACGTAGCTATTTTTTATTTGGCGAAAAGATGGCTTCCGGAACGCTGACAGTTGAAAGCTATTAACCCATTAACGGCTGCAGGGCAGCTCAGTTGCTAGATGCAGTGGTAACTTCAATTCTACAGGGTGGCACAAAATAAGTTGAACTGTTTTTCTTTGTAAACAATCGACGCTTCCACTTCCAAACATAGAGACAAGAGAAAAAGTCGTCCGTAATTTTAACTGGAAGAGTCCATCGTATGACTGATGGACATTCGCAATTGATCCATTGAACTGCATTAACTGAAATTTCAGTCATCTGCTCTCAAGAGGATAAGAATTTGAAACAGGTTTGCCTATTTAGATGTGATTTTAAAATTTTCCGATTCTGGAAACCACTCTCATGTGCAAAAATTTCAAAACAACATTGGATTTCAAAACACAAAAATCTTAAAAAAAGCATCTAAATATTGTCAACACTGGATCCACGAATTCGAAAAAACAAAATCTCAAAATTTGGAACCCTGATTTGGAACTGTAAAATTGAGATTGTCTTTTTTCGAAATTGCCTTCTTTAGTTTGACAATAAAGCTGTTGATGTTGATTTTAATCTAATCTATGTCTCAGATTTGATTTAAACAATTTTTTCTCAAGATCTTTTACGTTAAAATCTCCCTCTAGAATCAGTGATTACACATGCCAAATTTGATTGCCCTGTATTCATGATTTTATGGTTTTATAGCGGGAAAGGCTAATAGATAGATAGACGCATACATCTATATACCATTTCAAAGCTCTATTTCTCCTCTTTTGTGTGTTGTTAGAATTTTACTTCTATTTTTTGTTTGTTTCATAGGGTATTGAAGCAAACATGAGTGAGCACGTTTTCTCGTGTGATTATTCTCCTTAGGTTTTTCGTGCTTTATATGTCAGCAGGTGTACACCAATGCAGGCCAGGATGAAAATTACTTCCGGCAGTTTGTCTACTCCCTCGATCCCAGCTTTTATTGTGATGGAATATATATATATATATATATATATATATATATATATATATATATATATATATATATGTATATATATATATATATATATATATGGTACGTGAATATTACTTTTTATTTTCTTTTAATAGTAACTGGCCTAAAAGATGGACCTCTGCAGAACTATGCAGCCAAAGAACCTGATCAACCATTGATAAAAACCGAAGTTCCTGGGCCTCGATCTCTGGCCCTCAAAGAAGAGCTTGGCTCAGTGCAGGTGAGTTGATCTTGAAACAAGCAAAATTGAGAATCGAACATATATTAATCAACCGACAGGCACACTGTAAAGAGATCAAAAGTGATCATACATGATGCATAGGAATGCATGAACATCGATTCATTAGTCCATTTATAAGTTTATATTTGTATTCATTACGTTGAACCGGCGAAATTGACTAATTGGCGAAGTTTTAAATTCATTAACAAAAATATAAATAAATATGTATTTTTAATTTGATCAAAACTTCGTTCAATCCAAACAATGGTAGAAAATATTTAACCTTAGGAGTATATTTAATCAAAGAGAAATCAAGCTTTTTTCACAATGAAAAAGTGAATTCCGCTAAATAAGCAATTTCACCGATTAGGCGTAATATATGGATTTTGTTGAGAGAATATGTCGTTTACCCAAGATATCGTAGCTGCTGATAATTCAATTTTCTCACCCGTCTTATGCCAACACTAAATATATTTACTAAGCGGGGAATAACGACTCTAGGATAGCTTCTTTAAGGAAAATCTCTCCCCAGGACATTGTCTCCAAGATTTGTAACCCCAATTGTTTCTAATGGCGATAAATATACCATTACCCTAATACTGACCACCACACCTAACCCTAAAATCGTCTCTTAAAAAGTCCAAATCACTAACTCAATGATATCATGTCCCCAGTCAAATTATCCTGACTCCTGTCTACTTGTCTGCCTTGAATGCCAAGTTCTAGACTCATCAACCTCTGATACCTACTGCCGCTACGAGGCAGGTCATATGACCAGCATTCAAACACCGAAAGAAATGTGACAAGGGTTACCATGTAACCACAGGGGTATCTGTATATCGACAGTTTACTTTTCATTCAATGATTACACAAGCCGGTCACTCTCTCTATGAAGTCATTTTTCTTCCTCTCGTTGCTGACTCTCACATTTTGGATCTGTTATCAAATATCTTTTTTCCAGGAAAAAAAGGAGCGCTTTATCACCCGGCAAATATACGATATTCTTTATTCATTTATTCTATTATTTATTTTTTTCATATTCTTATATTTTCTGTTGCAGAATTCTGGTGCAGTCGTGTTTTTCACTGACTATGACAGATCGCAAGGCAACTTCATTGCAGACGCTGATGGGAATCTACTTCTTGATCTTTACATGCAAATCGCTTCTCTGCCTCTCGGTAAGGCTTTCAAGATTTACACATCAACTACATTAACACACACACACACACACACACACACACACACACACACACACACACACACACACATATATATATATATATATATATATATATATATATATATAGTATTCCTTGGCTGATAAGACGCTATAAGTGGTAAGACTCTATCTTTAAGTAGCTCTTAGTAACTAAGTATTTTTCTGAAAAAAAATATTTGATTAGATAACTTACAGTACTCACAGACCACCATGACCATGTGGTGGAGTTCTCGCCTTCGGTTCCATAGGCCGTGGTTCAATCCACCGTCGAAGTGCTTGTAAATGATAGTATCTAAAATTTACCAAGGAGTTTTGGTTAGAATGCTTGTCTCACTGACTACCTGCAGTAGTGAGTTCGATCCTCACTCACTATTAAGGACCTGCCTAGTTAGTTCCTTGAGTAGCAGTACTAACCAATATCTGCTAATGGTCAGAGTTCAAGCCCAAGAGAGAAAAAGAAAAATTTTGAATGCCGATTTTCAAATCAAGTGGGCTCTCCTCCCTTGAAAGAATTACAGAACAGAATCTTCCTCTTTTCCTTCGATTTCGTAACGGACCAAACTGAGCTGTGTATACACTTTTCTTCATGGATAACTGAACGATTTCTCTACTTTCACTATGGATGGCCATCTGGTAATGCCAGGTGTCAGAAGTAACTTGGGCATTATATAGAGAGACTCCTGTTGCGATCCCTTTAATACTTCTAAGGGGAAGACCGATCTATTCACTACGCTCAATAATGCAAACCAAAAGTCACACTCTCTCCTGAAACCCACGACTGGCCTGGCCACGAGTGACAAGATATGAATCAATGAACTAAGGTTCACTAGAATATAAGAGAAAGATTTGAGACGATTCACTCTTACAAACACACAAACAAACTGAAGAGCAGAGAGAATTGTATTTTTATTGCTCTTCGTTCTGTAGTTCCTGTCTTACTTTTCTTTCAATAAAATTACCGTAATTTTTTGTCTGTAACTCTGGTTTTACTTTTTCCTGCTAGGCTACAATCATCCAAGATTAATTCAGACAGTCAAGGATTCAGATAATACTGTAAGTATGTCTTTCTTTATAAGATAATTGAACAACGTAGCATCAGTTCTCTTTCCTTTTTATCGTTATGCAATAGAATGTTGTTGCATAGGATTGCAGGAAATTTTCCTTGAAAACAGAACAGATTTTATAATTTGAACATGATATCCACAATGCTCTATGCCTGAGAATTTAGGGTCCGTATCATAATCCCGAATTTGTTTAGGCCAACATCGATTCTACTGCTATTCTATTAGCTGCCAAATCACTTTACATACTGCTTTGCTAATTACCCGGAAAAAGTTGAATGATTCGGAAACCAATTGAATTGCAGAAAAATTAGGGTTGGCGTAAATAGATCCGGGATAATGGATGCCACTGGGCAACTCAATACCATCCAAGATAAGAAATTAGACGGTTTAGACACAAAATGCCTTTGCATAACTGTTGGACGTTAAATGGAAAGAATATGTGCCAAATAAAGAGGTCAGGGGAAGATCATAACAGCTTTGCAGGTTAGGGCATGTCTTGAGGCTCCTCCACAACAAGACTTGCAGATTGAGCCATCAAATGGACACCAATAGACCAAAGGAAGAGAAGACATCCAAAATGACCAGGCGACGGATAATGAAGAGTGTATGCATAATCCTTTGCTAAGAGTTGGTAAAATTCAAATCTGATCTTTATTTTTTATTCAATTTGTTTTAATTTGATTTTTATCGTTTTGGTAGCCTCTTTTCAACTGAAATAGTTTCATAATGATATAAACAACAAAAATCAGAGGGCTGCGGACACAATGAACAGCCAGCCATCAGAACCCAACAGACATCTGCGGAAGTAATCTGAGATACGCTTAAAATATTTACATAAACTATGTGAATGTAACTGATTTCATATTCATAATAATATGACTGAGGGATAAAGAAATGCAGGTCTGATTTGTAGTTCAATGGAAACCGTTACTTGTTAACAAAAGCTTGAAGGACACCATCAGTATCCAGCCATTTAATATTATCTAGTGAAATGGTTCATTTAGTCCAATTCAAAGATTTCTCTATAAGACCTTGCACACTCATCCCAGCGCCACTTCCACTTTTCATAACAGTCTGCGAAGTTCCCTTTCAGGGTCATGATCAGCTGCATTCTCTTTGATCTCGTCTAGGGTCTTAAACCACTCGGAGAAAATCCAGAAGTCACCGGGATCCGAATCTGAATTGTAAGAGGGCTGGCAGATCTGGGCAATTAAAAAAAAAATACTCAAAAAATAGATACTGGACGCGACGTGTAAACTGACTCGCTCGATCATTGTGGATTTAGCGGTCCCACAGTACTCCAGATCAGTCAATGATGTACCATTGCTGACTGAGTAACTGCATGGGAGATTGTTTACGTATGCATGGTAAGGTTCTTCTTGATTGGTTGCCAAGTTGCATCAAGACTGTGCAACCGGTTCTCGAGATATTATTTCTGCCTCATCATTCCTGATAAAGCATGGAGCCACACAGCGGCCATAAGTGAAGAGCACAAGATCAAGTAATCAAATAATCAACAGTAGTATCAATTGTAATTCTGCAGATTTAAGATGTGCTTATTGAGGACTGTATTTTAAAAAAATCTGAACATTTATATTTTGAAATTAAGGAACCCCGATGAATATTTTGCAGTATCTAGAAACTGCATTATCATATTTGAGCAGTGTGATATTGCTGTTTAAAATTTTGTGATTTTACAATCCCAAAATAAAACATCAGCATCCATCAAGTAACTAAAAAACGCCCGGACAGTGCATAGCTTCGCCAACACCATTGTCACTAAAAACTGAACAATCAGGTAATAAATTCCAGAGAATGCCGAGACAAACGCTTGTAATATTTATTCATCAGATACATCCCTTTCAACCGTGACTCATTTCAACTCTTGATTATCTCCCTTGGGGCCATTACTGTCATTTCTGAGTTATTACATTTGAAAAGTCGAAAAATTGTCCTATCTTGCATTGTAACCAAAATCGAAAAAGATCCGCCTCAAAATTTAATCAATTATCTCTTGTATCTCATACCATCCTTTCGCAAATTGACATTGGAATTATTTGATGGCTTTTGTGTAGAGAGACCGACAAACAAACACACAGAAAAACAAGTCAACAGATAGACAAACGTGGGTGAATGCATAACGCTCATCCAACTTAGTTTATCATATGGTCTATTAATTGGATGTTCACCTTTGATAAGCGTTCCGAAAATCCTTATTTGCGGATCGAGTTTTGCATAGTTTGTGGAGTCCATGCATCGTTAGCGACAGAGGACGATGCAACTCCAGCTCTTGTGACGCCGTTTACCAGTGTCCTTGGTATCGATTTCCTCTTAGATTTTCATTTCTTGTAGGCATATTACTATACGTCTAGTAAGTATTTTTGTAAGTCCTGGTCTAGTTGATTTCTTCGTATTTTGCTGTCGAATGCCTCGTATATCAAAATATCAAAAATTGCTAGTCGAAGCTGAATGTCTCTCATTCTGTTTGGTCTGAGTTTTTGTCTTAGTCTGGCCAGTTTTTGGACTGTCGATAACTCATTAGACTGACAATTGATAAACAGCCGATCAGTCGTCGGCCAATGGAGAGGCATGTCGAAACAATTCAAAATTATAAGACGTGGACAGATGTTTTTGGTGATTCAATTATTTTTGACGAACTCCAATCAAAGTCGGAGGCTGGAGTTGACTTTGTTTTTGCAGCCTAACAATAACAAAAACAATTCCCACCCAATTTAGTTTGTTTGTATAGTAAAATTGAACTAAACTGATGCTTAAAATTAACATTCCCCACCGTGATTTGAAGTTTTACCGAATGAAATATGGATTTTGACCTGTTTTTTGTTTTTGTTTTGTTTTTGTTTTGTTTTTCCAATATTTCACCTCTTTTCTTAATTTTTCACAATTTTCCCTCTTGGATATCTATTTTCGCTTTGCTCGCCCTTATCCCAATGTCAACTGATGGGTTTGTGCGTATGAAAAGATACATCACGAGGGTAACGCTGCTTTTATGATTATTCAACTGAATGGGAGGAATCGTAGACCAGAGCAATCTGCTGGCTACAGCATTTTCAACACATCATAAATCAATGAAAGAAAGATTTATTCCTTGGCTAATGTTCTATCCTTCCAAAAATATATTAAAACGAACAGCCAGACAAATATGGCTGAAGGAAGGATTTGTAAGCAAGAAGAATGAATCTGCAAAATATGGCAACGCAACCTAAACTCAAACTAAACGGCTGAAAATTTCTTATTCACTGCAACAGACGACACGTCAGAAATCCAGTAAAGAAAGACAGAAAGAAAGAAGAATTGAAATGAAAAAAAGATAAAAAAGAAAGAGATAATTATTCCTTGACGTATGGCATACCCTTCTACAAAATGTTAGCGAAATTCATTCAGAACATTAGAAGATATGGTAGAAACGGACAATGATGAGTAAGTGAAGGAATCGGAGACAAGAAAAATAAATCTGCAAGATGTCATGGTAACTTGAACAAAACGACAGGAATTTTCTTGCTTGCTTCAGCAGACGACACTTCAGAAATCAATGGGAAATGTTGAAGATTCCAACAGGCTCCGATGTTCTTAGATGAGATCTTGCGAAGCTATGTGAGAGAATGTTTGAATTTCTAATAGCTTTCTTTTGTTTCTATAATGGTAACAGCTGTTCTGCGTCTCCAGGAAGATGTCATAGTAACTCGAACTCATTAATTTATTGTCACACGTTCCCAGGAGTTCAGGAAGGGAGAAGAGGCCTTTGGCAGCGTTATTAAGCATAGTGTAGAGATTGGTCTCCTCTCTTGGGTGGAAGTTAACAGGATCGCCATGGGAGGCTCTCCGCATGATCTGCTGCCGATTACAGCACATCGTATTCCAAAACCGTCATCTATCAAGGCTCTGATCAAACTCAACGTTGCTTAACTTCGTTAATCGTACGAGAACCGGTTTGTCCGACGCGATTCGGCCGTGATGTTTATCAAGCTAAACCGGAATATTCTTGCTTACTTCAGCAGACAGCACTTGAGAAATCAATGAAAAATGTTTAAGATTCCAAAACGTTTCGATGTTCTTAGATGAGAGATTGCGAAATAAGCTGCCATATTGTGTGTGAGCGTGTGCGAATTCTTAATAGCATTCTTTTGTTTCCGAAATGGTAACAGCTGTTCTGTGTCTAAGGGGGGAAAGGAAGGAAGAAAAGACCAGAGTAAAAGAAAGAAAATCGTGGAAGAAAAAGCAGAGGGGATGTGGAATGTTATTGAAGAAAAGGGTGAGAGAATAAAAATGAAAAATATTGAAGGAATGAGAGATGGAGAAAGTGAATGAAATATTGTCAGAAAGGAAGAGAAGGGGAAAGGAAGAAAAAGACGATGGCCAGCTGAAGGAAGAGAGATAGAAAGGAAAGACATGGAAAGAAAGAAAGAAAGAAAGAAAGAAAGAAAGAAAGAAAGAAAGAAAGAAAGAAAGAAAGAAAGAAAAAGCGAAAGAAAGAAGGAAAATAAAAAAGAAGGAAAATAAAAAAGAAGGAAAAGAATAAAATATTGGATGTGAAGGTAGTAAGCAATCTGTGTGGAAAAAAGGTGAAGAAGGAAAAGAAGCAGAAAATAAAAATAAGAATGATGAAAAATAAATTGAAAGATAGGAAGGAAAAGCATGGGAGACTGGGGATATTGAAGGAAAGAACAAAGATAGAAGAACAAAAGAAAGTGAACGAAAAAGAAGACTGAAGTATACAAACAAAGAAAAAATTAAAATAAAAGGAAGTGTGAAGAAATGTAATAACGAATGAAAAAAAGGAAGAAAAATAAATCAAAACCAAATAACAAAGGAGGAAACACAAAAAGAGAAGAGAGTATGGAAAGAAAGAAAGAAAACCGTATTGAGAGGAAGAAAGAGAAAAAAAGAGGAAAAAAGAAATTAACATATTTATTCTAATAGTTAATCGATACAATCAAATTACACCGACGGCTGAATAGAAATAAATTAAAAAATGCACACATCTTCAGATTAATACACAGAAGCATCTTTTAATCTCTCTTGTTTGCATTTTCAAGTCTTAGCAGACAGGAATACACATTGACACACACACACACACACACACGAGGCAATAGAAAGGGGAGAAGGCCATATTCGGAGACATACATTGTCACAAGCGCGTAAAAAATTTCACACACTGAAAACTCAAGAGCTTACATATTTATGCTTTCACATACGAGATGCTAACACAATTTCCACCATGACAAAAAAATAACCTACCCTAACTCCGAGTTTCCACCATCCCTTTCGAAGTAGTCTACTTGCCTGTTGTGTGCACACTAACTTGCAGAAAGTACTGTTCACTAAGGGTTGGGTCAAAAATGTGTACAACATTCTGTACTGTATTTTTATTTTGAACATACTGGATTGCATGTCATACATTATGAACACACACACACACACACACACACACACACACACATATATATATGTATATAAATACAAGGGCGTATGCAACCTGACTTGTAATCATTAGCTATGCTTGAGAAAACTCGAAAATATCGAAAAAAGATCAACATGGATTCATAAGTGTACTAGGGTGAAGGATATTATACAAATTAACTGATGTATATATATATATATATATATATATATATATATATATATATATATATATATATATATATATTGTGGACTAAGATCGCATCGGATCAACGATTTGGGAACCGGTACCCTATTGATCCGATAAACCGAAGAACTTGGCATTTTTTTCAATTCAACAACAACTTGCATAAAAACGACAACAACAAATCCTTTTTTTCTACTTTTCTCTTTTCATGAAATTTCACTATTCGAGACACGAGCTAGAAACATTTGAAAGATACTCGTTTTGAGAACTGATTAAATTTCCAGTAATTCCATCAGATTTTATTTCAAAATGATGTTATTTCGGTAGAACTGCTGCTTGGTCAAAATAAACGGCGTATTGATCACAATGAAAGAAGCAAATTTGCGATGATTACATATATTTGAATTGGTAATTAAAGATTGGTCATATTGTGTGAATAGACCCTAAAAACCGTTGGTTGTATTAAGCGGGGTCCACTATATATATATATATATATATATATATATATATATATATATATACCGTATGTGTACGCGAAAGTTTTCAGCGAGAAAACAGATTTGAACAGTGTATTTAGTTTCTAGTTTTCAAAAGATAGTACTGAAAAGTTCAGCGCAAACCTATTATATATGACGTATCAGTAGATGGACAATTTATATTGTGGTAATTAAGAGATTATAGCAGGAATTATTTTCCCCGTTCTCAGTAGCAAATCGAGCTGCCCAGATTGTGCCAATACGAAAAAAAAAAATGAGCGTCGTGGTGATATCGAACCTGCATCCCCCCAGGAAGCTTCTCTCTCTCTCTCTCTCTCTCTCTCTCTCTCTCTATATATATATATATATATATATATATATATATATATATAGTAACATGACCTCAACCATAGGGCAGTGGTTAGCAAATTTGCATTCCGGACCGTTTCTATTTTGAGTCAGATTGCGTTGACAGATTGTAGGTCAGACTAAGCTCAACTTTGCATATGACTGTATTCATTAATATATATATAATATTATGAATGTGTTATTTTTATTTGAAACTCTATTTGAATCGATACCCTGTTTCTACATGGTGAATATATCAGATGGCCTAATCAGCATAAATAGAATAAACAGTAATCGAACCTGCGCCCAACCGGAGGCTGTCTTAACGCGACGCCACTCTCACCATCTGAGCGAAGCAGTCAGCTAGTTAGTCGGAAGCCCAAATAACTGCTCTATACCCAAACCCCGTCTTCTTCATTCGCTGTCCATATCTGCCCTTTATGTTTCTTAACGCAGACAATCATATAAAGAAATGGACGTACATAAAATCATGTACTTATCCACACATACACATTCACGTTGTAACATACACACACACACACACACATATATATATATATACATATATATATATATATATATGCATTCACTCATACACGTGTATACATGCCTATGTAAGTTCATTAATCTATTGTTTTTTCTCTTTCGAGACAAAGTTTACTTTTTATCGCTTGCAGCCAGGCCAGTCAGGGGGTTTGGTGTGGGGTATGGCGTTATTAAACGTAGTGCATAAATCGGGTCGCTTCTAAGAGGATTGAAGGGATCACCGCTAGTGTGGGCAGGGGCCTCTCTAGATGATCCCCAGCTCATAGTATGCTCAGTTAGTCAATCATTAGGTACTACCCAATGATTTTGTGGATTTTCATGGAGTCAGCTAATGCTACAGCGAGTGACATTTTGTATTCTGTTGCTTCCTCTTTTAGCTTATTTACCAAATCGAGCCGCTATACATCACAGATCACAGAAAGGATCCCCAGAGATCATATGCGAAACAGTGGCTGACAGAAAATGAGATGGCGTGACGGAATATTGGCTCCGTGAAGTCTATGATAGAGTGGTCCGGTGAATCTTGGGATGGGTCTATGTCCAACGACGGTCGCTAAAAGGTTGATGATAATGAGGTACTGACTAAGCTCGACGTTGCTCAACACCGGTGTATTCAACACGATTTGGCATTAACAGGATGAAATGAAACTCTTTTTAACATTTTTTTCACTCGTTTTCTCTCCTTTTCTATCCCCGCTCTCTCTGTCTCTCTCTCGTTTTCAACTTTTTTTCTCTTTCATACATCTCTCTCTCTCTCTCTCTCTCTCTCTCTCTCTCTCAATTACACATCCCTTTCTTTTTCTCTTTCATGGTAACAATACCTATAAAGATCTTTTAACAAAATGGTATTTTGTACGTGATTCTTCCCCACAATATTCCATTTATTCTCTACAAAATTCTGCCTCTGTCGCTTTCTTTTTCTTCATTGCTTGTACTTAGGCTATTTCTTCTTTCTTTCTTTTAATTTTTTTCTCCTTTTCTCGTCTGCTTGCATCATTTTCTTTCTTTCTTTCTTTCTTTCTTTCTTTCTTTCTGTTTTATCTTTATTTCAATCCCATTTAACAACCGCCAAAGAAGACGAAGAGTTTTATCCTTGTTTAAAAAAAAAAAAAATATGTGCATGTGATTATGTACTCCAGTGCTCCTGCCCATACCGTTCTGGCTATAAACTTGATAATTAGCATAATTTCCTCGCTAGACCCCTTCTAAATTTTTTCTTATTGCTTTTATTCAGGAGAAAATTTTGTTGCCTTTTTGTGCCCGGTTTATCAATAACATCTAGATTCTCCAGAATCAAGATGTTTCTTTTTGTGTCTATTATAGATGTTTTCCAGTGGAAATTCCAGAGATGTCATAGATAGAATTCATTCCTTCTCCGAGTTTTTTTTCTTTACATGATTTCAAATTTTGACGCTACGGTTGCACAATTATTGACGGTGATGGCGAGTCTTTTTTTTTCTCTTCCTCTTTTGTTTCGTCTTTCATCATCTTTTTCTTCCTTTTCCCCTCCAAATCCAACTCCCCAAACCACGCCTTTGTTTCCTCTCTCTCTCTCTCTCTCTCCCTACCTCACATCTCTTCCTACCATCATTATACATGCACCCTTCTTCTTTCATTCTTTATTCTCTACACCTCCCCTTTCTCTATCTTTCTCACACATACACACACACTTCTACACGTGAATACAAGTATAAATACACGTAAATGTACACACAGTTTCTCCACATTTGTCCTTTTAGCATCACCTGTCAGTCGATAAATCTCTTAAGCCATCTTTGTTCCAAAGCTTTCAACCCCATGGTTGCCGAATCAAAGAATCATTAATTGTATCAGATCGATATGCACGTCTGTCTCTTAAGAGACAACTCCCAGTGGAGTATGAACGACCAGTGACAATGACCAGCTTAGCGATCCTTGCAAATTTCAAGTCTGGTTGAGACCAGGACTTTATTCTTGATGGTTTTTTTTTAATGACCACCCTCTTAGCAGGATGCAAATCCACCGAAGGAATACTTCCATGCTTATCCCACAGCTTAGAGTGTACTCAATTAACTGCTGAGTGCACTGGGAAATTTTTTCTGGCGAAAGTTTTCCCACAATCTTCACTCATGCTGTGTATCGAACACAGAACCTTCTGCGTGTGAGGTAGACGTGTTAGCCATTGTACTATCCAAGAACAGCACCTGTCAGTCGATAAATCTCTTAAGTCCTTTTTCTCCCCAACTTTCAACCTTGTGGAATCACAAATCATTAATTGTATATGATCAATATTCCCAATCAATGCACAATCAATAAATTGCTACGGACTCGATGCTGCTGCTGCTGCTGCTGGGAACTGCTGTCATCAGTATTGAATAAGCTGTTTCCTTCACAAGTCGATTATTTCCCGTATTCTTTAGAAAATAAGATAGCTGAATCTTTACTATATGGAAGCCGTTGTCCTCAAATTTGTTTATCTGTCTGTCAATCACGGGAACGAGGGAGGGTGACATTTAAAAGCAACGGAGCAAAGACGAACTGAGCAATCGCGTTCCCTCAGACCAGAAAGGCAACCCCATGTCTGTTAAATGTAAGATATGGAAAGGGAAGAGGCAGGGAGGTTTTGTTGAATGTAAAACTGCTCAAACCTTCAACCAAAACTATCATCAAAACTGTTAGCATGGGTGTCTTCAGTTTTTAAGTGATTCTGCATGGCTGTTTATCTATCCGTCTATCTAGGCTGCATCCATGGAAAATTAAACATTTTCTTCTAATTATATCTAGAAAAAATGTTGTTTTTCTCAATCCCCCAAGCCCAATTGGTTTTTAGTCGAAGGATTGACTTACAATGTAAGTTTAGGCCTAGTTTGTGTCCAGCAGCATTCAAGCTTGTTTTTTTTTGTTGCTGAAAAATCGGACTTTTTAGTGATCAACGCTCAACAAAAAGGGAAAGAAGTAACTTAATTGATCACCCTTTTTTCCAATCTTTTTTAATTGATCACCCCCAACGGGGCAAGCTGCCCGAATCTATCGGTCACATGACGGTTTCTATTGAGGGACTAACCAGACCTGTAGAAAATGTTTCTTCTCGTCGTAGAAGACAGTCTTCGTAGCTTCAGGATTTTCACACTTGAGCTGCTATGGCTTGGCGCACTGTATAGAGGAAGTGGAGTGCCCAAGTTTCATTTTACAATGAATTATCAGATATGTTGGCTAAGATTAAAAAATGCAGTACCCAGTGAATGTTCCTCTGTACTGGTAAGATTGTAATTTTTTAAAATTAAGTTTCACATATTTTTATAACTTGAAGGATTGCATATTTTGATATTCAGAAAGTATTTCTAATGTAAATTGTTCAAGGAGATGGTCATAGAAGCATTTTTATTTAATAATACAAAATTCTCTTGCTGCAGATGCACAACTTTTTTGTCTTGTCTTGTTGGTGTTTGATTGTGTCTCTTACTGGATTTTATTAAGAAGTTATAATGGCTTAAACCATAGGAAGCTGAGAAGAATAAAAGATTAATTATTGTATACTTTTGCCAACAAAGTTAAAAGAGCTAAATATATTCACTCGTGTCTATCAGGCTGTCTGTTTGACTGTTCGACTGTTTGACTGTTCCTTCACACAATATATCCGAAAGTTCTCCATGAAATTCGATGCAATTTCGTGGAAGGGTGGGACATTGACTGCGGGAAAAGTGATTAGATTTTGGGGCAGATCCAGGAATTCATTTTTGATTGGGACCCATCATCTTCCCATGTCTACTTACTTGGGGGAAGGGAGGGCTCTGAGCCCTCGGCTGGCCTGGGAAGCCAGAATTGAATTGTAGTTGATTGCCCATGTAAAGATGAAGGCGGGGGGGGGGGGAGAAGATGGACGAATGTAACGCTACTGCTGTCTGCAGTATAAATGTAAGATTTTAAAAATATTGTAATGCTGTGATTAGCTGCAAATCCTTAATGAATCTTTTTCAATTTTCTTTTCAGGCACTTTTTGTAAACAGACCTGCGTTGAGTTGTTTCCCGCCAGTACAATGGATGTCACGCTTAAGAAACGCTTTATTGTCGGTAAGACAGTTCAAAATATATTACATGATTTATGATGATATATAATGTATCATTTAATTCATAATACAACACTGTGTAATACAAGTTTTGTTCCTGGGTGGTGAGTGTTATTTACAAACTGACTATGTGTAAAAAGTATGGAAAATGGCTATTATTCCCTTCAAATTTTGCTTTTGTTACCGGGACAGTGATATTTATATATTATTGTTTTTCTCACTTCATGTGATAAAATGCGCTAATTAGCCCGTCGTCCAATTGGAAATAAGTAGAATTCAAATTATCGCCATTTTGGTCAAAAAAGAAAGGTTTA
>OY735204.1:15785003-15811681 GCA_963457665.1 Thysanoteuthis rhombus
CTTTTTTTTTCTCTCTCTAAAGCCCAGACTGACAAAACTTACAAAACTTAGGTTCCTGGTTGAGACACGGCTGGTGACTCACATGAACGGAAATTATAGACAGCAGCAACAACAACACAATAATAATAATAATAATAATAATAATAATAATAATAATAATAATAATGGTTATTATTATTATTATCATTATTATTATTATTATTATTATTATTATTATCATAATGATGATGATAATAGTAATATTTAGCACTTCCTTATATTTTTTTACATAAATTATTTAGATTTCTATCGTGTCTATTCTAAAAAAGTGATTTTTCTTCTTCCTAACTATTGCAATAAAATTTAAAGTAATTTTCCAACCCACAAATCAAATCCCCCTTTTGTATTATCAGGTTGAAGATTTGATTGAAGAGTATAATAAACTTGGTCGACCAGTCGTCGGGATCTGTGTGGAACCCATCCAGGGAGAGGGTGGCGACAATTTGGCAACGCCCTACTTTTTCCAGTCACTCCAGAACATCTCTAAAAAGGTAAGCTGTCCGTCCTACGCAGAGATTATTCGGCTAGTTAAAATACAAGTTTTGGTTACATATACTTGTCGTTGGCTCCCTTCTAATAAGGAAGACAAGAATTATATGCCAGAAGTTTTAGATATATACTTACATTAGCTCCATTACGGTAAGAATTATGGACCATATAGTTAGCTTGGTCTGCTCGTCCATCTATAAGACTATCCAGATCAATCAAGGCCAAAGCTAGGAGAGACATAGAAATAACGGAATTAGATACTTGCTTAAGAAGTGATCGGGTAAGTACGAACAGTTCCCAACCCTTGCCTTGCTGATGTGGCTCACAGAAAAACAGAGAGCGATACGTTTGGCATCTGCTTGGTTTTGAAATCTGAGCCATCCTTCTCCTAGATTGGTTACCTTACCAAAGCTCGAGGACCCTACTATTTTACCCATGACTGGGGGTATTTCGTCCCGTGAAGAGTTTTCCACGCTCGTACCGGGAATCGAACCCCAAACTTTTTGCATGAGAGGCCGACGTGATAATAATCTTACCATCCTAGCATCCCAGGATTCCCGTACACTTAACCCAGGCATGCGCTCCGGAGGGGACATCCTAGAATCGTTCCATCAGTCTGTAAAGACAAAATGGAGGCCATTCATGAACATTGCTAATATTCAATACCTGTTATTAAGGCACAAAATTTCAGATGTATGGATTAAGATTTGACCCCCGCTTGGCCTTCAAGATCGTTCATCCTGCAGAAGCTAGAGAATCGGTCTTTCGTTGAAATCTCTTGAATATACTTGTATTTATTCTCTGTTACAGTACGATATCAGTTTTATGTTGGATGAAGTGCAGACTGGGTGTGGTGCCACCGGCAAAATGTGGGCACACGAACATTTCAATTTAGACGAACCTCCCGATCTGGTGAGCTTCAGTAAAAAAATGTTGACTGGTGGATTTTATTTTCGTGAGCATTACATGCCACAAGAGGTAAGAAACACGAACATTCTTTGAAATCTCTGCATTAGTAATTGAAATGTGTTATAAATGCGATGTTAATGAATTCGCTTCGTGTGTTTAACACGACGCCCCAAACAGTTGCAGAACTATTCTGATGTTATGTGAGAAGATAAAATGATAATGGTGATATAAAAACGAGTCGCACACACACACACACACACACACGCACACACACAAATATATATATATCGTTCATAAAAACAATTTTTTTCCGTTGTAAATGGTGTTCGATCACAGTGCTCTATATCTATCAAAATAAATACAGCAATTAATACATTGAAATAAAATTTAAAAGGAAAATTACTTTCTATATTCTGTTTCTGAAGAATACGTAAGGCACGAAATGTTGAAATACATCGGGTATTTTCCTTCGAAGTATTATTTTAATGTACCTATACATGATACACCGGGTAATTTTCCTTTTGAATTTTACTTGATATTTATATATATATAGATACCTAGTAAATACACACACACACACACACACACACACACACAGACACACACATATATATACATATATATATATATATATATATATATATATATATATATGTGTGTGTGTGTGTGTGTGTGTGAGTATGTGTGAGTGTGTGTGTGCGTGTGTACGTATTAATGTTGACATATTACATATACATTTTAGCACATGCATGCATACAAACGTGCCTTGAATTAATATGTACCAGCAATCGATATAGAATCTCAAAGAATTCTACGCTTCCGGAATAAATGAAGTTGTTTAAAGTTGGCAAAAATGTGTAGATTCTGAAGGTTCTTATTTCGATTAATGCCTTTTATTCTAAGCTGAGATATACTGCTTTGAAGTCGATGGTGAGAAACTGCAATTATTTTTGCACCGACCTTATAGAAAATATCACTCTCTACCCAGTAACAAAAATCGCCTCGCACAGTGTAATAGAATTATTTTATTCAAAATGTTCCTCTTCTTTCTCTCTCTTTTCAGCCTGGTCGAATTTTCAACACGTGGGTTGGAGATCCGACCAAAGTTATATTGCTGGAAGAAGTGGCCAAAGTCATCGAGGAACAAGACTTATTAAAACAAGTCAGCGACACGGGGGAATACTTGATTTCATCCCTGGAAGAAGCCCAGGTAACCCAAATCGCTTTCCACGGGAAAATCTTTTGATGATTTTTCTTGCCTCGTTGTGAAGTTGAAAAAAAGCATACGAATCGAGTTTTATCAGTCCGTCAGTCTGTCCATCTATCAGTTTGTCCATAAAATATCTCCAAAAGTTCTGGGTGAATTCCAATGAACTTTTGTGGAATGGTGAGCAATGGGCTACGAAATAAGTCATTGAAGTTTGGGGCGGATCCAGGCTTTTTCCCCATACATTTATGTATTCAATCATATTTGCCGACTTTATATCTTTTAAAGTTCTCATTGAATTCCAATGAGAGTTGGTCGAAGGGTAGGCCACTGGCTAAAGAGAATGAGTTTCAGGGTAGATCCCCAATTTTTTAACAGTTACCTTCCCTGTATTGTAATTATTCGTGAACTGACTTTTGTTTACTTTTCTGTGACAATGGGGTTGGGAGAGACATCCAGTCTGTGAATGCTTTCTTTTTACAAATGCAAGAATTCAAAAATAAGAAAAAAGAAAAAAGAAAGAAGCCTAATCAATCGGTCGAAGGTGCTACTTTTACCGATATAAGTATCGAAAATTTACCTTGCGTCCTATTGTTTACTTTTCTCGGATACATATTTTAATTCCAAAGAAGAGTAAATCCCGAATTACTGAATTCCCAAATATGATCTCTGAATGAAGAGTACAAATTACATTCAGTATACAATAGTAAATAAACAAAAGTACCATAAATAAATTAGTAAGTAAATAAAATATCCAACAACAGAAATCCATTGCCGTATCAATATACTATGATAGACGATCTAACGGATTAGTAGTAAAGGAGACTTTGTATATCAATATTACTGGTATTATCACTCCCCTAAAACGACCTTGATTTAGAATTCATGGGGACGTTTCCCTTCAGGATTACCAAACAATATATACCTAGGTCCTTCCAACTTTTTCTGACTACCACCACATCTTAAAGCATGTATTTCATCGGCACCCCCTCGGTCAAAAATTAAATGTACAGAAATGAAAAAAAAAATATTGAAACAACCTTGAACATTAATGAGTTATGAAAAAAATTCAGAAATGTTTGGTTCAAATTCTGTCAATTTTGAATCTGTATAAGGACTTTAAATTTTCTGAAATGTATCGGATATATTTCACTCACTATAAATCCGTTACAGGATAACTTGGAAATGTAAATATGAAAAAATTAAAACTTATTTATTGTTTTATCAGACCAAATTCCCAGGCTTAATCTGCAGAACCCGAGGCCTTGGAACCCATGCAGCCATCGATTTCAAAGACGCAGCTTCCAGGGACCAATTCATCAAAAATGCCCGAAACAAAGGTGAGTAATGAGAATAAAGATTGACCCAGTCTCAACTTGACTATCGGACCATTGAAATATCAAAGTTATTTCTATAAGATATCATGTTTTCCATTCGTTATAAGAATTTGTTACTTTTTTATGTAAACACCAATTGATACATTATGAATGTACACAATTTGAAATCACTCTGTCAGATCATATATCCATTTCTTGATAACGTGGTTATCGCGTTGGAAGAAATAAACAGAGCAGATATAGACCGTGAACGAACAAAAATGAGAATTTTGACTTAAGACTGTTCCTTGGGCCTTTACGTTACCGGTGGCTGTTTGGCTCAACGGTAAGAGCAGTGATATCGGTCGCAGATTCGATTCCTGCAGCAGTCCCATTGTCTTTAACTATTTACGTTGTCTAGGCTAAATGATACATCCACCGTCTAATAATGGGAGATCCTTTCCAAAATAAATACAATATAACGCGACTCATAATCATTTTATCGGATCATATATCCATTTCCTGATTGCATATAAACATATCAAATTACTAATCAGTAATACAGTATTAGAAGTGTGATGGGTTTATTTCATAAAGTGCTCGATACATTCGACATGAAATAACAAGTTGAGTAGAGCTTAAAATATGATAGAATGAAGGATTCACTACACGAAGACATTTACTTTTCTGTCGTTTAGGTTTCTGCAGGCAAGTGATACGACATATTTGGATCCCTATTGAGGACGTCATGGGGGGGGGCTATTTTTTTGGATGGAGAACCTTCCTCTTATTCCATTTATATATCTTCTCTTTTTTTCTTTCCCTTGTTCAGTTGTTGGACACCGTTGGTCACAGGCAGAAACATAAACGTGTTTGAGTAGCGAATCTCTTGTTCCATCATTATATATATATATATATATATATATATATATATATATATATATATATATATATATATATATACGTGTGTTTGTATGTGTATGCGTGTGTATTTGGGTTGATGTGAGGTGTTAATTATGCAACTTGAATTTTGTTTGATTCTTTTGCAGGAATCAACTTGGGCGGATCAGGGACGCAGACTCTACGTTTTCGACCAGCCCTTATTTTAGACAAGAAACACGTTGACATTTTCATGGACGTCTTCTATTCTGTTGTAAACGATATGTATTATTAACGAGGCCGTCACTCTAGACCAGTGGTTTCGAAACTACGGCCTGCAGACCCCTGGGGGGTAAGTCAGATAATGGTCGATGGTCCACAGCTGAAAATTTCAATTAATACCATGAATTTAAAATTAGTATAACTGAACTTAACAATAAACCCGATGACACACTGCACAGTTTTTTTCCCGTGGCTCCAAACTGTTTTTCTTTATATATCAGGTTTTAAATGATCTGTATAATAATTAAAGACTAAATTTCAATCTCTGTTGGGATTGATGATTTTTATCCTCAAAAAACCCCATTTATCCCATTTTTAGAGCTGCTAATTGATAGTGCAAAAAATTAAAATTTGAAATATTTTCTCTACTTCAAAGTGTATATAATCTATTTTACCTAAACTATGTCGTATTTATTTCACAACTATGCTCTACATCGAAAAAAAGCTGTATTTTTTAGCTTAATTAAACCATACATTGAAGTGATGAAAAAAAAATAGGGTATTTTTAAAAAACGATATTTTTTCTTGAAATTTCTTAAAACTCAACTAAGCTTAATAGTCCGAGTTCCAGTGAGAACATATTGTATAATAAAACCAGTGTTTGCCACTAAAATAGTGAATGGCATCAGCGATTACCATAACCTTAGAAATCAATTTTTTTTCTTTTTGTTCTTTTAAGGGGTTTGCCAGATCAAAGGAGTTACTGGATTAACTAGAGTTAATGCCTACAGGATCACAATTGACAGTTGGCTTATATCAAACCGACGTAAGAACAGAACGGTAACTGAGGGACTGGATTTAGGTAACGAAAGGAGGAGAAAATTACGTGAATTGGCGGAAGGAAATAAAATGATTTCCGGGTATAAGCATTGGAAAATATAAGACATATTCTAAAAGTATTTTTGTGTATTGGTCTTCTAAGGATAATATGAAGATATAATAATGTCTGCTATTTATGCTAAATCTTTCCATTTTTCAACATATTAAATGGACTAAATAAAAGAGTTTTATATTTTTTGTTGTAGGCATACTTGAATTAAAATTTTGTTTGCAATCACAATTTTCTTTATCGATAAATATTTGTTCATTCTATTCATAGATTTAGAAAAATTACGAATTTCTATCAATTTCATTTTGGGCCATTTTTGCCTCATTTCGAAGTATTGTGCACTGGACGGAAGGTCTGTTGCGAATCGGATACGCTGAAACTCAAATGGGCGGATCGACTGACCGGAGATCAGTCAGGTGTGGTCACTCCCTTTCAAAAAACCACCGGGCGGAAAGTTGCCGAACGCCCGCCCAATGAACAGAAACGACCAGGTTGAGAATTGTTCGTGGAAACCAACATTTTACCACTAGTCGTGTCAAATGAATATAAACAATCTAAAATAAAAATCATATTCAAAGGTTAGAAGTTGCTTATCATCGTAGTTCATTAATTCCTGTCTAAAAGCTAAATGCTAAAAATATGGATCCGACGGAATGTTACTTTTTTAGAAGGGGTTCTCGAAGTTTCGAAGTTTCCAAACCACTGCTCTGGACAATGACTAATATATCCTCCTGTATTTGCCATCAGCTCACCCATAAATGTCGAATCATACAATACACCAAAATATTTTATTCTCATGACTTTATCCTGTTAATGAAAAGAAATGTTCGGTAAACTTAGAAAATGAAACTCACTCTCTCTCTCTCTCTCTCTCTCTATCAATATATATATATATATATATATATATATATATATATATATATATATATATATATACATATATATATATATATATATATATATATATATATTCACATTTATATAAAATGCCAGCCTCTGGGTCTGAAGCGAAGGTTTCGACTCTACCTCGTGGTACTGGATGGGATAATGGATAGTCTATAGCCACAGTGAAGAGTTGTAACACAACGAAACAGCCAACTGTGGATGATTCAATTATTAATCATATATATATATATATATATATATATATATATATATATATATATATATATATTGACGGTTGTGACGCATGTAGTAATGATATCTAACCATGTTTTTGTGGAGTTCGGGCGGTTTCTTCCCATTCTTTGACTTACTTTAAGATCTAATATTTCACCACTTGAAAGCTATTGTTACTGTAAATAAATGTGTGTATTTCATCAATTTCATCTGAAGTTCTATCAAAAAGTGACTGTAGTGGTTTAAGTGGAAGAGTCCATTGTTTCAAAATGTTTTTGAAAGCCTGTCCGATCCACTTGACCTAAATTGTTTGTTCAGATTTGATATTTTACATCAAATTCCGATAATCTGGTTCAAAATATGATATTGGTTTCTTTGTTGAAAATTTGTAACTTTCAGACGGTATTATTTGGGGAAAATTCTGTTTACAGAATTAGGCGATGTTCAATTTTGTGGTTATTAATACAAAGTGAGTTGCACCCCCTTGCTCCGTCTTGAGTTATTTAAATTTAGTTTAATTCAAAAAGCTCTAAGTAAAATGAATAAATCGGTTTAGCTCAACGGTAGCTTTTCTTATCGATCAATACCAGCGAAAAACAAACATTTTTTAAAAAAAAGAGACCATTTTTGCCACAATGATAATTGAGAAAGTATTTTTCACAATGAACATTAATTCAGTAATATTAGTTTTGCATTATTTTTTAGCTATTGGAATATAGCCCTAACCTTTCTTCTAGCTCTTAATGATATTTTCATACTTTAAATATTTTCTAATAAAAATGACGTTTTTGCTTTTTTGAAAAAGAAACTCATTATGAATAAAATGGATTTAGTACTCTGAGCCTTGATTCAAGGGAGGTAACTCTGTGTGACTCAGAAGCTGTTAAAATTGAACATGATAAATCATTATCCCAAATTATTTGTGGTTGTGAAAATGTGCCAAAAAAACTCATCAAATGCCATTTATATAGTAGTCTCTCCTAATTTACTTGTGTTTTACAAATGTATAAAAAAATTCCTGGTTTATTCTGGTTGAACATTAACAAAGATATATAGAGAAAATTGCTTATGATATTTTTAAAAGTACGATGTAAAATTATTCCAGTACAGCCGCCATTTTTGACGGTATGGGTTCAAGGTCTCCCAGAGAAATATTGCATGGCGATGCCAGCTTGTCCCCCCATATACAGTTCATAAACACCATCGTCCTTTAGTCATCTTGTTTTCATCCGCTATAACCCTTTTAGCACGCCATACTATATTCACCCACCGGTAAGCGATAAAGTCAACCCATTTTATTATTGGATATATCGTGTAGGCAAGGTTTCGACATACAACTCTTCACAAATTACTCTTTGGCCCGAACCATTGACCAACGGGGCTCTCCGAGGCCCTCCAGGTCGCGGCTGCACCGTCTTTCAGAGGCCTTACATAGGAAAACTAGTTCCCATGTAAGATTTGTAAAAAAATACTTGATTCGTAATCATATCTTAACCAAATAATGTTGGCAGCTACATATATATATATGACTCTATCGTTCCATTCTCTTCACCTTCGATTGGAAAAATGATATTTTGTTTTTTAAAATTTGACAAAATATCCATTTTAATGGTAGGAACTTAGGACTTCACAATAAGAAAGAAAGAAAAAGAAAATGACATTGGGTGGCAGAAAGGTCTCCCTCCATCTTTTAACTTCTATAATTCTTTTAATGGGAAGGCAAATAATTTTTCCTTCTAAATCAATTTATTTGGACCTTTAAAATTACAGCTCGTTACAAATGTGCAGATTCAAGTCCTTTCTAGGCAATGCACCAAGACTGCTAATAATGTATCAGGGTCCAATGCTCTATTTCTTGTTGAATACTATTTTCCATAAATGTTTTTGGGTTTGTTTATGTAAACTCTTCAAAAGAGAAAAAGCATTAAAAGTGGTCAAATCTGGCAAAAGTTTCTTTACTTTTTTTTTCAAAAAAAAAAAGAAGAAAGTTATTCAAGATTTAAAAGAGAAAGTGACTCTTGCACCACCAGATCTAATATTAAAAAAGAGAACATCCCACTCGTAGCAAAACCAGATGAACAACCAGTAAACTAAATCTAATTCGAAGTACGTTCGTTCGATTTTGTGATTCCAACTCAATTTTAAATATTGAAAAGTATTAATGAAGAAATAAATTTTGAATGATAAAAAATATATAAATATATATCCTCTCTTAAAGAGATCTTGATAACGTGTTTACTACTGCTTAGACATCGTATTTGATGACATATAAGCCCCTACCTTTTACTTCCTCTTGAAATATTAAGATAAGAACGCATTTCCCGGAATAACCTCAATTCATCACTCAGTCTTTTAAAATTTCAACTTCTTCCCAAATTCTAACCAATGTGAAGCTGGACGACAAAAGCTTTTTTCACCTTTTGTGCCATTTCGGGAGTAAAAAGGGAGAAAGATTATATGCCATCAAATACAGTATACATTGTAAATATCTGCTGAAGTTTTGATCTTTAGATGTTCTAGTTGCTATTGCTGTCATCGGTTGACGGGCTGACATACTGAAATGTGAGTTTCATCCCTTGTTTTTCCAAAAATCTAGATGGGTTTCATAGCGTCTAGATGTCAGAAATTGCCGTGTAGATTATTTTTAATTAATGCGTAATATTTCTATTTGATTTTTTGTGATAAAATGTTTTTCGTTTTTTTTAAAAACTGAGTTACGCTTTCGTAAAATAAATGTTGAAGATTGAAGTCACGTTTGACTTATCAATATGTTTCCTAGATTTTTATATATATATATATATATATATATATATATATATATATATATATATATATATATATATATATATATATATATATATATATATATATATATGGAGAATACAGATGTTTGACGATGTTATGACTCAATTTCAGGTGTAAACTTTGAAAATAAGGAAAAAACACTGCCCTTGCTAGATCTTCTCACAAGAAGAGAATTAGCACATCTATGGTCTGACTTTCAGGCTTGGTAAATACACGACAATCAAAAAGTTTCAGACGCCTTCGTCTTCTTCACGACAAAGGAGATGTTGTTTGTTTGATCTGTATTTTCAATTCTCTGTCAGTTTATCAGCTAGGCATTGCATCTTTTTAAACATTTCATTTCTCGATTGTGAACGAAATTCTTGATTGTAGGGGATCATACCAATCAGCAAAATATTTACAATGAATAAAATGTATAAAAGCAAAATCACGTGTATGAGCATCGATAATGAAATAAAAATTGTTTAATCTAATTTGTTGGTTGTGTATGCATATATAGACTGCGCCACGTAGTGAGAGTTTCAAAATATAGGGTATTTCATAAAGGATGCAACCTAAATAATGCAGAGAGGATAGAATTTACAAAAATAATGCTAAAAATTTAGTCATGTGGCAACGTTATACTCAGACAGAACAGTTTTTAATAGTTAAAATGATTGCATCATAAGCTCGCGTCATTCGAGCATCAATTCCTTCCTGTTGTGTTAGACACGTCGTTCACCAATGTTATAAAACCTTTATGTAAGGCAACAAACCTGCATCTAGGTTAAAAGAAATTTCTTTGAACGTCTTTTGAAAAATTAAAATTTATTGGTAATTAGCATCTATTTGTAATCTTTTTTTTTTGTAATTTCTGTGCCTAAAAAGATATTTTTCAGGTTTAAGATATTTCAAATACGAGTTCTTGAAAAGATGGTTGCATCCTTTCTTTGAATACCCTGTGTATCAATTATTCTTTATCCATGATTTTCCCCACTGCGATAGTTATACAGAACCCAGTGAGGAACGATTTCACAATTAAATATTTGACTGTTGCTAAACTTGAAGATGATCTACTAAGCTTAACTTTGGTATTCCGTCACAAGTGAGAAGGAGTATCCAATAAGGATTAAACTCACTACTTTAATGATGTTCCGTTAAATTAGCTCCGTTGCCATTACCCTCACAGCAAGATGACCTTTACCCCAACCAGGATTGATATATGGTAGGTATGAACAAAATGAACCAAAATTTTTCGTCGTGAAATCGACGCCTGATTTTAAAAACGCAATTAATTTTTGTAAAAATCCCGTTCTCAATTAAAAAAAATGTTTGTCTAGTAATAAATTAGCCCATTTTTTGTCTTACCAAAAAGAAAAAAACATTTCTATTGATTACAATATAGCCTTTGAATATGATAAAATCGATGTTTTCTATATTAAAAAAACAACAATAATGACACCATTATCGATGACAGTAGATATTCTTCAATTAAAAAAAAATGCACGTTTAAAAACGTAACAAAAATAGATTATCGCCAAATGCAGATGATTTCAGCGAAAATACATATTTCCATCATGGATTAACTAAACTGAGCTAAAATGTCCAACATTTTGCGTTAAAACAATTGAAAATAATATTTTACACTACCAATGCTCCAAAAGAAGTATTTGATGTTCATTTTCGTGCTTCGATAGGCAGGGTAGGTTCTGCTGACGACAGAAGACAGAGAAGACATGTCGATTTCACGCTCAAAATCTTCGTCTATTTTGTTTATACCGTAGGTAGAGCACTAAAAAAAGCAGACAAAAAATGACGTTCTATTCAAAGTAAAGAGTTGATGACATTTCGAAGTCCATCAAGAAAGTAATGAGACTGATCGAGTGAAAATATCTATTATCAACTTGATTGCAAATTGACTTTATCACCTTCAAAATAGTTCCTTTGGGAGACCACACTCTGACGCAGACTTTGTTTCCACTCTTGAAAAGAGTGCTGGGGGTTTTCAACTGGAACAGCCTTCAGTTAGTTCGTCACGACTCGTTGGATGTTCTCAAATGGGGACCACAGATTTGGGTTTCAATTTGGAATTAACTGAGCTAGATTTCCTCAAATATGTTATAACAGGCGATGAATCGTGTATTTTTGAGTACAGCCTGAAAATGAAACGTCGAAGTGAGTGATGGCACAGAAACGACTCACCTCGTCCAATGAAAGCTAAAATGAAATAATCTAAGATCAAATCGATACTCATTTGTTTTTGCAACCATTGAGGTATTATTCATGAGGAATGTGTGCCTCAACGACACACAATAAACCATATTTATCACCGTTGAGTTCTTGAGCGACTCAGGAAAAGAATCACCTGAGTCCGGAAAGAGATCGCAGACTTCATCACGATAACGCCCCCTGTCACACTGCAAACTCTGTGAACGAGTTTTGGGACAGAAACAATATTCCTGCGGTACCACGACCCCTTCCTCCCTTAATTTGAATTCTTGAGACTATTTCTTGTTCCAAAAAATTAAAACGCAAACCATTGGGGTCGTGAAAAACCAACTAAAGGCGATGTGTGTTGAAGATTCACAACACTATTTCCAGGTGTGGGAACAACTTCGGCCTGTGTCTTCACAAGGGAACTATTTTGAAGGAGATAAAGTTGATCTGTAATTAAGTGAAAAATGAATATTTTCATACAATCAGTCTCATTATTATCTAGACATACCTAGACATCGTATATTACCAAACATTCAGAATTACCGTAGAATTTGACGCCGTAACTTCAAATTAAAAACAGAACTGTATTCCTATTTAGCAAGACTTGTACCGTCCGGGGTACTGACAGTCTAAAGTAGGTTTGCCATAAGTTCTTATTTTCCCAGGCATGTCATCGATTTAGGTCTCTAAATTTTCACCCAGAAGGATTTTTTTCTCTCAATCAATAAGCCCACAAAACTGATTATCACAATTGCTTCAAGGTTACACTGCCTAAATGCGAATGATGTTTTCGGAAACGCCCTCTTTTTAATGTTTATTTATGGCAAACTTAGTGTAAGAGTTATAGGTCTCATCTTGTACAATCGCTAGCCTCATTCGAGCATCTATTCCTTGTGTTACGTCAGCTAAGTCATTTTTCAATGCAATGGAACGTTTATATAATAAAACAGGTACCAACCTGCATCCAGGTTAAAGGAAACCCTTTCAAACATCTATTGTAAAGTTAAAATGTATGTGTAATTAGAAACTTTTTGTAATCTTTTTGTAATTTGAGTTTGAAAAAAACAATTTTAGAATGACGCAGTGAAAATAATTCCATTCATGCAAATGACTTAGTAAAATGGAATTTCATTCATATTCTAATTACGTGATAAAAATGCTGAAATTAAAATTGATATACAAATTTTAAAAAGCCATTTGTGGTCAACAGAACGCTATTCTATAAGCCCACTGTAATGTAAATCTTTTTTATCCACATACATACAGAATGCAATGTGTATCCATATATTTCATGTATGACATCGTTTTTGACGTCTCGGTTGAATACGTTTGGGAATTAAATCAATAATTATATGTTCCATGCTCTGGCGTTTAACACTAATTATACATCACAAAATACTAAGGGAAATAATGCAGAACGTTCACCAATTCAAGGGAGGCTATTCCTATTGCAGGATGTAAGAGTTGCCTCCCGTGAGGAGCCATCAATTTTTCATTACGGTATTCATTTATTGGTACATTTATAATTAGGGTATAGTAAGGTGATTGTTTATCAGAATGTTTACAGTACAAGATTTATGTTTTGAGGGTACTGGAAGGTTTCATGGATTTAGTGCCTGAACCAAATGAATGTCGAAGGATAACTGTACTAGTTATCTCAGAGGAGATGAATAAGAGTAACACTCCAGGGGAAGGAAATCACAACATATGTAATGATATGAGAGGAGGGTCTGATGTCTGGTCTCCATAGCGGCTTTCACTAACATAATAAACTTATTCTCGAAGTTGCAAAATATGGCTGAACTGAAGAAACTAGATTTATTATTTTTCAAAAAAGCAGACATTTTTCATAATAAATATTCAATAACAAAAAATATAACAAACGACTGAAGAATTATTTGAAAAGTTTATTTAGCATATTTTTTTTACAGATTTAAATGACCGCCCGACACATGGAAATCCAAGAAATATGAAAAAGAAAAATGTTATTGAAGTTTTTTTTTTGGGGGGGGGGGGGTGCTTTGAATTTCTTTTCCATGTAGTATCAACGAATAACCGTACCCTTGCGTATATCAGAACTAATTATCTTAAACATTATCTAATAAGAATAGAACTCATATTTAGAATCAACTAAAAAAAAGTACCAGCATAAAATTTGGGCATTGCTGAACCAAAATGATCACAGAAACCCCAAAAAGCACATTTAAAAAAAAACAAAAAAACAAAAAAAAATCAATAAAAAAACAAAAAAACAAAGTTTTTTAATGGTGCCTAATGGTTTAATCATGCAAATTTTTGTGGTTGCTGCCCCTGAAATATGACCACACACAGACGAGCAAATAGAGAAGAATACATAATCCACTTGGCTGGTTGGTCGGGCGGGCAATTTGTGGAGCTATAGTGATTCGATAATTATAGCAACATGATATGTGCCGACATTAAAAGCCTGCGAATCATTGGACATGTGGGGAAAAAAAAGAGAACCATTTTGGACACTTTTTTAGACAGCTTCATATTCTGGATATACATCTTTCAGAACTTTAAACACTTTTCACAGGAAAAAAAACTCTTTGAAGCATGAAAGTCTCTGACAGAAAACGGTTGAGAGAGAGAGAGAGAGAGAGAGAGAGAGAGAGAGAGAGAGAGAGAGAGAGAGAGAGAGAGAGAGAGAGACAGAGACGCAATCTGTAGTTTATTAGGATCGTTAACTCCAAGATACCTGATTTTTTTTATTCAAACCATAAAATTCTTAAAACCTTTGTATATTTTCTGTAATTAGGTGCCCAAGGTCCAGTATAACGATTTCCATTCTATTTGGTCCTGTATTTTTTTTAACATTGGCACATGATCATTTGTATGAAAAAAAATGTAAACAAACAATCAGATTGGCCGTAACAACCCACTCTTCAATCTCTGGAGTTTCGTCAATATCATAGTCAAATTTCAGAAAAATCGATCAAGATTTAAAATTTTTTTCCAATTGTACACAAAAACAACTTTTTTGCAAATGAAATATAAACATACAACCAGATTGGTCATAACTTGCTATTCCTCGGGTAGAATCTAGACTACATAATGATAATAATATGGTATGTGCCAACATTGAAAGCCTGCCATACATCGGACATATGGGCAAAAGAATACCATTTTGGACACTTTTTAGATAGCTTCAAGCCTACATACGTTTTAGGCAGCTTCAAGCCTCCATACAAAATTTTACTGAAATGTATCAAGACACAACAGACTTATCCAATTGAAAAAAAACAAAAAAAAACAAACAAAAAACGAAACACCACAATAACGAATGATAGTCACCAGCTTTTTTTTCCGCCATGGACGAAGAAATATTTTTTCACGAATGTATATCAATAGTATGAAGATAGCTGAGAAGTAGTCAGTTATCAATGAAAAATTGGTCTTAAAAAAAAATTGTTAATCTCCTTTTTTTATTTGTTTGCTTGTGTGTGTGTATGTGTGTGTGTGTGTGTGATAGGATGTGTGCTGTGATTTTTAACATGGATGTGGGAAAGAGGGGAACAGGGATTTATGAACCATATCAGAAGATATAATGCCGTGTAGATTCTCTTACCTGCAGACAAACACTCTTTTTTTTCGTCTGGTACAGGAGGAAATTAGAGCAAATATTAAAACGAGTGGCTTTTCTTGATAGTTCTATCTATATATTTTTTTTTCTTTTTTTTTTTGAATCAGACAAGTTATTCACCTTTGTAGCACTCTTGTTTTTGAGAAAACAGGCAACTTCTTTCATTCATAGAATGTCAACAAAATACGTGGTAGGTACCAAGCACTTATGAAAGCAAGCCGACGACATATTCAAAGAAAATACTTCGCGTGAATTTATCGGATCAGGTCATACATAGGAAAGTCTAGCGGCAGGCCAAGTGTGAAACGTTGAAGAAAGGGCCCCTTCGTGATGTTTAAAAGGGATTGCTAATAATCATAGATAAATTTAATGTTTATATAAATATAAAATTTATATAAATATTTTTGTAAATATACTTATCATTTCGTAATGTAGTTTTGAAGATTAAACATCGAAGAAAGGGCCGCTTCGGAATATTTACGAGGAATAGCTCAAAATCATAAATAAATTTTATATAAATATAAAATTCATACGAACGTTTATGAATAAAAAATGCTACTGAATTAACATTTTTCAAAATAAAATCTGATAGAAATACAAAAATATATGTTTTAGCTCTCAAAACAACTACCGTTCAAAAAGCTTTAGCTGTTTGGAATCAACTTGGTCTGTTATCAAGTTGGCTTGACGTCGAATTGTCCTGGCATCGACTCAGCCACATCGAGTCGTACTCAACCCCCCAAAATCTCTGTGTGTGTGTGTGTGTGTGCACTGCAATTACTCGACAACTAGCCATTGTATGAAGTTGACATTCGACAGATATTTTAGTCAGCTCATGGTACAGCAGCGACAAGTGCTTCTTGAGAAAATGAATTTGAAAAAATAACAGATAATAGATCTTCTATCTAAAATTATAGGTATAAATTCAGGTATAAAATATCTAAATCGACAACACTAGAAAAAGTGGCGGAAATAATAGAAAGCCGTCGTTTCGTACGATGAACAGAAAACTATTATTACATTGCTATTATGGTAGGCTACTCCATACCACACAATAAGGTCAGGCCCTTTCAAACACACACGTTTGGAACGGGCATTGCTCTAGTATTATACAAACAGGTCATTTACCAGAGGGATACATACTCTTATCAAGTCGTCGTCGTCCTCGTCCTCGTCCTCCCCCCCCTCTCTCTCTCTCTCTCTCCTCACTTATCTGTACAAGAGATCTCAATGAAAAGAAATTAAAAAAACAAAACAAAAAACGGCACGTCAAATATCTTATATGATAATTATACATTGATTTCTCTCCACTCGGGGTCAGGCCAATCAGATGGTCCAAAGGGAAATGAAGGGTGCCCCAGGCGTGTCTTATTTGGTATAGTGTAGAGATCGGTCGCCTCCCTAGGAAAACAGAATCACCATAGATGGTACTATCCTCAGCTACTTACGGCACAAGGTAATCCCTTATAGTCACTAATCTAGGTACTGGCCAAGCTCGACGTTGCTCAACTGCAGTGATGATATGAGAACATGTGTATCCAAAGCGATTTGGCTATACTTTTATTCGCTTATGGTACAAAGTTCTCCTATCCATAAATATAATGAGCATATATAAAATAATTAAAATTGGAAATGTAAAGCTGATGGGTGAAGACCTCTCCATTTACATAGGACAATAAATTTCCATAACAAAAAAAGAAATCAAGAATCACACTAGGTTGGTAAAGCTTTCGGTAGAGCAAGCTTTCAACTTTCAATACTGAGAAAATCCCACGAGTCCTAAAATGAAGGTCTACAACCATTGAATCTCCCGACAGTCACCTTCGGAGCTGAAACATGGAATATAACCCAAAAATTGACCCTTAAACTGGGAACCATGCCACGAGCACAGGACAGAATCATGTCCAAGATCAAGAGATCACAAAACAGCACAGTATATTAGAAAAAAGACCGGAGAAAACTCAAATGGCAATAGGCTGGACATGTTGCAAGAATGTCAGACAACTAATGGACATCACGACTTACAGCGTGGATCCCAAAAGATCATATGCGAAATTGTGGCCGACAGAAAGTAAGATGGCAGAATGAGCTAGACACGATAGAGAGGTATGACAAATCTTGGGTTCAAAGACGGACGTTAAGGCTGCTACTGCTGCTGCTGCTGCTGATGATGATGATGATGACGAGTTGAGACTTACAAACCCCTTAAAATTGAGATACTTGAATTATCAAAAAACAAAATGCCCAATAAAATAGCTTTAGGCTCCTTTATGCCAATTCGCACGTAAATAACCCTGTCATTTTTTACGGGTATATCTTAGTATCTAATATTATCTCTAAAATACAATTTTTTCACTTTTGGGGCACCACAAACAAATCTTGAAATGTATCCTTACACCAGCAGTTCCTAAGCAGGGGTTGGTGGACCCCTGTGGTTCCACAAAGATATTATTGGGGATCCATGAGCTTGTTTAGCAGGCAGGCCTTTCAAAAGCCTAGGGTCTGCAGGAAAATTCATTGAAATAAAAGGAGTTCTTGGTTGTGAAAAAGTTTGGAACCATTGCCTTATGCAGACATTAAATGGATAAAGATTCATTGCAGGTATATCTTCATGTAGAAGATAAACAATACTAAAAAAGGTCTGGTTAGTTACTCAATAGAAACCTCCATGCAACCAATGTCTTTTGGTAGCATGCTGTCTTTGGGGGATCAATTACAAAATTTGAAAAAGGGCTGATCAATGAATAAGTTACTTTTCTCGCATTTTGTTGGGCAGTGATCACTAAAAAAAGTCTGAATTGAAAAAAAAAAACGTGAATATTGCCAGATACAAACTTAAGGATCAATTTAGGGATAAACTTTGAAAAAGATATTCAAGGTGGTGAGAGGCTTGAATAAGAAAAAACCCAAAAAACAAAAAAAAACGAAAAAAAAAACGAACAACAACAGCAACAAAAAAAAAAACATAATCAGGTGTAAATGTTTAAATTTTCGGCTCTCTGCCTGAGTTGGTGTAGCCTGTATGCAAAAAACGTACATAGACACATAACCAACCAGATCAGCTCAAAAACTGGAGAAACATATGTTGACAGTTTTGTTTGACAGACGCAGAATAAAGGAACCAATTTAGCATAAACTTATATATACATATATGTTTGTTGTTTTTTTTACTGTTACGCTACGAATTCAAAACCTGGATAAAATTACGAACGATAACTAACATGACGTGATAAAGCAGATATTCAAGGAAACGGCCAATTAATACAAAACAGAAATTCACTGGAAAATTACGAACAGGGTGTGTAAAATCCACTTGAATGGTTATCACTAAGGTATGAAACATCCTGTTGTAGGGCAGTCCATAATAAAAAAAAAATCATTATTCATTCACACGCACACACACATACACATAAACACATAGGTATATTTGTGTGTAACACTTTCCAACGAGTGTGCAGTCACTACACTTTGATCCGTATTTACTCGCTCCCCCACAAGAGCAAGATGAGATACAAGGTCGGTTTAATGTGGGGTTTCGTAAACGAGAAAGTTCAAAAAATTGCTCCAGTTCCTGGAACTAATGTAGTGAAGGCGTCAGGGCAAGCCAGACCTTGGCCTTTCAGTGCAATGGGAAGGTGCTACCCCAGGGTTTACTGATCCTCCAAGACTGGATGAGTTTATTTTTTGAGGCCACGGAACGAATCCCAGACCTCTTGCGCTTAGTGGGACATCATCGGCCATTGCACCGGCGCAAACTACCAAAGAATGTTCTATTGCAAGCAGATACTACACTTTGATCCTAGTAAGAACGCACATATACTACGCTCTGATCCTAGATAGAGAACTTCAGAGCAACGCTTTGATCCCAGTGCAATGATACTCTTCTCTTTGGCAGAAGTACCAATCTTTACAAAATTGATTCTGTTATTTTTGACTGGTACTATACTAGTTTTTTTTTTTTTTTTTTTTTTTAAATAAATAAGATAGTGTGATGCTTTAGTTTTGATTCAGGAGCCACGACGTCCATGATCGAGGGGTCTTGTGGATCTTGGGGAAGGTCTATGTGCCACGATGGGCGTCAAAAGGATGATGATGATGATGATGATGATGATGACAGTGATATTCATAATATTCTAATTCTGTCTGTAATACTTGCACTCAATCCTGACCACCGACTATCCCATTCTTCCTGATTTGCAATGTATTTCTATCGTAAAATGATTTGCAATATATTTCCATAGCAAAGCGCTGATACAAAATAATAATTACGCGTATGATCACTCTATTTTTGTCAAAAATGCTTGCATTCAATCATGACCACCATCTTGCATTTTATTTTATTAATTCAGGAAATTTGTGGAGAGTTAAGGTGACTGGTTCCATCGATAAGCATTATGAAATGCGAAAACCATGGAGGGAGGATCAAGAAAGTGTGGTAGATATCAAGCCAAGGATCTTTGAGAAGTACATACAATAACACTTTTATTCTTAACAGTGACAAAGTCAACAGTTTTCCGAATGCCAGATTGTTTTTCGTTCAGACTAAATTTGAATCAATCCAGAGCATTCATAAGAAAGGAAGGATAGAGAGTATGGATGGAGAAAGTTTTTTTTCTTTCTTACGTCACATCATTCCTTTTTTTTAGATCAATTCTCGAGATGAAAAATTGGAAGTACAAAAAAGAAAAAAGGAAAGAAAGCAGACAGGGTTTATAAATAATGTACGCACTTCATGAGTATATTTGTAATTTTTTCATTCATCAATGAATTATATTGTATTTCGGACGATATTATTTGTTTCCTTTCGGATGCAATAATTTTTCATTTTTGTTTCGGACGTATTAATGGGGATTAATTTGAAAAATCAATTCTAAATAAATAATTTTATAACAAAAACTTTGCCAAGTGCAGTCAAAAATTGAAAAAAAACAAGCGACATCGCATATTTTGGACTGAGTTTGTTCTTTTTCTAGTTATATTTCAGTTATTACATTAATAACATTTACAAAACCCAGTAATTTCAAGTCTTTCAATAATTTACCAGAATTTACACAATGATTTGATTTGTATCTTCTTGTTTATAAATGTAATACACCATATCTGAATTATGGTAGGATATCATAATTTACGATCAAATTTGATAAGGGCGGATAACTTTTGACCATTGAATGTAGGGGAGATAAATGTGGTTGGCTTAGCACCGAATAGAGCAGACTGCAGTTGAGGAAAGCAATTTAGATGTTTTACATCTAAATTTAGATTATTTTGGTTGCATTTATATGTAAGAAATTGTTTTTTAGTGTTGCATGCTAATTTAGATATTTTTTTATAATTATGCTGAGATATTTTTACGTTATCTTAGCAAAATCTCCCAAATTTTGATGAATTGGTTTTTATTGGCCACAAATGTTGAATTATGTTACATTTTTAGATGTGTGCGCACATCTCGATAAATCGCTTCTTTGTCGGTCTGACAGTCAGTCCTACTTACACTGAACAACAGAAATAGAAAGGGAAGGAGAGGTGTGAAGTCATTGATAGTGTGACATCATTAAGAAACAAATGGCTCTAATGACATAACAGAATGTACGAGTTTGTTTTTTTACACAAAAATGCCAAACAAAAATGGCTTTTTACAATTTCTATTGAAAATATTATTTGCAGAATATTTCATATTGCAATATTCTACAAGTATGAGAATCAATTGAATCAAAGGAAAACTACTTGCTCTTCTTATTCTTACTTCAGTCACTACTACTACAGATGGTGTACACATCATTGAACTTATGGTTCTTGTTATTTGCAAAATCTGCTTCAGACATTCTAATGGAGATTAACTCTTCTTATAATATATAAATGAAATTAATTATATTGCACTTCAGATTCTAATTTTTGTTACATTTCTGATGCAAGACTCAAATCCTAAGGAGGTAAAAAAAAATTATATGTGAGGTAATTCAGTATTTGGATGGCAAAATTTGTAACTAACCTTAGATTTTAGTAGACTAATTAACTAATAAGCCCAAATAAAAGTAAGTAGAATCCTTGATTTAATCAAACTTTCAGTGTTTATTATTCATATTTTGATATAGCATGCAGTACATGAAGAATTGATGTGTAGTCTATTCTCAGATTATTTTCTGCTGAATTTAGATGTTTTTACATTATTTTTTCCCCAATTTTGGATGTAAAAATAAAAATAGAGTTGACTACACCAGAAGCAAGATCATTGCAGAGGGAATAAGTAGCTTTGTTTGTTCTCAGTGTAAACAACAACTTAAATGAAAGATGGAGTCAGTTTCTCCTGTCATGTTGCTTTTCTTCAAATGACAAATAATCAGATAAAATGTAATCTAAAAAGCCCTGGGCACAAAATAGGAACATGACACACAGCCATACACATGAATTTTTAGAAACCGTTAACCAAGAGTGTTATCTAAACTGTCAACATAGGTGTCTTCAGTTTTTGAGCTGGTCTGGCTGGCTGTATGTGTATGTATGTATATATGCGGATAGGCTACACCAATTGAGATAGCTGAAGATTTAAACATTTACCCCTTATCATGTCAAGTAAAAAAGTTTTTTTTGTTTTGTTTATTCATTCCCCATCCCTGAATTGTTTTTTTTTTAGGGGGGGGGCAGTTTTCAAAGTAAGTTTAAGTTAAATTGACCCTTTAGTTTGTATCTGGCAGCATTCACCCTTTTTTTTTGAAAAAAAATTCATACTTATTTTTAGCGATTACTGTCCAACAAAATGTGGGAAATAAGTTTTTACATTTTTATCACTCCTTTTTACAATTTTTTTAATTGATCACCCTCAACATGGCATGCTCCCAAAACACATTGATCACATGATGGTTTCTATTGAGTGACGAGACTAGACCTGTTTTTTTTTTCATTTTATTCATTTTCTATGATTCTTTTGTTCTGAATTTGATTAAGCTCAAACAGGAATGAACAAAATGGTTCATGTTTCATTTGAAGCAGTGTTGACTTTCATTTCACATGGCATTTGGAAATGTTGAATTTAGAAAATAAAGCCTTGAACAGTATGTTTTTAAGCAGTATGCGATTTTTGGGAACCAATTCCTCAGCAGCAGCAGCCACTTTTAGTGACCATCGTTGAACCCAAACCTTTCCACTAGACCTATCATGAGTGTTGTGGTGCCAATACTTTCCAAACTTGTCTAGTTCATTATGCCACCTTATCATCTGTCAGCCAAAGTTTTGCATATGGTCTCTAGGGATTAATGTTGGGATACCCAGTGGTTGTCTAAAATTCATGCCACATGACCTGTCCATCGCCATTTTAGTTTTCTAATGGCTTCTATATCTCTAACTCCTGCTTTTTTCTCTAACATACTGTGCTGTCTTGTGATCTTTCCGTCCATGTGATGCTGAGCATGATCCTCCCTCGGGCATGTTAACCACACTAATTAAGGTATATATGCAGCACAAAAATACTCTATTTGAACAATTAATTGATAAAAACTTACCCAGTTTATGTCCAGATACTCATCCTACATGGCCTCAAAACATCTCTGATTTCTAAAAAATTCAGAAGGGAGGAGTGGCTTCAGAGACCAGATAGCCCAGCAACTACTCACTTTTTTTGTAGCACAACACCCATTTTAGATTATAAAGATTGTATAAAGCTAGCATTCCAAGGGAAATCATGAATCACCACCACCCATATATGCTGCTTTTTATCTAGTAAATTAGGCAGCAATGGTGGTATAATTGAGTTACCTTCATGAAAATACTACCAGTATAGTTTGAATCTTGAATTTATGATTAGAAAAAAACAAGTCTGCTTAGTCATTCAATATGATGATCAATTCAAAAATTGGAAAAAAAGGGGTTAATTAATGAATAAGTTGCTTTTTTCACCTTTTTTGGCTGTGATCACTAAAAAAGTACAAATTTTCAAAAAACAAGCAAGAATGCTGCCGGGCACAAACTGAGGGACCAATTTGGCAGAAACTTTCATTGTAGATTGAACACCCCAATAAAATCCTATTTAGGGGGGAAGAAAACAAAAACATTTTTCCGAATCATTGAGGGAACATGTACACAAAATTTCAAGTTTCTTCTATGATTGGTTAGGACAGAGTAAAGTCTGGATTAGCTTGCTCATGTCATGATCATTTGATAGAGATTTTATAAGCATGCATTTGTATTTGTATGCCAAAATTATCATTGTCCGACAAATGCTTGTAACTTGCTTTGATGTCAAAGGAAAAAATCGTACATAGAGAATACATTAAAGATCTATACTGGAAAAGCTGGCAGGCCTCTTGAGTCCGACTCGATGAGCATAAAATAAGCCTTAATCAAAAGCAGAATAGAAAGATCTGAAATATCTGGTGAGAAGTCTGAATTATTGACAGGGAACACTGAGTGTATGAGTCAGATAAGTGTAGAGTTCAACATGATGAGGCTCCCGCTACTGAACAGGAACAAGGTATTTAAATCCAGGTCTAACAATGAAAGAGAAAGATATTACCGAATCCAATGTTATAGCATTGCTACAATCAAAGAAAAATTTCTGTTCACCACTATCATGTTCAGATAGTGCCCCAGAAGAAGGCCGTAGAATGGATCATTCAAAACATTGTGTTAACAACAGAAACAGAAAAGAGTTCAATCATCTGAAAAACTCAACGATAATTTTTTTCAATGCACTTGAGTATTAAATAGCTCCTGTGGATTCAAGAATTCAAGGGGAGTAACTTCTGATTAAAGTTACTTCCCTTAGACTTTTTTGGTAATTTTTCAAAATTTTTCTTTAATTCAATTCAGCAAAGAGTTCCACTTTTAAAAATGCTATTAATTGGAGAGTTCCACAGCAGGTTACAAGTGGTCTATGAATCTATAAGTGATGTAGGTCAAGTAGTGTTAAGCACCACTTAATACAACAAGTGTATACTAAGTCTGTTGTAGGCAAAGGTTTACATCTTCCGATGGTTGGGGAGTTGGGAAGTTAAACAGTTAAACACTTAGAACAGAAAAGATTAAGGCGTAACATGAAATATTCATACAATACTTTTGTTGCAGAAGAAGGGCTTTTCTTTCCAAACAATTGAATCTATATATTAAGAAATGGATATATAACCTGATAAAATATTCATGAAAGTGTTATATGATTTGGAACTATATTTGAAATTATCTCCCATAATTACACATATTTTAATTTTATGTCCATTCAAAATATTAGACCTTCAAACCTTCAAAAAATTTCTTAGTTTTGAAAATTTAAAAAAAAAAGGTTTTAGAGCAGGGGTTCCATTTACAATGAAACTTTAATACTAAACTGGACCTTTACTTTCTGTTCATCATAGGGAACTGCATGTGTTAATTTCTCTTTCTCTTTCTCTCAGTGAATTTGCTAGTTTGGAAGTATTTTTCTTCTAAACTTGTAGAAAAAGATGGTGGGGATGGTGTGTCAGACTGTATAATAGGTGCTTATGGTGGTGGCGGTGGCCAGTACAAGAGATGAGAGAGTAGAAGAGATAGGAAGAGTCGGTGCACTGTCTCTATGATAGCTTGCGGCAAAATAAAAGCCAAATATAATTTTTACTTTTTTTCTTTTTTCAAAAAAGCGAAAAAGTGGTATGAAGAGAACTTTCATTAAAGAGGGACCTGCACTTGCATTCTATTGGATGATTTTTTTAAGGGAAAAAAAAAATTTTAGTCAAAGAGTCCATGTTTTTTAATGGTGGGTAGGAGATATTTTTATCAGCAAAATTATCTTTTCAGGGACGGATACAGAATTTTAAGCAGGGGGGGGGCTAGCTCCAAGTGTAAAAAATATATTTTTACAAATCATAAATTTTTGTTTTCAAAGGTTAATTTATGATTACTAGGGGGTCTTTGTTTTTTTCTTTTATCTATAAAATCTCTTCACCTGGATATTTGAAAAAAATTGAATTTTCCTTTACCCAGGTAGGGTTGGGTCTGAATCCCCTGCTTCCGGTGGAAGAGTCCATGGTTGTAGAGAGAGAAACCAAAAATATCACGCTGATTATGATATAAGTAAACTGCCAACAGAGGTTAATATACACTGGGGTATTCCTCCTCCAAAGGAAACAACAGAGACTTGAGGCTTTGACTTTTTAAAAGTAAATTTTGAAAGAAAGAAATTAATTTGGATTTGAAAAATAAGTGAATGAAATTTAGTACTCTTTATAGGCCATTCACCAAAAACCAAAAAATGCTCCTGAACAGGAGGAAAGACGATAAATCCAATGTAAACAATATAAGTAAACAACAGCCAAATTATGGTTCGTAGTTATAAATCAGAGTAGCATACTTCCCATAAAAAATGATAGGGTCTATATCATCTATAGAAAGATTGATAATTTAAAATATTTCTATTTCTAAGCATCATTTTCAGTCACGTAAGTCTCACTCTTTCCTTCTCTTTAATCAACTTTAAAGTGACCAAAAAAAGAGAAACTTGTTTTCCTGCCAAACTTACACAGCAAATTTGCACGCAGTGTTCGTGTGTCAGCTACGGCAGACAATCACACATTAGCAGCTGGCCACATTCAGTCATATAACTCTTCGTCTTTTCAATCAGGTTTAAAGAGAGGAAAAGAGTAAAACTTACGTCTTCATAATGATATGAATAGACAAACTTGGTGACTATGGTCTTTACACGTATAGATTCTGTTTGCAGAAGAAGAGGCGAAAATTACCTGCAATGAATGTCACCAGGTCTATTATTCTTCAAGACCAAACCAAAAAAGGTTGAAAGCACCCTGAGAGAGAGGGGGAGGGGAGAGAGAGAGTGGGGAAGGGAGAGACAGGAGATATCTATCAGAGTCAAAGTGCAAGTGTTGAAAGCTGCTTATGAAGATGGATTTGGTACTTTAATGAGAAATTCAGAAAGAAGGAAGCTGCTTGAAAAGTGAAGGGGAACGGTGAACAAGAAAAGACATTTTGGGAGGTGGAGAGTCACCAGGTCCTTAAGTGCCAAATTCATTCTTTCTATGACCAAAC
>OY735204.1:15811881-15946881 GCA_963457665.1 Thysanoteuthis rhombus
ATGGACCAAGCTGATGAATTTAACTGAATTCTCAAAGAAAAAAAATAATCCAAGCAACTAGGTTAAATTTGAATTAATCTAATTGAGGGGTAGTCAATGTAGGCATTACCACCCACTAGCGGACAATTCACAATTTTAAGTGGGCAGCATTTTGTTTCAAAGATAATTAGTAGGCTCGAAAGAAAGAATTGAAGTTGAAGTATTTTAATTAGATTCTAAAACTTAATACTTGGTCAACATAGAAAGTGTTTCGATACACAATAGTTTTACAATTTTTCAGTCACATCTATTGTAACAGAAATAATATATGTAAGGTTGGCAGCTGTATATTTTGATCTCTGTGAAGTACATCAAAGTGCGTGGTGAGCAAAAAGGTTGAATACCCCTCATCTAATCTATAGATGGTATGACTAAGCCTATAATTCTTACTGGAAAATCTCTAAAAAAAGGGCCTACCTAATCTTAAATTTCACATCTCAGTTTTATATCTAACTAATATCATCAGACATACTTTATAGGCTTATATGACAGCAATAAATCATCAAAGGAGTAGCTTCTTCACAGCTTTTATCTGTAAAATTCAATGAGACAGGTTATATGATATTACATTATTTGCAAAATGTTTGTGATTTACAGATTTTACTATAGTAATCGGCCTGCCAGCATCACACACCTTGTATTTTGGTTCCTATTCATTATCATAGCGTTGTTTATTTTTAAACCAACGTACATACAAATTAAAATTCATTGCCTTCTATCAAGTAACTTTGTAGCTGGTTTTTACAAAATTGTGGTACAACAATGAACAATCAGATCAAAAATTGAAAAAAAAGGATCGTTCAAAATGAGAGGACAGGTTTCAGTAAGAAAAGAAAATTGTAAAATAAATCTTTGCCTAAAAAACACATACATCAGTATATATTCTACCATCAAAGAAGGGCCCAACATGAAGAGGTCCGTCAGGAGATTTCCCGGTATACCAGGGGCCTTGTACGCCACTGGTACATTTAGTCTGTGTGTGAACATTCACGTTTACCTGAAACAATAAAAGCCCAGTATCATTTGGATCGCAATCAACTAAAAGGTAACAATAAATGAATGTCACAAATATAGAAAGGTCTTAACCATGTAACAAAAACAATACTGGAGAGGCTTCTTCGCAAATAGTAAAAAATCTAGAGCTGCTGCACCCATTAAGCACGTCAAAGCACAAGTTATTTATTATAATATTAGCAATTTAGGTAAGATCTACTCAACTTTATCTTCCTTGGAATTCACTAGGACAGTGGATTCAAAACAGGGGTCAATGGACCCCTTGGGGGCCAGACAAATAATGTGTCAGATGGAGGTGGGTGTGTCTGCAATAGTTTTCTCTCGGAACTTGACGTTGCAAATCTGGTGACAGAGAAACAATTATTGTACTCAAACATGAACCATATATTTGAATTCAAACAAATGTAATCCATTAAAAATAAATGTGATTTTTGAAGGCTAAAATTTGTTGATTGATTACGGTCGAAAAACGAGGTGTCCTTGAGTTTTCAAATTTTTAAAACAGCAGCACTAGATGGTCTATTTTAGACATAGCCCAATATATCTTTTTTTGACGGATCATCTGTATCAGATTCTGGTATTGGCAGCATGCAGTTCTCCGAGAAAAAAATGATCTTTCTTTCAATTGTAACCTCTTTCGATCTATCATTAAAAGTGGTTCCCAACCTTTTCAAGATCATTCCCCAATTTTGTCAATAAAAATAGTAATCTGAGTTGCAACAAAGAATAATTTTAAATAATTACTTTATTTTGCACATATTTAGACAGCATTATAATAAGAATTTGTTTGATTTTATAATTGTACAGACGCTGCTGTCTTTTTGTTTAACAAAAAAAAAAAGAAAAAAAAAAAAAAGAAAGGAAAGTGAATGAAAATAATTAACGTTTTTCCTTTTCACTCATTGTCTTAATACCCACCTTGGATTACCTAAATTCCATCCCAAGGAGAAATTCTCCCTGGGAACTTTGTTAGTTTTTAGAAAAATACTTTTTGGTGGGTTTTACAAGTGGAGATTCTATTTACGAAGTAAGTATAATCGTGAGGTAGGCACGTACTTTCTGGTATTCTTATGAAAGTACGGCTTACATGAGTTATCTCATTCTAAAATTTCAATTTTATGAATAATTTGAATTTTTTCAGACTTTAAAGAAAGTAACTGGAAGAAGAGAAAATAACCTACCCAAGTCATGTAAAAATGATAGAAAGTATGTGCTAACTTTATGATTGTAGCTAGATTATAAATTGACCCCCCCCCCCCACCGCACCGTTTTCTAAACATTAATTTCCATGTGGTTGAAAGGTTCAATAGATTGGAAGCATCTTAAACTGAAAGGGGGAGGGAAGAAAAATTTCTTTTTTTCAAACACCAGTCCAAACCTGGTATGATCTTCAAATTTAGAAAAGTAAAAATTAACATTTCTCTGTGATTTGAAATCACGACCAACTGATTGGTAGTTGTCTTGTACCGACTAAGCTAAATTGACAATTTTCACATAATATATGCTAGGTATACGCAAGGGTTTATTTCATTCTAATATATAATTACATTTATATAACTGATTGTCTTTTTTTTTTGACATCATGATCAAGTAATTGGTAGCGAGTTCTCTTACCAACTGAGCCAAACTAACAAGTCTTACATACCTAGAAAAATTTATCATACAGATATTTCATTTTGATGAATGATTACTTTTGGAGAAGAACAATTCAATTTAAAAAAAAAAAAAGAAAAAAAAAAGAAGAATTTATTATACATGCAATAAAAAGGTTGCAGTAATAATCTAAAGTCAGAAGAGAAGGAGGAGGAGAGTTAGACCCCGTAGCCAGTCTTGTTCTTCTATGAGAACTGCATACTGCCAAAAAATAAATCTTAAGCCTCCATTTTAATTCTGTAACCTTTATACACGGCTTGTATCTGCCATTTTAAGCAGGAAGTTTCTGATTTGTTGTACAGGGTATTTCATAAAGGATGCAACCCTTAGGAAGAGAATTTTACATGCACGCAAAATTTAATGCTACAATATTAATCACGTGGCAAGACTGTACTCAGAAACAGTAGCATTTAGCAGTCAAAATAATTGCATCATGCGTTATTCTACCATCCATTGGGTAGTGTTTGCTATATTGTTTTCCCCGTGAGATGTTTATGCAATGAAACAGTTACCAACCTGTATCCAAGTTGGAAAAAAGTAAAAAAAATTTCTCTTCCAAAATTTATCGTAAAGTTAAAATGAATGAGTGATTAGCATCTCTTGGTAATTTGAGTCTTTGAAAAATAGTTTTTAGATTTGAAATAGTCGCATCCTTTTTTGAAATACCTTTTATGTCTATTGTTAGAAAAAATAGAGCACAGTTATAGATAATGTTAGCAGATACTTTTCTGGTTTTTAATTCATTTGTTGGAAAGGAGGAATACATTGTTTTGTTTGTAGGAGAATCAATAACAAAAATACTGACTCTTTGGGAATTGTTGGGATTTGGATCCAGACATTACTGAGTATTGAATGATGCTGAATGCTTACCATTTTTTGAGTTACAACGAATGGCACTCAGAGAATTTAAATAATGCAAAATATGTGAAACTCGTTCCTCTTTATTTAAAGAAAAAAAAAAAAAAAAAAAAAAAAAAAAAAAATTTAAGCACTCTATTCCAGAATTTATTTTATTTTTTCAACACCACAAAAAAAAATATAAGTTAGCAAAAAGAATAATCCAATCATGTCATTTATGATTGTCTTTGGTTCAGCTCTGTCCTTTCCAAACCCTGAATTACCTCCCTTATATTTTTTGCCTAATAAGTTATTTTGCATTTTTGATGCTATTTTTTTTCGTCTTATTTCTGATGCAATGATTCCCCCTCCCGGACGTTTTAACGAGGATTAAGCAGTTGTAAAATAATTCAACATTTATGACCAACGAGATTAATTTGTGAATTAAATGTAAGTAATTGAAAAAGGCTGGACTCCTTATGGGTAGGGAAAATCTTGCATCAGATATATAACGACAAGTAGCATCCAATATAACTTGAAAAGCAGAAAATAGAAGGGAGGTATTTCAGGGTTTGGAATGCAATATTTTGGAAAGGATACAAAACTGACTGAACCAAAACTGAATAATGTGCAAGTTGCTCTTTATCACCGAGTTTTTTTTTTTGTTTTTTTTTTCTCTTTTAATTCCTTCATATCGACCGAGTTGCTAAAAGAAAAGAAGAAATTGTTTCAATTACCAGACTTTTTTTTTTCTTTAATTTTCACAGAAATTGTCAGAAATTGGAAACAAAAACATAAAAAAGTCAATATTTTAATATCTGGCCATTTTTTTTTTTGAAAACACAAAACATTCATTAAAAATCACAGATATAGAAAAAAAAAAAAAAAAAAAAAAAATATGTTTCTTAGACTGGCTCATTCATCTGTCGGATGATAAAATCAGTCAGAGTATTTTGATTGATCTATCTTCATAAAGCCATCATGCTACATAGGATAGACAGATTGGGCTTCAAGAGGGAGATAATCCAAACTTTATCAACGAAACTTACCCAACACAGGTATTAGAATAGAGTTGAATTCGGAATTATTGAACCTCGGTCTCTACAACCACTATTTCAAAACTCAATGCTATTCCAATGCCCATGTTCGGTAAGTTTCTGAGATAGAGGTCAAATTATCTCCCTTTGTAATCCAATCTGGCAACTCTGGTGGTATGTGAATGATTACAAACGAAGGGGGAGGGAATCACTGCAATATAATTCCCATATTGCAATGTCTATTTTTGGGCGGAGTCAAAAAGCGTCTAGCATTTCCACATTATCAATCTGTTTAATTATCAATAGAAACATACGCAAATACAGTGCGTGTGAGTATATATATATGTATGCATACCCTGTGCAAGAGTACTTTAAAGAATAAAAAGTAACTCTAAAAACATGCCCATAGATTATCAATATTTGATCAACATAAGTATGACTGATATTTTTAATTTTCAAAATGTTTATGATGTCCTAAGTATGATATGAATAAACATGGTAATATCAACAATATCGACTAAACTTCTTGTTCGTTAATCAAACATTGGAAAGAAAAAAAAGAAAGCATCTTTTTCAAATTACTTTCATCTCTCTATTCAAGCACGAACAGGTATACAATAAGAGATGAATAAACCAGTCCAAAAAAAAATTTAGCATAACTCTTCTCGATAATAAAGACAATTGAAGTTTTCCTTTAAATGAGAAGTTTTACAAAAATTTAAAAAAAAAAAAAAAAAAAAAAAAAAAAATGAATAAATGAAAAAAAATTAGAGGGGGAAAATTTCAATTTAAAATAACTCAACGTTAATCCATTTGCCATCACCGAAGTGTCCAGTTTCCTTTATTTGGAGAAAAAAAAAAAATAAAAAAGATCATTTAAATTAATAAATTTTCCCCCTCTTTATTCAAAGTTTGCCTGTTGGCTAATTGTCCGATTCATAACAATCATGCCTGCGCCATGAAGCAGTCTGCTCAACGTCCGACGTCACGACAAGCAGGAGCTCCTTTTCTCGACTCTCGAGTTGTTCGCTAAGATAACTGAGCAGCTGCTCCTCATGGCCAATCAGTTCCGGAGCGTCCAACTTGGAGTCCAGATTGTAGTAGAGATCATCAATCTTATTGATGGCAATCCAATGCTTTCGTTTAAAAGGTAAGCGAAGAAGTCCCCACTTGTAATCAGTTGGGATGTTCAGGATGAACCCTTTTATGTTCTCAAACACAAGGATGCTGATTTTCCTGGAATCACAAACAAAAAACAGATTTCATCTCATTACAAGTTTACCCTTGTCATCTAAGAAGGATAGCATATTTGAGTAATTTTGCAATTGCATTGTACTTATAAAATATCGAAAACATTTTGTTGCACAGAATTTTCAAAGGTAATTTTGAGTAAAGATCAAAAAAAGCATTGGGAGGAGCCCAATAGAAAGATTGGAGGAATGCTCATAGTCACATTTTTTGGTGTGTGATATATATTAGTAACTGTCTAGTTATGCATAGGGCAGGGGTAGAGCATCTTCCACTGGGTCTGAAGTGAAGGTTTTGACCCTACCTAGTGGTACTGGGAAGGATACTGGGTCTATAGCTATACTGAAGAGTTGTTATATAACAAAACAGCTCTCTGGAGAACACAATTATATATATATATATATATATATATATATATATATATATATATATATATATATATATATATATATATATATATACACACACACACACACACAGAGTTAAGCATGACGAACAAGGAACATGTAAATTTTGAAAAAAAAAATTTATCTTGTTTCCACACAGACATCTGCTTGGATCCATAGAGTGTAATAGCTGTTTAAAAGTGTTATTATACTTTGCCCTTTTGGCTAAACAACAAGCCATTTTCAAGGTCTTTGACAATTCCACAATTATTTTAACCACAGTGCATTTGACTTAACCATTAGTATGTTGCAACATGTGAGTGGTAGGCAAAGTGAATTCTTAGATAGGAGAGATTCTTGCGGGAAGAAACATTCTAAACTCCCTGAACCCACCAATGGCTGAGCTAAACAATATATCAACAAAATATTCAATATTTTTATTTATTTTGTAAAATACATTGACATACATAAAATGCCATGATGTACGTATATATGTACCTAACTCACTTCATATTTTGCACGCATGCAGCTCCCAAAGAAAAATAACAGCTGCACTGTCAACCAAGTCCTCATCAGATGATGACTTTTAGGTCAGACATGGTTTCAAGGCGAAAGCATCATGACAATCAATGCATGGTTACCCCCAAGCAGTAACTCATGATATCACTAAACTTAGTTGGTTTTCCATCTCAGTGTGCTCATGTCAGATAAAAGTGTACTCACATCATATATTCTTATATTCACAACTTTCATGTCAATGTTCACGAACCCAGAAATGAAATGTTGATTCAATGATATGAGATTTGAAATTAAAGTGACCTGATGACAATATTAAGATGTTGAACAGTTAGTGAATATGAACCCCAGCTATTTTTTGAGTGTGTAACGCTTTCCAATTAGCCTGCAGATACAACATACTAATCCTATTTTTACACATTTCAGCCCTAATGATCAACTAGCTATGAAGCTTTCACAAACCAAATCAAATCCGAAAATTACAAGAGAATCAATACGGAGATTTTCATTATAGTTTATACATGAAACTTACTTTCGTTTATCAAACCAAACAGTCCCACAGTCTTTTGTTTGTAAGGCAGCCATGATGACATTCACATCATAGTTGCCCAATCCCAGCATGCTTCGGTGTGGGTTGATAAAGTGGTCAGGAGATAAACTGAAATAGAAAAAAAAAGCATTTCAATAAGAGAATTCCAAAGAAAAAGTTTGCTGAAAACTATTTCTAGTGTATCCGTGTAAAGAAAATTCTTTTTTCTGCTTCTCCCAACAAAATTGGAAGAGTTACAAGGTACCGTGAATAGTGAGTGCGGTTAATTGGTTCCATTTTCCGCACTGTTCGTGGTCTTGATGTGTTTGTTTTTTAGCTTATACTTAGTTACATTAATTTGCACTGTAATACCCCAACAATACAACATCAATACTCACTAATTAAAACCACACCATTCAAGGTATCACTTTACAGGTATTCACTAGTGTGTGTCTGTCACCATAATATCTTCAAATATTCGCAATGAATTTCGATATTTTGTGATTAAATTTTTGGACAGCTTATGCACTCTAGCATCCAGCATTTTTTTCATCACGCATGTTACGGAATTTGTGGTTAGTTTTTTCCTGGAATAATGTCAGGATTCCCAGCAAGTACTTTCATATAAATCTTCGCAGTTGTAAATATGTGGAAATTCGACAGTTTCAAAGAAATTAAATTGGGAAAAAAATGTTAAGTGAATACTCATCTCTATTGTCGCAAAAATTGGACATAAAATAAGAAAATACCCTTCTTATCCCATACTGTGCGGCCATGAAGACTTTGCCATTGGTAGATCAAAATTATCCTTAAAAAGGACTAAAATCAGCTAGATGTGATGAAATCTTAGTAAAAAAAAAAAAAAATGCTGATACATAAACTTCTGGGCATTTACTAATGTTTTAAAAAGGACTAAAATCAGCTAGATGTGATGAAATCTTAGTAAAAAAAAAAAAAATGCTGATACATAAACTTCTGGGCATTTACTAATGTTTTTGTAATTTCTTTATGCTTAATTCAGTAACAATAATAATTACCTAATCACTTTTACACCCACCTCACAAATTCATGAATTAATCGGGGAAAATGGTATGGTATGGTATAATCGGGGAAAATGGTATGGTATGGTATAATCGGGGAAAATGGTATGGTATGGTATAATCGGGGAAAATGGTATGGTATGGTATAATCGGGGAAAATGGTATGGTATGGTATAATCGGGGAAAATGGAATGGTATGGTATAATCGGGGAAAATGGTATGGTATGGTATAATCGGGGAAAATGGTATGGTATGGTATGGTATAATCGGGGAAAATGGTATGGTATGGTATGGTATAATCGGGGAAAATGGTATGGTATGGTATGGTATAATCGGGGAAAATGGTATGGTATGGTATGGTATAATCGGGGAAAATGGTATGGTATGGTATAATCGGGGAAAATGGTATGGTATGGTATGGTATAATCGGGGAAAATGGTATGGTATGGTATGGTATAATCGGGGAAAATGGTATGGTATGGTATGGTATAATCGGGGAAAATGGTATGGTATGGTATGGTATAATCGGGGAAAATGGTATGGTATGGTATGGTATAATCGGGGAAAATGGTATGGTATGGTATGGTATAATCGGGGAAAATGGTATGGTATGGTATAATCGGGGAAAATGGTATGGTATGGTATAATCGGGGAAAATGGTATGGTATGGTATAATCGGGGAAAATGGTATGGTATGGTATAATCGGGGAAAATGGTATGGTATGGTATAATCGGGGAAAATGGTATGGTATGGTATAATCGGGGAAAATGGTATGGTATGGTATAATCGGGGAAAATGGTATGGTATGGTATAATCGGGGAAAATGGTATGGTATGGTATAATCGGGGAAAATGGTATGGTATATTCAGGGAAAATGGTATGGTATATTCAGGGAAAATGGTATGGTATATTCAGGGAAAATGGTATGGTATATTCAGGGAAAATGGTATGGTATATTCAGGGAAAATGGTATGGTATATTCAGGGAAAATGGTATGGTATATTCAGGGAAAATGGTATGGTATATTCAGGGAAAATGGTATGGTATAATCAGGGAAAATGGTATGGTATAATCAGGGAAAATGGTATGGTATAATCAGGGAAAATGGTATGGTATAATCAGGGAAAATGGTATGGTATAATCAGGGAAAATGGTATGGTATAATCAGGGAAAATGGTATGGTATAATCAGGGAAAATGGTATGGTAGGTAAAGATTCGTTAAATCAAAATTAATAAAATCATTATAAAGAGATATTTTTCCAATGCAGTATGAACTACTTTAACTGAATCCAACAAGTTCCTTGAAGACTGTCTTTTGTTTTTGAGAAAAGGTAACTTTAAGGAGATAAGGGAGTATATTGGCTCTAAAGAGAGCAATTGTTTTACAATGTATGTATAATATGAAACTGGACTACCTTCATACCCATTTTAGCAACACCCAATATTCAACATAATTATCTCCTAAACTGGACCCTGATATACAACAGCCTTCTTTCCTAAAGAACCTTAAGGTTAGTGTTTAGGTCACTTACAGAGAAAACGGAAGAAAATTTCATCTCAATATTAGTTTTGTCACAGCAATCTCAGGGATATGTTTGGAGACGAGCTTTCCAGTTGAAAAATTTTCCCCCCATAATTTGGACCCTAAAAGTGAAAAATAGAGATTCTGTCCATATAATTTACACGACCTATAATCCCCATATTTCATATTTTGGAAAAATGATTTATGAACGAGTAAAGTGTTTAGCAGCATAGTCACAGTGTGAATTATACAGTATTACCTTATTCACACAACACCAAAAATTCAATAATTAAGGTGTTCCGGTACAACCAATAAATCGTGTGATATAAGATATAGTACAAGGTGATCTTAGCTGCTTTGTCAATATCAAACGTTTCATTATGTCACAAAATGTTCTTTTGTCATGTCATTAAAAATAAGATATTTTAGTATGATGGATCATCATTCAAATTGAACAGCCCTCAAAAACATTTTACGGGCTGAATTTTAAAAACTATCTTGCTAAAAACCTGCCTATGGGTCCCATCATTATGCAGAGAAATTTACGTGGGGTCAAGACGAGCAGTTTTTATGGTAGGCTACCACATATGGACGGACAGATATTTGGTGAATTATAACAAGATTGCATACTAAGGAATTGTTCAGTTAAGCGTTGACACAACTCAGTTTTGAGCCGTGGGACACTTTTGCTCTTCACACCCCAATACCAAATTGCCCCTTTGGTGGGCGTGTGCTCTATGTTCAGAATCACTGATGTAGAGCAAACAAAATGGGTTGAAAAATGAAGTTTAACTTGGAAGGGGGTGCAGTTGAAACACTCACGGAAAAAAAAAGAGGACAAACTACAGGGGATCTGCAATGCACAGAAGGGAGGAGAGAAAAACAGAAATAGTTTATGGACAGGAGGATTTTCAATGCAGAGAGAGAGAGAGGATGGATGGGTTATTTGCAACCCACAAAGAAAGAAATGAGAATCTAAATGCTTTTCTCTTTCTTCGAAAGAGTGGAAGGGCGGGTTTTTAAAAACACCAAGGAGGTAGAAAGAGATGAGCTGTGTCGAAAATAAAAATAAAAGAATAAAGATAAAATAAATAAAACACACATAGAAGAAAAAAAAAAAAAAAAAAAAAAAAAGAGAAGATATTTGTTGAAACACAAAGGGATAGTCAGAATAAACGCACACCCGAAGAATTGAGGGGAAAAACAAATAAGAGATCTGAGAGTCAAAATGAAGAATGAAGAAAAAGTACAAAAAAAAACCAAAAAAAAAAAAACAAAACAAAAAAAAAAAAACAAAAACAAACAAAAAAACAAAAAACAAGACAAATGGGGGGGGGTCAAGTAAGAGCAAGGAGCTGGATGAAAAATGTATGAACAAACTAGAAAGTACTCAGAGAGCACGTATACTTCTGCCAATACCCTACACTAATTAGAAACTGGATGGAAATAAAGTATCTCAAAATCTGGTAGAGAAGGCAATTCTTGCCTTGAGTACGAATATTGAATTACCTCCCCTGAAATAAAAAACAGTGATAACTCTTCATTCCAACCTCTTTCCATATAGGATAATGAAAATCTCTGAATCAGACCCAAAATTCAATCATCTCTTCTGTAGCCCGTTGCTCTCTATTTGACAAATTTTCATTGAAATTCATTCAGAACTCTGAGAGATACCGTGTGGACAGACAGAGAGACTTTGCTGACAGAGGTAACAAAGACGTGGGAGGAAATAGAAAGGAAATGCAAAAGATATGGTTTTGGAAAGCAGTCAAAGATTATTTCCAGTCTGGATTATCAAAAAACAATCATGAATGCTGCCAGGCTCAAACCAAAAGATCAATTTAGCATAAACTTACATTGTAAATTGACCCAAAAACTCGGGGGGGGGGTAAAAAGTTTTTTTTTCCTAGATATAACAATGAATTATGAAACTGGAGATAATTCCTTCTTGTTCCAGTGTTTTTGAGACATTTATTTTAAAAATCATTCAAAAATTTTAAAACTTCAAAATTAAAAAAAAAACGTTAACTTTAGGCCATTTTTCAACATCCCATATTGCTAAACCATTTCCAGACATAATGAGGACTAAATGTTCAATTTTCAGTCCTCTATCTCCATTGGTACAGCCTATATGTGTGAAACATAGATAGTCAGAATCACTTAAAAACAAAAGAAACTAACTTTGATGGTTTGTAACACACGAACAGAGATATGAGATGGAAAGAAGAAAAAAAAAAAAAAAAAAAAATCAGGTTTTGGAAACCAATCAATGAAAGAGACTAAAATGGAAACTGTCTGCTGATTTGAGCCAAACCATGAGTCAGCCAATCAGCAGCTTCTATATTTGGGATTTCAATTACACCTCCTGCAGTCCAGAATTAATACGAGAACACAGAGGAGTAATTTCAGCATCTAAGAAATGCTCAAGTGATGGATTTTCAGAACATCAAAATAGGTCTCTCTTTTCTTTATTCAATCATTCTTTCAGACCAGCAGTTTTCAACCAAATTTCTCAAAACTTTACCCACTCTCTAGCTAGTTTCAGATGTCTTACAATCTATCACTTTTAATAAAATTTAAGTACTAATTACAAATCATCCAAAACTGTCAACTTAAGTTTCTTCAGTTTTCTAGTAATTCTGGATATCTAAGTAGGTAAGTGGCAAGTGTTCCATTGTTACAGTGAATTTCAGCCAGCGTGCCGTGAAGCATCCAAAAGCGTGCTGTAGGAGTTTTGAGGAGGGTCAATCCTCCATCAGACAAGAGCCATGGGACAGTGTTCCCAGTATGGATACAAAAATAACATTTGAAAGCATTTGACATATTTGACACTTCAATGTGTAGTAATAACAGATATACTCAAAACTTTGAAGTTTTTTTTGAAACTGATCAACAATATACTTTTGACAATAAAACTGATTAATTATCAGTTTGTTTAACTCATGAACACATTATCATCATTCACTTTCTTTCAAATGGTCAAATCTAATCTCAAATACTGGTGGTGTACATCAACCATTTCAGTTTTGAGAGATGGAAAAGGTTGAAGATCACTGCCTTGTTATCAAACTTGTACCAATTAACCCGATATTCAAAAGGAGTGGAAGTAGTTAGAGGCGATTATTCAGCAATTTGGCATTTTCACAAAACCGGCACTCCTCAGGTCTCAATGGAGCCAGATTAGTGAAGGTCTAATGTAAAACAAGCCACAAACAAATGATGGCAAATCTAGTCCTAAGTGTGATCCATAAGTATTGCCTTGTGCCAAACTTGGCTTAGTCTAATGAACAAATGGAACATCAAGACAAAATGATATTAATACAGAATTAGAACACAGAGATAGATAGTAAGTCTTTCATATGTACAAGTAATTTGATATGTATATCAAGTGTAATATCAGTATAAGTAATTGACCAAAGAGAGTTGGCAAACAATGAATAGATAGATAAGAAATAGAAGAATTTTCTGTGTACACACATACACGCATAGAGAACCCCCCCCACATACACACACACACTAATTGATTGATAAACAATACGATCTGGCAGTTTTTATCTATCTTTTATGTTAATATCATTTGCAATGTGTTACATTAATAAAAGAGATCAACAAAACATTCAAGATACCACCATGGGGCTTTTGCAGAGAGATAATTAGTCTACAAAATCAGGAATACATATCATAAATATAAATAATGACTTTTAGATGTATCCTTGCATCTCTAATACACACTTTTCGGTCGGTTGGTCCCCAATACTTTGAACATCATTTTTCTCAGCCCTATCATGCTGAATTGCTTTCAATCTTTATCCAGACCATAGGGTGTGTCATCCTCATCTTGGTCTTCCTGCTGCAACTAACAGGGATGGTGGATGCATTGTTGAACTCATGGGTCCTATTCTGAAATCTTCCCCTTGTACTTGGAGGGGATATGGAGATGAGAGTCACATAACTCTCTTCGCATGTTTTCATTTTCCTATGTTTTACCCCCCCCCCAATAGGTTTTCAGTAGGATGTTCAATTTACAACGTGAGTTTATGCTAAATTGCTCCCTTAGTTCATGACCAGCAGCATCACATCTTTATCCAATTTCTTAATTGATCATCCCAACACCCAAAGGCGTTGGCCACATGACTGATTACTATTGAGTGACCAATCAGACCTGTCATTTTTTAAAATATTTTTACAAGCTGTTCCCGAGGAAATTCCGTGGGTATTGACTAGACTATTCGGTATCTAAGCCTCTGCTCTTCTCTCACCCTATATCGGTATCTTCTCAATCTCTACTTTATCCGTTCTGATCTTTGTTGCCAGTCATTTAAATGTCTTGTGAACATTCATCAATTTTGTATGTGAAAATCATGACCCATAAGTTAACAACCTAGCTTTCTTTTCTTCCCTCCTACCCTCTTAATAAACTAATGGAACCAAAGTGTTTCCCTGTCAAAAGATTGGAAGATTTATTTATGATTTACTTTAGTCTAATTTTTGGGAAAAAAAAAATTTGTCAGTAATCCACGCAATCCATTAGACCCAAGCACGAAAAAATATTTTCTCCAAAGGTTTTACGAGGCGGGTTCTATTTACAATGTAACTATAATGACAAAGCAGACACATATTTCATGCTACTTTTACAATCAATTATCTCACTTTTGGTTTGAAAAATGACGTAAAAAATAGATATACAAAAATTTTAAATCTAAAATTCTAATCCTTTTAATAATTTTAAACTTTGTGCAGTTAAGGTTGGTATTGAAAAAAGTAGGTGATAAGAAGGCAACAAAATCTTCTGTTAAGATGGCAGAAAGTAAATGCCTGCTTTATCATAATAGTTACCAAGTAAATTGCCCAAAGATGAGAAAGCAATAACCTGTGAATATGAAACATCCAATTTTGCAGTGAAAGGTCCAATTACTTTCAACCTTTTAAAAGACGTTCACTAGTTTCTGGCTTAAAAAAGAGAGTCTTACCTCATTTAATTGAAGTCAGTGTGAAGTATATCATATTTCAACAGTTTTTTTTTTTGTTATTCAGTGTGCCTGTCATGTAATTTTCCGTTTTGCAAGGAATACAACAAGTTTTACATATTCGCAATAGAGAAATCATTTTGCCGAGGGGGCCTATTAGAAAACACTCTCTGGGCCCCCCATTAGCTTTATGAATGGTATCCCACCTACTGCCTTTTCTTCTGACAAATCTCACTAAAAGTTGGATGGGGCCACTCCCCCTCTCAAATCCCCAAAACCTCCAAATCTCTAGCTCTGCAACTGGGAAAGGGGAAAAGACAATGCATCATTTTAATGTAATAATCAGAAATGTATTTTTGTTTAGTCTTCTAAGCTCCACTGTTCGGGGATGAAAAGAGTAGTTTTATCTGTCCCCAAAGGATGTATAGGTATTCCTTGATTAATGTGATTAATTTGTTTCACTATCTTCCATACTATTCAAGGTCTTATAATAATTTAATATGTTTTCATTATGTTGTACAGTAATATGAACTGCAGTGCATCAAAACCCACACGAATCATTTAAGGCATGGCTGTATATCATCTGAACCTCACCAAAATTTCAAGAAATCATAATTCAAAGTATTGTAATATTTGTTTCATTTCCACAGGCAACATTTATACACACACACACATATATATATATCATAGAAACAAACCTGTTTCACCATATCTAAAGCTCTATTTTCATGTTGAATGTATTGAACACTATATAAAATCGACCCACCACACATTGGGTATTGAATTATTGATTTAAACTTTGAATGAGATATATATATGTATTAGAAAAAAACTAGAGAGCGAAACACTTTCATGAGAGATGCTCGTCAGAATTGATTCAAAAACACAAGAGACATGGAGGGAATTTCAAACATGTTCATTATTTTGTTGATTTCAAACAAAAGAAAAAAAAAAAACAAAAAAAAAAAAAACAGACTTGTCTGAAATTCCCACCATGACTTTTAAAAATCACTTCTTGCAAAACAGTGTTAAGATCTCTCTAATATTTTTCAATATCATTATAATGTACAATCTACCTAATATGTAGATATTGAGCACTCAAAAAAAATACAAATTCATTATTGCCTTTAAAGTTTATATCCTTTCAAACTTCTAAAATAAAAAAAATAAAAAAGAATAACAAAAATAGTAGCTGGAAAGTGTGTGTGTATATGTTTTAATGTTGATACAGAAAGAAACTATTTTGCTGAATAAAGCAAGAAAAAGAAAATTTTAAATTCCTGTCTTTGAAAATGAATAGAAACGTTTTGTAAAACAAGAACAGAGAGCCAGACAAGAATTCTTGCTTGCTTGGGTATGAGTAAGAAATTGCAAAGTAGCACAGGGGGTAGGAGGAGGGAGATAATAAAAGGAGGTGGAGAGAGAAAAGACAGACTGGAAGAAGAGGGAGGGGGACTTCTTCAAAGACAGGGAAGAAAGAGTCACAATACTGAAAAGTTGGCACTGACAACGACTCCAACAGCCTTAAATGGCATTAAAGAAGGAAAGAAAAGAAAAGCTGCAGTTACAAAAAAAAAAAATTAATTCTCTTATCTACTGTGTTCCTAGGCATAGCAAGAGATTTGGGCTCCTGGGGGACATTAGCTCCTTGTGGTGATGGGGGGCAACTCTTACATTTAGTGAGATTTGATGGGAAAGGAAAATTTGCAATAGATAGGTATGCATTATCACTTAATTGGTGAAAAACAACACCAAAGGCTGAATTATTATTTATGCAATTCATGTATATACAAATACATCCTTGTTATTAATGCATTATGTCAGTAAAAATGTAGTATGTGAACTATAATTCATAAAAGCTTCTGGGGGCCAGGTAGGTGAGTTTTCAAATCCCCCCCCCCCGCCCAACCAGCCATGGCTATGACTAACAACTATTCCAACAGCCTGAAATGGTATTAAAGAAAATGCCAATCCAACAAGCAACCTAGTAAAAAGGAACGGCTGAAGGTAAATAATGCTAAAAATAGCAACAGTTGATAAGTTTTAATAAGCATAATGATATTGTTTTAGACTGCAACATATTTTTCACTTTTTTTTTTGTCCTTTGGTAATGTGTTATTTTTTTTTTTTCATTTGATCAGGTCTAAAATGTATAGAAAATGTCAAGTTATTCCCTTCAAACCTTTCTTTTGTGATCAGGACAGTGATAATATGAAATTTACTCATTTCCAATTGAACAACTAACAGACATTTGCAATAGCATAAAATAAGATAAAACAATCGCACATGGATATCACTGTCTTGGTCACAAAGTAAAGTTTGAAGAGAATAGCCATTTTCTATACTTTAGGTCAAAAACTAACTCGCTAAAAACTTGCTCCAGTGTCCCATCTGTAACTTTAAGGCACAGTAAAAAAGTTGACAGCAAATTAGTTGCTACCCAATACACACTTTGAGATACAGAAAAGAAGTTGATAGAAAACTATTTGCTACCACCATCTCGTACCAGGATGTTAACAGCAGGTAATTTAACTGCTGTGAGTTACATAGCACAGTTGTTGGTCCAACACATAAGTACTCAACGGGGTAGAGATGTAGATGGGGGGGAAATTTGGTGGCCAAGGCAACAGTGGAATTTCCATGTTCCTGAAACCATTCCTACAAAACTTGTGGCAGAAGAGCTCATTGTCCTGCTGGAAGATGCAACTGTCACTGTTGGGGAGAGTTGCCATGAAGGGGTGTACTTGACCATCAGTGATGTTGAGGTAGGTGGGATATGACAAAGAATCTTCTATGTGAATAAGACTGAACAGAACACTGCCCAATACATCACACTGCCTCTACCAGCTGGTTGTTTTCTCCAATGTGAACCCTAGTGTCATTTGTTATCCTGGATAACGATGCACGTGTACCTTACCATCCACATTCATGAGAAAGGGAGACTCATCTGACCAAGCAACCTTTTTCCATAGATACAAGGTCACGTGCCCATTGAAGATATTTTTGGTGATGGGAATTGGTTAGAATGGGTATACTGACTGGCCTGCAGCTATACAGCCAATATGCAATATAGACTGATGTACTATGCATTTTTACACATTTCTTCAGTCACCTTAATTAAAGCTATCTGAGATTTGAGCCACAATAACCCCTCTGTTGACTTGTACTTGATGAGAAAGTATCTGTTCACTTCTCACATTGATAAGTCTTGCACACCCAATCATATGAGTTCATAAGTATTATTCTCATTCTCTCATATACACATATATGTAAAATATAAGAGGTACTCGAAACCACGAGGCACAGTCTACCAATAATGAAAAAAAGACCCAGAAAAACATGTCCAAAGTTTCTCAACTTAATTTTCAAAGGAAAAAATTAAAAGGGAAGAAAATCTGAAGAAAAGAGAAGGAAGGCAAAGAGATACAGGGAAAAAGAAATACCTCTTGGCTTGAACTAGCAATATTGTTGAAAATTGGATCCACTGTTACAGTATAAGTGCTTTCACACTCCTATCAAGAGTGACAATTGTATATTTTAACAAGACCTTGTGGGAAGAGAGGTTATATCGTGGGGGAGGAGAGGAAAATTAAAAAAAAAAAAATTTTTTTGAGGGAATAATCAAAAGCTCGGTGGTGGGGAAATCAAAATAGGGTCAATTATATACATCTTTGACCAGCTGTAATATTGGGAAATGAACAACTATTGTAGCCACCAACTCAGTCTACACACATATCAATGGCCTCAATTCTGTCTCTACAGACAAAGGAACGCCCCCACCCTTGGGAGCATGCCTGGGTGAAGCATGTACAGATCCAGGAATGTCCAGTCATCCAAATCCCCCTCTCAACCTTGCTGATGTAGTCTAGAAGAATGTAGTGCATTTAACTGTAGGAGCTGCCAGAAAGACATCAAACTGCCTTAAGGGAATTCCACTCCATGGCTTGCAATCAGATTTCTCCTTTTCCTAAACTGGTTGTCTTTCTAAGTACAGAGAGCCCATCTGCCCTGCTTATCTACCCATAGCTAGGGCAGGGGGGGGGCACATGCATTCATACCTTTTCCAAGAGTATTAGTGTGGTGAACATAAACAGCCTCGACCAGAGCTTGAACTTAGGCCACTGATTTTATTGTCTGAGAAGTTACCAACTGCACCAATATCAGTATTGGCGTAGAATTACACACACATGCACACAGGAAAGATTTAACAAACATGGGGGGGGGGTCTCTGGAAGACAGGTATTTATGGGGGCCGTACAAATGCAAGCAAGTGGTACTTAGTTGCCTCCCCATGAGGGCAGATTGTGATAAAAGATCAAGTTTAGTGTGACGAACCTCATGTGTATGAGTGTGTAGTGTCAGAAATAGTCTAGTTCTCTTGGCACTTGCCTTTGGGATGTCTCAGGCATCAGAGATTGACCCTGATCCAACCCCTTCAAGTGCAATGGGGAGACAGACAGGGAGGGGACAGGCACCCTGGAATGCAAGCAAGCATTTCTTTGCAGAGAAAAATTGAAGAGAGCAATATATTAGAAATAGAGAAAAAAAAAAAAAAAAAAAAAAAAAAAACAAATGAAAAAACCCACAAAACAAACAAGAATGAATGACAGAAAGAGAGACAGAAACAAACAAAAAAACAAAACAAAAAAAACAAAGGAAAGAGAAGAAGAAGAGCAATAAATAACTTGACCTGAACACAATTCAGTATGACAAAATGTTGAGAAAAAAAAAAAAAAAAAAAAAAAGAAAAAAAAGGGGGATTAGTTACTAAGGCTGAACTTGTTGGAACAAAAATGAAAGATAAGAGAGAGAAAAAAAAACAGAAGACAAAAACAAACAAAAACCAGTTGAAGTCATCAACATCTTCAGCCTCCTCCTTCTCTCAAAAGGATCTATTTAATATAATAACTTGGCAAAATGTGACAGTTGTAGACATTCAGTAGAAGGAAAATAGCTGTAAAAGCAGTTTTCTACATCATATGAGTTCATAAGCATTATTCTCATTCTCTCCTATACACATACATGTAAAATATATGAGGCACTTTAAAACCACAAAGCATAGTCTGCCAATGATAAAAAACAAAAAACAAAACAGAAAAACATATTCAAAGTTTGACTAAATTTTCAAAATTCCAGATTTTTTGAAACTACTGCACATATTCCATTAATTTCTTCTGATATGTAGTAAAAAGCTCCTGCCTTAAGAAGTAAAGAATTTCATCAGAAAAAAAAAAACTAGCATTTTGAAGTGAAAACTTTGAATGCATTCAACTTAACCAAATGAATGGGTGCACCACCCAATCGATTCTGATTTGCTCCCCAGATAGAAGAGGCTTTGAAGATTATAGTATACTGGACTCAATTTCACTGTACATGGTAGATTGTACCTTTTGGTTCTTGGCACCTCATAAAATTTGAATGACAACGCTCCTTCAGAGAGATTTGTTTGTATTCTTCAAGATGGTATATTACAGGGGTACCTTAATTCAACAATTGGCTATTATGTACCGTTTGCGAAAAGAACTCTCTGGAACTTTTCTATGAATAGAATTAAATAAATTGTAGTCTTTTACGAATTAGATTTAAGAAAAATTACAAAAAAAACAAAACAAAAAAACCAAGAAGCACAAGGGAAGTAACTTTAATCAGAAGTTACTCCTTGGTTTAACACCTTCCCTAAAATGAATATGACAATCTATTGAGAAAGTTCTTAGAATCAAATCTCAGAGGTACTGTTCAATCTTATTGCTATCCTCCAAAGTTAATTTGAAACTAGAAATCATTCAGAGAGTGGCAATATTATGTAGTGTACACATAATTACAACCTAGAGGGGGGAAGCAATTGTATATGGATATGCCCTGAAAGTTTAATCACTTCTCCCATAACTTATTGACCACCTTTCCATAAAATTTCATTGAAATCCATTGATAACTTTGGAGATATCATGTAGGCAGACATGAGCATATATATAAATGTAAGAAAAGAAAAAAGTAAAAATATCTCTCAATCAAAAAGGAATTCCTGGATCCACCCTCAAATTCAATTAATTCTTCCATACTCTATTGCTCACCCTTCCACAAATTTTCATTGAAATCTATTCAGAACTTTTGAAGATTGTGTGATGAAATGAAAAGACAAAGTTTTATTGTACTCTGTGAAAGAGAGAGTGAGAGAGAAAAAAGGCCTGGCTGCAGCAGGGTCAAACTCCAACTTCTATTCTGACTGGAGATGATAACTGCAACTTCTGTATGAATAAATTCATAGGTATATGATACATCAGTTTAGCTCAGTTGGTAAAAGAGCCTCCTTCCAATCACATGATCGTGACTTCAAATCATGGAAGAGAAATGTTAATTTTATGCATAAGTTTGGTTTAACCTGGTGTGATAAACAAATAGTGAAGAGTTTACTGGCCTAATTTTAGTGAAACCCAAACACCAAAAAATCTCCCATTCAAGATGCATACACAAAAATTACCAACTATATTTACTATGCCAAGTCTGACACAAGAACTTAGTAATAAGGTAACTAGTAAGGATTGAACTCATGAACAATGACCTCATTTAGGTGTCTCATCATTGTGGCCTTGTGCAAGACCAAACTAAGCTTAATAAATATTAAACCTCTGTCCCATAATAGTTGTTACATTCAGATAGATACAACTAATGTAACAAGTATTATGTAGCAAAAGTAGCATATGCTATGGACTCAGCATTTTCAAGGCTGCTAAATACTTAAAAGCTGTCAATTCCAATTCAGTGATTCTGCACTGGCTCTATTGCTATAGTATTATACTGCCTTCAACTTTCATGAATGACTGGTTGTTTAAAGTTAGCAATTTCAGTCAATTGCTACATTTAATTATTTTTTATAAATTCTTAATACTGTAATTAATGGGAGTGTGGTATCTACAAGATACATATACAACATAATACGAAGATATTTGAAACTGAAGTCATAGCTGCTGCAAAGATCATAAGACATATTTGTCGTATTATCTGGTTGTATAGCAAACGAAAAAATTTCTTCACTATACAAGTGAAAAAAAAAAAAAAAAAAAAAAAAAAATCCATGTTTTCGTCTGACTTCAACTGAGCTGATTTCATTTTCCTAACCTAAAAATACAAGTTCAGAATTCTGATTAGGACTAAAATGTGAAAGAGTTATGAAATTTAACTGATGGATAGAGAGAGAAGGGAAAAGAGAGATTATGTTCCTACATCATCAATCAACAAAAAGAAAGGAGGGAAAGGAAGAGTGCAAGAAAATAGAAAGTTCTGGATGCTAGATTGAGTTATCTAGTGTCACTAAACAGATTCTTTTTGATTAGAGTTTATTACTTTTCCTCTTTTTTCATTTTTAATAATTCTTTTTTTTCTTCTTCACAGCTAAAACCATCCACTTAAAGTTTTGTTCATTCAATGAGTATGGAACCCCACCCCCAATTGGCTTAGTAGCTGAAATAGCTGCATTCAGAGTAGATTTAGACCCTGAAGTAGCCAGTCTTTATATATTCTTTTCTTTATAGAAATTAGGACCCCTTATAACAAATACTACAGGCCCTCTCTAATTTAGACAGAGGCAATATAACATGTACTTGTAAAATCTGCAGTTCCTGGAAGGAGACTAATGGAAGCAGGGAGCTTTGATACCAGGGTTTTCTGACATTTGTCAGCAGCAGCCGGGGGGGGGGGGACAAAGATGGTGGGGCAGAATTTTTTCACTTTATATTATTCCAGTTCATCCTTGATTCTCTCTTACAGGGTTTCTTATTACACATTCTTGAAGCATAGCTGGAAATTGATAAACAAGAGTTAACCTTTTCAATAAAATGCTATCAGATTCCGTTTAATACAACAGGGCTTCATGTCATAATTTGAAATTATTCCTGCTGGGGGCTGATAAGAACAGTAAACCAATTCCTTCAGCAATAATCGTCAGATCAGCAATCTTGTCATCGTTTTTATTCATAATGACTTTCAGGCATTTCTATAGTCAGGTCTTAAGCAGGGACGGCTCCAGGGTTCCTGGGGTTCCAAGGTGAACTTCAACACCCTTTAAAGTATAGTATTATCTTATTCATCTTTTGCAGTGAGAAAAATAAATATACAGAGGAACCTCTTTTAAGAAAGACATTCAGTTCCACAATATGTCTTGTTGAGTGAATAATTAAACCAATGGGATTTCAGTAATTCATTTCAGGTAAAGATATTGGACCCTTAACACCTCCATAATAACTTGTAAGAAATGTATAACAAAGATAGAAATAAATATGTGAAAAATATCTTACCATATACTAACTTTGTATCAGACAATTCACCCTCTTTTCATTGATGTAGTCACGATGTGTTGGCGGATTCATTTCTATGGCCCTCTTCAGGGGCAAATTGTAGTATCCCTAAGGAAAGTGGGTCCCTCCCATCAGTCTCTTTCTTCAGTGGATAAAATGAATTGTCCGAAACGGGGTGACTACATTGGAGATGGAAAGATGAGGTTGAATTGTCCAAAAGAGAGTTGGTATGTTGAAGACTCTTCTCAAAGTCATAAATAAATCTTATAATTCCGTTTGTCAGTCTGAATTCAAGTGCCTATATAATATACAAATCTAGATAATTCTAAATGAAATCTACAAGATTCTGGATAATGTTACGAATTTTTTTCTTTTTGCAAAGTGAAAATACACCACTAAGACTTTTTTTGGCAATTGGGACCTCTCGCTAAGTGCCCCCTAGCAGTGTTGCCAATTTAGCACTTTTCCACACTAGATTTCAAGTGTTTGTTTAAGCATCAACATTCAGTGCTATTTTCAGCCCGTTGTTTAAGAATTTTAGCCATTTCCTAGACATTTTTAGCTGATCTAGCCAGTTAGAGTTATTAAAATGTCTGTTTTTTTTCTTTAGCAGGTTTTGGTGTTTTTTGATCTGATGTCGATAACAGTCCCTGAGCAACTGCCAGTGTTTCAGTGATTGCTGTCACTGACTGACGTGCTGACAGACTAAAATATGAGTTATGTCCCTTGCTCATAGAGCCAAATTAGATGTTTTTCACCTAAATCTAGATGTCAAAAGTTGCTATTCAGATGATCCTTATTAAGATGAGTGATATTTTCATTTTATTTTGAGTCATAAAAAAAGTGATTTATGATCGCAGTCAATAATTGATCAACCCTAGTATCAAGATTTAAAATCATGTAGAAAGATTCCTTCAAAGAATAAAGATGGTCAGACTAAATTCTATTTATGACATCACTGGTGTTTTCTACAGGAAAGCATCTAAAAGAGTATAGAAACAACTAGATACTTAAGAATCTAGATGTTATTAATAAACCTGTCAAAAAGGCCCCAAGAAGGTAAAAAAGTTTTATTTTCAAAAATAGAATTAAAAAATTTTTTCTTCATAACTAGGTCTAAATGATACACAAATGTTAATTTTCAAGTCTGGAAAAAATGGTATGACCAGGAACACAAAGGTATAGAACCCTTGACCATCTTTGGTAAACTTGAAAATAAAGTTGGCAACACTGTATTTGCTAGATCTTCACTAAAGAAAGAATAAGTGCATCTATGGTCTGACTTTCAGGCTTGTTAAATGGGTAAGCCATTATCAAAATCAATCTTTTTTCTTCATTATAAAAAAGGAATTGAATATATATTTAAACTTTTCAACATTACAAAAGTAGTCAATCATCAACTTAGCTTTGCCTGACACAAGGCCCTAGAGAATCCAGAGTAGCATCTATTCATGTTAACTATAAGACTTTTCCAGAATTCTTTCCCTCATGAATGGTTAGTCCTACTCCTTGACGGCAGGGTATAACTTTTTGAATCGGCATTTCATCAAAACGTTCAATTGACATCCTATTTTAAAACAGCAATTTTGAAACGTTTTTTTTTTGTTTTAGATAGAAGGAAAAAAGCCTGATAAAAGAGAAAAAACAAATTTCCATTAGAAAGGAATACTAGACAAAAATTGGTAATGATTGGCAATGCTTTATCTAAAAGATTCACAATAAGAGTGCAACCGTATCTAAATCTTTTGGATAAAGTATTGCAATTCATTTTTACTGCTTTTTCTTTGATCTTATTTCTGTGCTTTTAATGCCTAGTTTTGTTATGCTCTATGGCTGGTAAGCAAGCAGTAAAGAAGAAAAAATCCATAAGTGAGAACTTATCTGTTGTTCTATGGAAACCATTTAAACAATGACACAGCCTAACCAAATTTGGCAAAAATGCTCAATAGGCTATGGGGAAGGTTTTAAAGTCGAGAAAAATTTTTTCCAATTTTTTTTATCCTTCAAAATATTTAAACTAAATGTGATCAAAAGAGGGATTATTCAATAAATACATAGTTCAAATCCATTATCACTCATCTCGGGTAGGAAGAAACAAAAATATCATAGATTCCATCTGGTCAAAAAATTAAGCCTTTTGTAGACACTAACTGAAAATCTAAGATGAGAGCAGAGTTTCAGCTACTTGGGACAAAATTTGAACAAAGTTCTAGTCATTAGAAGGATGTAAAATAACCTGAGTTTTCCGAGAGAGGGAGACAAAAAGAAAAAGACAAGATGAAACATTGTTTCTAATAAATGTACACACTTCAAAATATATTCATTAATTTTTCCTTTGCCAATGAATTATATAGCATTTCAGACAATATTTTTCTCTTTATTTTTGATGCCATGATTATTTTTGTTTCCAACATTTCATTGGGGATTAACTTGAAAAATCCACAGGAAACAAATATTCTTTAATATTAATATTTTATTACAGAGATGAATGTTGCCAAGTGCTGTCAAAAATAGTCTATACAACATTGCAAGTTTTGAACAGGATTGTTACACACTAAGATTGTAAAATCATGGATTTTGGGAAATCCCTGAAGCTATCAGTAATTTCATAAAATCCCTAGTTTCACAATCAGTGGAGTAATGGTTAACAAGCTTGTGATGCTGACCATTACCACTGTAATGAGTTTCATCCTTATTGAGCATATAACTACTGTGACCTTGTGCCAAACTAGGCTGAATATACACTGTAATATACAGGAAAAGTAGGTTTAGTCACACATACAAACTATCATATGACCAACATCCTGGATAATTTAAAAAAAAAAAAAAAAAAAAAAAAAAAAAAAAAAAAAAAAAAGAGCATGAACACTGAACACAAACTAAGGGACCAATTCAACAAACTTACAATTATTGGGAGGGGGATAAATTTTTTTACAAATGAAATATTCAAATTTTCAGCCTTCTTGCCCATTAGAACAGCCTGTACACATGACATATAGACAGCCAGCCAGAATCACTCAAAAACTAAAGAAACCCATGTTGACAGTTTCGGTTAATGGTTTCTAAGACTTTGAATAGTGCAGTTTTGATGTAGTACAGTTATGATATTGCTGTACGAATTGATGTAATTAAGTATAAGCTGAAAAGAAATACAAGACCAGCTTTTTTGTTGAAGTCCATTCAATACTTTTGGAGATACAATGTGGAGAGATAGAACAAATGTTTTATTGTACTTTGCTTTGGAGAAAAAAAAAAAAAAAAAAAAAAAAATTAAAAAAGCCTGGCTGCTGCAAGGTCAAACTCCACTCAACCTTCTATTCTGACTGAGAATGATTACTGCAACTTTTGATTGTATATATAATGTACAAGAAATTATAAAAATATATATATTTTTTGATAATGTATTTATTACTCAGAACATTTACGTATCTGCATAATCAATTGTCCGTTGTTGGACATAAACCTTCCCCAGGATCCGCCACACCTCTCTATTGTGGGCGTTGCAGAGCTAGTACTCTCTGAATTTGTCTAGTTCGACTCTCCATCTTGTATTCTGTTGGCCTACGTTGCACATGTGATCTCCGGGGATCCATGTTGTGATGTCCATCTGTTGTCTGCCATTCTTGCAACATGGCTGGCCCATTGCCATTTAAGTTTTTTTCAATAGATTCTATTACATCTAGGACTCCCGTTTTCTTCCTAATATATACTGAGCTATCATATGATCTCTCCATGTGTGGTTGAGCATGATTCTCTCATGCGCACGTTGCAGGTTACTCAGTTTGAGGGCCTGTCTTTTGGTTAGGTTCCATGTTTTAGCTCTATAAGTGACTATTGGGAGGATACATTGGTGGTACACTTCTTTTTAGGATTAATGGGATCTTGTTTTTGAAGGTTGAGCTTGCTTTGCTGAAGGTTTGCCATCCTAGAGTGATTCTTCACTTGATTTCTTCTTTTGTGGGTTTCATAGAGGTTTGTTTTCCTAGGTAGATGTATTGGTCTACTTTCTCAAGTTTTGCATCTTCGATTTTGACAATTGTGTTCTTAATCTTGACATTTTTGTTGCATGCGACATCCATTTTACTGAAGTTCATGTGATAGCCGACTTTCTTGCTTTTTTTTGTTTAGTCCATCTACCATTAGTTGGAGGTCATACAGGTTCTCTGCGAAATAAATCTTTGTTAATATCTAAGACTTGTCAATTTAGCTCAGTCAGTAAGACGACAGTCTGCTGATAACCTCTTAAACCTTTATTTGTTTCTATAAAGGAAATTCTCCCAGATTAATAATGGAAGCATAATGTTGAAGAATAGAGAAGCAAAAATCATTAATGAATTTGTCGTTCATAAGAATTAGATAGACTCAAACATTTTGAGAGTGAAGGAAGTTTTACTTATATACTAGATCAGGGATGGGAAACATTCTCATGTTTAAAAGCCACATCGGAATTTATTGACTTCTAATAAGGCCACACTCAAGAAATCTCTGGTATGTTTACAGCAAAATCTAAAGTGTTAAACATTTAGTTAATAACTTGTGTCCTAATTTAATTAGTATATAATGCTTAAAAAAAAATGAAAAACTAATCTTTTAATAACTGTTTTTTAGATTTTTTTGCAAGAAAGCATTAGGATATCAAGGCCATAGGAGGCCACACGTTAGGTCTTAGAGACTGCAGTTTCCCTTACCCTACATAAAATAAATAGGTACAAACTAAGTATTATTATCCACCTATTAAACACAATGTCTACTCATACATGTATACATAACATTTTCAATGAATGCACTGATCCAGGGCTGACGGCCAGGAAGTAATACTTTGATCCTTGGCATAGGGGGCACACACACACACTGATCATAGGTAGATATGCAAATCGATTCTTAGATAATCCCATCATTTTCAACGGATACTATGCAATAGATCAGGGATCTTTTGAGAGGCGGGTTGGGTTAGAAATGGTTTCAGGTCTTATGGGCCAAAGGGAATAAAAAAAAACAAAACAAAAAACATTGATCATACAAGGCTATAGAAACAGTTTTTTTTTTTTTAATTACTTAGGTGTTTTTTCATATAAACCTACATAAACTTCCATGCAACAGTCAATGAGAGCTATGAAAAAATTAGGGGTGGGGTGTAAAATACTGTTGAACTTGGGTCCTAATTTAGCTGAGTCGATTAATAGATAGCAGGAATATGAAGTATCAAAACATTTTTATGGTTCGCTAATCAAATATATATATATATATATGTATATATATTATATATATAACAGAATTTTTATATGTAACATCATATATTCAATGAGGTTGGCAGGCCAGATGAAATGAGACCGCAGGCCATAGTTTTCTGACCTCAGCCATTGATCTCTAAATGCTCAATCCTCTTGGTGGAGAGAATGAGAAATCAAACAAAACACCTGTTATCTTATTATTCACAGCAACCATGTATATCTACTTTCTGTTGCTGTTATTTACATTGGTTCCAGTCATCTATTCTTTAATCGTAAAGGCATATCAAGCAATCACCAGTGGATGTCTGGTGATTAAGAGAAAAGAACTAGGTTTGTGATGTTTGAATAACCTTGTCATTATGTTGGTGGTATTTAAAGATAGAAGCCAGATGGTTTAGAAGTAAAATATAACAGACTGTATCCTCATTCAACCGAGAAAGTGCAGTTTTTACAGCAATATAGATAAGTAATGATGATTGCCACCCAAGAACTTAAGAGTGCAGGGGTTCTCAAGCTTTCTCTTTTGACATACCCATTCATCCTGTCCAGGAGTGTTGGCACACCCCTTAGAAAGAATATAGAGTAAAACTTATGTGTAATATAGAACAGACATGTAAAATTTGTTTATAATTCAATCTAATTTAATGTTGTATTTTAACGAGATAGATGGGCTTGGCTCTTTCCAAAAAGAAACTCAATTCTTAGCACAGTTTCAAAGAGACACACCTTCAAATCATTCTCAGTTAAAAGTCTTGCACAAAATTGGTATTTGTTTATAAACAAAATTCCAGTTTTTTTTCTCCTAAAAACTTTGCGTACTGTTGCAATTTTTTTTTTTTTTGTATTCCCCTGGGATACTGTCCACTTGAATTGAGTAATGGTTAGCACATCTGCTACAAGTAGAAGGTCCAGGTTCAATTCCTGGTATGGAGTAGGTCTGCGCCACTCCCTCAGAGCCCTGCTCCTAACAACCTCCTGTGGAACCCTGGTTGAGAAAGGTATTTTTCTAACTAGGCCAGCCTATTTTATGCTAGAGTAAAACGTGTGGTTGATCATCAAGCAGTTGCTAAGAAACTGATTGATTTAGCTGATCATTTTTCCAATTCATTTTTCTCTCCTCAATCCATATCATCAACAGATGTTGTCACTGAATTGCAAGTAACTATAACAATCATTACAACCAGGAAAAAAGGCTCCTAAAAACAACAAGGAAGGAGTAGAATTGCCACCAAAGTGATTGGCTAATTAAATTGGTCCTTAAAATATTCAATGACCTACAAACTATAAGAACAATGCCAACAAAAATACCTTATTTTTTCAATGAAAAACAATTGCTAAATTCATGGCTATAGATAAAGACCATGTTGAGTTTATCTACCATACAGATACAAAACAAAACCAGTGGATGTCACCAAAATATTGAATTGTGGCACAGCTTCCCTGTTACCCTAGAAATCAACTTTTATTCTGTGTTCTTTCAAGAGGTTTGCTGAATTGAAGGAGTTACCAATTTAACTAGAGTTAATGCCTACAGGACCACACTTGTCAGTTGGTATAAATCAAACTGGCATAAAAACTTGGAAACAGGATTTAGGTAATGAAAGCTATGCCAGTGGAAGAAATTATGTAAAGAAAGTTATATGGCAGGAGGAGGAAAGAAAAAAAGATTTTTGAGTATATAGTGAAGCACTAAAGCGATTCAAAGTGATTGAGCATATGTAAAAACACTTTAAAAAGGCACAAAGTGTCTATATGAGGAAATATGATGAGAAAGCACTCAGAGAGTGTACACCTCTGCCAAAGGAATAGTGCATGGATCTGCCCTAAAATTTGATCACCTTTTCCACCAGCCATAGCCCACCCTTCCACAAAATACATAAACATTACATTATTAAGGGTACATAAAATACATAATTGGCAATGAAGATAGAAAGTATAAGGAATAAAGGGTATATATCATAAGTCTCATTTAGGTAGTCTATATGCAGTAATGATATAATTGGCATACTTTTGAGGCCGTTTCTATTCTATTGCACATTTTGAATAAAATAAAGGAAAACTTTCTTATTAGGTCGATGAGGGTTTGACAATAGCTCTTCAGTGGGGAGTGGGGAATAGGGAAAGCTTATGAAATGGGTAATATTCAGTCTGCTCATTCACCCATAAGAGGCAGAAAAATTCAAACTTGTAATAATTACAAATGATAGAGGGCACGGGGGGGGGTATTTTATGAGAATACTTTTTTCTGGATTGTGATTGACCACTGGGTTCTCCAACTAAATTTTCAAATTACTACTATGTTTTTGTGGGATATTCTAGGACAAAAATACCATTAAAGCTGAGTATTCTCTATCCAAACCCCAGGGTTCTATCTTAGTTAGGATCAATTAAGAACTTTCAAAACAAAGGGGTTCACCAAAATGTCAAAATTAGAATTTTGAATCACAGATTTCATTTTTGGAGGTTTGAGCATTGGTTTACCAATTTTTATCAGAATCTGAAGAGGAGGGGGAGGAGGAGATTACATGTCTTATGATTCGTCAGAGAATGCACCAAATGTTAATTTTTGCAATGAACACTTCAAAACAATGTATTTCATGAGAAAAAGAAAGAATATTTTTTGTTATTTTAGCTTTATTTTCTATTAGCAAAAGTTCTAAACCAAAAGGATAAGTGTCAAATGGTTTGAGAAAGACTGCAAGGCAGAATATTTGGAGTAAAGAGAGATACAATTATTACAAGAGAGAATAATGATTCTAATAGTTTGGTATTGGGGAAGAATAAGAGATGAAAGAAATGAATGAAAAGGGAACCAAACAAATGTTGATATGATTAAAAGAAAAGGAGGAAGGGAAAAGAAATGTGTTTCATATAACTTTTGGGGATTTGTATAAAAAACTGTTCTATGATGATCAAGACAAAAATTAGAATCTTAATTTTCATTGTTTCTTTAGTGACATCATATTGATGTATTCTTCAGCTAAAACATAAGGATACTATATGTATATTTTTTTTCAGACTGATCTCCTCATCTTGGCTCTTGTACTTAGCAGCTTTCTTTTAGGTGAGTATCGTAAATGGGAGAGTCTGGAATGTTGGGACAAGGGGCCACTTTTGAAGTGTGGGGACAGAATGTTCTCAAACCCTCCCCATTTACGACATCCACTAGAAGAAAGTTGTAGATTACAATGGCCAAAATTTGGTGGTCGAAAGTAAACCAAGATGGGAACAGAAGACAAAAAAAAATCTACACATATTAATGATCCCTCATCTCATGTTCAGATAAATTATGAAAATACTAGTCTGAATGATTTATGGAATGGTAATAATTCTTCATTTCAAATTTTATTTGGAGTAAAAAGCAATTTTACCCGAAGAGTATCTAAAGATGTCATTCCATTTCAGAACTAAATTTGTTCATTAGAATTTGATAAGCTGACCTTAGGTGTCTGCTAAGGGCACCAAGGATGAAAGGGTTTAAAAGTTGGAACCTTATAGTCAATAATGGATAATAGTCTTGAACAATTGTTTTATGTAACCCCAACTTAATGTACTTACATAAAAGATGGTATAATTATTCAATGGTATTCTGAAAATACCCTTTGTTCTCCAACCTCAGGAAAAGTGGCAGTGGACACCTATGAAACTGGCTATACCTAACATTTCATTTTTAATCAACTTCTGAAGTGTCCCGGTAGGTACATCAAACACTTTCTCTTTGTTAAATAAAAGATGATTTGCAGGTGTCAGTTTTCATAAAATGAATGCAGTTAGCGACTTTCAGAAAGCATTGGCCAACCAGTCCATCAGGCAAACCGAGGCAGTTGCCTAAGGCACAAAGGTCCTGAGGGCACTCTTCAAACAGAAAATAACAGTTGTTAAAATACAAACGGAAGGGGGGGGTACAAATTTTATGTCTCGCCTATGACGCATGAAATCACTGTACTGGCCCTGAGAGAAGGGAAAATGAGTAAAACCTAACTTGAAGGTATGGTCACAAATCCTTTTTTTGTTCAGGGTAACACAGAGATGAATTTAGAATAAATTTTTATTTTGGTTTCTATTAAATTTTAAGTACATTAATTATAAAATGCATTATTTTTATTTGAAACTCTATTGATGAACTGACATGCTGTAATTACACAGTGAATATGTCAGTTGATCGAGATATAGAGGACTAAATAATTGTTTTTATACCCAGACTCAGACTTACCAGTTGGCTCTTTAGCTTAATAGTAAGAGCAATGTTTCATCAAGATTACTTTCTGTTGGTTCCATTCATGCAATAGTCCATTTTTTTTTCATCATTCATCAACTGACATATTCACCATGTAATAACAGAATGTCAGTTCAAATAAAAATAACACGTTTTATAATTATTCTCTCGGATCATACATCCATTTCTTTGATATTCAAAGAAAAGCTGACATTGGCCAAGAATCGGGGTGACTTTGAACAGAACTTACAATTGATATCTTATAATTTCACAGATCTTGGGATAGAAGACAATTGCATTAGGGTCTGTAATCCACCATTTATAGATATGATCTGAGAAACAATCAGACTTGTAAATGCTACGCAGAAAATCAATGTTTTAACTGAATTTGTCCAAAGTCATCTCGGGCTGGGGTGACTTTGGACAGCTCACATTTTGATTTGCTGTGATAACAGAAATTGTGTCCTTGGCTTCCCTCTATGTGACTAGATCTTTTCTGTGAATCACTCCAAGAGAGATAATGATAAATGATTTTTTAAAAACTATTTGTATCTAGTCACAGTTTAATTTTTTCCCTGAAAATCTGTTCAAAGTCATCCTGATTACTGTAATTATTTACAGAGGAAAAATGCACACAAAATGATTCTTAGAGGAAACTATACACAGATAAATAAAAGATAGATCAGGCAGTATTATTACACTTAATGAGTCATTTATTTATTCATTTGCCAATACAGTTGTTGGCCAGTAATTTTGGCTTACCAGCTGGCTGTTTAGCTCAGTGGTAAGAGTGACATTGCATTAAAATGGCTTCATTTTATTTTAAGAAAAAAAAAAAAAATTTCCATCTTTTGGCAGCATGCCATGTTGGTGGTGATCAATTAAAAAATTGGGAAAAGGGGTGCACAATGAACAAGTTACTTCTTTTGCCTTTTCTTGGGACAGAGATCACTAGAAAAGCCTGAACTTTAAAAAAAAAGCAAGAATGTTGCTGGACACTAAGTAAGGGGCTAATTCAGCATCAATTGCAAATTGAAAACTACCACTAAAAACCTCAGGGTGGAGAAAAGGTTTTTTTTTTTCTAGATATAATGAGTAAATATTTAAATTTTTTGCCCTCTAGCCCTGCTGGTACAGCCTGTACATGTGATACATACATAACCAGCCAGATTCAATCAAAGCCTGAAGAAACGTACGTAGTTTTGGCTGACAGTTTACAATTTTCTCTCTAGTGATTTAATTCCTAACTCTTTACATGTAAGACACTTGTTCCCTTTATATTTATTTCTTTCTACCAACAATTCTAGAATTGATCTTTTAATTAGTGATCTAAGGAATTAGATCTGGCCACCCTAGGGTTCCTGATGCCCTGAGCAAGATAAACCTCAGCAACCTCTTAAAGCATGTTATCTCATACTATTATGTATGTTATACAGTGAGAGAAATTAATTTATAGAAATAAAACCAGAATTTCCTTTGCTAAATTGTTTCTCCTGGTTTCACCACAACAGAAAGGGTTTATTTTTCTAATTCTATTCTTCAATGAAGTAATGCAACATTAATTTTGGGTGAAGGTAAAAACCTGTCAAAATTATTAATAAAGTTGCAAAAATAAAATTTTAAAAATGAATATTGTATTAAAAGACTGCTGTCTTGATTGTAAACATCCCCAGCATGGCATATTGTTTGTAAGGAGTTAGGTTTAAGGTGTAAAATCAGCTTCCACTCAACTAAGAAGTCCCCATGGTAGAATGATTAAGAGCGGTTAAGCCACCTCTGGCTAAAAAGGTGGAAGTTCAATTCTCACTGTGCACTTATACTTTATTTTCTGATTAAGCTGTTTAATACTTGCCATAGGAATACAGTCTGATTCAAAATTGTGATAAAAAGCAACTGAAAATCAGGATGAAGTTTAAAAGCTAGTAAAATTTAATGAGAAAGTGTTCAACTGTAAGATATTCCTGAAAAATGTGACTTTGCATCAAGGAATTTTCTAAATTTCCCTTCATTTGTATTTGGAAAGTCCTACTGTTTCAGGTATGTGTCCCTGAAAACTTGGCACCTTGAGTGACTACACGTGTTGCCTGTACCTGGGGTGAACTAATTATTTACTCTCCCATCAGAACAAATGATTAAGAGTGGCTAAGCTGCCACTGGCTAGAAGGTGGAAGTTCAATTCTCACTGTGCACTTACACTTTATTTTCAGAACAAAATGTGACAAGGTTGGGGCTTTACGTGGGGAAAATAGGAGACACCCTGAAAAAAATAGCTCCAGCTGATGCGGCTATGGTTTGCTAAGCAACCAAAGCAACCTCGGCTACGAAAGTGCCAAGCAAGAGCCCGACCTGTTCCGTTGAGTGCAATGGAACAGTGCTGCCCCGGGGCACCATATCCCCCACAGCTGGCGGGTGTGGCCCTGCTGCTCCACTGAACTTGGGCTATATCAGCTAATTACACTATACAAGGGAGAAAGCTTTTTACATAAGCAATGATGGAAATGTGATTTAGGGACTAGGTATATGGTAAGGCTGTATCTAGGATTTATGCTTGGGGATCACATAGTGGTTCATTGGGGATGAGCAAAGTGAACCCATGGGTACTGTAAGTCTCTGTGAGTAATATATCGAAAAAATATGGCCAACAGGGCAGTTTTAAGATGTTATAACCTACACTGAAATTGAGAAATATGTATACACTGTACCCCCCTCCCGTGGCCACCACTGTACAAAGAGTAAGAAAACATTACTCTGTATATTATCTCATAATTTGAAGATTAATAATGTAAAACACAGACAAATTACTGAGATTCCCAACTGAAATGAAATTCCATGAATTCTCATGGGTTACACAGGAAGAAATTTCACAAAAATTGCAATAAACTGTGTACATTGAAATAAAATATAAATTTTAATATTAAACTGCATCATGTCCCAAAACACGAACAAGACAAAAAAAAAAAAAAAAAAGGACAAAGAAAAGAAAAAAAAAAAAACAAAAAACATAAAAGTCTCCATGATGTTGGTTGGTTCAACTAAAAAGAATACCTTGAAGGAAAATTTAAAAAAAAGTTGGAAATCACTGCATAGATGTTGTAAGGAGTTAGATTTAAGGTGTAAATATAAAATTGGGAAACAAGTGATTTTGTGAAATCCCTGAACATTTCAGTAATTTGATAAACCCCCTAATTTCACAATCAGTATTGAAGTTGTGATGCTGACCATCATTACTGTAATGAGTTTGATTCACACTAGGTGTCCGACTACTGTGGCCTTGAGTCAAACTAAGCTGTATATACACAGTAAATAAGGAAGCAGAATTTGTTTGATATTAACCAAGTTTAGCTTAGTTTGACACTAGACCACAGTCATGGGATACCCTGTGAGGATCATACTCATTACAGTAATAATAATCAGCATCACAAACTTGTTAACCATCACTACACAAATTGTGAAACTTGGGATTGCATTATGTTACTGAAATGTTCACGAATTTCACGAAGTCCCCATTTCACAATGACAAATGAACACTACGTTTAAATCATTTTTCAGTTTTTGGTAATCTTTGGTTATAAGCGGCCAAATTCCGGTTGGCTATAAAATGGCTACAGGCTACACATACTGTAAAGTTTCACACACTCTCACTCGATGTTAAAAACGGCGCACAAATGTGCAGTGTATTTAAAATCTAGAATTCGACGTTCGGGGTAGTCATTTTTTTGGCTGCGTATAACCAAAGATTGTTTTTTTTTTTTTTTTCCCAAATTTCAAGAAGAAAAAAATAAAATCAAATACCTGACACATATATCGTCAAGATCCTTTTTCGTAAAAGCCTGTCGGTCTTGAAATAAATTATTGAGGGCATGAAGGGCACACAGTTCCTTCATTTGTTTTTCATGGTAGATACCATTGTTAGTGCCTTTAGTGCCAGCCGTGCACAGACCATTCGAATTGGTGCTGGGGTCTCCTCCTTCAGAATGTGGGTCCATTTTGGTGGTGGCTGACTTTCGGTTTAGACACGACCAAGCAGAACACACAGAAACTGACCGCATTTGTGGTTAAAGTCCAAAAAACTGAAAAACCCCCGCTCGTCGTCTACTACACTCACAGAAGAACTGACCCGGACCGACATGGATTCGAACGTGGGTCCCCTCTTTTCACTGGAAGAATCTTCCTCTTTTTTCGTTAATACCAGGATTTTTTTAGGATTACGGTTTTGAAAGTGACGTTTTTGGTTCGTGGGCGTGCTATCAACTTGGGGAAAAAAAAAGAAAAAAAAAAAAAAAAAAGCAGGATAAGGAAGTATTACCGAACCAACATGGGTTCGAACGTGGGTCCTCTCTTTCAAATGGAAGGCGCTTCTTTCGTTTTTACAAAATACCGGGATCTTAGAAAAATGTAGGAGTGATAATTTTTTTTTCTCTAGGTCCGGGCGATGATGTTCTGGGTTTTCTTTCGAAGTTCGATTAATTTTCTTTTTCGTACCAGTAGGTAATTACAGAAACTATTTGTTTTTGTCTTTAAACTTGCAATTCTGCACAGTCTCCTTTTGAAATTTCTGCAAATAACCCCTGAAAAGTTTAACTGGCAGTATACAAAATTGCCATGTACGTATTATAAATAAATAGCTTTCCAATACCGAATCAGTCGAAGGTGTAAATTGAAATTAGACACGTGTCTTCTCCCTTCGTTAGTTTGTTCGTTGTAAGATTCCTTTCAATTTTTTAATTGGACCGTGAATTTTTTTTTTCACTTCTATACAATGTCAAAATAAATTTTATAAGCACAGCACAGAGACGGAGACAGAGGAAGAAAAAAACAGAAGCCTTGTTTGCACAAATGTAGGTACTATTCGTAAAGTTAGTAAGTAAATCTGAACACACAACAAAATAATTGAAAATAAAGACCAGAACGGAAATTCCGAGAGAAAGGGATAGTTTTTTTTCCTGTATTTTAGAGATCAGGTCTAAAAAGATTTCTTCAAAAAGAACAAGCCTGAAAGATCAGACCATAGATGTGCTAGTTCAAGCTCATTTATCACCAACAGTACCTCCCTTCAAAACTGTGCTTCGGTATGTCAGTCAGTCAGTGATTTATAGAAGTTAAATACACCAAGAAGGGGCTAGATTTGGCTCAAAAAAGGCCAAGTCACCAAAATTTCGTTTCGCTATGCCAGTCCGTCAGTCAGTGACGGTCATAGGTACTAATTTGATTTTCTTGTTCAAACTAGAAACCACAAATATTCGAGGATTTTTAATAAAGTGTAAATAAAATTTACTAAATTGTTTGTTATGATGTTATTATCGTACTTGTACACTTTTCTCACACGAACTGAATGTATTATTAAGTATTATTTGACAAAACACAGAAACACCTCACCATTAATCAAAAATCCAAAATTAAACGAAAAACAATTTAAACTAGATTTGTTATGATGTGTGCTTGTATAACTTGTATACTTTTTTTTTCACACTAAATAAATGTATCATGTACTTATTTATTTGAAGTCTATGAATTATGTATTATTCGACGAGTATAGAAATTAAACACTTTCTCACCATTATTCAAAAATCCCAAATTAAACGACAAACAGAAGGAAAAAAAACAATTTCGAGTCGATATTGAAAAGCAACAGTGTTGAAAAAGGAAGGAACAACTTGAATCTTGAATAGACGACGAACTAATAAAATTAAACAGATCACTGGTGATATAAGTAAAAATGCTTGCAATAAGTAAATATATGTATAATCCAAGAGTGAAACAGAAGACTGAAGAGACAATTGCAGTTCTATCACGGAAGTCCTCCAAGTAATCGGGTAGACAGAAAATCTCCGACAAGGGTTTGAGTAAGAAAAACTGTACCCGGGTACCCGACCGTCGTCGTCGTCCGCCGATTGCGACGGGGAAAAAAACGTTGCCTCTTCGACTGGCGACTGCTGGATTTTTACATTGAAATTTGCTTATCTGCGTACTACGTCATCGATTGTTATATATATATAGTAAGTAATTCTGGTGACGTATTACGTTAAAAGCATGGCAACCGGGAACGAAACCGGGGCTCAAACCGGGAACGAAACCGGGCTTGAAAAAACTGTGTTGTCGAATTTATTTCTATTTTTACATCTAAAATTGAGTGACAAAAACATCTAGAAATATCTAGATTCTCCAGGGATCAAGATATATATATATCCGAAACATATTACATATTATTGATAAACTAGCACGCACTAATGGCGGGGTTAGTCATGTATGGATCGGCAACAGGAGCATAAAGCGTATTTATTCGGTAATTTATTTATTTATTCAAGTTATTGATAATACAAGTTTTCTAATTTTAATTTTTCCTTAATGTCCAAACTTTAAAAGTGTAATCGGACTTGAAGTCTTGAGACAAAATGTTACGTCAGAAACATAAGAGGAGTGAGAATAGTTTTCAAGAAAGAAAATAACAATAAATTCATCTAGAAAAACAGATCAAAGAAAAAAGATATCGTATGTATTTTTTGTGTAAAAAATGAATAAAACATGACAGGAATATTCAAGTGTAGTTAAATTATATAAATTTTTATTTTAGTATAAATGTATATATTTCCAACAGAACAAAGTATGTAATTTCCTTTAATTGAAAAGATAAATCAGTTATCTAGAGAAACTGTCCAAACATGAGTGGCTGGCGGGGTTGGAGAGTCAAGTCTGAATGAGAGATGAGGATGGGGTGGTCTAGGGTTAAAAGGCAGACTCACTTTTAAAATTATTTCAACTTAACCTCTCCACAAAACTGACAGACTAATAATCAGTTTTCAAAATTTAGTAATTTCTTCCGAAAACCCAGCGTCTGTTAGATCTGTTTATACCCTCCCTTTTAACATGACAACAGACGAGCTGATATCTTCTCAACCTTTTTATTCATCATATACACCTAAAAAATAATGGGTTAATTTCTATTCGAATCAGCGTTAAGGAGCCTAAAGCTATTTTACTGGGTAATTCATTTTTATCATTCAAATATCTTAATTTTATTTTTTTCAGATCCCAACCCTGCTCAAGCTGTTTTAATAAGTGAGGGTCAGACAAAAAGTCTCAAGAGTTTCTATGACGTGATATTCATTGTTATGTCATAACAGGACGGTAAATTAACCAATGAGATGTGTCATTGACAAACTAACAGAGATGAAGTTTTCATAAATGCCAAATAAATGTATGGATTATTATGACCCCTGTGACACCCCCCTCGGTGACCCCGTACATTGGACATGCGCGCACCCACGAAAAAATTCGACCCGGAGAAACGCGAACTTCAGTTGTATGAATGACCAAAGTACAAAATCGTCATTGCAATTCCGAGATATGTGTATGTAACAGAACACTAGACGTAAAAGTGTACCCCAAATCAAACTAAACTTAAAAATTAAAAAAAAAAAGCGTTCAGAAACTCCGGGTCTAGTTTATATGATATTTGTATTAAGATTCGAACATCGAATGTCGCCAAAGGGGTCACAAAATCAGTATCCTGTTTTACATCATGTTAATCAATCACCCTCTTTAGAGCCTATACATTAAAAAGTCATTTTTTCTCGAAAATGAAAATGAGTCTCCAAGAAATTGAAGTCAAGTCAGATCAGTTGATTTTCCACATGAAAAGTTTGTTGTTATAACGATTTCGTCGATTACGATTCAACAAATCTTGACGACTTATTCTATTTCTATAGATTAAATGGAAATATTACTCATTTTATTAAAGATCATCTAGATAGCAATTTCTGACATCTAGACTCAAGCAAAAACATTTAGATGAAGAACATCTAAATTAGCAACACTGATGTTTGCCAAATTTATATCTAGTTTACATCTAAAATTGTGTCTAAAAACATCTAAAACATCTAGATTCTCCAGCTATATAATTAAGATCTAAGAAATATTTTACCTATTATTGATACGTTGAATGTGACTATAATGGTCAAAATTTGCTTCATTAAAATATTTCTCCTCCTACAACTAGATTGAATAAAAATACTACTTATTTTTTTGTAAAAAACCCAAAAAGGAATTTCTGATATCTAGACGTAAGTAAAAACATCTAGATTTAGATGAAAAACATCTAAATTAGCAACACTACTGCTTCTAACCGGGGTGCCGGGCCCAATTCTCTTTTAACATAATGACGGAAAGTACCGACGTGAGCCGGTGATTTATTTCATGAATATTCATGAATACGACAATTAATTTCTGTGATAATTGCTGATGCAACTATGCCTTGATTATTTTTCTTTTTTTGAACAAAGAAACAAATTAGAGATCAAGTAGTAACGAAAGTAGAAAAAAGTTTATTACTTTATCATCTTATTAATGGGAGATAATTGAGATTGATTTCCTCAAAGTCTAAACCGAACGGAAGTGACGAGAATTGAAAAGGTCTCTTATGTATAGCTATCACCTTCTCTCTCGATTTTGATTTTTTCAAAAATACTATCATCCTTACTAATCTGAAATATATCAAATAATCGATGGAGATGGAAAAATAATGATGCTTATGTAACAATGATAGATCTTTGTTTTTAGGTTTTATCGAATTTTCACAGTTTTACGCTATTTCTTCTATGTAAATGTTAATTATATAAGCGACCTGCAGGTGCCTGGAGTGAGTCGCCATTTTAGCCATCTTATGGCCAAAATTGATAATTCTGGCCTCTTTGAAGAGCATTTGGCCATGAACTTTTTTGTCTGGTCATATTTATTTTATTTTTTCTTTCAACTGAAAAAAATGAAGCAAACTGCAAAGAAATGAAATCATGCAGAAAACTGCATCTCTACTGAACATTTTCCCTATTTTCTTGTACAAGCATGAGGGGGCTGATTGTCCAAAAAGTTAGGGAACCCCTGCTTTAGGACTGCAAAACGTGAGATTGATTTTTGAAGAAGTATTTTTAATAAATTTTTGTCTTTTGGCATGTATTACAGTATTGCAAGTGTTTTTATTTTTTTCGCCTTTAGCTACTTTGAGCTATTTTTGGTGAGTTTTTTGACTAGAAAGTCCCAAATCATCAGGCCACCCGGTACCGGAAGTCTCTTCAAACAGCAGCAGCAGCGGCGGCCCAAACCGGACAAGACGAAAACTGGCTGTCTGTTATCAAAGAAGGGTTTTAGCTGATTGCAACACTTTACTGACCATTGACAGCTGGAGTGGATAATCAAAAGACATTAAAACAAATCTCAATAACTTTGGAATAGTCCCAGGTTAGCTGCTAATTTTTTTTTCATTATTGTTATCGTTATATAATTGTGGCAAAAAAGGATTGCACGGAACCAGTGGCCGACTTGACTTGCTCAACCATCTTTTTACCTTTGAAAAAAAAATTTTTTTTATCACAATTTATATTTATTTATTTGCCTTGTAACAATTTGTTTACTGTAAAAACTATTTATTCCATGAGCGACACGGCACAATTCCCGCTTTTTTGTTACCTGCATGTGTTAACTCTAATTTTTTTTTCATGTCCTTTATAATGACGAATTTACGAAACCCCAAGTTTATCAAATTTCAATTCCTTTTATTTATTTTATCTGATAAAGTGTTGTAAATCTTTATTATTAATCTTTTTAGTGCTATTTACATTGCATTGAAAACCTACAAACGTGATATGGAGGTAAATAGTCGCAAAAAAATCAATAATAATGACCTATATGTTTAGTTCAGGCTTTCTTCCCTGTTGATGTGTGAACTTGAAAAAAAAAACCTGTGTCAAATTAAACCAGTTCGGGGCCTGTAACATATGTTTTATCAAGGGATCCTCTATTTTCAAAAATATATACGAAACTCAGAAATGTATCTATACGAAATAGGTGGATTAGTAAATTATGAAAATAAACATAAACAAGGTTTAATGATGCAGAATATATTGGACGGAATTGATAAAGCTAGCAAACATTTAGCGCGGGGGCCTCAAAATTGCGGGGACTGTAGCATTTAAGTTTAATTTTAATCTGTCTTCCCTGTTATTGTGTGAAAACTTGAAACTAGGGTCAGATTAAGCTAGTTAGGGATTTGTAGCATATGTTACCTAGGGGGCCCTGACTTATATAAAAAAAAATACACAAATATTTCTCAAATAGGCCTACACAAAATGAATTGAATGAGTAAAATATGGAAATAATCACAGACCCCTAAGAGACTTGATGACTTAATTATATCGGAATTGATAGCTTCGTAAGCATTTACTGTGGTGTCCCTAAAATTGTTGGACCCGTAGTATTGACTTGAACCAAGACTCCACGTATCACAATATTGAAATCGTACATAGATGAAATTGTAGTGATTAGTCATCGCATGTATTAGAATTCACTTAGATGTGTGTTGTTCTATAACTATGGTTACTAAAGTGTATTCGTACCGCCAAAAATTACGGCTTTGTAAAATTGATGTTTTGCTTAATTTGTTACTCATGCCATCTTCGAAAAATGGATCTAATTAAACAAAACATTTCAATAGTCAATGAACGAAACATTTATATAATTTGACTATTGATACAGTAGTGTACGAAAAATCTATCCCAAACCACTTTTTTTTTTCTATTTGGTCTGACGTGCTATAGACAAAAAGCAAGACCATACAAAGCGTATTATTATTAGTGGATGATTAATAATAATGAAATTTTTCTTTTTGCTAACCTGGGTTTAATCCGATAGAATGAAAGCATAACAAAGACAGTTTAAAAACACTAAACAAAGCAATTAATTTCCGTCTTTAATATCCAAGTCAGAGGCTATTGCACTACGCCACGTGTATGTCTATCATTTCTTGTGTCTTTAACATTTGTTAAGGGAGTTAACTATCAACGATAATTATATAGAGTAGTCTCCCTTACTTGTTTGTTTATTTTTGCTAATGCATACAAATTCATTCTGGTTGCCCCAAACAAGAAAATTTTAAGCAACGTAATGTTATTGGTATTCCAATTAATTGCTTGGTTTGACGGCGTGGCTAAATTATTAATATCAAAATAATTGAAATACGTTCATTTTGTAAGTACCTATTTATCTATTCATTACTTCTACTACAAACCCAGTTACCCAACACGTGTAGTAATTGTACAAATACGCCTAAACGGCCGTAATAGATTCGAAAATTATTAATAGCTTGATATATTCTTATTTCTTTAACACTCTGAAATGCATATACATCTGAAACAACCTTCAAGATTTTGGCAATCTTTTGATTTGACGAAATAAATCGACTACTACGGATGCACAAAAATGGCATAATGATGAATAAATTAAATTTGTGGTGTGATTCTAGTATTCACGGAGAAACATACGTGTATGTTGGGAGAATTGCGGGAAAGATTTGAAAATGAGTTCATTTTTCTTCAAGTTCTTTTGAAAATAAACATTAATATAATTATGAATGAAGAGTGGCAGAAAGTAGTGTCCACTCCAGGATTAGAGTTACGAACGAACGCATAGGGGAACAGGGTTGATAGCCATTGATGAAACATTAAAGCTGATTATTTATTTAATTCAATAGTATTTATCATTATTTGTGAAATTATTTTATGTAAATTTCAATTTAATCTAAATAAATAATTAGTTTTAATGTTCCATCAATTGCAATCAATTCTATTACCTTGTATGTATGTTTTGTGCATCTGTAATCGACTCCGTGAATGGTAAAATTTGCATGCATCTAAATCTAGAGATTGCCAAAATGTTTATAAAATTTAATTTCTTATGATTTTACAGGGAGGGAGGGTTCTATTTACAATAAAACTAGAATGGTAAAGTGGATACTTTACAGGGATACGGCTTACAGGAATTATCTTCTCTTATTCCAGTGAGTTTCATCAATACGATCGACCCCAACCTTGAGCCCCAAAATATATTATGTGAATATTTTAGTCAAGATTTACGTGATCAAATGTTCTACGAACCTATTTTGGTTATTCACCCAAATACAAACAATTATAATGTTGGTCAGGCAAAGAACTTGGGAAGAGGAAGTTCTAAAACCCTTTGTATACAAGAAGTGTTTTGTTTTGATAATATATTCAACACGTGCACTATGAAGATAAAGGTTAGTAGAATGATGAACATCAACAAGTTCCGTGCGATAGCACCTGAAGCCAATAGTCCTTGGTAATTGTTGAGTGTAGGTAAGATTGAAAAAATGCCGATATTTGTCAAGGGAGATAATCAATCTACGGGGTCGCCATAGCTGCTGCTACTTATGGAGCAAATTTTAAAATTGGTGACATTTGAATGGCCAAAAGTGGCTGGCTTTGAAAAATTTAGTGGGGGAAATGGCTACATTTGTGAAATTGTATGGAAGAAATGGAAGCAAAAAACTTCACACTTATCTACTGCCCCCCCCAAGTCCACCCTCATTTACTAGCCCCTCCAAAATCCACCCTTATCTACTGGGTCCCCCCGGAATCCAACCTTATATACTGGACCCCCGCCCCAAAGGCAAACATTATCTACTGGGACCCACGCCCCTATTGGCCGACCTTATCTACTAGGACCGACGCCCCCAATGGCCAACCTCATCTATTGGGACCCCCAACCCCCAAATCCAACCTTATCTACTGTGAGCTCCATCCGAGGAGTCAACCCTTATCTACTGGGAGCCCCACCCCCACAGTCCACCCTTACCTACTGGGAGCCCGACCCCAACAGTCCATCCTTATCTACTGGGAACCCCACCCCAACAGTCCGCCCTCATCTACTGGGAACCCCACCCCCACAGTCCGCCCTCATCTACTGGGAACCCCACCCCCACAGTCCGCCCTCATCTACTGGCAGCCCCACCCCCACAGTCAACCCTCATCTACTGGCAGCCCCACCCCCACAGTCCACCCTCATCTACTGGCAGCCCCACCCCCACAGTCCACCCTCATCTACTGGCAGCCCCACCCCCACAGTCCACCCTCATCTACTGGCAGCCCCACCCCCACAGTCCACCCTCATCTACTGGCAGCCCCACCCCCACAGTCCACCCTCATCTACTGGCAGCCCCATCCCCCGGGCGTTCGTCCCCATCAGAGTCCACCCTTAACTACCGGGCGTTCGTCCCCATCAGAGTCCACCCTTGACTACTGGGCGTTCGTACCCCCATCAGAGTCCACCCTTGACTACCGGGCGTTCGTCCCCATCAGAGTCAACCCTTAACTACCGGACGTTCGTCCCCATCAGAGTCCACCCTTGACCACCGGGCATTCGTCCCCATCAGAGTCCACCCTTGACCACCGGGCATTCGTCCCCATCAGAGTCCACCCTTGACTACCGGGCGTTCGTCCCTATCAGAATCGACCCTTAACTACCGGGCGTTCGTCCCCATCAGAAACCACCCTTAACTACCGGGCAATCGTCCCCATCAGAATCCACCTTTGACTACCGGGCGTTCGTCCCCATCAGAGTCCACCCTTGACTACTGGGCGTTCGTCCCCATCAGAGTCCACCCTTGACTACCGGGCGTCCGTCCCCATCAGAATCGACCCTTAACTACCGGGCGTTCGTCCCTATCAGAATCGACCCTTAACTACCGGGCGTTCGTCCCCATCAGAGTCAACCCTTAACTACCGGGCATTCGTCCCCATCAGAGTCCACCCTTGACTACCGGGCATTCGTCCCTATCAGAATCTACCCTTAACTACCGGGCGTTCGTCCCCATCAGAATCCACCCTTAACTACCAGGCGTTCGTCCCCATCAGAGTCCACCCTTGACTACCGGGCATTCGTCCCTATCAGAATCGACCCTTAACTACCGGGCGTTCGTCCCCATCAGAATCCACCCTTAACTACCAGGCGTTCGTCCCCATCAGAATCCACCCTTGACTACCGGGTGTTTGTCCCCATCAGAATCCACCCTTGACTACCGGGTGTTCGTCCCCATCAGAATCCACCCTTAACTACCGGGCGTTCGTCCCCATCAGAATCCACCCTTAACTACCGGGCGTTCGTCCCCATCAGAAACCACCCTTAACTACCACCGGGCGTTCGTCCCCATCAGAATCGACCCTTAACTACCGGGCGTTCGTCCCCATCAGAATCGACCCTTAACTACCGGGCGTTCGTCCCCATCAGAATCGACCCTTAACTACCGGGCGTTCGTCCCCATCAGAGTCCACCCTTGACTACCGGGCGTTCGTCCCCATCAGAATCGACCCTTGACTACATGGAGCCCCATCCCAAAAGTCTACTCTTATCTACTGGGACCCCTGGAATCCACCCTTATCTAATGGTACCTCCTATAATCCACCCTTATCTAATGGTACCCCTGGAATCCACCCTTATATAACGGTACCCCCTGGAATCTACCCATATTTAACTGTACCCCCTGGAATCCACCCTTATCTAACTGTACCCCCTGGAATCCACCCGTATCTAACATACCCCCTGGAATCCACCCGTATCTAACGGTACCCCCTGGAATCCACCCGTATCTAACAGTACCCCCTGGAATCCACCCGTATCTAACGGTACCCCCTGGAATCCACCCGTATCTAACGGTACCCCCTGGAATCCACCCGTATCTGACGGTACCCCCTGGAATCCACCCGTATCTAACGGTACCCCCTGGAATCCACCCGTATCTGACGGTACCCCCTGGAATCGACCCGTATCTAACGGTACCCCCTGGAATCGACCCGTATCTAACGGTACCCCCTGGAATCCACCCGTATCTAACGGTACCCCCTGGAATCACGTCTATCTGATATTACCCCCTGGAATCCACCCTTATCTAATATTACCCCCTGGAATCCACGTTTATCTGATATTACCCCTTGGAATCCACCGTCATCTAATATTACCCCCTGGAATCCACCCTCATCTAATATTACCCCCTGGAATCCACCCTCATCTAAATTACCCCTGGAATCCACCTTCATCTAATATTATCCCATGGAATCCACCCGTATCTAGTAATACCCCCTGGAATCCACCCTTATCTAATATTACCCCCTGGAATCCACCTTCATCTAATATTATCCCATGGAATCCACCCGTATCTAATATTACCCTCTGGAATCCACCCGTATCTAATATTACCCCCTGGAATCCACCCGTATCTAATATTACCCCTTGGAATCCACCTGTATCTAATATTACCCCCTGGAATCCACCCTTATCTAATATTACCCCCTGGAATCCACCCTTATCTAATATTACCCCCTGGAATCCACCCTTATCTAATATTACCCCCTGGAATCCACCCTTATCTAATATTACCCCCTGGAATCCACCCTTATCTAATATTACCCCCTGGAATCCACCCTTATCTAATATTACCCCCTGGAATCCACCCTTATCTAATATTACCCCCTGGAATCCATCCTTATCTAATATTACCCCCTGGATTCCACCCTTATCTAATATTACCCCCTGGATTCCACCCTTATCTAATATTACCCCCTGGAATCCACCCTTATCTAATATTACCCCCTGGAATCCACCCTTATCTAATATTACCCCCTGGAATCCACCCTTATCTAATATTACCCCCTGGAATCCACCCTTATCTAATATTACCCCCTGGAATCCACCCTTATCTAATATTACCCCCTGGATTCCACCCTTATCTAATATTACCCCCTGGAATCCACCCTTATCTAATATTACCCCCTGGAATCCACCCTTATCTAATATTACCCCCTGGAATCCACCCTTATCTAATATTACCCCCTGGAATCCACCCTTATCTAATATTACCCCCTGGAATCCACCTTCATCTAATATTATCCCATGGAATCCACCCGTATCTAGTAATACCCCCTGGAATCCACCCTTATCTAATATTACCCCCTGGAATCCACCTTCATCTAATATTATCCCATGGAATCCACCCGTATCTAATATTACCCTCTGGAATCCACCCGTATCTAATATTACCCCCTGGAATCCACCCGTATCTAATATTACCCCTTGGAATCCACCTGTATCTAATATTACCCCCTGGAATCCACCCTTATCTAATATTACCCCCTGGAATCCACCCTTATCTAATATTACCCCCTGGAATCCACCCTTATCTAATATTACCCCCTGGAATCCACCCTTATCTAATATTACCCCCTGGAATCCACCCTTATCTAATATTACCCCCTGGAATCCACCCTTATCTAATATTACCCCCTGGAATCCACCCTTATCTAATATTACCCCCTGGAATCCACCCTTATCTAATATTACCCCCTGGAATCCACCCTTATCTAATATTACCCCCTGGAATCCACCCTTATCTAATATTACCCCCTGGAATCCACCCTTATCTAATATTACCCCCTGGAATCCACCCTCATATTCTGGGACCCTAGAAATCCACCCTCATATTCTGGGACCCCAGGAATCCACCTTCATCTACTGGCCCCGTTGAATCAACCTTCTAGAATTCCACCTATATCTACTGCCCCATCTCCCTGGAGTCCACCCTGACCCACCGGGACCCCAAACAGATTGCTCCCTTATACACTGGGATCCGGGGCTCCCCCCCCCGTCTGAGTCCACCCTCATCTACCGGTCTTTCCGCCCCCCACTCTTTGTCCACCCTCATCTACCGGTCTTCCCGCCCCCCACTCTTTGTCCACCCTCATCTACCGGGCTCCCTTCCCCCTCTGAGTCCACCCTCATCTACCGGGCTTCCCCCCCCTCTGAGTCCACCCTCATCTACCGGGCTCCCCCCCCTTGACTCCAGCCTGATCTACTGGGCCCCCCCCTCTGACTCCACCCTCATCTACCGGCTACAAGGCGTTCGTCCCTCCTCAGAGTCCACCCTCATCTACCGGGCGTTCGTCCCTCCTCAAAGTCCACCCTTGACTACCGGGCGATCGTACCCCCATCAGAGTCCACCCTTGACTACCGGGCGATCGTACCCCCATCAGAGTCCACCCTTGACTACCGGGCGATCGTACCCCCATCAGAGTCCACCCTTGACTACCGGGCGATCGTACCCCCATCAGAGTCCACCCTTGACTACCGGGCGATCGTACCCCCATCAGAGTCCACCCTTGACTACCGGGCGATCGTACCCCCATCAGAGTCCACCCTTGACTACCGGGCGATCGTACCCCCATCAGAGTCCACCCTTGACTACCGGGCGATCGTACCCCCATCAGAGTCCACCCTTGACTACCGGGCGATCGTACCCCCATCAGAGTCCACCCTTGACTACCGGGCGATCGTACCCCCATCAGAGTCCACCCTTGACTACCGGGCGATCGTACCCCCATCAGAGTCCACCCTTGACTACCGGGCGATCGTACCCCCATCAGAGTCCACCCTTGACTACCGGGCGATCGTACCCCCATCAGAGTCCACCCTTGACTACCGGGCGATCGTACCCCCATCAGAGTCCACCCTTGACTACCGGGCGATCGTACCCCCATCAGAGTCCACCCTTGACTACCGGGCGATCGTACCCCCATCAGAGTCCACCCTTGACTACCGGGCGATCGTACCCCCATCAGAGTCCACCCTTGACTACCGGGCGATCGTACCCCCATCAGAGTCCACCCTTGACTACCGGGCGATCGTACCCCCATCAGAGTCCACCCTTGACTACCGGGCGATCGTACCCCCATCAGAGTCCACCCTTGACTACCGGGCGATCGTACCCCCATCAGAGTCCACCCTTAACTCCTGGGCGTCTTATTTACTGTGTCCGCCTTTTTGTACGTGGATTTGGGCTCCCCCTGTACAGTCCACCCCCATATATCGAGGGCCCCTATGTAGTCCACCCCCATATATTTGGTCCCCCACCGTGTAAAGTCCACCTCCATATACTGGCTTCTCCCCCAAAGTCTTATTGTGTGGGTATTCCTTCTTTTTGTGTACTTATAACTTCTAACCCTTGTTTAAATCAACTACGGACGCACAGAATTGGTGCAATAATAGTTTTCACCAAAAAGGTTAGATTTTTTTAATTTTCTTTCAACAAATATTTAAATGTGAATGAGTTAGTTTTTTTTTTTATAGTTTTTCCTGATAATATTTTATGAATTTAATATTTTGGATTAGATAATTTGCTGTAACCATGACACTGAATACCAATTTTTTGATAAATATAAATAATGTAAAAATGATATGGTGATATAAACAAATGATATTGAATATCTACATATTGAGTTAAAATGAATACTTGGTTTTAATGTTTGATCAGTTGCAATCAACTCCTGTTTTCTTTTGTGTATCCATTGTTGATTTCAACAAGGTTTAGCAGTTATGAGGATATAAAACAAAAGAATGCTGTATTATGTGAGAAAGCATTGTTTCTTTGTATTGGAACCAACAAGTTATTGATTGATTCAAACTAGCAACTCCACATCTTCACAATCATGGAAAGAAATCCTGTTCTCTGCATGTCTACTACTGTTTCAATTGAAATGCAGAGGTATTCTAAACGAAAATATTAGTACTGTAGTAAACAAAATGATAAGTAGCTACTAAATCCGAATTTGTCAACAAATTTGTGTAAAAATATTGAATATTGCAGAAATAAGATAAATATCTTTTTTAAAAATACCTAGGAATATATTCTTAATTCTTATATTATCAACATACTGTAGGAACTGCAGAAATGACCCCCCCCCAATACCTAGGGATATTGTTTTTTTTCTTATACTTTTATATTGTTATAACATTTTATGTAACAAATTTTAGAAAATTTTCAAATCAAAATTTACACCATTTTAATGCTTACAAATAGGCAACTTTTCAAACTGTTAATTTTCTGAAAAATCTGTAGATTTTTCTTTGAGAGAGATTATACCAGATTCTTTTCCTATCTTTCCACTTTCTGATACAAAGATTTTGACTGTAAAATAGTCTTTTATACAAGTTTAAGGCTTTTTTGTATTTTGGGTGTTGAATTCTAGCTGAAAATCTCTGACCATACTTATAAATAAAGCACTGAAAATGTGATTCTCATTTTTGTAGCACAATAACAACTTGATTAGTTTTAACAGTTCATTCTGCTAGTTTTGATACAAAATCATTGACTGATTTTAATTTGATACTTATTATTGTAGTTGAGATGACCTGGGTTTAATTATTCAGGGTTTAGACTAAGTGAATGGTCACCCATTAAAGGTCATTTTTGCTTATACGGGTTTTAACAAAGTGTCAGGCTACTCCTGTTCAACTTTTGCTATGAGATTAGCTGATAACATATTTCAGGGGTGGGCGAGTAGGTCACGATTATGTTTATGACATTGTTCAGTGTTACTGATGGGAGTGGTAGGGTCATGAGTTAGTTTTTCTTATTATAGAATATCTATTACTAAATGAGGCAAAACAAACAATTGTTGCATAAAAGAAAAACAATTATATTCTAATTCTAAGTATAAGGAAAATAAGAATATAAAAAAAATTTATTGATATCCCGAAAAAATAATTCGTTGTAAAGTTGAATGGAAGTGGCGATATTGCTATGCATAAATGGAAGTGGCCTTTTTATAGCTAACCTTTTTCTGAAACCTTTATAAGCAAAAATAAGTTGTCATATTGCTAGGGTCAAACAAAGTCGCCATGTTGCTGTTATGTCACTTGTGTAATTGGATTAACATACAGTTAACATGAAACACAATATTGGGTCGAGATTATTATTATTATTATTTTTTTTCTTTCTTTTGTACATCGTAGTTCTCCCGAATGAAAATTGTTTTGAATATTCATTCAAAGTGCTTTCAATCTATCAAACTCTAGAACCATTTGGAAATTTAACTTTTAGAAAATTTAAAAAGGAATAATTTCATGAAGTGGGTTCTGTTTACCAAGAAACTATAATCATAAAGTGGGAATATACTGACTACCATTTTCATGGACATACAGCTTCCACTTATGAATTATCTCCCTTTTGGTTTGAAAAAAAAAATTTTTCAGGTATTTCTATTCCTTTGGTAATTCAAAATCTTGTAGGGTATAATTAAAGAAAGTGACCGCAAAAAGACAATGATTCATGCAAGTTGTATCTCTCTAAAAATGATGGAAATTGAATTCCCACTTAATCATAAAATCTTGAAAGAAAATTCCTGGAAGGGTCTAGGGTCTAGGCACCTAAAATTGAAAAAGTTCTTTCAAGAAAAACTGAGGTTCAAAAAGCTAATCTCAACTCAATATTTTCTAAGCAATTATTCATTGCTTTGCATTAAAAACAGAAATGAATACCTGTGAGTTTGATTGTAATAGAGCTCAAACTATAATTGAAATTTATTTTTGTCAGTCATGACTCTTCCTTGCAATGCCTGTTTAATTCTGCAATATTTAGTATGCACGTATTTGCCAATTTAAAGGCCCCCAATAAGTAAAAAAGAGTATTTTTTTCCAAAAATCAAAACTTTTTTTAGAACTGGAATACTACTGAAGCCAATTTTTAAGTTTCCAGATAAAATAGTATGGCCAGGAGCACTGGAACACAAACACATGCATATATAAATAGGAATAATACCATTTATCACCTTTGGTGGCTACAGTTATTCAATGTAAAATTTGTTTGATGAAATGAACAAAATATATGTGAACTAATTTTATTTTGAGGTTAAATAAATCCCTTTTATCAATTTTTTTTCTATAAATACTAGTAAGAAGAGAATGTCATTGTTGATATTGACTGACAGCCTCAAGCAGATGTTTCTCTATTTCTTTCCTTTATTCGGGCATTTTAAAGATTCAAGTTTAAACTTGATGAAATCGTAGCTATGATTTTCTATTATCTTATGATTCGTCAAAAGTCCTTCTGTATGTGATAACCTACCAAAAACCTAACAACATAACCTCAGCTAGTACTCTGTTGGCCTCGGTTACGCATGTGATCTCGAGATTTGTTGTCCTAGGTAGATGTAGTGGTCTTTGATTTTGATCTTAGTGTTTTTATTTCTGATCTGGTTGTTGCACATGATCTTCTTCTTGCTGAAGTTCATGTGTAGGCCAACTTTCTTGTTCTCTTCATTTAGTTTGTCTAGCATTAGTTGGAGGTTGTGCAGGTTCTCTGTGAAAAGGGCAATGTTGTCTGCAAATCAGAGATTGCTCTAATATCCGCTTTCTATTCTGGTTCCTTTACTCTCCCAGTTTGTTCTTCTGAAGATCATCTAGAGGCAGGCTGTGAAGAGTTTGAGTGAGCGGGTATCACCTTGTCTTACCCCTTTTTTAGAGCTGAAAAGGCTCTGAGGCATTAAGGAACTGCAGTGATTGTATATATGTTTTGGCACTTCGACATATACTGGATCTACACCTTGTCAAGTGATGGCCTCCATGACCTTGGATTTCCACCGAGTCAAAGGCCTTTTTGAATTCAATAAATGCTACAGAGAGTGGTAGTTTATATTCTGCTGCTTTTCCTTTCAGCTGATTTATTGAATGCAGGTGGTCCATGGCTGAGTAGCTTCTTCTAAAGCCACCTTGCTCTCGCGGTTGGTTTTCATCAGTGTTTTTGTGATTTAGTTGGGGACAATTTTTGTGAAAAGTTTGTATATGCAGTTGATTAGGCTTATAGACCTGTTGTTGTTGAGATCTTTTGAGTTTCCTTTTTTTTTTTATATAAAAGCATTATGATTGCAGTGTTCCAATCATCTGGGACTTTATTCTGTTTTAGACACAAGTTGAAAAAGTTCTTGTTTGTATGAATAGAGTTTTTGGTAAAATTCTTTGGCATGTTCAACAATCCTGTTTCTGTCTGTTGGGTCTCTGTTTTCCTCGAGGATGCTTCCATCCTAAATTGAGGTCTTTGTTTATAGCTTTGAAACCCTGACCTTTTTGAGAGTCAATTTGATGACTGCTGTTGTGTACCTTCTTCTGTCTTCCCTTCGTTTGTTCTTGATTATTTCATTTAGTTAGGTTTCTTCAATTTTCTCTCTTGTTGTTTGTGGTTTGAGGTTTCTGTGTTTTCCCATGAGATTCCTGGTTTCATCTGAGATTTTACTTGTGGATTGTATGCTCTTTGGTTTAAACATAGTTGTGACTTCTATTATAGATGCTGTCATTTTATTTTTTAGTTTGTTTATGTTGGCGTCATCTTGTTCTGTGAGAATTTTAAATCTGTTTTTCAGATTGAGCTTCGAAGATTGAGTGTACTCTTGTTATGTTTAATGGTTGTAGTTTGGTTTAGAACATTTTTTTTGCGTTCTTTATTGGTATTTACTTGCATTTTACATCTTACCATCCTGTGGTCGCTTTCTACGTTGACTTGATTTAGGACTTTTTGTCCTTTCTTGAAGAGGATGTTCATGACTTTGAACCCATTAGCCGCTGCAAAGTTTACATGATTTTCTCCCCTCGTTCGACACTTTATATCTGAATTTGTTGACACAATATTCATTTCTTTGTCCTACCAGTGCGTTGAAGTCTCCCATGATGACATTGAAGTATTTCCTGGTGTCTTGGAGTAGGGGGTTCAAGTCATCATAGAAGTTGTCTATTTCCTCTTGGGTTGATCATGAAGTGGGAGCATAGACTTGGATAATATTCAGTTTGTATGTCTTTGAAAGTTGTATGAGCCTACCCCACTTTGTTTTTTTGCCGTAGCTTTAAAAATGATGTTAGCTCTTCAGTTTGATCAGTTCTTCTGGTCTTTTCGTCTTGCTGATGCCTACAATGTCCCATTTAACATTTTTGATTTCACTTTCTGGATCGGTTAGGTGCATGTCAGCAGACAGTGTTCAGACGTTGGTGCCAACGTATAATGTTCTTTTGCGGATGGTTTTTGGACTATGTTTAAATTATGACTGATGACCCGGTAGGAATGGGTGTTTTCTTGGTGAAGTGTTTAGGTGGTTGCTTTTGGAGCACATTATCCCCACCCAAGGCAAATGATGTGTCTGGGCCTTTTGGGACTGATGACCCCTTCAGTAATGGCCAGTTTTTTCATTGTGCAAACTTATATATCCATCTCTGCGTGATTCTCTCTCTCTCTCCCTCCGTCTGGCTTTCCATATTTCTCTCCGTCTATGTCTTTCCGTCTCTCTCTCTCTCTCTCCGTCTATGTCTTTCCGTCTCTCTCTCTCTCTCTCCGTCTATGTCTTTCCGTCTCTCTCTCTCTCTCTCTCTCCGTCTATGTCTTTCCGTCTCTCTCTCTCTCTCTCTCTCCGTCTATGTCTTTCCGTCTCTCTCTCTCTCTCTCTCCGTCTATGTCTTTCCGTCTCTCTCTCTCTCTCTCTCCGTCTATGTCTTTCCGTCTCTCTCTCTCTCTCTCTCTCCGTCTATGTCTTTCCGTCTCTCTCTCTCTCTCTCTCTCCGTCTATGTCTTTCCGTCTCTCTCTCTCTCTCTCTCTCCGTCTATGTCTTTCCGTCTCTCTCTCTCTCTCTCTCCGTCTATGTCTTTCCGTCTCTCTCTCTCTCTCTCTCCGTCTATGTCTTTCCGTCTCTCTCTCTCTCTCCGTCTATGTCTTTCCGTCTCTCTCTCTCTCCGTCTATGTCTTTCCGTCTCTCTCTCTCTATCTCCATCTATGTCTTTCCGTCTCTCTCTCTCTATCTCCGTCTATGTCTTTCCGTCTCTCTCTCTCTCTCTCTCTCCGTCTATGTCTTTCCGTCTCTCTCTCTCTCTCTCTCTCCGTCTATGTCTTTCCGTCTCTCTCTCTCTCCGTCTATGTCTTTCCGTCTCTCTCTCTCTCTCTCTCCGTCTATGTCTTTCCGTCTCTCTCTCTCTCTCCGTCTATGTCTTTCCGTCTCTCTCTCTCTCCGTCTATGTCTTTCCGTCTCTCTCTCTCTATCTCCGTCTATGTCTTTCCGTCTCTCTCTCTCTCTATCTCCGTCTATGTCTTTCCGTCTCTCTCTCTCTCTATCTCCGTCTATGTCTTTCCGTCTCTCTCTCTCTCTCTCCGTCTATGTCTTTCCGTCTCTCTCTCTCTCTCTCTATCTCCGTCTATGTCTTTTATCTATCCCTCCTTTTTTTTGTATCTGCACCTCCCCTCACTTTGTTTTTATCCCCTCTTCCTCCTTTGTTTCTCCCTTTTCTGTTTTATTTCACAATATTTCATCAGACTTTTCAAAAGTTTCATCAGATTGTGCTATATTTGTTTTAGATATAAATATAACTAAACAACCTGTCTCTTGATCAGTTTATCACTTTGAAATCACATCGAATCATGCTTCTCTATGCACGAACTGAATTCCCCTGACAAAAATGAAGTGACATCAGTGGTTGAATTTTCACGGCCTGATTCATCAGAGGTTGAAATTGTATTTTTACATACTTTTTCACATAATTTTTGTCATGTATTGACCTTTTTCTTCCGACAATGTCTTAGGAAATGCATTGAATTGACTACTTTTTTTTTCTTCTGAAGGTAAGAACTAAGTTACGTTTCCAAATGTGTGATGTAGTGATTTTATAAATGATTTATATATTGATATCCTGTAACTTTTGTAGTTGCTAAAAAATTCAATTTAAAAAAGTAGAATACAATTTGAAGGTATTTTTCTGAGTGCCTATCAATTTACTTGAACATTCAACCAAATATACCTAACGTCTCGTTATTTCAATTTTTATGACTTCCCATTACCTTCATCTTGATTCATTAGTCATATAGTCATGAAAATCAAAATGAGTTATAATACTTCATCTAATAAAAATTGACAAAAATCTCTTTATGTAATTTGTAACTTGATAAACTGGTACCAAGTACTTACTAAGCAGCAAATAACTTTTCAGTTTCTTTATTCCTTATTTTTTTCCCTTATGAGTCAATAGTCAATAGTCTTTCATAAACCCTTTGAGAAGAAAACACATGGACTTTTTTTTTAGTTTATATCGCCTATCACAGCTTTTCTTTTTTCAAAATTGTGTTATTTTGTTGTGAGGATGGCCACTATAGTTGGAGACGTTGCTGGTCGGAAACACGAAAAAAAAAAAAAAAAAAAAAAAAAAAGGTCAGAACCCAAACCTGTTCAGAGAAGCAATTATTCATCATTATTTCTATTAGATGAAGTATTGTAAGTCATTATTATTAATTTTTAAAAAACTTCAGAACGGCTTAAAGTTGCGATTAAAGTAACTGAAGTAAAAGAACACACGTAAAAAAAAAAAATAAATAATAATAGTTTATTGAACATCGTAATTTAAAATTATCAAAAATACTTCTACGACCAAGTCAAAATGGTCCGAAATTTGAATATCGCAAAAACAAAAGTTCATGGCTAAATGCTTTTTCAAAAAAGCTTGAGTTGTCAAATTTGGCCATAAAATGACAACCCTAGGTGCCATCAATATTTTTCAGCGTGAAGATTCGGTTAAAAGAAATGAGCCTTGTTATAAATTTTCGAGCGCACTTGATATTTTTAGCTGTAAAGTTCGCTGGTAATGAAAAGTCTGGTCAATTTAGCTTTCAAGGGGGATAACTTTTTGCAACCTATATGCTAGTCTATTTTAGTTTCGAATAAGCAAGAATAACCGTACACATCTGTAAAATTATTTATGGTTCTTCAAGTCAACTACTTCCGAGAACATTTTTACTAATGAATGCTGCTAATCATCATTCTTCCAATTACTCATTTTCTAATTAACCAATAAAACAGATGCAAGTGTTCATTCATAGACCGTAGAAATTAGGACTGTAAGACAAGTCTCTAATTACTGTATCACCATTAAAAATCTAGTGTCGCTTCTTGGCTACCATAGTTTCTTCAGCCGATCAATAATGGAACTCTTCTTTAAAATCTGAAAAGAAGGAAAGAAAGTCGCGGCTAACTGCATGGTCTCAGGCATGTGAGTGTTTCCCTGTGTTTTTAAAAAGTTTTCGAGACAGTCAAAAATGTTGATAATTTGAGTGTATTTCATACACCCATATACATGCTTATTGGCAAATCTAATGTTAGGACGATGAGTTTCAGCGTAAAGTTTTGTGTATTTCGGCGCTAAGCTTGAATAAATTGTCTGTTATTGCTAAGTTTCACGCTGTGTTGCCAGGTATTGTTTGTTATCTATAGCTATAACTGTCTTCAAAAATCGCTAAAATCGGCTAGATTTTCCTTCTACAGCTAACTTCGTGGCGAAAAATGTTATTTATACTCGTTCAAAACCCCCTTATCAAGTAGAATAACTGCACATTACTCCAGAAGAAAAAAATTAATTCATTAAAATGTACATTTACTTTTGTTGAGCCTAATTATTTATTATGCCCTGAATTTCGGCCACCGTGGACTTTCATCGACTAAATTGAAAAGAAATTGGCTAAATCTAGCAGAAAATTGCTAATTTGGCAACCCTAGTTTTACGACCTCCGATGACGTTCATTTTTAAGGCTGAAATTTCGATGAAATTGAATTAATCTCAAACGCTTCCACAGTTTTCAGAAAAAGTATTTTGTTTGACTTTTATTCTAAAAATGAGTGTTTGAAAAGTTCATTTTATTCTTACAGAGAGTTGTGGGGACTAGGACGAGATAATCTGTGTTGTGTGTATTATAAAGTAGAATATAAAAATTGGTCATCTAACAAAACATGGCAACACATTTAGAAACCTAGTGAATTACATTGTAGATAATATGATATTCCTTTTAAAAACATATTTTTTTTCTTCAAAACTGACGAATTAACGGAGATCGTACTGCTTGAAATCAGAAAAAGATTTCACTGAAATTTTTTCTTGCTTTTTTTTTTTTTTCTGCTTTTATGGAAGTTAGGTGTCTTGACCGAATTATCTGATCTGTTATCCGACTTCGGCTCATTTCAAGAAGCAGGGCCCGGACATACACCCCCCAAAAATCTCTCTTGGGGGGGAAAAAGTATCCTCCGTCATATTTATTACCGTTTATTCATAAAATATTTTCGTCAATCTGATTCAATTTAAACAAATAAAAAAGAATTCCATCGTTGCACTGATGAAATATTTCGTTCATGCTGTAAACAAAACTTGGAAAAAAAAATTACACAGCGAAAAAAATTGATCTGAATAGATTTTCTTCCTATTTATGTTGTTTAATGTAACTCAACCTGCAACTGGCAGGCCTACCGACTGAAAGCGTCTAATAGAGATGTCAACATATTTTAAAAATACATCAGAACCAACTATTATTAGTATGATAGAGAAGTGACCTTGATCTAATTGCAAACTCTGTTCAAAATATCGACACATTGATTTTTATGAAGCACCCCCGAGTATTTTGATTTATTTTGAATGCTGGCACAATGTGGGAAAGGTGTTTCTGATTGTAAAATTCAAGGTTTCACACCCTCGCTCACTCAATTTAAAAAAAATGCTGTACTAATAAAAAGAAAATTAGAGAAAAATGATAGTAAATATAAAAATGTTTTTATTTGTGCCGTTTTCAACATCGAGTGAGCAAGGGTGTGAAACTTTATTGTCTGAACCACCTTATGTTGTGCCATTGATATCCATAAAATAATTTTTTTTCCCAATTAATTTTTGTAATAAAGATTTCTGATAATAAAAGTGGTTTCTTTGAAAATTAATTCTTATACAAAGGAAGCCGCTTATCATGATCACTTTGGAACAGGGCCTCCGCGCTCCAGACCTGTCAAGGTTTAGATATTCTCAGGTGGAAGATTTCTCAACCCCTGCTTTCATAGTTGAATTGAAATCTCATCTTAATGTAATTTAATCCACAATGTGGAAAACTTGGTAGATCTATAATAGGAGTGAAAAAATTTTTTACTGGCATATGTCTTTCAATGTGGGAGATTTGTACAAATCCATTACCAGGAGGTGGGGGCATCAAAATGCAGGAAACTTGGTAGGCATTTGGCAAAGGTTATGAAAATTAAAACAATCTACACCATCATTATAAAATTTATTTTTCAAATTTTAAATTTATTTGAATAAAGTGTTTGGATGTGATTTCAGCTACATTATAGCAATAACCGTTTGATAGCGTTATCTATGATTATAATGAATTGCTCCTTCTCTCTTGGAAACTGTCATTTATAACTGTTGACATAGTCAGCTTAGGTTTCTCAATATGTACAGATATATTTTCAGTCTGTTGTCCTCATCTTGGTTCACCTTTTGAACTGAATGTTCTGGCCATTGTACCCATTTTCAGGTGGGTGTCGTAAATGGTGTAGGTTTGGACATTGGTATGATTAAACACCAAAAATGGGCGGCAACTCTCCCACCCGAAAATTAGATGGTGGAATGAGTACATTCTGCACTCCCACTTCAAAGTGGGTCCCTCGCCCCTGTATATCGAACCTTCCTCGTTCAAGTCACCAATGTGGAGAAGGCCAAATCTATCCTTATTGATGACTTCACATCTAAAATAATTCTGACAAAAACTGGTTTCTTCAGTTTTCAAGCGATTGTAGCTGAATATGTATGCATTGTGTACGGGACACACCAATGGAGCTCGAAGTCTAGAAGTTTGAACCCTTATCATCTCTAGAAAAACCTTTTCTTTCTTTTTTTCTTTTTTTTTTGACTCCCCCCCATGAGTTTCTAGTTCGGGGTGGTAGGGTTAATTTACTATGTAATTTTATGCTAAATTGGTCACTTTAGATACAAACTATCACTTTTCCAAAATTTTTAATTGATCACCCCCTGCAGAGTGCACTGCCAAAAGACATGTTCTATTGACTAACCAGACCTTTTGTGTATAGACTTCATTGTTTGGTATTAATTTATGCTTTGCTCTCATTCGCACTTTAGGTGCTATCAAAATTCCGGGTCTACATCACAAAGAAAGAAAATTACTAATTAACATTTCATGACCTAAATCACTTCTTACTACCATATTTCGATGGCAGTTTTTCTGCAGGGGCTTGTGATCCAACACCTTCACTCCTGCTTAGGCAGAACACATTGAAAAATTATTTTTAGATATCTTGATAAAGAAATTTTATTGATAAAAAAATCTCACGTAATCGTAAGTTGACATTTGAAACATTTTTTGAAATCTGTTCTCTTTTTCACGTATTTAATTAGACCTTACCCTTACCCTATCTCTCAAAGTCCTGGATGTGGTTCTTAACCATTTTACTCTGTGCTTCACCTCAATAGCTCAAAATATTTGATGTATCTCCTCCTGCTATAATGAAACAAATTTAGTATTGAAAATGGATGAATGATAATTTAACACAATTCAGTTTTAAATCAAGAAAATATCTGTACATAACAAATTCTTTGAAGAAAAATAGATAAAATAATACTAACATCTGAACATTAGGACACTTACTAAAACTTTTGTAATTTCTTTATGCAAAATTTAGTAAAAACATTGCAGTTACTTCATCACTTTATACCACTTAGAGTTAACGAGTTCAGCATTAGTTACTATGGAATCTATAATGAAATTGGTAGTTAATTGTATTGTGTAATTAGGAATTAATCAGTTGAAGCTAAAGACCATTCACTTTTGAGCCATGGAATGCTTTTCACTCTCCAAGCCCAAGTTCCAAATTGCCCCCTCAATATATTTGAATTGCCCCTTTGTGGGGTGTGTGTCCCACATTCATAATCACTATTTCCAAAGTATAATAGAGATAGTCAGAGTTTTTGTGTACTTGAACACCTTGTTTGTGTTGGTAATTGGACTTTTCAGCACATCCATTTTACAGCCTTCTTCAGGTGTACTCTCCAAAAGTGATTGTGGTAAACAGAAATTCATTTCTCTCCAATGGTAACAACGCTTAATTTAGGATACGTGTGTTTCCATTTTCTTTCCTTGTTAGACTTGGATTTCTATACTCTGTCCTTGTGGAGTAGCCACCTTGAGTTGAGCTCCACACTTGTCTGATATCCATTCAGCTGATTTTGAATTTTGTCAGTATCCAGCAGCATCTCCTGTCTAAAATCCAGACTTCTTCCTCGAGAGGATAGTGCTTGCCCTTCTCTATCCATATGTGGTCAGCCATCCCTGATTTTCCATCTTGCCTCTGATTATGGCATTTCTATGTTCTTCATCTGACTTGGTAAAGTCTATAAGTTTCTCCTTTGTAATTCTTCTCACATTTAGAGGGAATATTTGTACAAGAAGTTCTATTATAAGACAACTCAGAATATTTATACCTGCCTGGCTATGTATATGTTTTTAGGGGTAAGGAGTATCAATTTACAATGTAATTTTATTTTTTTCCTTTAGTTTTGACTTTTTAATGATCCAATAAAAGGCAACCTATTGATCACCCTCTTTTTCCAAATTTAAAAAAAAAATACATGGGTCACATGACTGTTTCTATTGAGTGATTTACCAGAACAGTTTGTATTAATCCTGATGAAGTTTTATAAACACTTACGAATCATCTTACAAAAAGCTTAAACCTTGCTCTGTGAATTCTTTTCCTCATATTGACAATGACAGGGTAATTGTACTTGATGAACCTAGCGAGTAATATTGAGTACAATGCAGTTTGCTATTTGCCGCCCAAAGATTATTTGGAATGGTTTTCAACCACCTGAGGCTTCTCTCTCTCTCTCTCTCTCTCTCTCTTTCATCATTTCTTCTGAAAATTTAATATTACACAGGTTTGCAAAATTCAGGTCATTGAAAAGTGATTTGATTTTTTAATGATTTTTATTTAATTTTGGTCGCTGAATTGGAAAATGAAAACCATTTTTTCTCATCGCATTACATTTTTTCATCTCAAACAGTTTTTACTTTTCAATTTTTAATCAAAAAATAAGAGTAAATGTGTTTCTTGGAAAAATGATTCATGGAGAAAAATGGTTTTCATTTCTGAATATAGTGACTAAAAATAAATAGAAATCATCTGAAATAATCAAAGATCTCTTTATGATAATCCAATTCTGTTTTATTTTATCAGATGAATTATTATAAATCATCATTAATTTTTTGCTACCATTTATCTTCATCTTAATTGATGTTGCATTTTGTTATTACTTAACTCAGACTCAGGCTGTGTTCAATTCAGTGGTGAATACATAAATTAACAGCTCTGAATAAAGAATAAGTTCCATAGTTATTCCATTCTGCATTGTTGATTTATTTACTCAGTGCTGAAAGTAAGCCAGCCAGGGTTTAGTTGCTATGAAAAACAACAACAATCAAGATGAAGGTAAACAGTTGCAAAAGATTTATGACTTTTTTCAATGTATACCTTTGATATCAATTCTGATGTAACTATTTTAATAATACAGCTAATCAGTTATAATTTGGGCTCTTATCTTCCAACTGTGTCACACTGACCAATTGTTTTACTACTATTTATAGATCTGACTAAAGTTCAGATATATTTCCATCTGACTCTACTCTCAATGACATCAACTTGACAATTTCAGGGCTTTATACAAAGATTTTTTGTATTCGTATATGCCTTTGGGCGTTCAGTAAATACAACCAAGGCCATACACTCAGATAATCTGAATTATTGTGGAAACACTTTCTTTATAAGCATGAAAATTATATAATTTTGGTTATTCAAACTCATAAAGTAAATTTGAATTGATATATTTTAAAATGTGTATAAAAATATATCTCCATTAAATTTGAAATTAGTATCTATCAATTGCCTCAGGTATCTGGTCACCATCTTCTTTTATCTCAGTTGGATGACATCATTATTTCTTTGTGTAGGTTTATGGAGAGATTCTATCGTGGGGTTGGGGATGACTTATGGCCGATCCTATTGTTTGTTTAGATTTTATAAGCATATGAAAGTTACTTTTCTCATTTTTTGTTAGGTGATCACCAAATAGAAAAAAAAAACAAGTGTGAATGCTGCCAGACACAAACTAAGGGACCAATTTAGGATAAATTTACATTGTTAATTAAACCCCCTCTAGAAACTTATTGGGGGTATTTTCAAAAAACAATTTTTTTCCAGGAGTAACATGGAGTAAATGATTATATTTTCAGCCTTTTAGCTCCATTTATGTAGATGATGATTGCCTTTTTTCTTGTATCACTCATACCAATTGCAGTTATTGCAACTCAATTATAACACAGTTGACTCTCTTGGACCACAGTACGCACATTATAACAGTGATGCCGGTATACTAAATTACTTTTTGTCACATTGTAGCTACTGCATACCCCCCACACACACACATTGCAGTTGGCTTCATTTCTTAAAGTCATGACTGAATAATTTTGTTTTGTTGCAACATCTTGTTCTCATTCCAATTAATTTAATAAGGTTTGTTATCCATTAATTCTAATGTTTTTTTGTTTTTTTTCTCTTTACCTTGTAGGAGGGAACTCTTGTGGAAGTTGCAAAAGTCTTCTGTCTGGGGTTTCCAATTTTGGGATTTTGAAAGAGATACTGCCGCGACTGAAGCCAACCTCTTAAAATGAGGAAGGTGAAGATACTTATTTGAAACAAAGTGTGTCAACAGATTTTGTATTTAAATCTCTTATTTTGCCCTCATACCTTACATCTCATGATTTTTACTGGCTTTTAATTCTTTTTTTTGAAAACACAACCTATTCGATGAACTGTCCCATTTATTTATCGTCCTGAAAAATTCTGTGATATTAAACGAAAAGGAAAATAATAGAAAACACAAGTTAAAAAGAAAAACAAACCCGAAATTTGAAAAACTGGAAATCCCAAGCCTTTCAATATGGCGGCCGCAGTAGATATAAAGACCATTTTAACTCCCACAGAAGAGATTGCCAATGGGTCGAACCTTTTTGCTCCAGATGATGCCGACACGGAGATGTCAGCTCTCACGTCTAAGGTCAGTACCTTACTTCTTTTTCTATTTTCTTTAAAAAATAATATGCAGAGATGCATCTATGCAAGTTAGAACATGTCAGCATTTTTTTAAAAAATTCTCAATCATTTCCATTTTGTGGGGGGGCTTCAAAAAACTGATCCAAGCCACCCCAAAAATGAATGCTTGAGACTAAAATGTTCGATTAGTTTCACAATAGATACTATTAATCATATAATAATTTAAAGGCTTTTTGAATTCTCTTGATGTGTTGTGCCTTTCCAGTTGCTGTGTGTAGTCACGAATGCTTTGTCATTTGTTTGCCAATGAAAGGATCGTGCAGGCTGAAATGGATTCATAGACATCACAAAGTTATCCCCATTTTCATCCCACATGCAATAACAATCCACCAATCGTTTCACACAGGCAACGTAATCGGACACTGCCACATCCACAGGCTCATAATGTTTACCAAGTAAATCATATTTCAATGCAAAACACTCATCCTCACTGCACACCTCCAAATCAATTACTGTTTCTTTTAAAGAAAATATTTGCTTGGTCAACTTCAATAGATTGGGCAACTCTTATTTAGCAACAACGGGTCAGTATCTGACAACATTTACATTGTAAATGAGCAGCTTTATGCACTCGCTGCTCGCTCTTTTTTAGCAAGGCTTGGTCAAGGTACCTTAAGAAAAGGAAGAGCTTAATCAAGAGTCTGCTCTTATTCTTAGGGAATTTAGCTGGTCTTCACTGGGAGGGACTTCAGTGGTGCTGATCATCACTTTGAGTAATTCTATTGTTTTTGCCTTTTATTCCAGATGGCATTAGTGAGTCCAAATGGTGAGGAATATGATGCCTTAGCAGAAATTGTCAAAGCCCGTGTGGAAGAAGGGCAAGGAGAAAACATTTATGTACTTGGTGTTGGTGGTAAGTGTCTTTCTTTTTTTTTTTTTTTTCTACCAGAAATAACTACGTCTCTCTTCTCCTCTTGTTTGTGAAATTTTGGTAGATAATCTTTATTTTAGTCTTTTTGTTGTAGAGGTATGTAAAGATAGGTCAAGCAACTCTCTGCATGTATTTTGCACTGTCCCAGATCACCCTTGGGGCGAGGTGGACACCTGTTAGCCCCCTATCTGACTTCAGGAGTTTACTTGTTGGGAGTTATACATCACTAGCATCTGTATCTACCAACCCCAGTTCCACCGCCCTTTTGGATTAGTTGTTGGGTTCTGAAGGCCATGAGAGACAACCCTACGCAAACCACAGTGAAAAGCTGTGATAGGCAGACATTGAAAGATGATGCAGTACTCACCTGCAATTCTGCACAATACCTGATTGTCTCTGATTTTCCTGCGTCATCAGACTCTGACTGCGTGAACCAAGAGAGTGCTGTTGGTGGACCGAGCAACCCCTCTGAAATCTCCTCTTCTGCACTCTTTTTTCCTCTAATCTGTAAGAGGTGTGATAGAGGACATCATCGTCCATATAAACAGACAACCTCAAGCAAGCAGTTTATGAAATTTCATTTTCTAATCATGCCTATGATTATCCGTAATTGATGTGACAATTAGTTTGCCTTTATTTTTTCTTGTGTTATAGTGATTTATTAGATAACTTCTGCTCAGATTGTGTAATGATAAGTACATCTGCCTCAATTGTGGAAGGTCCCAAGTTCGGTTCCTGGTATGAGAAAACTCTCCGAAAACTCTTGATTAGGACTAATTTCCTTGTGCACTCAGCATCTAATTGAATACACGCCTACCTGTGTGATTAGGGTGGAGGTATCCCTTTGATGGACTTGCATCTTGCCAACGGTAGACATATTTAATGGAAACTTGGACTTTGTCACCAACTGAACATATTCTAATCTGAGTTGTCTCTTAAGAGACAGATATTTTACTTTTTGTTGTTGTGCTGATGAAATTTTCTTTTAATTCAATGGAAAGTCACAGGTGTTAGGATAAGAGTTCTAGGAAGCTCACACACAGAGACATGTATGGGAAAGAATGAATATGTTCTATTGAAACAACATTTTGACATTTTGAAATAAAACATACAGGTGGAAGGCTGAAGTGGTCGGGTTGAAATGTGGAAAAAATTAAACAAAAATGAAATTAAAAAAAAAAAAAAAGAAATTAGTATACATGCAGTGTATAAAACGGTTCTTTTAATCGAAAAAAAACCCCTAAAGAAACAATATGTATCTTTCACTCTTTTCAATGCACTTGATGGAATGACTGGATGAACAGTTATGGGGGCTCAGATGAGTTGCAGTGAGCAGTAGCCTTCCAAATGCACTGATATACACTTCTCTTGTTCATCCAGTAAGAGAAATGTGCAGTCAAAGAATTATGTAAGATTTTTTTCTAAGACAAAATAATGACTTATTTTTCCTCTAAGGGTGTTAGTGTTGACATTGTCAAACATACTCAGGATGTGTAAGGAGAACTGGTTGACTTACATAGAGAGAGAGTGGATTTGCATGTAAGCTAAAATTTCATCCCTAGATTCTGCTTCATGCCTGGTTAACTTTGCTGCACATTCATAGTTGAGAGGGGAAAGGCAGACGTATCAGTTCGGCCTTTTGGTCTTCCTTTAACTCCATCCCAGGTGCAGAGTTTAGACTCCTCCAACTATAAACTTTTAAAAATCACTTTTCCAAAATCTATGCATTCATTGGCTGCATAAGCACCATGTTACCTCTTCTGGTACACAGCTTCATCTTTCTCACACGAGAATCGACATTCATTATTGGGTCCTTTGAAATATTAAGATATTAAACACGAAGCTTCGGTAATTACACCAGATTTCTCTGTAGAGATCAGTTGGGGTCCATGTCTTGACTTTTATGGCTCTGAGTGATTCTGAGATATCTCTATGTGGGAACACAATTGTCCATGTACAGCCAAGTTATGATTAAATTAAACAATGCATGCCTTCCTTCATCATTCTGTCATGTCAACCAAACAAACCTTTGTAAACCTTTCATCTTAAAGCCTAGCATTATGTAGTAAATCTATAAATTGAGAATGACATCCTGAAGAAAGGAAAACTCAGGCAAAAATTTTTGTATTTCTATCTCTCTAAATAAAAGATCCTCCTATGTATTTATTCATTTTTTTTCTTTTTGATTTTATGGATTCAGTATTATGTTTATATTTCTTTCTTTTTATTTCATGCAGATAATTTTCATACTTATCAATATCTATTTCAGTTTGTTTCAAGTGACAGGATGATGCAAAAGTCACAAAGGGGTTTAAAACATCTCCTTTTTAGTTTTGGTGATTTTTTTTTGAAGATTGAATTTATTTATCTATTTATTTATTTTTTTTTTTTTTCAAACAAATGAAATGTATAAATAAGAGAATTCAGTTAACCAATGTATTAAAATCTTTTTCCTTTGAATGCCTGGCATTTTCAACTTCATATATTCTTGCTCACATTTTGAAGGATATCTGGTCTCTAGCCATTTATTCTCTCTGGGATATCATTCTTTAGCTCCAAGGCAGTTTGATGTCCCTGTTTGTCAGTAATGGAGCCCAACTCTTGAAAATATATATCAAAACAACAAATCTTTTGATTTTATACGGTGGTGTTCACTCGTTCAAATAATGGAAAATGTTATTTGAGTTAACCTTATTGATTGATAGAATTCAAAGTAAAATGCTAATATAGTTCGTTGCTCATTTGCATACTTTTCCATGATGACTTTGCAAGGGTTCCTTCATATATTGGATTAGAAAAAAAACAAAATTACTAAAATAGAGAAAAATGATTGTTTTAAACCTGTCTGTGACTTTTGCACCACCCTTTGTGTGTATAATTCGGTAGCATATTTTCTTTTATGTCTTTCATTAAAAATGACAGACAAGCAGCATCTTAATTCTTTTTACTAATCTTTTTTTTATTTTCATACTAGGGAATGGCTCTCTGGTTTCAGTATACATTGAAAGGAGAGATTCATTCACTTCCACAAAAACAAAATATTATCAAAAAATATTGTTAAAAAATTAAGAAGATGCTCCTTGTCCATCATTTTTCTGAAATAATATATGAGAGAAAAAGTGAGAAATAATCGGTGTCTGTAACTTTTGCAGAGGGTGACAAACCAGGCTTGAAAGATGATGATCTCCAAGCATCTATAGCGACTTTACAAAGTATCAGTCAATCATTAAACCTAGAATGTGTTCACTTGAGAGAAAGGATAGCGGAAGAGGGAAAAATTACGGAATTTCTACTCAGAAAGAAAGTAGCACAAGAAGATTTTATGGAAATAAGGTTTGGACCCCTTTTATTTATTTAACTCTTTTAGGCACATTTCTTTCCTTCCATTTAGATCTTCTTTGCCACCTGTTGTTAATCGTCTTCAGTTGTATGCCTATGACGTGTGTATCAGCTGTGACACCACGTAGGGTTTTAGGTCATATGCTATGAACTTTGAAAAAAAACTTTTTAAATTTAATTTTATTATCCCATTTTGTAAGTATATTTTGAAATTTCAAACTATATATTATTAAACTCCTTGTTTTATAAATATATCAGAGAAACAGGTCTGGTTAGTCACTCAATAAATACCATCAAGTGACTGTCTGTTGGTGGCATGCCTTGGAAAAAAAGGTGATCAATGAATGTTACTTCTCACACCCTTTTGTTAGAGCACTAAAAAGTCTGAATAAAAAAAACAAGCAGGTATAAACTAAATGATAAGTTTAGCATAAACTTACCTTATAAATTGCACTCCTACTAAAAACCTATGGGGGGGGGTAAAAAAAAAAAACAATAAAAATTTTTTTCCAGACGTATTAGTGAGTAAATGTTTGAATTTTCAGCCCTCTAGTTCCATTGGTGTGTTGTCTATATATATATATATATATATGATATATACATACATAGCCAGCAGGAATAACTTGAAAACTTAAGTAACCTATGTTGATAGGCTGCTTATCTATAAGCATTTACCTATAACTAAAATATATGTAAGTGATACTCCAATGACAGGATTACTAAAAAAATTAAAATTTCGACACATCATGAGAAAAAGGAAGACATCACTGGATTGGTACTAAACAAAATGGTGAGAATAGAATATAAAGCACTGGGCTACTAGATATATGAAGATGAAAAGAAATTGATATTACAGCTTTACATGTATATTCTTGTTTTTGACTCTTGTAGAGTGGCAGTTGTTGGTAATGTAGATGCTGGTAAAAGTACCCTACTTGGGGTCCTCACCCATGGGGAGCTGGATAATGGACGTGGTATAGCTCGGCAAAAACTATTTAGGCATAAACATGAGATGGTGTCTGGGCGAACGAGCAGTGTTGGTAATGATATTCTTGGATTTGATGCTACAGGGCATGTTGTCAACAAGCCCGAACACGGAAACTTGGATTGGATTAAGATTTGTGAACAATCCTCAAAGGTGAGTTTTCAGACTTGTGACTTTTGTTAATATTCAATAAACAGACTTACTTTTCACTGGCACTGGAATAGTTTCTAATTTGGAAATACCAGCCTCTTGAGTAAGAGGCTAGAATTAAACCTCTGTCCCCAGAATCAGAACTAGTAATATTAATTTTCTCAGCTTTATGCTTATTTTGGAGAAGTCTGAGATAAAGCCCAGATCATCTCCCCTTATAGCCAAATATGGCGACTCAGTTGGAATACATGCTCAAAGTCCACATGAAAATTCCCCTAAAAAAAAAAACAAAAAAAAAAAACACACACACACATGGAAAAAGCCCAACCCAAAAAATTTTACATGGAAAGAAGCCCACAATTAGAAATTTATTTTTGTTGCATTTAGATATGGCCATTTATAAATAAAGAAATGATATTTCGGAAACCAAAAGCTCTGTTTACAAAACCCTTCTTTTTACGTTGGTATTCTGGACTTTTTTTTGGTGGGCAATTTTTATGGGTTTTTCATGTGAGCATTAACAAATATTAATACAGGTTTCTCCCCACTTTCTGAAAGTTGAGCATTCCTAAAGAAACATTCCGTAAGCTGAAACGGTGTGAAGTGAAGAAGCAGTTTGCATCAATTTATATGGGAAAATTTTTTGAGCGTTCTTAGATCCCCAAATGGTGATGATCTGTGAGGCTAAGTTGTCCAGAGTTGGGTTGGTAAGAAGTATAGGAGACTAGAGTATGAGAGAAAGAGAGGGGGGGGCAAAAATATGATGTGATGCAAACTTTCGAAAAATGGAGGATACCTGAATCATGATTGATGTGAAATGTAGTTCAGAACTTCAGGTGAACCATCCTCTTTGTTTTGCTATTACTGCCATAACAAGTGATATCAATTTTCTCAGTTGTATCATGTTGAACTGATCTGAAACTTAGTCCAGGCCTCTGCGTGAACTATTTTCATTTTCCTTTGGTTAGCAGATACTAATCCTACACATGCTATATTACTGTCATTCATTGCATAAAACATTTCATGATTTCTTTTTTTTTTTTTTTTCTAGGTAATCACATTCATTGATTTAGCTGGACATGAAAAGTATCTGAAAACAACTGTGTTTGGTATGACTGGCCACGCACCAGACTTTGCAATGCTCATGGTAAGTTCTTTTTTTTTTTTTTTTTTTTTTTTCTCTGTAATTCCTTTTATCTCACTTCAGGTATTTGAAATTGAACACCCCTCCTAGAAATGGGAATGGGGTGTCAAAAGCAAAATTTAAGGGGAAGAAAATCTAAAGGGAAGGACAGAAGGGGAAGGAGAAACAAAGGAGACATTTTGGGAAACAAAGTTAGGAATGAACCTCTAGGCTTAAACTAGCTGTATTGTTAAATAGTTAATGCAGTAGGTGTATATCCATTCTCCTATAAAGGGTGCCAATTGTTTATTTCGAGACTTCATGGAGAAGAGAGGAAATATGGTGGGGGAAGGAAATTGAAAAGAATATGAGGGGGGGGGAGAAGAATCAAAATGTGAGGGGGCAGATCAAGATGAATCAAGTACATGAGAAATTAATGATACAAAACCTACTATTAGCCTACTAACTGGAGCAGAAGTAGCTCAGTTGCCATGTTGTAAACGTGGTGGTAACTTTGATTATACAGGATGGCGCAACAGAAGCTGAACAGCTCATTTTCTATGTAAATAATGGACCCTTCCACTTTGAGTTACAAAGAAAAATAGAAACTAGCAGAAAAATTATCAGTCTTTTAAGTGGACTTGAAGAAATTTGTCATTTTCAGTTTATGAATTGTTTGTATGTCAAAAAATTATGTACTGTTTATTTCATTTCCCATGATGTAACTTTGATACAGTGATACTATTTTGAGTCAAAAACTTGAAAAAAGAATAGTATGAACTTTTGCACATAATTGAAATATTTTCAGAGAACTCTTCTGTTTAGAGAGAGAAAATGATTAGTGTTTTTTTTTTTTTAATTTTTTTGCTACTAGTTTTTGGTTGTGTTATTCATTCTCTGAATTGTCTCTTGACCCTATGCCTCTCCGGACTCGCTGCCATGATAATCAGAATCTAGAACTAAGAATCGTCCAGTGTCAACAGTTTCTCTTTATTGACCCACCTGTGTGTGTTAAGTGGACCTCACCACTTACGTGTCACAGTCTCAACTGCTTGATTGACAAACAATCTATGGAGCTTGTATTTATCTAATCAACGAGACACTGACCTCTCAGTCACTGTTTCTTCTAGTTTTTAGTAGTCAGTCAGCTCCCAAATTTTATTCTGTGTAATTTTTTTCCCAGTGACCAAAGTATGTATACACTGAATACTTGTGTAAACTTGAAATTGTTTCAAGATAATTTTAGCAGAGCCTCTCTTTCATGGCTGATAGAACTGTATTGGAATGTTTTGATATACTGCATGTATAATTGCATTCTACAGTGTAACTTGTTTGGTTAGGATTTTATTTATATTTATAAGAACTACGTCAAGTTGGTTGTTCCTTTAAATAAGACATTGGTGAGTATTTCTCATTTCTATCATGAAATGCCATCATTAATGAATAACAATAATACCCATTGATTCACCGATTACTTTTATTAAAGTTACTGGAAATAGTTTCATCAAAACTCATTCAATTCATTTATTGTTACATTATTTTAGGAAACTAAACTTTAAATGAAATCCTTTGTACATTGGTTGTAAAACAAGTGTCTACACTCCTGTGTGTATGTTCCATCTCCACACTATTTATTTCTATAAACTAACCAAACTTATATCCTCTATTTGTGATATTAGACAAGTAGTTTTTTTAAATAGAAGTCAGTAGCTCAAACTGTCATGCTAGGTTTCTTCAGTTTTTGAATGAGTCTAGCTGGCTATGTATGTGTTATGTATACATGCCATGCCAATTGAGATGGAGTGATGAAAGTTTGAGCATTTACTCCTTATGTCTAGAAAAAATTTTTTTTCTTTTAATCGCCACCCCCAGATTTTAGTGTGGATGGAGTTCCAATTTATAATGTAAATTTATGCTTAAACTTATATTGGTTCCTTAGTTTGTGTGTGGTAGGGTTCACCTTTTGGTTTTTGGAAATTCAAACTTTAGTGATCAAACAAAAGCAAGAGAGGTAACTTATTTATTGATCAGCCCCTCTTCTAGTTTTTTAAATTGATCTCCCCATATATGCTGTCAAAAGAAATTTGCCACATGACGGTTTCTATTGAGTGACTAACCAGACCTGTTCTGTTACCTTTTTTTCTTTTTCTTTCTTGTGTCTTTATAGGTCGGGGCTAATGCTGGTGTCATTGGTATGACAAAAGAGCATCTAGGTCTTGCATTGGCCCTCAATGTTCCTGTGTTTGTTGTGGTCACAAAGATTGATATGTGCCCTCCCAATGTGATGCAGGATACCATGAAGCTTTTACAGCGTCTGCTTAAGTCTCCGGGTTGCCGAAAGATTCCAGTCCAAGTGCAAAACAGTGACGATGTTGTGTGTACAGCAACCAATTTCACGTCCGAAAGGTCAGCCATTATTCATTAATTTCTTTCTAACCAGGTGATGTGGTATCATTGACAGTAGTTAAGGCTGATTTCTAAGGCATTTAACTAATCCTTGCTACAGTTAGAGATTGGTTGTCTGTATGTAACCCTTTGGAAATGTAAAACTACATTTACATCACAAATGGCAGAAGACAAAAAGCATGTCCTGATCAAAACAGAATTATCACCTCCATTCCATAACTTTATTTTTTTCTATTCTCTCATCTAAACGATATTGTGGAAAATGTCAGAAGAGGCTGCAGATACCCCTATGTGTAACAGAGATAAGAATAAGGAGAAAGTGATTGTTTATCTATTGCATAGAAAGTCAGGCTATTACAAAAACTGTACAGAAGTGTAAGTGTATTCCAAAATAAAATGAAAAATCCAAAACGCTTCTGGTCCCAGGCATTTTGGATAAGGGGTAGTTAACCTGTAATGCTGAAAATCCAATATTATTTATCGATATGTAACCTTTAAGTAACTGAAACAGCCAGTTTGAATTGCCAAATTGTGCTAATGTGAAGAATATGAGAAAAAAAATCCAGATGATTTGCAACTGAATTGTGTGGGGTTTGTGTTCATGTTCCCCTGGAAAAAGATTTTCCCTGGGAGATAACTATCAAATGCAAATTATAGACAATCTCTTTCTATCTTCTGTATGATATTATAAGTCTGATTCTGTTTATCTATAACTTCCAGGTAGCTGAAGTGGTGAATTATCATAAGTATTGATTTGATACTCTTGAAGAATGCAAAAACTTGGATGATTTGCATCTGAATAACAAGTGTGACATCTGCTTGGCACTCAACTCTAGCTATATCATAATGATCGATAGGAAGATAATTATTGAATGCTAATTAGAGAGTAGTCTCTCATTTATTTACTCATCTGGAAAAATCCATATTCATTCTGGTCACATCAGATTATACAAATTTTCTCTCAAAATGAAGGTCACATTGTCATTCCTAAAAACCTCATTTTCAGACTACATTCTCTTATTTCTATTATTATTCGGACCATCCTCATCTTCGTTGTTTTTCATACAACGGTACTCAACAGCCTTCATCAGGTATCATCTGGTAGGTGTGGGGAAGTAACGAACCGAACCCTTTATTTAATTGACGGGGGTATATTGACTGCACTCCCCTCTTAGCATTAGTAGTATTATTATTGTCTCACACTGGGATTGAACCTAGAACCATCAGATTACTTGCAGTAATTTTGTCTGGTTCTGTAACCACTATGCTATGAGTCCATGTTGACAACCTGGATGAGGATGGTCTGAATATTAAAAGAAATAATAATAATACCTCATCTGAAAAATTCAGAGATATACATTCTCTTAATTTGGGATTTTCAGTTTAGAACTTTTGTCTCCTATTTTGGGATTTATTGTTATAAACTGTCAACAAAGGTTTTTTCAATCTTTGAACTTGTCTGGCTGGCTAAGTATGTATCATGTGTACAGGCTGTATCAATGGAGCTAGAGGACTGAAATTATAGACATTTACTCCTTATCGATCTCTAGTTTGTCTCCATCAGTGTTCATGCTTGTTTTGGGGAATTCAAACTTTTTTAGTGATCATGGCTCAAGAAAAGGCTACAGAAGTAACCTTATCATTGATCACCCCCAACATGGCACACTGCCAAAAGATATTGGTCATGTGACAGATCCTTTTGAGTGACTACTCAGATCTTTAATATTTATAATTTATTTATTTTCTTTTCAGCTGTTGTATTTAAACTATTGTAATTGTCCGATTGAAATAAATTTGACAGCTTTCAAAGAAAAAAAAAAAATAGACATCAAGTTTCTCCTTCCAAACAGAGAATCCACATCCTTGCATCTAAATTGTTTTATCACAAAAGTCACTGGCATTTCACCAATTGTCACTCTACACCAGCTATCGCTCTCCCCATGTTGTGTATAAGATCAAAGACTGAGTACCTGGTGTTTTAGTCAAAGCTGCTCTGGGAACAGGTGTTGAGATGACAAAAGTAATTGAGAAAAAGGAATTGGACCCGCAAACAGGAACTGACTTTTGTTTAGAATATAACGAAGTGTTTATTTCTTTAGGCTTATATTGCTGTCAGTAAAGTTGGCAGCAAAGGAAGCACAAAGTCTGACGAGAATCAGTTCCTTTTTAGGAAAATTTTTTTTTTTCCCCTCCCCCCTGAGTGGGGTTTGATGCAGTATTGGTCATGATTAATCCCCCACTGTCTCCAACTAATCAATTTCCCAACCCTCTCCAACGGGTTTTCCAAGTTTGGAATTTGACTTTAACATCTTTCTTTCTCTAACTCTATTTCCCTATGCCTGTCTTACAATCTCATTGGATCAATTTCTCACCCTATCCCTACCAAACACAGGTCATTAAATCTTTGTCACTTCTTTGTAAATTAGACATTAGCCCTAACCTATATGTTCACAAGTTTGGTATTGATGTAATTTTTTGTTGGTCTGTAAAATCTTGTAATTGATAATAACACAGTTTTACGTAGTGGTGAACTGTGAAGCAGAAAGATGAGCATCTGCTTTTTCCATGTATCAGTTGCCGAAATGTTGAGATAAAGTAAACTCTTGTAACAGCACTCATTCTTATTGCACTATTTAATAACACTTGTTCTAACAGCATGTTTGTTTGTTTTTTATTTTTGCAGGTATATTGTCAAATTAGTTTGAAGCAATAGTGCGAGAGAATTACAGTGCATTATTCTAAAAACTAATAACTAGTAAACCCTCAATGATGCCACCTATATTAGACCTGTGATGTTTAGTGATCAACAATGAAACTTCTTTTTATTTGTGTAGGTTTTGACCAGATAGAGACTTTGTCTTTCAATTGTGTTATTGTGTTTCTGTCTTCAGAATGTGTCCCATCTTCCAAGTGTCCAATGTTACCGGTGAAAACCTTGATTTGCTCAAGATGTTCCTCAACCTCTTGTCAACGCGACACAAATATGACGTTTCAGAACCAGCTGAGTTCCAGATTGATGACACTTTCTCTGTACCTGTAAGTAAGCCTAGGAAAAAAATCTGCAAAAAGCTTTTGTTCCTGCTTATAAAAATAAATATATTCTTAGATTAAATATCTCAGTGCCCCAAAAAAATCAAACTCTTTTTTCATATATGTTTATTTAAATAATCTTGGTTTCAATTTTTTTTTTATTGTTTTGTGAAATTCTGTAATGGAGTATTCTTTATTCTTCTTATATACAATCGCTTTGAACCATTATCTTTAACCCAATATCATTTTACGAATAAATTCTTTAGCCTTCCTCTTTTTTTCTTCCTTTTTCTTCTTTCCTTTTTATCCTTCATCAAAAGTCCATTAGAATCCCAGGCAAGAGAGCACTCAGAGAGAACATACTTCTGCCAAAGCAGTGCACTAACTGTAAATGGAATTTGCTAACTTTTGCTTGGCAAGTCAACCTGTTTGGGCTTTGAGAGAGAATTAGTCATCAGTTTTTGCGTACGTCACTGTGTCACTATTAATTGTACGTGATGTCACTCATTTTTCTTCTAGTCATTATGTATGAAAATGAAGTCAAAACTCTATAGTAACAGTTTGATAAAAGGAAGAAAAAGCCTACTCAGCGTAATGTTCAATCAGCCACTGAAAGTTACGAAAAGAGAAAAAAAGGTTTTGCTCTCATTTGGATTCAATCCAAAAATTTACTGATGTCTAACATAACATCCAAGCACTTTTGAAAATTATAATTCATTCGTGATTATAAATATGGTCAGACAAATAACTCAAAATCACTGATGCATATCTACTGCCAGTTTAAAATTCTTATGTTATGTTGTTTAATGGTTCTATTATTATATTAGTAGCAAGGTTTTTTTTTCCCCTGAAAAGAAAAATAAAATGTTATTTTGTAAGAATATTTTTCACAACAGAAATTCAATGTTAATAAAAAAATAATTACCGAGAACTTGGAAATGCGAGTTGACTCAACATGACGTCATGGAATCAGTCTTTCTTTTTACCTCTCTCTCTCTCCTCTTCCATTTTGGGAGTTTGACAATATTGAATAATGGGAGAAAATGCAGTTCACACAATATGTATATTGAGTTACAGTCTTTGAATTTAGTTAACATCATCTTTTAATATTTTTTTTCTTTTTTTTCCCATTATGAATAGTTAAGATATCTCTCGATTGGAAACAAATTGCTGGATCCACCCTCAAATTTAATCACAGGGAATATTCACAGTGAATATTCTATAATTAAATATGTGCTTTTCTTTCCTTGCAGGGTGTTGGTACTGTAGTGTCAGGGACTCTTCTACGAGGTTTGATCAAATTAAATGACCCCATCATGTTAGGACCTGATTCCCTTGGCCAGTTTCAAAGTATAGTCATCAAAAGTATTCATAGGAAACGCATGCCAGTGAAAGAAGTACGAGGAGGACAGACTGCATCGTTTGCTCTAAAAAAGGTAAATATTTTTTGCAAGAAAATCTTTTGCCATTCATCAATCCATTTGCATTAGTCTCTTCATCTTCAACGCTAAGAACAAAAAGGTATAATCTGCCCATGATTATGTCAAATAAGAGTTAAGTATACCACTATAATCCTCCAAGCCCCTTCTCTCTGGACAGCAAGTCGGATGGATTAGGTGGTGTTCACAAAGTGAAATTCCCATTGTTTAAAAGAGTGTCGTCAACTACTCGGGTCAATAGCTATTGTATGTTTACAGTTAGATGCGTTTAAAGTTTCTTTGCTTAAAAATGTCCCTGAGCATTTCTAATGAAAGTGTTTGTATCTTGAAGTGAAAACTTTAAGCTACATGACATGAAAAGAGTTAATGGAATATGTGCAATAGTTTTATAATTATCACATTTTGAATGTTTGCATTTTTTTTTTTTTTTCCTTGTAAATTTTTAACTGAACGTACCTTATACTCCTAGGCATATCATTAATTTTATTTTAGAAAGATGTATTTTATTCACAATCTAAAAAAAAAAAAAAAACCCCAAAAACACAACTACTGTCTCTGTCTTTCCTATTTTTCTAGGAATGTTCCAATAGACAAAAATATAATAAAACTACGAATTTTCTTTTGTTGAGTATTTTGATTCTGTTCAGTCAAGAATTTTTAAAAGAAAACCAGAATAGAATAAATACTTGTTTTGATAAAACAAAGAACAATAACTTTTTTTTTTCTTGTAAATGATGTTAGGATATTTCCTCTCAAATCTGTGTGTGTGTGTATATATATATCTCAATAAGTCATAGCCTGACATGTAGTTATTTGCTGAAGTTTGATAAGGAATTTCTGCTGTATGATGTCTTCTCATTGATTGATGTCACAGAATTATCTTGGTTGTTCACTAATTTCATTTTCAATTTTACTCACAACTTGGACATCATTAAGAGTGAAAGAAATTACTATCTTTAAATTTTATTAAATAGAAAATTTGGTAGAATCTTAGTTTCCATGTGTAGGATGGTGATAACTACTGTTAGCTTTAAAATGATCTGAGGCTTACAGGATTATCTTCCCCACGTAATTTGGTGATATATTCAGCAGTACCTTGAATAGTGCAGTTAATTTGTTTCTTATCTTATCTGCCTCATTCAAGGCCACACTATCCAAGGTCTTATCATAATTTAATGTTTTTTGAAGCTTATACTTCAGTTATATTAATTTGTACAACAATATCCTAATCATTATTCAAATCATTTCTGGTTTTTTCTCAGATCAAAAGATCCTCGATACGTAAAGGAATGGTTATGGTTTCTCCCAAATTAGAACCGAAGGCATGCTGGGAGTTTGAAGGAGAGATCCTTGTCCTGCATCATCCAACTACTATCAGTGTGAGGTACCAGGCTATGGGTAAGTACCTCAACTTCTTTTCCAGTCTTTTCAAAGCAAAGAAATAGTCCTGGGCCCAAATTGAAATCTCATTCCCTTATCCTGGGAATATAGTCTTACAAATACCCTTGTCACTACTGGATATTTTGTAACAAATTATTACTACTTTTTTTTTTTTTCAATTGATCTTGTTTAAAAAGTATAGAAAATATCATTTATTCCCTTTAAACTTTTGCTTATGTGACAAGGACAGGTGATAATTTGAAATCTGCCTACTGTAGTCCCTCCAAATATCGTAGTTAATCTTGACTTTTTTTTTTTTTTTTTTGGTAATCTTTAAAATTCACAATGCTTTTGCATATGAAAAATTGGAAATTTTTTGTATGCATTTTACACTATTTAAAAAATCTTTTTTTTCTGGTGTATGCCAATAACTAATGTCTCATATTTTTTGCCAGTTAGGCTGACAGGGTTCTCGCAGGGTTGCCAATTTATTCATTTTTTGAATTTGGGGGTCCAATGTTGTCGATGGACATTTTTTTTTTTTTTTTTTTTTTTCAAATTTTTGAATTCGGGACTGATTTCCACATATCTAAATCAGCAACCTTGTAAGTAAGCATCTGAAACTTTTGTGATTTGTTTACACCGTAAGAAACTCCATGTTTGAACTTTTCGAACCTGTTGCTTGGTCTGATTGTGATTTCAAGTCTCATGGCTGGTTATTCAATTTATATTGAATTGATTTATAATTTAACCACCCTACCCTCTAATTTCATGGGGGTTGGGGTGCTGACCTTTTGCAAAATTTCATACAGGCAAATACCCCCCCTCCCCCAACTCCTATCACCGTACAGCAGGGTTCTTCACACTTTGGGAATCCACTCTTAACAGAACAATCCATTTAATCTCAAGGTTAGGGCATGAAATTTGATATGACGAAAGAGAAAAAAAATGACCATTTCACTCTCATTAAGTTCAGATGCAAGTATATTTTTATTCGTTACAAGGATGTAGATCTGTTGGACATTTGGCATACCATAAGCATATGAATCGTGTCTAGCCTAGCACCGTTCACCTTCACTCTGTCTCTCACTAAACCTATGCTGTTGTTTTTCAACCATGCCGAGGCTACTATTACCTTTATAATTCAGTAAGTTTAACAAATGGATTATTGGTCTCAAAGGTAATAATGAGAATATTAAATGTATTCATACTTCAAATATTCATTATTTCAGTGTTACCCATTTTATTCTCTCATTTATTTGTTCATTTATGTAATTGTGAACCTGTGACCAAATGGTATTTTGGGACTTGTACTTTAAACAACCTTGCAATATAGATTAAACGAATCCTACAATTTGATGCTGACAGATATGCAGCGTCCTCCAACAATTCTTTACCATACTTGAACTTTAGAAAATATCTTCTACAAATAAATTCATTTATAACTTTATGGTAATAAAGCACCGTAATAAACTGTACACATAATACTCTATGCTTTTATGATTCAATAAGCTTTTTACGTTTTCTTAGATTTTGCTATTGTGTGGGTTGTCTGCAGTTTTTTTGCATTATGCTGTATACTCAAAAAATATTGTGATAAATTTATGTACTGCATACAGTTCTTCTGTACAGTATTTATAGTAATTCTCAATAAAAATAGAACAATAATACAAACAAGTTTTTATGACTGACTGAACGTTTATATCTTTCTTCAGATTTTCTAGCTCAGAAATAATCAAGTTCACAAAATAAAAACCTGCAGAATTCGAGGGCCTATTTTATATGCTTTCAAAAAAAAATAATTGCATAGTGAAGTAACGCTTTATTGCAAAATGTCTCTGAATTATCCCCCTTGGTTCACTTGTTGGTTGTACATTACTTTGAATCAGATGACAATTTTTTTTCATTAATTCAGTTGGTAACCCTTCCAACACTCTCTCTCTCCAGCCTTGGGCCACCTTTTCTATCTCTGGCCTGTTGATGTCCAATTAACGGCTTGATTTGGAGGTTTTGTTGGTTGGGCTCAAGACATGCACCAGTGGAAATACCTTCTGCAAATAGTGGTTGACTTGTGAAGCTGTTGCGATCTTTCCCTGAGCTTTTTGTTTGACATATAATCTATTCCATTTGATGCTCAGAATTATTAACCCTTTCAGTGCCAACCTATCGAAATGCTTAATGCCCAAATTACAATGTCTCAGTAAACCCCTGGAAGAGATCTTCAAGATATATAAATCCTGGCAGTCATAGAAACATTAGGATGTAAATGTGCCAAGTGTCTCAAAAGGGTTAAATGAAGAATTGGCTGAGTTTGCATACTTAGTTATTAGATATGTCCCCACATTTCAATAAGATACTTTCTGTTACATTAAACAGAAAAAGGAAGGAAGAAGTGGGATGTCATTTTTTTTTTTTTTTTTTTTTTTTTTATTCCACCAGTTGATATGATAGAATGTATGAAATTCACACTTTTGAATTTAAACAAAACCAAAAGTTGCCATTTATGATTTTCTTGAAAATAATACTTGCAGAATATTCTCATACAACTATATTTTTAATTTTTTCAAATTTATTGATGGATGAAGAAGTATTGTAACATTAATTTTGACTATTTTTTACCTTCATCCTGATTTTCAGTTATTTATCACAACTTTGAATTGGACTGTAATTCTATGGCGACAATAAAACGGCGTAATTGGAAATGAAGAGTAAAGTGAGAATTGAAGTCACAACCTCTTTGAAGAAATTTAAAATATAGTTATTAAGACTATTATGTCTCAAATGTAAACATCAACAAGTGTTGAATATGGGTTGTAGGGAATTAGGTTTAAGGTTTAAAATTGACTTCTGTTGAAGTATAAAGTCTTTGTAACTGAATGGTTGAAGCAGTCAGGCATATACTGGGGCACCCTCTGCCTTGAGGGTGAGAGTTTGATTTTCCCCATGGACTTGGTGTTTATTTCCCATTATGCTGTTTAATCATTGCTCTAGAATTAGTCCGATTCATGTTATAATAAGTAAAAACTAGCCAGAATATATCCATATTGTAATATCTTATGATTATGAGAATTACTTGCTCCTTCTCTCCACCCACTTACAGATTGTGGAAGTATTTTTTTAATAAGTTTCTTATTTCTATTTTACTTTATGATTTCCATCAATTTACCAATATTGTAGCATTTTTCCTTTTTGTATTTGTATGTAGTGAGATTAGCTAGATGTGAGGTATTGATTTTAAAAAAAATGTTCTATACATTGAGATGATCACAAAACTGAAAGGAAAACAAAGCACTGTCTAAAAAAAAAACTCAGAATATAATGTTCTCTCAGTGATTTCCCAAGGTCAGGGAATTTTTTGAAATTTCCGAAAAATGGTTAAATATGTTGAGAATTTTTTTATATTATCAGGTTAGAAATCATTTTAGTCATGGAAGGGAGGCACATTTTTTCAGTCTTGTATATGTGTATTGTAGTTTCGTTTTTCTACTTGAGCATATTTTTGTAGAGTAACTGGTAGAAGATATTTTTTTTTATATATATATATATATATTTGAATAAAAAGTTTGCTTTGGATAACTGATTTGAAGGTCGTTGATTACTCTGATGTTGCCTTTTCAAATTTCCCTGACGATAGATAAATCAAGTTGGTGAGAACTGTCTATCTATCTATATTGTTGAAATCCTAAAGTGACTAATTAGTTTCTCGTATTGTTTCTTTTTTTCAGTCCATGTTGGCAGCGTGCGTCAGACTGCGTCCATCATTTCAATGTCTCAGGAAACGTTACGAACAGGAGATAAAGCCCTCGTCCGATTCCGTTTCATCAAGAATCCTGAGTACCTTCGCACTGACATGAGGATGGTGTTTCGGGAAGGCCGTACCAAGGCTGTTGGCAACGTGACCCGTCTCTTTCCCCAATCGAGCAGCTCTGGCCACTATTCTCGGCACCAGCGTGCTGGCAAAAAGTCCCAACAGCAGCAACCCCAGCAGCAGGAGAATCGCTGCGCCACTGGGGGAGGAGGGGGAGGAGGAGGGGGACACGCTGGTCGGAGCCAAAACGAGCCTCAGAAACAAAGCAAGAAAAACCGTCGTCCACGAAACCAGAAGCCATACTACAACCAAAACGTAACGGCAGATTCCAGTACCCACGCCACTGCTTCCTCGTCATCGTCTACACTTACAACTTCCTCCTCCTCGTCATCAACCACTGGGGGTGCCAGCGTGACGACGACAGTTCCCATGGAAACTGCTTCATCAACATCATCGTCCAGCCACACGTAGAGTTTTTAATTTTTTTTTTAATTCCCTTCCGTCATTTTCTTTTTTAAAAAAAAAAAAATTTTTTTGCTTATCTCCCTCATTTATCATTCAATGCAGGGTTACCAGATTAGGCTATGAAGTGAAATGATCCAAACTTCATCTTGGATATTTACCTCACACATGCATTGGAATAATGTTGAATTTGATAATCAAGCCAGTCAAGAGGCTGGTATCGAACCTCTGCCTCCAGACTCAATCGAATTCCAAATTTGATACTATTTCAATGCCTGTGTGGGGGAAGTTTTCAGAGAAGAGTTTGGGTTAATTCCCTTTGTAGCACAATCTGGCAGCCCTGACAATGAAAAGGAGCAGTGATGTCAGCAGCAGAAGCAACAGAAGAGAAAATCAAAAACTGCTTGGCTAAATATAATAATAATAATGATGATGATGATAATAAAAAAAAATGGTGATATTGATAAAGATGTGTCATTGCATCTTCGTGACCGTCACATGATTCTCTTTCTTTCTTGAAGAACTTGACTTTTTGAATATATATTTTTTTTTTTTTACCCCTCCCCACTTTTTTTTTTGTCTCTGTATCCGTTGGTCACTTTTGTTGAAGTTTCTTTGCTTTCTCTACTTCATCCTCTCCAATGCTTCCGTCACTAGGGGTGCTGTACTAATGTAGCTCACCAGAGCACTGCCCCAGCAATCTTCAAAATAGAGAGAGAAAAAAGCCAAAAAACGCTATTCCAAACCTCCCTAGTGGTTGCTGTCCTCCCATGTTAACATTTGTCATGTACTGGGCAATGTTCTTGCCCCCATTTATAAATAATATATACATAAGGAAATGGGAAGTGTTTTGTCAGCTCTGGCACCTAAAAAGTTAGCACTGCACCCCAGTACATCATCTTTTATTTCTAAAAGAAAATTTTCACTCATTTAAAAAAAGAATTTCCTTTGGAACTGATGGGAAGTTTTAGTTGAACAGAAAGACACCCAAGATAAAGAAAAGAAACTCTAAATTGTGAATTGTCATCGATCCAGTTTTCTTGGAAATTGGGCGTTTCAAATCCCTCTTTTTTTTTTTTTCTAATCTGTCTCACTTTCCTCCTATTTTCTCTCTCCATCTCATGCATTTCAATATTCTGCTTCTTCCTTTCTCGCTTTTTCGCTCTGTAATTTCTCTTCTCATATGCATTTCCCTTTTCTCCTTCTTCCTTTCTTTCATTAACTCTCTTTTGATTGTTAATTTTTTCTTTTCGTTGCTTTCTTATCTACAATCGACTTATCCTTGTTTCCTGTTTCTCTCACTCTTTCCCCATCTCCTGACCTTGCTGCCTATCTCTCTTCCTGCTTTCTCCTCCCTCACTCTCTCTCTGTTTCTTTTTTGCTCTGTCTCTTAACATTTCCCCCTCTTTCTATTCCTGCTTTGTCTTCATTTTCCTCTCTTTCTCTATTCTTCTCTACATTTTAATGACTTGCTAATAACATCATGAGCTTTAAGAAAAAAGTCAAGATCTGATATTTTAATTCTGTCTTGTGTTTTTCCTTCTATAACACAGTGCACCACAATTTTTGATTCCTGGGTAATGTTATTTTCTAATCGATCTAACTGAAAGAGTTTAGAAAATATCAATTATTTCCTTCGACCTTTACTTTTGTGACCATGACAGAGATAATATGAAATCTACTCATTTTCAGTTGGACAAGGAAAAACTGGTACCTTTTTGATCCTGTAAAGTAAGAAAGACAGCCAATGACTATCACTATTCCTGGTCACCAAAGTGAAGTTTGAAGGGAGCAATAGTCATTTTCTAACTTTCTACACATAAGGAAACAGGAAAATGATACTCTCTACCCAGAAATAGAAATTGTATTGCAGAGTGTTCTTTTCTTAATACAGGAATCCCTTGATATACTGTTGTTAGAGATATAAGCTGGGTTGGTTGTGGACTCAAACATTTTTGCCTGTGTTATTGTCCTGTCATCCAGAAAACCACATAAAAACAGAATTTCATCAGAAGACTTAATGACTAAATTGAATTCATTTACTTTTCACTCAATTAACTAATAATTGAATGGTGTTTTACTCATAATTTCTTTGATTTTGTGATGAAAACACTGTGATATTGTTTTGGTACAAGTAGTTGACTTTCGATTGTCAACAGTCCAGTTGTTTCTAAACGGGGATTACTGTATACCTGAATGGTTATCTGGTTTTGCCTGTATTGTAATTCTCTGTCCCAGCCACAAAAATGAAAGAAATTAAGATCATCCTGATTTTGAAAACTTTAAAATTATTATTTTGAATTTGTTAAATTTCATGTGTATGGTTACTGGTATAGTGATGAGCATTGCTTGGATAAACTTGACTGCATTCTTTTTTTCATTGGATGAAATATATCAGGTCCACTTTTGATCCAATAAAACAAAAATGGAGTGAACTGCTGTCACCCCCAAGCAAGCAGTTTCTCTTGCTTTTTAATAAAAGTTGATTTTATAAAAAAATTTCATGAACAAATTCTTACCATTAAAACCTTTTTAGTTTTACAGACGCCTGCAAATTGAATATTTAATGATGATAATAGCAGAAATACTCCTCTGCACCTGATTGAATATTTGAAGTATGAGGAAAAAAAAAAAATCCTAGAACTGTATTTTGAACCATTAAGGAGGAAAAGTTTGCCTTCAGTTTTGAAACCTTAAAGACTTAGCTTATTCTATGTTCATAGTATATATGTGTGTACCTATATTGAATGGAAAGCAAGGGTCAAATTGAGCATTATAGTTATCAGCTCTGCTAATGTAGTTTTGACTTGGTTTTACCTGTTTGTTGTCCAAGAGAGAAGAAGCCAATTGAAACATGAAACCTATGTAATAGAATATCCTTTTGCTACTCACGCATGAAAGCTGATGTCTTGGGAAGGATTTTTTTCATTTTAAAATGTGTTTTCTAAATGTCCAAAAAAAAAAATGAAAATAAGCTTTCAGAATGCGTACCACGGCTAATGCTGTATAATTGAAATAGAATATTCAAAAACTAGGGATAGAATTTTATGTTCGGATATTGAGTAACTTCCCTTGAAATTTGAATTTTGCTAATTTGTTAACTGATCATTTTTTAACTCTTTTCCTGTAGAATAATGAAAGAATTTCTCAATCAATAGCAAACTCCAGTATCCGCCCAAAAATTTAATCACTTTTCCTGATAGATATGATCTTTGATAACAAACTCCTGAGTTGACTTCATTTTCCTAACTTGATAACAAGTTCAGACGTGATGTTCTGACTCCTGGTTGAAAGTGAAAAGGTTATAAAATTTTAAATGATGTAGGAATGGAATCTCTTTCTCTTATCCCTTCTCTCATTGAGAAAGGAAAAGAGAAAGACAGATTCTATTCCTATGTCATCAATTAATGAAAGAAAGAAAATGGAAAACTATGGATGTTGGATTGAATTATCTGGTGTCATTATGCCAATTGATATTCTTTTTTTTTTTCTCTCAGAATTGAGTACTTTTCCTTTCTTTCAAAATCTTTACTCTAATTCTTTTTCTGTCTTCTCTACTCTTCTTAATCCTAACTGCCTATAGTAGGAACTTGAAATGAGTCGGGGAATATTTCTTCTGGCTGTTGCATATTCATAAACAAGTTTCACAAAACCATAATTTTATAACACATACTTTATTTCCTTTGTTCTTTAAATTTTCACAACCCTCTGATACCTTCATCAGTGAAGTGGAATCATTGGCTGAAAAGACCAGTGACTGTATATGAAACATTTTTTCATTTCATGGAAAATTTAGGTTAATGGCTGAAAAGTTGCATTTGAAGTGGAGTTTGTCCTGAGTTCTTTATCACTAGATAGCCTCTGTTCCTTTATGTTGTTACTAATATCCATTCAAATCTGTACTTGCTGATTGATTCCTAGAACCCATGCATGAAATGGACAGGACTTGTGTTAGTCTTAAAATGAACAAAGGATTATCTCCCCTTTTTAGTAAACTCTTACATAGTATGGTTCAACTCTTGGTATCCTGTACTGCATTGCATGATACCACAAGAATCAAAGTACTAATAGACGAGATCAAGAGATCTAAGAGATAGATCCAGTCGCTTCCTCTATTATTTATCTTAGTGAATGTTTGTGTTACCAGCCTGTCAAGTATATGTTGCTGAGTTTGGATCAATTTCATTACCAAAGTTCTTTCCTCTATCATTTTCCTCCCATAATAGTGGCTGGACACTCTGTCAACAAAGATTTGTTTGACAATTGGATTGAAGAATTAGTGACTAATATGGTTTTAGGTCTTGCAGATGACAACCAGAGTGATATATCCATTTCTCAAGTGCATGTGAGTGACCCGTCTGATTTTGATCAGGCAGAATTTTTCCTCAAGTGAACCCAATTTCGACTGTCAAGCAATATTGTGGACCCTGAACTTGCTCTTTCTACAGGTGTTGTTTGTCCGAAAATACCTTTAGGGCTTGAGGCCGAACCCGTTGAATATTGACCAAACTGTCATAGAAAGAAGAGGTCGAATAGTCTGAAACACAGTGGTGTGTTAATGAATCACCTAAGTTATAGACAATTCAATACATCAGACGTTTTTTCATCATCTGTATTTAGTGTGTTTTTTTAATTATCATATAATTAATCAACCACACATGTACAACATTATTTTTAGCATAAATAACTACTTAGCGTTGAAAAAGTCTTCCTTGCTAATTTTCATAACGATCCGTCCACAAGTAAAGACTAAAAACATTTGAATAAAGTAAACCATTCCTAGCTATTTTCTGCTTGATCCTTACAAGACTTGGCTTTGGACTTTTCAGCAGGAAGTCAGAAGTTAAATCAGTGTTTCTTAAATTATTCCAGTGTCAATCACTGTTAAGTATTTATCACAAAATTTAATTCACCTGCGATTGAATTTCCATGGTCTAACCCCTACTTTTGATTATAGACTTTGTCACCCATTGTCACATCTTAAAATAATGACCAGACCAAAAACCAGTGATGTCATGCATGAATAATGTATGCAAAAAATGATGTTGAATTCAGCTCGACTTGTTTTGCTAAAGTTTACAAACCCATTTATGGGAACTACCAAGTTGGAGAAATAAATTCTCTCGTTTACTTTTTAAATTTTTATGAAGCAAGGAAGTTTGACCCTAGTGCAGCCAAGCCTGTTTATATTTTCATCTTGTTTTTCTTTTGTGTATAATTATATACAAAATTCATTTTGTATCCAGCAAAAAATTTCTTACTGTTTATCTTTTTCAAATTTTTGAACATCTTAGAAAAGAAAGCTGAGAGTTACAAATACTTAAACATAAAATTTATGTGAATATTTTTGTTTACTTATTGTGACATTATTAAACAGAATTATTGTATGTTTACCTCAAAAATTATGTTTTAAAAAAGAAAAACATAAATAACTTAGTAAATATGGTCATTTATCTCTCATTTTCTACCCCCCCCCCTTCATTTACCCCTTTCGTTTCCTTCACTCTTGGCCTAAAGTTGAAGAAACACTGGCTTAAATAGATATCCAAACTGAAAAGGCAAAGCTGGAAAAAGTAGACCACTGCATCTACCTAGGACAATGAATCTCTATAAAATCCTCTAAAGAAGAAATCGAGCAAAGACTCACTCTAGGATAGGAAGCTTTTGATGGAGACTTTGAGAGTAAGAAAATCTCATAAGTTTTAAGAAGGATTAACAACTAATGCCTCCTCCCAATAGTCACCTATGGAGCTGGATCATGGAAACTAACCTTGTGGAAGGACTGTGTCTGGATGCTGAAAGGTTAATGATATCCGACAACTAACAGTTGTTTCCCTTGACTTGAAGCTTTGTATGATATAGATTATTGCTCCTGGAAAGCAGTGCATATCGGTTGAAACTAGTCATGAGCAGTAAGATTTAAGTCCGAAATCGTTTAGATTTCACCAGAAACAATAATGACTACAGCTGTACTCTTTGATACCATGATGGGTGTATATTATACAATAGAACTAAATATTATCCGCCTCCCCCAACTCAATGTGAATCGTAAACACTAACCGTTCAAGTTGAACCGCTACGAATTCACCGGAGTCAGTGTGTATTATACAGGAGAGCTTTTTCCCTGAGGATTCCATTGCCAATAAGTATATGGACACAAGTGGGAATCTTTGGTCTCGTTGCTTCCTGTTCCTTTCTTTACTTATACCATGGCAAATTGGCGAATACCTGAATAGATATGGTTATAACAGAATAGTCATTAGAAACTATCAACATAGGTTTCTTCAGTTTTTAAGTGATTCTGCCTGGCTGTGTTGGTATTTGTCGAGCGTACAGGCTGCAACAATGGAGCTAGACAAAAGATTTCCTGTGTTAAATATCGTGTTTTCTTAGCTTCTCTTACTAATTATTTACAACTGAATTCGAAACAAATGCCCGCCCGTTTTAAATTTCATTTGAAAATCCCTGAAAAGAATGGCTGAGAAGATGTTATATACCGAGGCAAAAACTCAGTTGATACATATTGCTTTTAAGAGGGCTTTTAATTTGATGTCAGTTATCCCCTAAAGACAGTCTTTCCCTGCCACACACTATGTCCTCAAGTGGCATATTGGGAAATACCTCTTAGATATAAGGGGTACTGTCTAAAGGGGATTTGGACAGTGGAGATCCCCTACAGATATGAAGGGTGACCCACCAATTATATTGAATAAGGGGATACAATCAAAGGCTCATAGCTACATGATCTGATGAGGACAGGATCTCTCAGCTACCCGGCATATCCCTAAGTGGCAGATATGAAAAGGACTCGTAGATACATGGGATACCGTATAAGACGAGAAGGACCTCGGACGCTTCGAAGATATGTAGGGACCACACCGAGTAAGGCCCCACCGACTGGAATGCTCACCAGAAAATTATAGCGGTGGGTGAACGAAATTCGCCATCACCTTCCTGAATCTTGTATGACGGCATATAAACTGTCTTTGGCATTAAATAAATTAAACATGAAGGTCTACACCTACTATGCCCGAGGCATAAGTGAAGAACTCGGACTAGACTAACTGATAATTAAATTGGACATCACCACGTGTCAAATCGCAGGATGAGTGGAACCCAGTGAAAAGGAGAAAACCCTTTACCGCTTACAGTAAGTAACTATATATTCTATCATAAAGAGTGGGGTAAATACGTAGGCATAGGATTCTTAGTCAATAATAACATTGCAATCAGCGCTATAAGTTCTGACGGCAAATCAGATGTAATAGCTTGGATAAAAGTTAGATTAAGCAAAAGAAACACCAAAAGCAATCAAGGTTTGTGTGCCTACTCTAAAAAGTTATGACCAGGAGACAGAAGAGCTTTATGACTACAACATTAGTGGAAATAGATTGGAAAACTTTTTTTTTCAGAAATGAGGAGGTCGCAATAGACTTGTAAAAGCCCTAACAGATTAACAAAAAAAGAAATTGACTTCATAACCGATAGAATTAACCACTGGCTGTCACCAAAATGGTGAATTGCAGTAGCGGTCCTCTATATACTTATAAACCAGTCTATAAATTTCTTCGTTCTCCCTTTCTTAACCCGCTCCCCAAACTGCAGGATATGTAGAACATAAAGAAATAGGGAGAAGCCGTATCGTGGAAGAAGAAAAAAGTATGAAAAGTGCAAACAGACTTTGGGTAAAGAAAAGTGGTTATGGGAGAAAGAAAGAAAATACTACATAAAATGGTTAATGCAAGATAGAATTTAGGTGAAGAAAGCTATGTAGCAGAAGAAAGAAAAGAATGATTCCCAGGTGAAAAGAGACATTTGTTATTGAAGGAGTAAACCTAAAAATGTCGGATCGGAAGGGTTGCTGGATTACCTAGAAATAATTTATACAGAAATGGTTGCAAGCGAAATTAATTTTGACTTTTAAGCGGAAAAGAACAAAATAATCCCCAAGAAAAACACGCTCCTGTAAAATAGAGAGAATTACCGATTCCCGGGAAGAGATGGAGAACAGATTCGAGGCCTTTTGGGATGACGAAAGTAGCGTGGAGGAAAAGAGCCAAAATCTGGTAAACATTATCAAAGAAGCAGCAGAGATGGTGAAACAAATGAAGACAGTAGAACAGAAATACTCAGACAACCGCAGACCGCACTGCTTGCATTAGAAGACGGAAAAGATTAAATTAACAAAAGTAGGTACGAAAATAACTGAAGAATACTACGAGAACCTCTATGCCTCTAAATTAAAAGTACAACCGACCGACATTTTTATAGACCAGTGATGTTTCAGACATCACAATGGACAAAGTAGTTTTTGCACTACGGAATAAGACAAATTGGAAAAGCCCCAAGCGAAGATGACATAATGATAGATCTTTTAGAAGATGCAGGAGAGGCCTATCGCAGCAGACCAACACAATTATTCACTCAAAAAAGAAAGTCACTCAAAACTTCTGTCTAGGAATATTGATCTTAACACATCAGAAAAGAGACAATATAGACATCGGTAATTACCGATTACTTAACTAGCCAGCATTTATAAATTATTCAAAAAAATAATTACAAATATATCAAACACTTTAAATGAGAAATAATCGCAGAAATAGAAAAGTTTTAGAAGAGGTTATTCGACAAAAGACAACCTACATACATTAAACCAACTAATCAGAAAGACATTAAAATACAACGTGTTTGACCTACGTAGACTATTAAAGATCTTTTGATTCAATAAAACACGCAACACTCTTCAATTGTATGCGAGAACAAGGTATGAATAAGAATAAATTGAAAGTAACATTGAACCTAACTAACCTGACCCGCAAACTAAGAATCATGCAACATGCACATGAGAGAATGATGCACAGCATCACACGGAGAGACCAAAAGACAGCGCAGTATATTTGGGGGAAACAGGAATCTGAGACATCATAGGAACTATTAGATAACTCAAACGACAATAAGCTGGTCATATTGCAAAAACATCAGATAACCAATGGACATCATGACTCACCGCATGGATCCCCGGAGATCAAATATGAAGCCAAGGCCGGCAGGATACAAGATGACGAGACGAACTGGACAGGTTCAGAAAATATTGGCTCCGTGAAACCCATGATAGAGAGGTGTGGCGGATCCTGGGAAAGGTCAATGTCCAACGACGGATGATAAAAGACTGATGGATTCAGGATATAGACGAAATTGGCACTGCAAGAATTAGACTTCGTAAAGACATTCCTTTTTCAATCGTTATCTTGTTAGTAAGACAAGGGTATTTAATATCACCAAAACCCTTTATAGCGAACTTGAAAGCACATTCCGTAGACTGACCGAGGGAAAGTGGGAGTAAACGTAGACAGAGAATATTTCAGCAATTTGAGAAACTGTGACGATGATATATAGATATCAGAAACTGCGGAGGATCTACAAAACATGTTGAGTGATCTAAATAGGGAAAGCCGAAAAATAGGGTCAAAGATAAACAAAACTAAGACAGAAGTAATATTCAAAGACGAAGTCCCGAAAAAAGAATTAAGAATGGACGGTGAAGCTTCAAGAGTCGAAAAACATTAACCTAGATTAGGCGATAAAGCTTGAGAAAGACAACAGAAAGGAAATAAGACGGTGCATAACGATTGGCTGGAAAGCATTTGGTATGAATAGAGACATATTGGAAAGCAAACTACCAATTTGCTTAAAATGTTAAGTATACAATGAATGCCTAATATCAACTATGACAAACGGGTGCGTAACCTGGAAACTAACACCCCCCAAACTTGGAATAGCACCGATGGCAGTGGAAAGAGCAATGTTAGGAATGACACATACCGATAAAGAAAAGATCAACATGGATCCGGGAGAGGATCAGGGTGAGGGATATCTCACAAGTAATTAAGCAATAAAAATGGAGATGGGCAGGGCACACAGCGAGAAGATGGAGCAAAAGGTTATCCGATTGGTTGCTGTGAGGCAGTATACGCTGTAGGAAAAAAACAGCCACAAGTTGGGAAGACAAGATAGAGGGTTTGCCGGTAAGACATGAGTAAGATTAGCGCAATCACGCTCGTCATGAAAGGAGATTTGAAAGCAGTGGATTTATAACAGCTGCCATTGATGATGATTCTGATACCTAGAAAAACAATTTTCTTTGTTATTTGAGAATCTTCATATGTTTTTAGTGCATGTATATGTGTAAGGAGTCAATTTACAATGTAATTTTATGCTAGATTGGTCCGGCTGCGTTAAAGCTTGTAATTTGAAAATTCGGATTTTTTAGTTATCGCTGTCGAATGAAAATTTAATTGATCACCCTTAAGGCAAAATACTGCCAGAAGATGTTCATCACATGACGGTTTCTTTTGCGTGACTGACCAGTCCAGTTCTATTTAGTACTTTGTTCATTTTGTCTATTGGTTTGAGATTACTCTTTTGTAGTAGAGGAAGGTTATGGAGCATTAATTAATCTTCATAAATGTTCTACTAGTTCTTCTCTCATCTTATTTTTGTTGCTTCTTATCACAACACTCTCATTGAGGGTGCGTTATTTTCCGTTCCATGCTGCTTAGTGGTCATAGAACTTGAAATGACCAGAGCATTGTAATAAAAAGAATCAAAAATAAAAGGAAAGGAAAACTTCAATAAAAAAAATAATAATGACGACTCGCCACCCCACTCAATAATTGAACAACCATAGCGTCAAAATTTGAAGTCGTAAAAAATTTCATCAAAGAATGAGTATGGTCAGACTAAATTCCATTGATGACATCACTGGAGCTTTTTATTAGAAAGCATCTAAAAGAGAAAAAAAAACATCTACAATTATCTAGATTCTGGAGGATCTAGATGGTATTTCAGCCTGAAAAATATCTAAAATAGAGTGAAGAAATACCCCCAAAACAGCTAGAAACGTTTAGGTTCTTCAGAATCTAGACAAGATGTTATTGATAAACCCGTCAAAATGAGGCTCTAAAAAGCGTTTTCTGTCTAAGAAACTGAAAAAAAAAAAAATTTTTTAGAAAGGGTCTAGTTGATTACTATGCCAATTTCCAAATAGCTAGCTTCAAATAAAAAAGGCTGAACTTCAATTTAAAACAATAACATTTTTTACAAGATATAATATGAGCTTATAAGTGTGAAGAGATACATTATTGGTTTATTAACATAAACTAATAAACAATATAATCATAAATACAAAAACTAAAACATGTTCACGCATTGTCCCCTACTTGGAGATCTTGTTAGATCAAAATGCTTTTCTACATGATTGTATGTTTTCCTACACAACAGTGGAGTAATCGCAGTCACTGCTTTATCGGTTGTTTTTTCAATGTAGCACAATCTTTACAACGTTTGAGTAACTCCGGTTGGTGGTTAAAAGCCATCATAGTGTCAAATCTTTTGACCATCCAGCGTTTAAGACGATGCAGTACGCTTTGTACGATATCAGACAATTGAGAAGCACTGAATTTTACTTTGAAATCTCTTTTTTAAATTTCAAGTCCAACCTTTTTTAATTGTCGGTCTAGATAAGCAACACAAATAACATGAAAGAAAAAATAGTCAAAAAGTAATAACGATACTGTTTGATCTACGAGATGTGAACAACATAATTGAACCTCTGATTTTTTTTTCTCGAAATCAAAATGATTTCCTCACGTACCGAATCAAACATGGACATTATTAAACTTGGATTGAATTTTGACCGCTTGGTAGTCGTTATCAAATAACGCTCAAGTCATATGACAAGTGAAACAAGGTTTAACTGCTATTTTTCTGACTCATCCCTACTGTATCTCTTTTTTTACAAACTCGCAGTCTCCCGCGTTCATGAAAGTCTCAAATTACTGGTTATGGCAGTGATTCCCAAGTTTTTTTTCAAATCATGAAGCCCTGAATGAATAAGTTTTTTTTTCAGTGTCCCAAGTCAGAAAATAATTGCATCCACTTTAACGTGGTTTGGTTAGTTTAAGAAGAAAAATAATACATCATGTAATTACATCATGTTACATTACAAAAATTGTATCGGGTGTCTGCAACCACCCCCCAAAGAAAAAACAAAACAAACCCAGCAACATTCAAAAAGGAGAAAAAAACCCTTTAAAAGAAACTTAGGTGTTGCCCCTCTTAAATTTACAGTCTATCTGATTAGCTGATACACTTGGCTGTATTATCAGCTAAGCGTATCAACTGACTGTAGATTTAATGGAGGCAACCTCAAAATCTTGTTCAAAGAGTTTTTTTCTTTTTAAATGTTGCGTTTTTTTTCAGACACCCTGTATATTTGTTTCCTCTTTTAATAATCATGATTACTATGGGATGGGTGAGCCTGTGGTTCCTCATACAGTCTCTCAAATATTGGAATCAAACTGGAGACAGCCACCTTCATTTCCCGTGGCATATTGATTTTTGCACGATGCTTGCTTTTAATCACTACTCCCGCTGACAACACAGTTTGGCAGAGATAAGTCGTCACAAATGGAATTAGGATTCGTTGAGCCTGGAATTATATTTTTTTTTCGAATATACTGCGACGCCCCAGGGAGTACGTAGATGAATGTCTGCTTGGGAATGCCATGCACTGAGAGCAATTTGTGGCCTTCTGCAAGTCTAAGCAAAACGTAGTCAATAGAAATCAGGCCCGATTAGAAACCTTCGACGAAAACTGTCACCAAAACCATCAACATAGGTTCCTTCAGTTTTTAATGCTGGTCTGCCTGTCTAGCTGACTATGAATACCGTGGTGGACATAACTAAAGAAAACACTTGACTGATAAACCGCTAAAGATTTAGCGGAAGCAAGGATAATTGTTAACTTTCATTTCATGAATTTAGCTTCGGCTAGTTTTTTTTTCTTTGTTCTAAAACCTTAAAAAACTGACATAGAGAACTGAAATTTCAATATGTTGTAACTTAGACCTGAAGTTTTAGATTAACTGTAAGTAGGATGTGAATTAATATTCAATTTCATTTGGTCATTCAATTATTTATGTATACCTTGATCATTATCTGATATTTGCATGCCTTTTTGGAAAGCTCTATATGTGGGCTACAATATTCTAGTTCACCAAGACTTTTTAAAGAATTTTAAAGGAAACAAAAAAGAAAGGAAACCCAAAATTGAATTCATGTATTAAATGTTAGCGGTCATCCTTGCTTCCGCTAAATCTTTAGCGGTTTTCCAGTTTAGCGTTTTCGTTAAATATGCCCACTACTGTATCTATGTATGTCTACAAAAACATTTTTTTTCATGTTTTTAACCCCTCTGAATTGGGCTCAATTTGCAACTTAAGTTTATGCTAAATTGATCCCTTAGTTTGTGTCCAACAGCATTCATGCTTGTCCCTTTGAAAATTCGTTTTTTTCCTCATTGATCACTACCCAAAAAAGGCGGGAGAAGTAACACTCATTGATCATCCCTTTTCCAAATATTGATTGACCACCCGAACACTACATGCTGCCAATAGTTTCTTTTCAGTGACTAACCAGACCTATTACAGATATATTTTATAGCACAGCTTCTCAACACCTTCTTTCATTCGCCACCCTCTTTAATACAACGAAATTTTTTCGAGATCCTTCACTCAGTGTTATAAAAGCAATCGGTGCAAAGACTATATATATATATATATATATATATATATATATATATATATATATATATATATATATATATAGAGAGAGAGAGAGAGAGAGAGAGAGAGAGAACACATACAGCCGCCCATGCTTTACGCTATCTCAATCGAAAAATAATTCCTGGATCTGTCCCAACGTTTAATCACTTCGTCCTTATCCGCAGGTCCACCCTCCTACGTTAAAATTCATTGAGAACTTTTGGAGACGTCGAACATAAATGTGCGTATGAAAAAGAATGGGAAAACATCTCTCAACCAAAACCAATTTCTGGATCTGTACCCAAATTTAACCACTTCTTCCGAGGCTAATAGCATACTCTTCCACAAAATTCCATAGAATTCGTTCTGAACTGTTGGAGATATTGTATGGACAAACGGGAAGATATGGGGTAATATATGTGCCTCTCCAATTTCATTGGCAGAGGTAAATACTAGAGTCTTTAGCCATCATCTAACTAACCAAACAGAAAATACAAAAAAAAAAAGCAAAAAAAAAAAAGCAAGGAACTAAATCCTTGTTAGTAATCGTAGCAATAGGAAGATGAAGTAGTCTTTCTCTGAGTCAATTGATTCTAATGCTTGTAAAATATTGTCTGTCTGACCGTAATGTGACCTATAGACAAAATTATTACACAAGAAAAATATTCAATCTTTCAAAGTCTAATGTATTGATTTTCATGCGGTTGCTGTATGGAACTATTCTACAAGTATTATTTCCGTTCGAATTACACCGGAGTTCTGTAGCAGCATTCAAAACGTTCCACTCTGTTTTGTCCGATATCACACACTTTAAGAAGCGTCAAGTTTTGCTTTGAAACTTATTTTTTGAATTGAAGTTCAACTGTGTAGACTAGGATGACTTGATTCGTTAGGATTATGTAATGTTTTACATTTCTGCTTCTCACAGAGAAAGTCCTGGCTTCGAGTACCGATACGAATGTGGAAAACTCTTCATTAGGACAAATTTCCCTAATTGAGTACAGTCTAAGCTGTGTGATTTGGGATGGAAGTATCCCGTCCGTGTAGTGTTGGTTAGTCACCCTTGGAGCACATCTGTCCCATCCAAAGCAAGTGACGTGGCAGGGCCTTTTTGGAACAGATGACTTAGCACGAACGGTCGGTATAATTTGCATTGTGCAAACATTGCTTAGAAGCATGCAACATGCACATAAAAAATCCTACTCAACCTCACATGAAGAGATCACAAGATAACACAGTATATGAGAGAAAAACAGGAATCTGAGACATTATAGAATCTATTAGAAAATTCAAATGGGAATGGGTTGGTCATGTTGTAAGAATGGCAGACAACCGATGGATATCATGATTCACAACATGATTCACAACGCCCACGATAGAGAGGTCTGGCGAATACCGGGGAAGGTCTATGTCCAACGACAGACGATAAAAGACTGATAATAATGAGGATGATGATCCTGTCAGTGGACTTCCACCCTGCCAAGAGGGCAGCCATAAAAACTCATAAGAATAAAGTCCTGGTCTCGACCAGACTTGACACTTGCAAGAATAACTAAGATGATGCATACTGCAGGGACCGCGATTTCGTCTCCAGCCCCCAGGAAGTTATTGACAAATAAGATGGATAGATATGATCAGCCTAAAATATATACTATTAGACTAGATAGATACACAGAACAAATATAAGATAAATATGAATAGACAAAGATATATATTACAAAATTGATATAATTTGACAGACAAGTTTGGTTAGTCTCCGAATAGAAACTGCCATGAGACCAACATCTTTTGGCAGCCAGTCGTGTCAAAGGTGATCAATAAATACAATCGGAAAAAGGGGGATCAATGGATTGATTACTTCTCTCACCCTTTGATCACTAAAAATGTCCGAGTTGAAAAAAAAAACAAAGAACAAAAAAAAAAACACCAAAAAAAAAAAAAAAAATCATGCACGGACGCTGTTAAACACAAAGGGATCAATTTAGCATGAATTTACGTTGCAAACTGAATCTCCTCTGAAAACCGATTTAGAAGGGGGTAAAAAACAAAAAAAAAGTCTTTTCCAGTTATCATAAGGAGTAAATGTTGGAATTTTCAGCCCTCTAGCTCTATTGGTGCAGCAGTTTTAGTCGTCGATTTCATATGTACATGGATAGACGGTGATGGATTTAAATAGACTTTGAAAGATATGAAGAGACTTTGATAGATAGGTAGGACATGAATACATTTAAAGAGTTTTTAACTGCTTATGATAAATAGATATAAACATATTGATATACCTATCCATCAATATATCTCAGTAAGTCCATCGCTCAATGATAAAAAAACCCATTTATTTAATGCACTAGAAATTAATTTTCTAACATAATCTCCTTCTTTGTATATGCACTTAATTCTGCGGTCATTATTATTGGCGTAGATCGAATATAATACAGTGAAGATTTCAAATGAAAAAAAAACCAGCAAATAACTACAAGTCAGGCTACGGACATTGATCCACTCTTGTTGATAGATAAGTATGAACGGGTAGACAGATAGATAAATAGATAGATAGATATGAGCAGACTGTGTTAAATGGTAAGATAGATCAATGACCTACACCAGTGTTTCTCAAATTTTTTCGCTTATTGGCCCACTTGACTTTAATGTGACATGGTCCAGTGGGGAACATAGCAAACTTTCGAATCGAAAGAAAGGCCGTTTTTAATTGAAAGGAAGCAAAAAAAGTAAAAGAAATTCCATGAATTCTGAACTCAGGAATCAAATTCGTCTGATACAACTCGAAAAAGGTGAGGCCAGATGTGACCCACCAGTGCGTCATGGCCCACTCGGCGGGAAACCCCGTCATATACGAAAACAATCTCTTGAGCTCATTGATCCTGAATTTCTCCGGAAATGACGTCATGTGTTGACACTAAGGTGTGGTTAGATTTCTAGACAAAAGAAAGACGAATTCTCAGCAACAAAGAAAAAACATTGTTTTTTCTTTTCTTTCTTTTCAGACGTTGTAGTTTGTCTTGTTTGATTAGTCGAGAATGATTGTAAATGGCGAACATGTAAATTTATTTGGCAGACGTAGGGCGTGTCTCTGAAAACAAAGGCTCTCATTCGAAAAACAGATGGACTCCAATAAACTACCATCAATATTACATTTAGCTCAGTCTCATAATTGTTTTGGACCATTGCAACCTTTCCCGTTTCAAAATAGCCGCTGCTCCAGCCGTGGAGTGGCAGGCGCTAATGGTGAATTTGAAGTCGAGTGAGCAGACGACAATAACTTTGAAAACACTAACCCCAAAGAACAAACCTTGGAGTTGCAGCCATTTTGGGATGGGAAAGGTAACAATAGCCTTGCCATGATTTGAGCGCCTACCATAGTGAGACTTGTATCCTCGCCGAGTGCCATAAACACCTGTAATACGGATACCAGTTGTAGAGGCGATGACTTGCAAAGCAGTATCGCAGACCATTGCTAGTGTAGTTGTTTCGAGTATCACTTAGTCACAGGATTACAACAATAGGATACAAAGTTGAGTTTTGTAAATATCGATTTTATCATATCATATGATAAGAGTTCGATCTCCGATAGATAAAGTACGTACTAATCAATAATATATCAGAAACCGTCGACAAAAACTTAGATTTCTTCAGTTTTTATGTGATTCTGCCCAATTAGCTGCCTGGTTATGTATGTATGCGTCATATGCATAGACAGCACCAAGCAAAAGGGCTGAACGTTCAAACAGTTACTCCTTATAATGTCTATGAAAAAATATCTTTCAAATCTCCTCAATGTAAGTTTTTAGTGGGGGTCCAATTTACAAAACGAGTTTATGCTAAATTGTCCCCCCAGATCGTGTCCAGCAGCATTCACGCTCGTTTTCTTTTTAAATTGTTCAATTTGGACTATTCAGTGAAGGTGAGGGGAGTACCTTGTTCATTGATCACCTAAAATTTTTAATTGATCCCCAAACACAGCATTCTGTCAAAGACGCTTTTTCATTGGATTCCAGTTAAATTTTACGCATAACATCATTATTCACACTGATGAACAAAACCTGTTTCGGTATTAACCGATATCTTCACCTCAATCCATTTCTCTCTTTCCCTTCACCCCCCTCTGTCTCTGTGTCTCTGACACCCACGGGCATATACCCATCTATAGATCTAAATACAGGTGGGCGCTTACCGTGGTGCGATGGCTAACAGGTATTTCTTGCACTGGGATCTCGAAACATTCTCTATTGCAATCCAAACTAATTTTATGTAATTACCACACGACCAACTGATATATGATAAACGATCCATTTTATCTCAGGGTGGGGGCAACTTGATACAACTAAAAAAAAGACAATTTTGCGCATTGGAATGTCAAACACAATTAAACTTGTGTTCGTCTCTAATGCGTAGTTGTGTGGAACGTACTCGTCGTACTCTAGGAGTATTAATTGTATCTGGCTATCTCCACCCTCTCAATCTCTCATTAAACCTTTGATGTCGTTTTTCAACCATGCCAAAGCTACTATTAGAAACCGCCAACCAAAACTGTCGACCTCAAAATAATCAACATCAACGTGAAGAAAGCTATGAACACATGTTTCTTCAGTTTTTGAGTTGATCTGTCTGACTGACTGGCAATGTATGTATCACACTTATAGACCGTACCAATGGAGCTAGAAGGCTGAACATTTAAACATTTACTCCTTATCATGTTTTCGTTTTTTGAACCTCTCCAATAGGTTTGTAGTAAGAGGTTCAATTTACAATGTAAGGAGAGATAAGTAACTTATTTATTGATCATCCCTTTACAAATATTTTGATTGATCACCCCAACATGCTGCCAAACAAACGTTGGTCGCATGACAGTTTGTATTGAGTCAGACCTGTTACCACTATGATTTAATAAATTCAACAAATGAATTATTGATGACAAATGCAATAATAAGATTATTAGATAGATTCATATTTCAAATCTTGATTATTTCAAATAGAAAAAAACAAAAACGGGTAATTATTTTTGAAACTCTGGAGCGTCTGGTGAGATCTGAACTCGACCCATCATATCTAATTATAACAAGAAATAGACTCTGTCTAAAACCTGTGGTGTTGTTTACGAAATTTTCGACACTAGTTTTTTTACATTATTGTCAAGATTATAGTATTTATTAAAATACTACTATAGAAAAAAATATTTGTAGCACATTTTCTATTCAAAAAGTCCTGTTCTGTCAGTAACACATGCTTTTATTTGGGACCCCTGACAATGCTCTTATTCCATATTTTCCATGCATTTTGCTTTAATGAAATCATCAGTTCAGGTAAAGAAAAAAACTTTCGACAAAAGCGTAATCAGAATAAGTTTTCTTATGACATAACGACGTAATAGATTACGACGTCATGAAAAATGGGTCAGAAATATAAATATTATGAATCACACACACACACATGCACAGACATGCACAGACACACCCTCTTGGTCCCTCCTCTCTGTATGGATGCTTTCAACCCTTTTCAATTTTGGTCTGAAAGGAAGTGAATTTGGCTCTTGTAGACCTTGCAGCGTTCGCAGTAGGCAATAACAATAATGAACCAAGTACAGAGTAATTAATTAATCAATAAATCAATAATGATATTAGGATCTGGTAATCAATGTATCGGCAAGTATTCTCGTTGCCTCTCTTCGTTATCATTTTGCTGACGAACATTAATTGATGTTTAAATGAGAAATTTCAAATGATTACAGCTAGTTCACGATCTTTCGCTTTTCATTTTTATTTGATAGACTTATAATTATCTACTCGTAAATTCTCGTCCAAATATTTGCAGAGTTGAGCTCTATTCGTACCAACCTAAAATTATATCGATCTCAGCCTCAGTCTGTAATTATTTGTGAAATCGTAATTTAAATAGTTAAATGCTGTATGCTTTCCAATCTGGTCATTCATTTCTTGTCGTTCGCAGCCAGACCAGTCATAGGAGACGGAGCGGGAGGCCTTTGAATGTTGTGAAGAGATTGGTCTCCGTCCGTAGAAGGACTAACGAGATCGCCCCGGGAGGCTCACTACATAATCCTCAGCTGCTTACAGTACCTAATATTCTCAGACAGTCACTAATCTAACTACTGACCAAGTTCTACGATGTTTTAAACTTCGGTGATTATACAAGAACGAATGTATCCAACACGATTTAACCGTAACAACATTTTAACTATAATAGGTCTGATTAGTCACTCAATAGAAGCCATCATATAATCAGTAGCTGTCGTTTTAGGGGTGATAAATAAAAAAAATTGAAAAGGGGTGATCAATGAATAGGTTGCATCTCTCGCCTTTTGTTGAATGGTGATCACTGAAATCGATTGGTTTTTCAAAAAACAAACGTGAACGTTGCTGGATACCAACAAATGAACCAAGTTAACATAAATTTACATTGTAACTAAGAACCTCCAGCAGGAGGAAAGTTTCTAAAAACGAAAACATTTTTTTCGAGACATAATAAGGAGTAAATGTTCGAAATTTCCAGAACTCTAGCTTCATTGGTTCTGCCTGCACTCGCGTCACATACCTAGATAGATATATAGCCAGACCAACTTAAAAACTGAAGAAACCCATATTGAAAGTTTCGGTGACAGGGTTGGTTGACGGTTTCACATTGGATAATAACATAAAGACGCAATAATCAATCAATTAATCAATAATGATGTATTGAAAACGACCAGGCAATCACTATATCGGTAAGTATCACAAACGTTTCTCTTCGTCATCATTTCGCTGACGAATATTAATTGATGTTTTAATGAGAAATTCCAAGTGATTACTGCTCGTTCACAATCTATTACGTTTTATTTCTTTCTGATAGGCTTATGATTGTCTACTAGCAAATTCTCGTCTAAATATTTACAGAGTTGAACTGTGTCTGTACAAACCTCCAATCATATCGATCTCAGCACATTTAGACAAATTGCTGCTGTCTGTAATTATTAGTGAAATCGTAATTTAAAAGGTTACACTTTCCGGCCTGTATAAACAAATCTGACAGCTGTTCAAGTGAAGATTCTTAGAGAAAATATTGCTTAAAAAATGAGGATATTGGTTGTTTAGAAGTTAATGGCCGAATTGAAAAGATGTATTACTCCATGACTTTCGTCTTGAGTCTGGGGCTTTAAACATACAAATTACTATATCTGACAAGGTTGGCAACTGCAAGGTTGAACTCTACTCCAACTTCTACTCTGACTGAAGATGATTACAGCTACAACTTTTATATTGAATAAGTACACATTATATATATATATATATATATATATATATATATATATATATATATATATATATATATATATATATATATCATATAGATGTATTTATCTATCAGAATTGAATTAGTCTATGCGTATCTGTACGGTGAATTTTCATCAATGTTTAAGACTTGTCAATTTAGCTCAATCAGTAAGACAGCTACCTGGCAATTAGTTAGTCGTGGATTCAAATATATCACGATAGGGGAATGCAGAATTTACATATCGTTCTTGTTACGATAGGAAAACAAAGTTAACTCTAGACTTCGTACTGGAGTTTGACAAAAATGTCCATAAAACAATCTTACAATATATATGCATAGACTAGAGAAATATAGAGTATATATTACATTGCAACATAACTAAAATGTGGGACGATAAAATTGGCCTTTACTTTTCGAACAACCTAATGAATACGAGGTCTGTCCGGAAAGTGTCGGGTCATTTGATATTAACGAACAAATATCCTTCCTTAAACAATGAAGCCTTAGTACTACCCAAAGTACTCTCTTTGGACTTCAACACCTATCACGACGTCTCCTCCCTTCCACGTTTTAAAAAAAAATGTTAACTTCTCTTTGAGGATCGTCATTAGCTGCCTCGTGGCATTCTCCTTCATCTCATTCACGATCTGAAATCTCCTTACTTTCGAGGGTGTAAAGTGTGAATCGCAAGGAACCAAATCTGGAATGTAGGTGCAGGTGGGTGCTGACAGATCAGAGTGATGCAATGTTTCGCTAAAACCCCAGCGTGACACGTTAAGAACGGGCAGACTCGATCAAAGTGAATGCAGCGATCCAACTCAATGGTGTCTTAATGTTGACGGAGTAACCCCACGGGTGACTGCCAATTTACTCTTTTGCGCAGTAATTCCTATTCTGATTAGTTGCCAGGTTTCATTAAGGCTGCGCAACCGGTTCCCGATATATTCAAAATGGTTGGATCCCTTCCAGATGGACCTCGTACATTGGACATATGTAACAGTCACTTTAAAGACAATTTTATTGACGTGACTCTATGAGGTACTACTATAGCGTACGACCCATAGCAGTATCTGTAGTTAGCAGTACTTCAATATATGGTCTACCAAGAACCCATTGCTAAGTGTGGACCACTAGCTAGGTACACATGGTATGAATATTCAAAAGTATAGCTTTATTCTTGGTCGAACAGAAATGTCCCGATAGATCACGCAATATAGTACAAATGGCCTGATAGACCGCTTACTATAGTAGAAATGGCCGGTGGGCTGCACGCTATAGTAGTACTGTTTTGGAGAATAGTGCTGATATTTTGTTATTGGTTGGTAAAAACATACTAACAATGATAAGCCAAAAAAACATTTTATTTTCAGAAAGGGGACCTGAAGATGCGACAGCAATATCAGGTTCTTCTCGGAAGAATTTCAAAGATTTTTCTTGATTGCTACATTCAACATGAAGCAGGAATTTAAACATGTAGAAATAGAGAAATAATCGATGAATAATAATTAAAAAAAATAAGGAATAAATAAAATTAGAGTTAAAACGAGAAACTCGTATAATTTCAATCCAAAATGTGAACAATCAGCTTTCAAACATGTTTTATTGATTAAGGAAGAGGCTGATAATTTCATCGCATTAATTGCTTTGATAATAAAGGGGGATGTTTTTTTTATGCAAAAGAAAAACGAGAAAAACTAGAAAGGATTTTTTAACCTTGAGGCATCAAACAACCACTTCAAGTAAGATAAAGACATTATAAATGTCTGTTGTTTTCCTCCGAACTGTGTGTTTTGTGTGGGGTTTGAACGCTGTGTCGTTTTCCCAATTATAGAATATGATATAACAGAAGAGGCAGGCAACCTACGACCAGCTGGCTAATTCTGGACTGCAAAGGGGATTCAACCATCTCAAGTGCAAATGTACCTCCCGTATGCTTAGGTTAGATGTTTTAAAGATTCTTTGTGTTCTTTTTAATGGATTCAAAAGATACCTTTATTGAAATAAATTGCGACTTAATTGAATACATATCGTTTTATCTATTGCTCATAAATATTCATATCTTAAAAATGTTCATGGGTAGTGAATTATTGTATCTTGTAACTTATAGTTGGAACCTCAGAAAAATTGTTCGGTACCAAATCTGCCCAACTTTGGTCTTGGAAAGTACCAAACGGCAACCCAGGTAGCTATTTGAGAAAATTAATTATATTCTAAAAATCCCATCAATGTGAAGCACCGTTATTGGTAAACATTTTATCATTTCTGTCTGTTTTGAGTACTCATCCTGTTTGTATCCTTTCGCTTCACACCTCCATCTATCCATTTATACTTATTCATCTAAATCTATCTACATAAAATTACACACACACATATAATTTCCTTTCTGTATTTATATCAGTCTTTATATATCTACTTCCCTCTTCTTCTAACAGTCTAAACCTACCACCGTACATACATTTATATATATATGATATAGGAATCTCTTTTTATCCCTGATCTCTTTTCTTTTCCCTCTGTGTATACATATATATATATATATATATATATATATATATATATATATATATATATATATATATATATATATATATATATTTTCTCTCTTATATATTTATATACATATATATGCAAGGCTCTTCCTATTGAGCTAAACAGCCACCGGTAATGTTAAGGCCCTAATAACAGTTTTCAACGCAAAGTCTCATCTCGTTTTCTCTCAGTCTATTCGCTTCTTTCAACGCGACAGTTATGAATTAAGAAATGGATACATATACATGATCGTATACGAAATAATCTCCCGTTGTTACACGGCTAATTAAAGAAAATGGGGCTGCTGAAGGAATCAAACCTACCACTGATATCTGCGTAATGATGGGAGATCATTTCAAATAGATTTCTATATAATATAACGCAATTCATAATCATTATGTCGCATCATATACATATATATACAAATCATAAACAGAAAAGAGAAGATGAAACGTGAGATAGCCAGAAGATAGATTGAGAGACAAAAGATAAGGGTTTTACGAGAGACAGAACAGAGAATGCATCCTACTTTAATAATCACTGATGTGTTTTTACTTATTTGTTCTCTGTCGCGCTGAAAGAAACTGATATATAAAATGAAGTAGAACTGTCAGGGTTTGGATGTTCGACACGATTAAAAGCAGTTACATGAGTTACTAATAGGCCAAATTAACTCATATTACTTATATCATATGAAATCAACCATCTACAACCCCAAACACCAACCCACCTAATGTACACGGTGGAAATAGGACAGGTGAGACTTCTCAAAAGAGATAATTTTATTTGAAAAGTAAAACTATCTATCGCTTAATTTAGTTGAACATCCAAATAGAAAGGTGATCTTTTTTTTTCATGTCATCGAAAATCGTAGATCACTTACTTGATAAAGCAATTATTGATTGGTTAGAAGTATACAATGGGCTACAGTTACAATATAAAACCATTGTAATTTTTGACGACATAGTTACACTAGTGATTTACCAATTCTTTAAATTGTCAAGTTTTAGTAGCTAACAGAGTTGCCAGATATCTTTAGTTCTACCAGAGCATATTTGTATGGTTTTAAGATCAAATTATGTACTTTCAGTACTAAAATAATCAAATTACTTATGACCCATCAACAGATCAAATTTGTATGGTAATGGGACCAGATTAAGTACCTCCAGTGCCAAAATGGTAAAATAATTTAAGATCCACAATCAGACCAAATTTGTATGGTCTTGAGACCAAATCAAGTGCCGTCAATACCAAAATAATCTAATATCTTAAAATCCATCATCAGACGTAATTTATATGGTCTTGGGACCAAATTATGCAGTTTCACAACCAAAATGAATCATTTAAAAATCATCCCTAGATTAAGCTTGCTAGGAAATATGGACCAAAATACATTTTTATGTATGTCTATGTCCTATCATATCATTCATGAGTAATTCATTATTATCTTCAGTAAATTTTCGTTTGGTAGCAAATCTTCATTTTCATAACCTTTGTTCAATATTTGGTCTTGGAAAATACCAAATTGCAACTCTGGCAGCAAACACCGCTTCTGCCTTAATTGTTAATATTACAGAACACAGAATCAAGTTCGCCATGTCCTCTCCTCCAAAACATGGTGGCAGGGATTGGGATTCAAGCTGACAGCATTACCCCCCAAAAATGGATAACGAAGATACAGTTTTATGAACAGCAACGTCAATTTTATTTATTCAATCGTTCGATTGTTTATAAAAAGATTCGTCTTTGACGAAACACAAGCCCCCAAAATCGCGTTGTTCGTGCGAACATGTCACCAGAACATATTAGTAATAATAGTAGTAATAGTTGGTTGGTGGTAGTTAGAGGTAACACTGATAACGTTGGTGAAAATAGTGGTGACGGTAAAACTGAAATTACAGAAAGATTCTTTATCATTCATGGAAATAATAATAATAATAATAATAATAATAATAATAATAATAATAATAATAATAATAATAATAATAATAATAATAATAATAATAATAATAATAATAATAATAATAATAATAATAATAATAATAATAATAATAATAATAATAATAATAATAATAATAATAATTTTAGTGCTGGTGCATAATAGTAGCAATAGTCATTGACAGCAAGTGTAAAGCTCATCTACAAGCACTAATTATAATACTCATAATATAATTATAATAATATAATATATATTATAAAAGAATAAGATATGAGAAAGTCAAAATTCAGGATATTTGCTCTCACTCCAGCGATAACCGCGAGGCATCTGTTATGAGTACGCAACTGCTATAATAATAATAATAATGATAATAATAATAATAATAATAATAATAATAATAATAATAATGACTGAAGTCGATTAGAATACTGAGGAGAGTCTTGGAGTATTGAAGAAACTTGCTGTCACTTTATCTCCATTGGAATCCTCCAGTCGCTGCTGGTGTGAAAAACTCAATGAATAACACCAATAATAATATTCGTTAGGCTAGTTATAGTGTTATTATTTGTACTTAGCTATAGTTGAGTTGACATAATCGAAGAATTTGCAGAACCTATGTTGTCATGAGTATCATAATACTAACAGCAACGAGAATTTACCAGCTCACAATTCTGTGAGATCAAATTTAAATGTATGAAGAAATTTGTGTTCTCTCCAAACAACACGGATAAAAAGTATGTGAAGTCATATGCCCACACAAACATTTCAAACGATTTATCTAATGTAGAAGCTTCACTGAAAAATTATTGTCAAAATACAAGTTGAAAGCTGTCGAACATAAACCTACCATAATCTACTGCTAATAATAATAATAATAATAATAATAATAATAATAATAATAATAATAATAATAATAATAATTATGATAATAATAATAATAATAATTGTTTAAATATATATCCACATGCAAAATTCAAAATTTCGTGCTTTGGGGTAAAACGTACATGGATCAGAAATTTTGTCCACACCTTAAGAAGATGCAGTCAAGTAAAACACTTAAAAAAATGGGCCGTAGTATAAACCCTAAGAGTTCGAGTTAAAGCCTTCATTTGAGAAATGTTAATAATAATATTACTACTAATGATAATAAGCATAATTCTTATCATAATGAGGAAGTTTATATATATATATATATATATATATATATATATATATATATGTTCCAAAAAATCAGTGCAAGGGAATTAACTCTTTCGTCGCTAAAGTTCAATTGTACAGTCCGCCCGTGGGCTAGTTTTTTCAGATAATAATAATAATAATAATAATAATAATAACAATAATAATAATAATAATAATAATAATAATTTAGGTGAGTATATAAATGGTGGAGTTAGTGTTAGTGGTGGAAATGGTCATTGTGTTGGTGATCAGTGGTGTTGGTCAGTTGGAGACCTTTCGGCAAAGAGAGATGCCTGGCATGGCTTTCGTGCTCTCCTTGGCGGGATGATGTCTCGTATGGAAAGAGACGACAAAAATAGAATTTTTTCTTCCTTTCATTGCTTCATTCGGCCTTTTTTTTTCTTTTGTTTTCTTGTGTTTTTCTTCTTTTTTCCTTCACCCAAGTGCTTGTAGGCGTTTGAGTATTGCCAGGTGTCACTTGATTGTCATCATTTGGACAAACTCTGAAATGAGAGATGAAAAAAAAATTAAGTAACGATTTAGAAAATAAATAAATGTTTGAGTGAAGATTCGTATTTTATTGGTAGTCAACCAGAAAAAATTAAAAAGTAAAAATGATTGACAATGCTTCATCAATAAAAATTCAATGCATGTTTCATTGGCGTCTGTTGGTCGCATAATTTCGACGGAAAAACTGACTTGTTAATTGGTCAAGACATCCATAAGAATCTATAATCTAACACCCACTTAAGAATTGTGCGTGTGTGACGATCTAGATTTTCATGCATACGATTTCTTTGCGTGTGTTGACTTCTCAAGTGACACACAGCACCTCATCATCGAATCGAAAATTTGCAAACTACATGAGTTTGTGGGTGGTCATTATCTCAGGTGGGTTTTGAGTGACTGGAGAGTGCCTGTCCATAAAAGAGGCCTGAGAGACGTTGCATTTTTCGCTCGTTAAAGGCAAGTGTCCAACTTTCCATCTCCCTTTATTATATAAGAGTATCTACAGCCTTTTTTGACAATTTCAAAAATGTCTTTGAACAGATGAAAGAATTAGCGAAAGATAAAGACATTAATTCATGTAGATTAGGTGGCGACAATAATTTGTTTCGAGTAGGACTTGATTCGTCGTCTATCATACGTAATGTAAATTTTACTTTTCTGAAGTGTTACACATAGACAGACAAGCTTTTACTGTAATCACAATGAGTTGAATGCCTTGGAGATCAGCATTGTTTCTCATCTCTGAATCATGCTATAGTGAATTCTGGTGCGTAATTATCCATCTGTGATGTCATGTCGGCTTTTAAAATCTTTTGGATTTAGGAATATCTCGATTTTTGGAAGCTTTGGATATGGTGTGCTCAACCTTCATTAATTATTTTATTAGTATCTATTTCGTTTTAATAACAGTTTTTATCACAACTAACCAGACTGAGATTCCTTAGTGCATGTGCTTACTTGAATCTTAATGTGTACATCTGTATGCAGTTATGTATGTGTGTGTGTGATTGTATGAGCATGTTTATGCAATATAGATTATCACAGAACTGCGTCAATGTAGCTATTTGAGACGCTTATTGTTTCTGCCTAGGTGTGTCTATCTCTCTTGAAGGTCCAACTTGTATGCATCCAGGCCTACTTCTAAGCCTGAGCTCTTCCAACATGGAATGGAGCATTCTGGTGGATGAGGAATCTATGCGTTAATAGATATATCGCTTAAATTCAACCTTACTGACCGTCCAGTTGCGTGGCGCAGAGGGAGTATACCAGCCTCTGAAGCTAAGGTTTCGATCCTACCTCGTGGTACTGGACAGGATAATGAATAGTCTATAACCACACTAAAGAGTTGTAATACAACAAAACAGTCGTCTGTGGATGACACAATAATATATATATATATGCGCAACACATACATATATAGCCACTGAGCCAGCCAGCCAGTCAGCGAAAATTCCATGTTGGCAACACTGAGCAAGGGACGCAACTCAGCAGCATCTAAATTAGCAACACTAAGCCAGGGACGTAACAAACATTTAGCTATGTCAGTCAACGACAGCGATCGCTGCCAGATATGCTAGCGCATCTAAAAAGTAAAGACATGTCGTGTACATATTTTTCAGATCGATTCTTATAAGTTGCATGGAACAAAAAAAGTATTGAAGAGCATCAGGTCAACATATGCCAAAGGCTCCTTAACGAAAACAGTACAACCACCGCGTATAATACACCCACCTGACCTTTTCTTATAAGTAAGAGGCATTGTTTCTTTTCTCTTTCTGCTGAGGAATTGTGTTCAAATGTTAAGTGATGTTCCGTAGTTTTTGCTTTGTCAACACAAAACATTGGAAGGAAACACTTATCATTTGCTTTAGGCACCTTGGGTGTGGCTGATTACTTTCTATCTATTTAGGTCAGAGAAGATGCACGTATTTTGGAATTTGTGCTTGAGTAGGTTACAAATCTCCATGAAATACCCCCAAAGAAAGAAGAAATCAAGCGAAGAATTACACTAGGTGTGCAAACAAGAAAATCCTATTAGTTTTAAAAAGAAGGGTCTAAAACTAATTCGTCCTCCCGATAATTAACTACAGATCTGAAACGTTGAACCTATCCAGAAGATTGGTTCTCAATCAACGGATCATTAAAAGGCTGCTGCTGCTGACGATGATGATGCGATTGAACTTAATAAATATCTACAGTAGGTCTGGGTAGTCAATCAATAAAAAAACTGTCACATGACCAAAGTCTAGTGGCAGAATGCCGTGGGGGTGATCAGTTCAGAAAATTGGAAAAAGGAGTGATCAATGAATAAGTTACTCCTCTCACCTTTTTGTTGGGCCGTGATCATTGAAAAGTTCGAATTTTCGAAAAACAAGCGTGAACCAATTAAGCATAAGATTACATTGTACGGTGAACATCTTCATAAAACTTACTTGGGGGTTGTAATTCTAAGAGAAAATTTTTTTTCTTAGATATAATAAGGAGTAAATGTTTAAATTTTCAGCCTTCAGCCCCATCGGTACAGCCTGTAATACGTGATACACATTTACATAGACAGCTCGGCAGAATCATTTGAAAACTGAAGAAACTTACGTTGACTATGTTGACAGTTTTGGTTGACAATTTCTAAGAATGCTTCTCAAGCTATTTCTGTGTCATTCACACTTACGTCTTAATCCCCAAATTCAATTCACCTACAACCAAATCGAATCACCGTAACCCCACAATCAGCTACAGATTCTCCTCTCCTTGAGTGTCTGTGCATGTGAGGAGAGGGGGCTCTGGGTCACATTTGTTGAGCTACAACCTTGAAAATCTTCATGTATGCATCACTAGGCACCGTCTAAAACCTTTTTTTTTTAGTTTTTTTCTTTAGAAAAGTGCTTTTTGAGTTCTCTATGGTCATTTTGGACCAACAATGCCCAATTCTGGTGTTGGTGCTTTTTATAAGGATAATTTTCGAGAAAACGATTTATCTTTTAATAGATAATTTTAGATAAATGATATGTTTTTTTCAGATTTTTTTTTACATAATTAGTTCTGGTACACGCATGGGCTATGGTGATTCACTTATGTAAAGTACGGGTGTTTTTCATCATATTTTTGATAATTTATGCCTCTTTCCCTTGCGTGTATAATTTTTATTCGGAATTCATCTTATACATTGAAGTCGTCTTTTCTCGCCTAAAATTTTATATTACAGAGGATTTTGGATATGTCCGACAATTTTCAAATCAGGAAAGCATAGTTAAAGAGGAAAACACATAAAACTAATAACTCCACTTCCATTAAAACGCATCAAAAGAATTCTCTTCATCTTTAGATAATCACTTGTTTTGCACAAGGCAACACTTCTCGTCAAGTGAGCGGTGCTGACGATTTCAAGATATCAAAAGATTCACCAAAGAATTCATCAAATTAGAACTGAAAGCCAAGGAAAATATCTACCTTGGTATTGTATAACTTACGTAAATCTCTCACGTACGCATTGCTGCCAAGTTTCCCCCTCACAGAAACTCAACTTTTACGCTTTATACTACAAGAGGTTTGACCTTTACTCACTGAAACTGTGAATGAAACTAAATAGAAGACTCAGCACCACAGTCAATAATAGGACAACCGTAGCGTCAAAATTTGAAGTGATGTAAAGAAAATTCTATCGAAGAATGTATATCGTCGGAATGAATTCTTTTTATGACATCGCTGACGTTTTCCATTGAAAAACAACCTAGAATTGAGTAAAAACATCTGGAAACATTAATAAATCCATCAGAATAAGGCACCTAAACGGTCAGTCTTGTTTTTTGAAATTAATTTCTTGAAATTCTAGTTCATCATTTGTCTTTTCCTTTCTCTTTTCGGTGTTTTGTACTCAAACAGTTTGTACCAGGATCGGCATTATTTTTTTTTTCATGAAAATTCTTCATGGACCATTTTAGAATGTAGAACAACTGGCCTTAAACCTTGATCATGATCGATTGAATTCGAATGGAAAACTAGAGGAATTTTCGTAAGGACAAAGATTATTATTTAGGTTACACATACATTAGTAGTGTCCAATGATTAAGACAGAAAAAGTTATTGTCCTTTGATTGAATTTTCTTTAATGAAAATAACCCCTTAAAATGTTTCATCTGCTTGAAAAATATGAACATTGGATATAAACTGTTCTAAAATCTCATTAGGATTTACCAGCGCTAATGACTAAAACAGAGCTTAAAGTAAGGTCGAAAGAGACTATGTTTGAGTATATTGTTCTTCGCATGTACAAAATAACCCGAATAAGACCCGCCCTGCAAATTGAGGCTGAACAAAAACAACGACATTCATTATTGCAATACGAGGTTAGAAAACAACACAACCGAAGTGCGTATCAAGTAGAAAGAAAATTTCATATTGCTCATCACCACAAAATTTCAAAGAAATGAGTAAGTAGATTTATAGGGTAAACATAATTTTAAAATAAATTTCATAAGTGACGGCTTTGTGCCTCGTTACTGATCATCCTAAAATCATTTAATACATTCAATTATCGATAATTTGATACACAGTTAATTTTATAATTCATTTCAACAGTTTATTTTAATGCAACAGTAACAGATCGTTGAAGCAAAAATTCCCGAAATTCTAGGGAAAGATTTAAAGATAGAAATTTCGTAAGGGATTTGTTTGTGTGTGTCCGGCCTTGAAAATTAGAAAAAGTCGTTCAAGGGGAATAACTTTCAATCTTAATCAATGGACCCCACTATTGTATATATACCACGATTCATTTTCTAATTGAATCTCCATTTGCCGTCAAAGAGAAATGACTCAACTTTCGAAACTCAAAGAAGGAGAAAAAATTCTTTTGGACGGGCCAGGCAAGCCGGAAGTGGATCGTGGTAGATCGCACACGTAGAAATTAAGTAGAGCAGTAGAGGACGGACGGAAGTAATGCAACCGCCGTCTCCACCAATCCACGACACCCCGAGTATTTGTGGCAAAATCGGTACACATTGCCTGAGGTACCTGCCCAGTTAAGTAGTAACTTAGGAGAAGCAGGCTTATCCCACCTTCGATGGGCCTGGCCAACTGGAAGTGGTTTATGGTAGATTTTGAAATAAAGGAAAGTGGAAGGGATTGAATGAAAGTAATGTGACCGTTGTTTCCACTATCCCACAACACCCCGAGTAGAATTTAGAGATGAAATGAAGTAATCTACTCAAAAATGAAAATCAATCATTTAATCGAACAGATTATCCTCATTTAATTGGACGACAATAATCAATCAGTTAATACAACAGATTGTCCTCATTTAATTGGACGGCGATAATCAGTCATTAAATACAACGGATTATCCTAATTCCATTGGACGATGTAATCAATCAGTTAATACAACGGATTATCCTCATTTAATTGGATGACAATTATCAACAATTTTGTACAACGGATTATCCTCATTTAATTGGACGGCAATAATCAATCATTTAATACAACAGATTATCGTCATTTCATTGGAAGACAATAATCAGTCATTTTATACAACGGATTATCCTTGAATGTCAACCTGGAAAATAATTATCCAAAGAAATCCTGCAATTGAGATCGATTTTGTTTAAAATTAAAGAAAGGAGGTCAAAGTTGGAGGCCAAAAAATACCAGCGCATGTTACTGACAGCGCATCTAAAAGAAGTCGTCGCCCGAATAATGTTAAGTAAAAAATATCTGAAAGTTGAATACTATCTATGGTAGTGACTAAGGGAAACAAAAGAAATTCTCATGACCTTTTAATCTTATACATTTATTTTTCTTGTTGCAAAAAAAAAATAATTCATTCAATTATTGCCACTCGCAGCTAGGCCAGTCAGAAAGTTCAAAGCGGGATAAGGGAATTTTGGCTTATGTTTTTGAGCATAGTGTAGAGATCGGTCTTCTTCACGAGTGAGAAAATAGACAATGACTCAGGGGCCACTGCGACCAGGTTAGTGCAAGGGCTGGTCATGGAAGGAGAGATCGTATTTAATTGCCAATGGTTCTTAATAACGTAGAAAGATAATACTGTGATATTTAGAGTAGAGTAGTGTAGAGGCAGTGGGTACATCTTGGTTAATGAATAGAAGAATATTTCAAGACATCCACCAACTGCATGAATAATCTCGATGGCATCTGCTCTGAAACTTCCATTTTCATAAACGCACACACGAAAAACCGACCAGAAATAAAGCTCTTGTTTCAACTAGTAGTCTTTTCATTGCAAAACTATTTAAATTGACAAATAGCCGTTTAGGTCATAGAAGAAAAATGAAGATTCTTCCTCTTCTAAGTTGATTTTTAATTAACATCTATGCGTATAATTCGACCGTGTGCGTCTGGTGTTTGTTTGTCTGTTTGTCTGTTCGTCTGTCACGCTATAGAAACCATCTAAACATGAGCTCATCCCAACTAAATTTGGCATGAAATAAAAATATTCCGAAATGAATTTCTTTCGATTTTTGAAATAAGATAAAGATAAAAAAAGTACAAAATTATTTGGCAAAGTTATGAATTTTACAAGCGTGAAAGCTGTAGTCCCTCCACTTTTTTACTCCTTGAATATTTGATCACACGAAGACGGATACTTAAACTAGTTTTGAATATGCAGAGATATTGTGAATTTTACAATTATACAGATTAAACAATTACAGAAGTCATTATGTATTGATTGTTCATGATCTTGTCAAAAGCTCATTTTTACTCTTCGTTGCCAAATATATTTTTCTACGTTATAAATTCTGCAGAAAAACTAATGAAAATAAAAAGTCCTCATTCACAGATTCTCCTAACATCGAAAGAAAAATATACAAATTCCCTTTATTTGCACAAGGAGATGCTGCCCCCTTGCGAAAGAATAACACACTATCGTAAGACGACCTGCTGAGACGCGTTATCTGGTCGATGGCAGTGGACAGTTCGATGAATTTATCAATACAGCGTCTCTTTCAATGATTCATGGATTTTACAGGTATATTGTCACATTTAAGCAGGGCGTAATGGTATTCAAACTCTTTGCTTCTCTAGATGTTGAAAGTGTAAAAATGGGATCACAAAATGGTTTTTTAACAAATGAGCTAAGGTATAGTTACGGCCAAATCGTATTGGATACAGTGGTTCTCATTTGATCATCGAAGTTGAGCATCGTTGAACCTTGTCAGTACTTGGATGGGTAACCGTCTGGTAATACCAGGTGCCATAACCAGATGGGAAGGCATGCCATGCTGATTTCCAAGCGTGTTGAACACTCCTTTTCTTCGGAAAGCCTTCAGCATCTCAAAGAGTGGGGAAAGGGGGCTTGGGCACAACACTTCCTCCATACTAAGCGCCAAGGCACAGCAGCTGAAAACTGTTCATCCATAGTCAATCAGAATCCTATTATTTTGCAAATATTTATTCCCTTATTTTCATGGATTTTATCTGTAGATTAATTCTCATTCAACATATTTATCCGGAAAGTACCGGATTAGGTACGTAGCATATGTCACGAGACCTGCATTTTCAAAAGCCCTGTGCTAAAAGCTTGCAATTCTTCACTTGCTCTATTTGTACAGTACTATTCTGCCTCCAACTTTCATAAACGACTGGCTGTTTAGGTTAAACGATTTTAACCAATTATTACCTTTAATTGGAGTTATTATTTCAACACAGTAATCGAAGAGAGTGTTGTATCTATTTGGTACACATACGATACATGATTACACAGGCATTTGAAACTGAAGTCATAGCTCCTACACAAATATCAAAACGAAATGGAAGTAATACCATAACTGAGCTGTCAGACATATTTGTTGTATTATGTGGCTGTGTCACAGATTGGGAAAAGATAATTACTTTGCAAGTAAAAAATGTACGCGATTCAAGATTTATATGTATTTTCTTAATTTGGGGCGCCTTTATAACATACGTTACCAGCCCCACACTAGCTTCACCTGGCCCAGCATCTGGAACCCACCATGTTTATACCAACATGTCAACCGATGTTGATATCATCTGTGGCACAGAACACAGCCCGGTTAGTAAAGGAAGATGTCAGTTTGGAGAAGGGAGTCCCAATATGGCACTGTTAGTTAAAACAGTGTAAACAGACCTGCTTGGTTGGTATGTCGGCTGACAAGTAACTGAGAATCGTTCTTTTTTCTCTTTTCCTTAGGCAGTTTTTCTCTTTAGGTCTCTCTCTTTTGATATAGCTTTCTTTCTGTCTTTCTTTCTTTAATTACGTTCTTTCTTTCCTTTGTCATCCACCTCCTTCTTTCTTCGTATGTCTCTTATCTCCCCTCTCTCTTTTCTTCGTCATCCTTACTGTCTGTTTCCCCTTTCTTTCTTTCTTCCTTTCTCATTTTTCTTTCTTTCTTTCTCATCTTTTTATTTACCCTTTCTTCCTTCACGTCATTCACCTAGCCTCTTCCTTTTCTTTGTCATCCTTTCTGCTTCTGACTTTCTTTCTTTCATTAAACATCCTTTTAGCCTTCTCTTCTTTCATCTCTTTTCATCTTTCCCTCTTCTTTCTCCATTTCCCATTTTTCTTTCTTTCTCTTTTCATCCACCTTCCTTTCTCTCTTCTTGTCTTTCTTTTTCCTCCCTTTCTACTTTTGATGAACGGTTTTCTTAGCGCCTCTGCTGTCTTTGTGTGGTTGTCTAATGTCACTTGTTCATAAAGGCGTGTCTGTTTACTGTGAAGTGGGCAATGCTATGGATGGGGGAGAAGATCAGGTACCGGGTGGGGAAAAAATCAGGCAAGGGGGTAGTAGTAATGCTGGAGAAGACGATGACTGATGAAGACGAAAAAGCACATATATGAAGACATGCGCACTGAGTCTCATTCTTCAGTCAATCCTTTCCCTCATTCCGTCAGTCTTTTTCTTTTATAAACTTTTGCATTTTTTTTTCTATTTGTGCACACATACCACATTCAAACGCCCACCAATGTATATGTTACGCCGAATCAGCAAAATTGCGTATGAGGCAAAATTTAGTTATTTTCTGTAAAAAAAAAGAAGTTTGATTTCACTTTTATTACAGAAACTTTAGATCGTGAAAAATGGTTATTTTAGCCTTGTTTTGATTGAATAAACTTTTGATGACATTGAAACGGCGTATTTATTTGGTTTTTGTTAAAAATGAACAAGTTAAAACTTCGCAAAGCAGGCAATTTCGCCCAATTCAGAGTAACGTATATAATTTCGCTCGTTAAACATGCGATGATTTCTCCGCACCACCAATTCCTTTGGAGATGGAATTTCGTACGTCAAAATGCAATTAACAGTAATTTTATTAGCAACAAGCTTGGCAGCTGTAGGGTCAAACTCTACCCCAGCTTCAATGACGACTGAAGATAATTACTACAACTTTTGTATTGTATATATTGTAAAGGAAAATTAAAAAAAAAATTTGTATAAATTCATTCATTTATTTATTTGAGGTCAATAAGCCCGTTCGTATTTGTAACATGAAATTTAGTAGCTATGTGAAGATTGTCAGTTTGACCCTATCGTTAAGAGAATCGTTTTATCAATCACTTGGTCGGGATTCCAAATCACGGTAAGGAAAAATTAATCAAATATATCGATTTGGTCTAACGTGACAGGGGCAGACAAACAATGCAGAGTTGATTCCCCTGAATTAGGCAATGGATGTTGTTAATTTAGTTTCAGAGGGGAAAATATAGTCAACTTCAGCGTCCGACTCGGATTTGAGTTTGACTAAAAATTTTCCAAAAATTGACTTTTAATGCAATGAAAAAGTACTGTCCTGTCATTGAAATCTAAAAAAAAAAAAAAAAAATCGGCACATCTACATCAATTTTATGCTCTGTCACCCTCAGCCCCGACGGCAAGACACGGCTGATTCCAGCCCCGGGCTACCAGAGAGAACAATTCATACTGTATCAGTCCATTTCCCTTTCTAATCACTACACCAAAGAGTCGCACCCTATAAGATCTTCACTTTTTAAACTTCTTCTTCTCTTGACATAAGATTTTCAAAGAATTGACATCGTTTGACTTGTACGATCAATGTCATAAACGACGAATCCCATAAGTTCATTTTGGGGGAATGATTCGACAGAAATCTGTGGACCCCACTTCATAATTCATAATGCTTATACACTATGTCTGTATGTATATAATGGTTAGCCTGTCTGCATCATACACAGGAAAGTCCCGGGTTCGATTCCCGGTTAGAGTGTAGAAAATTCATCATTGTGCACTTTGCAGCTAATTGGGGACACTCTGAACTGGGTGATTAGGATGAACGTATACTTCGGATGGACTTACATTCTGCCAAGGGCGTGGTCATAAAGATCTTGTAAGAAGAAAATCCTGGTCTCGACCAGACTTGAAACTTGCTTGGAACCCTAAGCCGACTTGGAACCCCCCCCCCCAAAAAACGGGACTTTCTCACCAGAATCTTATACTTTAATGGGAATTGTCTCCTAAGAGACGGGACGCTTTTCTTTATACACCGTATATTTACACCTTTACAATGAATTGGTAATGTAGTCGGTTTATTGCTGCAATGTTTTCAAATCCCAGTACAAAGTCTGCAATTATTGTTAAACTCCAGTACAGAGACTTTGTCGAACAGCGGTTTACCATTGCCTATAGAATAATTTGGATTAGAATTGTTTGATGCTCTAGCATCGATTGCCGTCATTGACTGGCATACTAAAATACCCCTTGGCTCAGTGTTATACTGAATTGCAAGTTACGCACCTTGATCAGCATTACCAATATGCATATTTTACATGTAAATCTAGATGTTTTTCATTGAATCTAGGTGTTAGAAATTGCTATTTTGATGATTTTCAATAAAAAAGTATTATTTTTACTTAATTCATAGTAATATATTTAGTAGTAGTCATAACAATAATGTTTTCAACAAATTGAATAACATTTTGATAAAACTAAAGTTGAAAATTGAAGTCACATTTAATTCATTGATAGTATGTTATATATTTCCTTGAACTTAGATACATACATAAGATGTGTTTAACTCAATTTTAGATGTAAACTCGAAGATAAAGTTGGCGACACAATCCTAGCTACATCTTCACACAAAGAAAGAACTAGCATATCAATGGTCTGACTTTTAGGTTTGTTCTCTAAGGTGTCTGTCTTCATTTTTACTCAATTCTGCCTGCATTCCAACAGCAGTGAAGGCTCGTGTCAGCGTGTCAATAGCCCTAATTCCTAACACGTAAAAATTAAAATTCACGTAACGACACAATAGATTATTCATATTACTCTCAGGAGTGGGTGGCTGAGCAGTTAAAAACATAGAGAATGGAATCGGCAAATCGAGTTCAAATTCTGACTGAGACAGTTTGCACTGACTTCGCTCTCGGAAAAGGCATGTATCCATTTTCCCCCAGTTTCTATACATCATAGGCCAGCGTGGAGGGTTTCATCCCCCTATGTATCATTACCTGGGGAATGTCCCTTCGACGGGCCTGGCTTGCCAGATGTGGATTTTGGTAGATTGCTCAAGTAAAATAAAGGAAAGTGAAAGAGAACGAATAGAATTTATGTGGCTGTCGTCTCGACGTCCCCAAAACAATCTTGAATATAGCAGGAAGTTAAAAATAAACCCTGACAACTAAAGAACTGACAGTTCTTTTGCTTCTATTCAAAAATGGCTTTTAAAAAAATTCCTAACCTGAGTCACTAACCCGACGACTAGAATTACAACGTAACCAGGGTAGTCAGATGTCTTTTGCCTCACAAGACCTAAATTGTCTGGTCTTGGGCCAAGATTCAGTATCAAAATGATCAAATAACTTAAAATCCATTACCAGACCGAATTTGTGAGGTTTGGGACCAAATTAAGTAGCTTCAATGACAAATCTTTACTTTTAGGAACCAAATAGCTTTTCCCAGTACCAAATTTTCGATCATGAAAAGTTCGGAATGGTTACACTGCCTCAGTCTTCTTGGTTGCCATTACTTTCTAGTCACAACTGTGCTGAACTTACATCAAGCTTGGAATTTAGAAATTTCCTAATCTTAGATGTAATTGTGGTAATGGGTGTCACCGATCAAGCACATGAGCAGTACATCAGATTTCACGATTGCTCGTTCGCCGCTCTAGCCACTGAACCAAACTAATAAATGCAGTAATCGGCACGTACTGATAAGTACACGAATAAAATGTACCCATATGTTAAAACGTTTAACCTACTTTCGTATTTCATGCACACATACAGGGTGTTTCATAAAGGACGCAACCCTAAGCATAAGAGGGTAGAATTTATGAGCACTAAAATTTTATAATACAATATTAGTCACGTCGAAATACTTTACTTAGAGACAACAGTAATGATTGATTGCATCAAGCGCTAGTCTCATTTGAGCACATATCCCCATCCTGCTGTGCCAGCTATGTCATTTTCCAATGTAATGAAATTGTAAAGTAAGTGTAAAGTTGAAATGTATGTGTAATTAGCATAGTTGTTGTAAAACTCCAGTACGAAGCCAACAGTTGTTGTTAAACTTCAGTACAAAGTCTGCAATTGTTGTCAAACTTCAGTACAGAGGAAGCAGTTGTTGTGAAACTTCAGTACAGAGGAAGCAGTTGTTGTTAAACTTCAGTACAAAGTCTGCAATTGTTGTTAAACTTCAGTACAGAGGAAGCAGTTGTTGTGAAACTTCAGTACAGAGGAAGCAGTTGTTGTTAAACTTCAGTACAGAGAAAGCAGTTGTTGTTAAACTTCAGTACAGAGAAAGCAGTTATTGTTAAACTTCAGTACAGAGAAAGCAGTTGTTGTTAAACTTCAGTACAGAGGAAGCAGTTATTGTCAAGCTCTAGAACGAGGTCTGCAGTTATTGCCAAACCCGAGTTCAGAATCAGCAATAATTGTCAAGCCCCAGTACAGAGGCTTTGTCGAACAGCGGTTAACCATTACCTTTAGAATAATTTGTCAAACTCCAGTACAAACTCTGCAGTTGACTTTATTTTCTTACTGTAACAACAGAAGAACAACCCTCGCCAAAATGAGAGGTATAAACCGATATGTTATATTTACATACCATGATTTGAACTCACGATTGCCTGGAGACTTACTGATTCAGCTATATTGACAAGTCTTAGATACGAACGAAAATTTATAATACAGATTTGCACAGGTTTATTTCATTTTGCAAAGAAATACATTTTTACAAAAAATACATTTTTCATTTTATCATTTTTCTAAAATGTATTATTTAAAAAATGTATTATATATAGGATACATCAGTTACGTCAATCATCTACAGTCGGAATGGTTGGAGTGGGGTTTGACCCTGCAGCAATTAGTCTTGTTAGATTTAAATCAGTTTAAAAACAACTTATCAAAAAGATGGTTGCATTCTTTTTAAAACACCCTGTCCACTTCATAGATGCGAATTGATAGGATTATCATTAAAATCAATTGTCAAAATTTCTTGAGGATTCATTCCTTCCAGTCAGTTATTCAGATTTTAGCACAAACGTGACAATTTACGAACAAAATGAACTGTTGGATTTTCTTTGTTCTCTATCCATAATCATGTACTCTTCCACTTGAAGGTGAGAAGTTTGATGATAAAAATATCACCTATTTGAAACAATAGACTCTTCCACTAGAACGATTTCTTTTTTGTTTCTTCTCTTGAAAGAAAGAGAAAAAAAACTCTAATAGAATCCAAGTACTGACGGTCCACCTTTTGGCTTTTTCGAAAAAAGGCGAAAAGCTTTTGTTTTGCAGTGAACCATTATAGAGGCAGCACAACCCACTTTTTTTACACCCTGTACCTCCCACCACAACATCCGATGATTCAGTCTCACAAACCACCCTCATCATTTTTTTCGGGGGTGTGTGTTCTGGGAAGGCTAAAAAAACCTTTACCCATATAAATTGATGCTAGTTGCTTCTCCGTTCTATGCTACATCGGCTTATGAAAGACTTTTAAAACAACGTTCTATTTTCAGATGGTGTAGGAAACTTGTATATCCGTGAATATTCTTTGGGGGATTGACTAGTAAAGAAAATAATTCCTGGTATTCATTCTTTCTACTCAAGTTCATTACATCACCAAATCTCCAAAACGATGTCAAGGGATTTATTAGGAAATTCCCGCCACCAGCCATGCCGATGAATACTGTTTAAATCACATTCACTCGCTGGCGGGTCTAGATTCTGAGTTTTAATGAATGGGTATTTCATTTGGTTAAAATGAATGCACTGCAGGATTAGCCATGTATCAAGCGTAGCATATTCCACGGCCCCCGCAATTACAAGCTAAATGCTTTGTCATCATCAGTCTTTTAACGCTCGTCATTGGGTTTATACATTCCCCAGGATTCGTCAGAACTCTCTATCATGGGCGTCGCAGAGCTAGTACTCTCTGACTTTGTTTATATCATCTCTCCATCTTGAAATCTGCCGGCCCCTGTTGCACATGTGATCTCAAGAGATCCATATTGTGAGTTGTAATATCTTTTGCAACATGACCATCTCATTGTCATTTGAGTTTTCTAATGGATTCTATGAAACCCCTGTTTTACCCTTAATATATCGTGCTGTCTTATGATCTCTCTATATGTGAGGTTGACAATGATTCTCCCACATTGTTGCATGGTTCTCAATTTGCGGGTCTATCTCTTGGTTAGGTTCCATGTTTCAGCTCCTTAGGTGACTATCACGAGGATACATTGGTTGTATACTCTTCTTCAAGCTCTCAATTCCGATTTAGTGATTCTGTGCTAGCTGTATTATATAGAATTAATGGTAATTGCTTCTTCGTTTTACGCCATATCGGCTTATGAAAAGCTTTTATAATTCTGTTTAAATCACACCCACTCGACAGGTGAGACGAAAAAGCTGTAGCTGAAATATGATAAGATTAGCGATTTTAGCAAATTATCATCCTTCACTTCAGTTACTATTTCAATACAGTAATTAATGGGAGAGTGGCATCTATTTATGTATCAGATTTATGAGTACACCCAGAAGTATTGGAAACTGAAGTCATAGCTGCTGCACTAATATAAAAACGAAAACGAAGTAATACTATTACTGAAATGTCAGACACATTTGTTGTATCATCTGGTTATATAGCAAATAAAAAGTGAATAATTTTACTCTAGTAAGTAAAGAAATGTATGTGTTTTAATATTATGTATCATATTTGTTTCATTTGAGGCCCCTTCATAACACGAGTCTTGCACTAGCTTAATCTGACCCTGAATGAATGCATGAATTTGGATTAAGGGATTAATTCAAAATGCGGTTTTAATAATGGATACTCGTGGCAATGGGTTTCATTTTTCCAGTTCAAGTTGAAAATGCACACGGTTGGTCTAGTTCTAGATAAACTGAAATTACAGAAAGGCCTTTGAGATTATGAGAAGTGAACCAAAGCGATAGGTGAGACGAAAAATTGTGGCTGATATCTGGAGAGATCATAACTCTTTCTGCAATCATACCCAAATTTAAGCGAACGTATTTTGCAGTATTCTGTCACTTGAAAACAGAAGAAGATATGAGCTGATAGAAGCTCCTGAAATAATGAAAGACATGCACAGAACAAACATAGGAAACCCGATTAAATTCAAGGAAAACAAAGAAGAGGCCACAATCTTGAAAATCTTCAAAAGGCACAGAATGCTCAACATCAGGAAACAATTCTTCAGGCAAAGAGTTATCAACGACTGGAATCAGTTGCCGACAGAAGCAGTAAATGCAAAGAACACAGCACAATTCAAGATCATAGTTGTTCAGATATGAGGCACTATACATGATCCAGTAGGATTTCGCCCACCCATCTAGTTAATTTAACGTTGTTGATGGTAAATTGCCAGTGGTTTCTTTGAGCTATCTAGGCAGAGGGAAAAAATATTGAGTTGATAACAACAGGAGCTGAGATCCTTGATTTAGTTACTAGGAAAAATTAGAAATAGTCAAGCAAAACTATTTTAGCATTTGTAAAAAGCAATGGACTATAAAAGCCTTTGTTGAACAAAGTTGTGAGGAAGGTGGCCCCTACGTTGAGAGTGTCAATCAAAAGAAGCTTTTAAGGATTTATTTCAAAAAAACAAAATCACAAATTTTTTTCCACTTCTTTCATGCTCTAGCATCCGCTAATTACGGGAACTGAAAAATAGTTTTATCACAAAGGAACCTTTCATAAATTCTCTTATTTCTTTCTATTTCTTTGTTGGTTATAACATCAAATAAGCAAGGGTGTGAAACCTTACATTACACAATCGCGAACATCTTCCTTACATTGTATCAAAAAGGCTTCCACTGCCCGTTGCTTTTTACAGACACTAAAGTAGTTATTCGTTCTTATGTATCCGTAGCTCAGAGCACGCCCAAGATACAAAGCATGATACACTACTGGTATGTATGTACCTCTCTCCAGCAATAGTTGCTTCATGAGGAACACATGACAGTGTGTTGTCCTAGAGGCTGCCGTACTCGCACTTGAGTAGCAGTGAACATATGTTCCGTGAATAGGCTGCTCCAATGGAGCTAGAGGGCCGAAAATTCAAACATTCACTATTTATTATGTCCAAGAAAAAAAAACACGTTTTTGTTAAAAATCCTCCCAATAAAGTTTTTAAGGGAGGGTCCAATTAACAACGTAAGTTTATGCTTAATTGGTATCTTAATTTGTGTCTGACAGCGTTCACACCTGTTTTATGTTTTATAAAGTGATCACCACCCAACAAAAGGCAAGAGAAGTAACTTATTCATTGATTATCCCCTTTTACCAATTTCTTAAATTGATCATCCCCACCACAGCATGCTGCCAATAGACGCTGGACAAGTGACGGTTTCTATTGAATGAGTAACCAGACCCGTTTTGTTTAATGTTCTATTATTGATTACCAGGTACTTTGAGTTTTAAGGTGTTAATTAGTACTAATTAGTGTTTGGTATCATTTTAGTTTTTCATCACCCAACTAGAAAGCATTCAGAGAGTGCAAACCTTTGTCAACTCCATTGTTAAGGGAATTAATTGTTCATGGATCTGCGTGCAATCATTTTTTTCTGTAGTTCACAGTACATTCTTCCAAAAAATTTCATTGAAATTCATTGAGGACCTTTAAAGATGTGGAACTTTTGCATTATCATGTGTGCTGATACATAACTATAGTGTTAAGGAGGTAATTGTACATGGATCCGCTCCCAAATACAACCACTCCTTCCGTATACCATCTTTCCACAAAATTTTATTGAAATCCAGTATTGAGTACTTTGGAAAATATCTTGTTGATAGACGGATAGATGCAACTAAAGCGAGTTCGATCCTTACTGAGTGCCACGCTATGATGGTCATGCACCAGACCAAAGTCAGATTTTTGAGTATTTACTTGCTTACAGTTATCTAAATTCTAAAATTCAAATATATACATTTAACCAAAATGAGTTCAAATCCCTAACCGGGCAAATATTATCTTTTATTATCAATTTTCAAAATCGATCGCCAGGGCTTAAAGTCCTCATCCCCGATCTGGGCGATCTTGGTTCAATCCACCACCGAGTCATACCAAAGATTTTGAAAATAGAAACTAATTCCTCTCTTCTAAGAACTGAAGAACCTTTTCACCAAGAATAAAGATTTCCAGCCAGAATAACGTTGGATACACCGATTCTCCTAAGATCACCGAAATTAAGCAACGTCGAGCCTGGTCAGGGACTAGATGGGTGACTATTGGGGAATACTAAATGCCGTAAGCAGATCAAAGCTGAGATAGGCCTGACAAGTCTGAAGAGAGTTTTACTAACTATTGCCCGTGTTTACCTAACCCCGTGACAACCTCGGTGAGAGTATAAGCAGAGAACGACGATACATACATACATTATCTTTTTACCAATTCTAGTCAAAAATTAATAATAATGATAATGATTCATCCAAGAACTTCGGGCGACAAATTATTTGTTTTCTTGAAGCATTTCCACTTCTTGTTTTGTATTGAATAAATGAATGATAATTGAAGTTAGTATGCTTCCATTACAACAAGAAAAAGTCTTGTGTTTGAATGTGTCGCATGTTTAAAATCAAAACAATTTGAAGTCTCCAACAGAATTTAGGATTCTTTTTTCTGGGCAGTAATTACTGAAAAAATCTCAATTAAAAAAAAAACAAAACAGGCAAACAAACTAAGAGATCATTTAGCATAAATCTACATTACAAATTGACCCCCCATTAAAAAACCCAAGGGGAAGGGGATTTTGAACCTCCCCCCCCACCAAAAAAGACGATTTTTCTAGACATAATAAGGAGTGAATGCTTAAATCTCCAGCCTTCTAGCTCCATGGGAGGCTGTACGCGTGATATGCAAAGTAAACAGTCAGTTAGACCTACTTAAAAACCGAGAGAAACCTATGTTGACCGTTTTGGAATATAAACATTTATCACAATGATCTAAGTCATCAGGATATGTGCAGTGGCGACGGTTCTGATTTTGCAAATAATTTGAAGAGATAGTCCTGTGCCTGATTGAGTATAATGTAAGTCGGGGATCCACAAACTTTCTTGGAGGTGGGCCAGAATAGATAAGGATATTCTTGTAGGCCAAATCTATGGAAATAGTTCGATTTTAAGATGTGTCGACACATCTCAATAAGAAGCTTTTCAGTTGGTTGCTCGATCTGTCGGCTAATTCCAATTGCGTTTATCAGCAGAAAGAGGAATGAAAGAAGAGGTATGATGTCATTAAAATATGTGACATCATTAACAGAGCATCATCAGATCAATTTTTCAATCAGCTGCTTTGATGTCATGATACAATGACATTTTCGCATTGAAAAAAAAAAAAGCCAAAAATCACCCCCAAATCGCCAAAGATGGTCAATAATGGTTTTTATTGGAAATGATACTCCCAGAATGTTTCCATATGGTAATATTGTACAACTATGAGTATCAATTGACTCAAAGAAAGAATGATTGCTCTTCTTCCTCCTCCTTCTCCTGCTACTACTACCATGGATGATGGATGCATTGATGAACGTGTGGCTCTTGTTTTATTTAATTCTTTTCCTCATAGGAATATATGTCAACATAAATTTCTACATGCGAAACAACGAAATTTTTCGGAGGATGAAAAATATTGTCAGATTGTGGTTCAAATGTTTATCTTGATAGAAGAGCTGGGTTACGTAGCGTTTAAACATGTTTAGCTATAAAACATTGATTCGTTTGGGGCCACTGCTAAAAAGGAAACTTTTCCTCAATTCTTCGACACTATATGTTTATTTTCGCTAAGCAAAGATTGATAAGGGACACAGAGAATTTGGTTATGCAATGTCACTTACAATGAAGTCGACGGGGCAGATGAAAGTACGCTGCGGGCCGGACATTGCCTGCGAGCCGTAGTTTGCCGACCGCTGATTTCAGTCATTAGATAATATCAAACAAGTATTGAGTTCTTCGACAAAATGAAACCAACTTATGTTCAAGAGACCAATGCGTCAATCTGGAAATTTCTTTCAAAATGACATTTTCAAAGCTATTAAGTTGGTGCAAAAATAATTGCAGCTTTTGTTATTTCAAACTTTGGTGTTCATTTTTGTTAAAAACTATTATTTAACTATGTTCGTGTAATATATCACGTTGAAGCATTCATTTCGCCCTATCTTTTTAAGGTGAACATTTCTTTCCAACTATTTATTCTGCTTTATTCGGGGCTGTCAAATCAAAGATCGAAAAACAAAAAATGAATTCTACCAATTTTGCTTTATACATTCAAAATAGGATGTAAATCAGTGAAAACAATATCAACCAAGTATTTGGCCAGGGTGCTGTCAATGAACGTACAGCTCAGGATCGGTTCCAAAAATTTCGAAACCGAGCCGTGTGCCTTAAAGATATGGACGTCCTTCTGTGATTGATGACATCCAATTGAAGACCATTATTATTAGATAGAAAACAACTCGAGAAAACCAGCCTTTATTTTTGCACCAATCTAATATTATCAGTCAGTATTAACACCTATGAGCATCATTTTATGCCGATTTTGGACATTTTAAAATCACGAAAATCTATTTATGAACTCAGAGTCTTTTACTAACCTGAGAATGCTTTTGACTAAAAATCTACATATTCTGGAGTGTTTAGCATAATGATCTCCCAACCTTTGATCCTCACTGGATGCACCATTGGCGTGGCCTTGTGTCTTACTTTTATCCAAGTTAATAAAACAATATCAACGACAAAAATGCTGTGACTACTTCGTAGTACAGGTATCCTCCGGTTTTTGAAAATCCATTTTATGCCACGTTTTCAAAAGTAAAGGCAAGAAGTGTTCAGTGTTTGTTTAGAAGCAAGCCTTCATAGGATTGGCGCTAACCCTCTTCCGCTCTCTCCTACATTCTAGTCTTCTGTACCTCCTACCAACCCCAACGACTCCCTAGTATACCATAATCATTTGGTGGAGGGACTGGGAACGTTCCAAAATTATTCCCATATAAATTAACGGTAATTGCCTCTTCGCTTTACACCATTCGGTTAAGGAAAGTTTTTTTCTTCTTTTTAGGAATGCTCTACTTTCTAAAGGCTGGTAAAACATATACAATGAACAACTGAAGAATCACTAAATCCTTTTCTCAAGAAAATACTCAGTAAGAAGTAGCAGAAGCGGAATTTATATAAGGTTTTCATTAAATGTTTAATTATATTGTTGATATCTTTTTCGTCTGTTCTTTTCCTCGCCCGAGAACAAAGGGAGTGAAGTGCGTTTGAGCCCACAACGAACATCGCTGGCTAAAAATGATCTCGGAATGCACGGGTACTCGCGTGTGGTGCGCATACCAGAAAATGTGGGGCAAACCCACTCTCAACGTAAACTAATAACAAGGATCACATAATGAAAATGCGCACTGCGTTAGTTCAGAACTAAACAGTGCGTTGATTGCCTCCACTGCACAGAACATCCATACTTTTGCGACGGTGCCTTACATACTCTCCACCCTGCTCTCTCCAACCACAAAAAAGCACACAAATATAATCGAGCACACACACACACGCCTGATAAAGACGCGCCGGGTGGCCGAGCGGGTTAACAGAAAAGAGTAATGGACTGGGCGAATCGAGTTCAAACTACAGCTAAGATAGTTTTAGATAGCTTTGTGTGACAATCCACGTTAATACTTATATGTGTGTTTGTTAGAAGATTGATTTGTGTTCTAATCTCTGTGTGAGTGTCTGTATTTGTTTACACTGATATTTATTATATATTTGCGTAAAAATGTCGCATCTGCCCCACAAGGCGTCTCAAGTTTTCTGAGATGACAGCAGATGCGCCCGAAATCACTAAACTGCACATTCCAAAAGCTAGTTGTTGTTTAGGTGTATTTATAGATAATTGGCCTGGGGTGGGGGTAAAAGTACAGTCAGCTCTCTGTTAGTTCGAAATCATTTTATCCGAATTACGTTGATCTATTTTGAGGTTGAAATATTCCTACTTATTAGGCATTTGTATAAGATCGCTTTTCAGAGACCACATCACACTTACACCTTCAAACTAACACGAAATTATTCATACTCTCCCGTATTGAATCGTCAATATTACGTACAATTGCCTTTATTTTCATTCTGTTTGGATTGTTTACATCGAATGAGCGTATTGAGCGTTGTTAAGGCCGCTAAAACATTGTGAACTACTTTAATTACGGTAAATAAAGTAAGCGATTGGTCACTAAATTCAAATAAAAGATTGATGCAAATAATAACCTATTAATTATTTGTTTTGAATCTGATTTTTGGCTATCATAGATTTTTACTGGCTATATAGGAAAAAATCTGCTGAACAATGGTTGATTTAGCAACCCTGGTGTGATTCTTTGCAGTGAAAATGCATTTTGATTGGATTGTAATCGCCTTCCATCCAACTAGTGCTGTGGCTAGTTGATTTGAACTTTGTTAAGTTATTTGACCATGTCTTATCATCACATTATCCTTTTTTCTTGTGTAAGCGATGAGATTTTGTAAGATTTAATAAAGTGTTCAACGGTAGCAAGAATATTTCCGTTGTGTTTGGAGTTCCGGACATTCTCCATTGGCCGAAAATCTCGTCGATTCTCGTAACAGTCGTGATTTCTTTGCTCAGTATTGTGTGAGAACATACTCATAGTCATGGAGAACCTCCGCTATGACTCGACTCTATAAATATAATATAATAATGCTGTAGGTGGAACCGCAAATCGGGTGATTTTTCTGACTCGGCACGTTAGTCGCAGAATCCCTACAATACAGTAAATTAAATAACCCCTATTTATATAATTGTGTAGGTAGTAAAATCGGTTTCACTTAACGTTGTTTGAGATAAAGTCGTGGTTTTCGGGGACCTAACCACGACGTTAATGGAGGAGTTGGTGTACAACGTTAAACGGTTATAATTAGGCTGGGCTTAGTATGGCACAAGGCCACATGTTTTGGGTACCCATCAAAGATCGAACTTACTATTCATACTAGTTGGTATATGGGGAAAAGCTGGTTAACCACCACATCACTCCAGCAGATCAAGAATATATCATAAGAAACTGTCACGGAAAATGTCAACAAAAATGTCATAAAAAATGTCAACGTAGGGTTTCTCCAGTTTAATAGTTGATCTGGCTGGCCAGTTTTGAATAGGTCCGGCATACAGGCCACGCCAATGGAGCTGAAAGACTGAAAATTTATGTATAAAGGGGACTTAAATGAAAAGTTACCTCTTAAATAGAGTTTTAGAGGGGGGGTCTATTTGCAATGTAATTTCTTGCTGAATTGATCCCTTTATTTCTGTCCAGCATCATTCACGCTTGTTCTCCAATTTCTCAATTGACTACCCCCAATACGACATGCTATTCCAAAAGTCGTTTGTCAAGTGACAGTGTCTAATGAGTGATTAACCAGACCAGTATTCAATGACAACCGTGCACCTGGTGCCAAGATTTTCAATTTGCCATGATATTAGGTATAGCCATAGTATTTACAAAAATCACAGCAAGCAAGTCAGTGTCCATCTGTGGTGGCCTGTGTGCACAATCCAATATGGACATCACCAAAGAGCGTCAATCTTATGTCTCCACTGCTGGTTGCCCCATATCATTGTGTGATACCTCTAATTATATGCATTTTGTTATGAAAAATCCATTTCCGGTTCCTTTGCTTTAAAAGTTGATTTTAAGATAAGAAATAACTTTTAATGTATTTTTATTAAAATTACCATCGCTCGGGATTTGAAAATTATTTTATCCCTGCACAAACACATATACTCCGAAGAACAAATAATTAAAGATACTAACACCATCATCATTAGCAGCAGCAGCAGCAGCAACCTTTTAATGTCCACCATAGACAGTTCCGGAGATTCGCCAGGCCTCTCGACCTGGGAGCATTATTTTCTGAAATTGTCTTTATCTTCACGTCAACTTATTTTTTGTCATTTACGATTTTGCAGGAGGAGAAAGTACAGTGATTGGCGAAATTCTGTACTTATTCATTGCACAAATTTACCCCGCTTTTGGACAGTAGAGCATTCTAATAAGAAGAACCCCCCCCCAACACTTTCCTCAGCTGGAGGAGAGGAGGGTTATAGGGAGACAGAGAATAAAATGATGACAACTACGGAGACATGGTAGTAGGAGGAAGGGGAGGTTGTGGAAGGAGATGCAATCAGTGAAGTACAGGAGAAGAGCAAAAGAGAAAGATAGAGAAAGGTTGCATGCGCATAGAGAATCAATGGGAGACTCCTACAGAGTCGTGGTGATAGCAGGAGGTTGTATGAGGAGGAGGTTTTCTCATGACAAAATTCATATAATGATTGGTATTACGCAATTATAGAGTCACCAGCGGTG
>OY735204.1:15951881-16056881 GCA_963457665.1 Thysanoteuthis rhombus
TTATTCATATCATCTTTTAGAATATCAACAAAATCGTGAACAATTCCAAATAAAAATTAAATCTTTCGAAGTTACTTTCATTCTTTATGCTACGAAGACTAAAATACTGGCATTAAATTATACTTACTCTTGTATGTAAAAAGTACACTTTGGTTCGATCTTATTTTAAGGCACCTAATTATTGTTATAATCATTTCAATGTTATCACTAATGTTGGTTTGTTGTTATTATTTCTAATCTGTGGTTACTGTGGGGGCACAAATGGAATTTTCCTCTGAAGCACCTGATTATTATTGTTCGTGTAAAACAATTATATGCAGGGACGGCCCCATGCTTCCGAGCGCCTCAGTACCTTGGGCCAGCCCTGACTACAAATCTGAAAATCACTCAATATATGGCGTTTCTCGAAAGAGAAAAAAATGAGACAGAGTCCACTCGGGGGAGAGGCAGTTAAACTATCGTGTAATGTCAGGACTAAATAATCGAAAAACCTGTTCCATCATGTCATCTGTGGGTGTGCATTGGGTGAGTTGCGAGGTGGGTGGGTTGCGAGATAGGGGGCGAACAGGGCATTTGCCTTCAACCCCCACCTCGGGATCAGGCCTTCTCACCGAGGTCGTGCGGGTTTGGAAGCTGGAACCTAATAGAGACCGAGGATCAATAGGTCTCTATGAATAGTGACAGCTCAAGACGAATCACAGCATGATCACAATCGAGTACCTTACCTAACAATCGACATCCGGATATATCATTTAGTCTTCTGAGCTGATCGAACAGCGCTTATTTACTATTTCTGTCAGGATTCCAAAACGGAATTCACAACGTTCGACCGCTGTAACCCCCAGCCTTCTCCAAGTGCCCGTCATTTTCAGTAACGTCTTCGGAATCTTAAATTTAACCCTGTATTCAACCCTCGAGGGTAAACTGTTGTGATTCCACTGTCCATGCAAGAAGATATCAATTATATATTTCATTATTCTCTTAGGTACAGCGGCTGAAATACTGTGAAAATAAAAACAATCAAGATGAAGACACAATTCAAATTAATCAATGTATATTTATAATTCCCCGTCCCAGAATTTCAAACAAAAACACATTGTGTTCTTTGCGTCTATTTTCCACATCTGTATTATTCATAGCGTGTACCCTCTGTCGGGTATTCCGAGATTCTATACGTGGGTATACATATACTCACATCCCTATATGTACAATGTATTGGAATACACACACGTATATATATATATATATATATATATATATATATATATATATATATATATATATATATATATATATATATATATATATATATATCAGATTTGTCTATTCATCTATTTCAATGTGGGCACCCATTCTAGGAAGTGATTCCATATTATAGAACAAGAAAGTCCCGATAAAGGCCAAAACGTTGTTAATAAATGAATATATAGACGATGAAAATAGTCCAGTCATATAATACATAATGATTAAAACACCCTATCTAACAAAATTCAGACAAGAAAAAAAACTTCTGATGTCTTTTTAAGAACACTGCATTCTTAATTCTCCGCAAAAAACCAGGAACGCATCAAACGTTTGGCATTATACTAGTTCCGCAGTTCAGATCAGAATGAGTGTTTGGCAGCCTTTCATTCAAACCAAAGTGTAGTATCTGTTTTTTTTCAAGTCAACGAAATATCATCAACTACACATTCTCAATTTTAAACTTCATTTTAATCGTATTTCAATTGTTTGGCATCGAGGGTGCGAAATTTTACAATTCTCCATCGGGGACACCTTCCCTATATTGTGCCCATTGTTTTCTTTTTTGAATTATCTTTTTCTTGAATTTTATAAAATAATATAAATACGAAATAAAATGTTTCATTGCCGTGGGAAGAACAGATATTACACTTTTGCTTTAAATGCTGCAGATGTCTGCATCTCGACCTGGACTACGAAACTAGGATCATGCCAGATATTCAACCATTCCCCACACATGTTCATGAGTTCCTATGTGAGTTCAGTTCTCACCATGGACCAGCTCATTATTTTCCAATTGTGCTATTTGATCGTTGCCGTAAAATTACGGTTCGATTCAAAGTCTTCCTAAAAAGCAACTGGAAATTAGGATGAAGGTAAAAACCTAATCAGAATTAATAATAAAATAAAAAGCGAATTAAAAAAAAAGGTCAAAATCAAACGATCATTGCGGGAGATACAAAAAAGCTTGATCAGACTCCATTCCCTTTGAACAAAAAATGTAAGGGAGACAACTGTTCACTCAATGTATTTCCGATAATTTGATATTGGAAATACAATCAGTGATGAGTTACCCATCATAAATTATTATGTGTGTGTGTGTGAGTGCGTCAGTTCGTGTGTGAAGTCAATAGGAGTTACTCCTAATCATATTGATCAAGAGTAACGGCCAAAATCGAGCTGGACACAACGGTTTTCGAACAATCAACGAAATTGAGCAATATTGAGCCAGATCACTTTCTAGATGGGTAACTGGTTTGGAATTCTAGATGCCATAAACAACTGGGGATCATGGAGAGAGCCTCCCGTGGGGATTGGTTTGATTTCCCTAAACGCTAAATGACGCAAACTATATCCCCGCCCTGCCCCTTGAATGGCCTCGCTACGAGCGACAAGAAATGAATGAATGAATGAATATTGGTGAAGAGACGAAGTGAATAAATACGCACAATCAACAACATTATGTAAGTATTTTCCATCTATTCAGGACCTGAGTCGGTATTTATGAAAAGATGTGTATTCATGAAAAAATACCTGGTTGCTGCAGGGTCAAATTCCACTCTTACTTCTACCTTCTTGCGTATTTGTAACTTTTGTAGATAGGTAAAAATTTTCAATTTGGCTCAATTGGTAAGAGAGTCGCCTACCGACTATTCGGTCATGATTTCGAATCACGGTAGGGAAATGTTGATGTTATATATCGGTTTGGTTTAACGTGTTGAGAAAGACAAACAATGAAGAATTTACTATCCTAGATGAGGTTAGGGTTGTTCTTGTTGTTGCTGTCAGTTCCGAATGCATTTTGGGGGAAGGAGAGTCACCAGTTGTTTGCTAGCCAAACCATCCAGACGATGACATTACTAAAATCAGTTACGACACCGACGAGACTTGCTGTAGAATGATCTCTAGCGCAAGCCACCTGATACTGAAAGTTTGAAAACTCAACAAGGGCAAAATAATTATACTATTTTCATTGCATCTTGGTCAATGAAAAAAATTGAATTAAACACATTAGAATAATTAAAAAAAACCCAAACTAATTAGCCTTCTGGTGTCATTTTAATTCAAAACTTTCTCGTAAGTCCATTGAATATGCATGTCAAATTTGGGCGAATCGGACTTTTAGTACTAGATAGAAATAGATGGAAATAAAATTATTATCATTATCATCGGGATGAGAGCGAACACTGACCCCCAAATTCTTTTGGCAGAAGAAGAAACCGTGAGTGAATTTTTTACACATTCAGCCTATTTGGGACCTACTGGAATCGTTTCAAACACTGGGTAAAGGTTAAAAAAAGAAATCGTTTAACCGAAAATCGACCATTGTAGAATAATACTATAGATCTAGCAACTGTTCTTCGCTCAATTTCTTCCAGTCCCTTTCAATGGATATCGTTCATAGAGGGCACATCAACCTTTATGAGATGTAATTGAAATAATCGGCCGACAACGGCATTGAAGAATAAGAAAGTTGAAAGAATCCGCACACATTCTATGTTCGATCAACAGAATAAGTGTAAACAAAGATGGCTCGTGGGAGCCATTAACCAGGAAATAACTAGTGATGAATTTGAATTTCTAGAGATATGATCCCAGTGATGGGAATGCTGTTAAAGTTCAACGGGTACATCTAAAGGTCGGGAGTTCAGCGCTAATGTCACGAGAAAGCAATCTCAAGAACACACAGATACGAGTACCGCTCGTGATGTATAAGAGAGGAGAAGCACGTGTTCTATCAGAACAAGATTCGACGACATTCCAGAATGCAACAGACACTCGAAGGTCGGACGGTACAAGACCGGAACACAGAGAGAGAAAAAAAAGGACGAAGACGAAAAAAAAAAAATAGTCAAAACAAACCACATATTTTGACTAGACTTTCAACAAGTGACTACGTTAGAATGTATGTGTATGCATGCGTGCGACCATGCACGTGTGCCCAGTGAGATTAGATAAGGTTGGCAATGATTGCAAGAGCTTTTACTGTTACTAGTGTTTGGTCAGTAAGGGAAAGCGGTTTGTCAAAGTGATTGCTCACGAACTTTCTTCAAACGCACGCAAACTACATACGCCATATGTATGCATACATGTAGATTGTAACGTATACCCTCTCTCTCATACACATACATTTCGATGAATTTTAACCAGATGTCTTCTTCTACTGAACAAGATCAGATTTCTATGGCATTGGGACTAAATTAAGTATCTTCAGTACCAAAACAATCAAATAACTTGAAATCCATCATCGTATGGTTTTGAGATCGAGTTAAGTAGCTTTAGTACTGAAATATTACGATAATTTAAAATCGATCATCGGACCGAATTCGCATGGTCTTGGGATCAAATTAATCAGCATCCGTACCAAAATATTCAAATAACTTAAAATCCAACATCAAACAACAATTGTATGACTTTGGGACCAAATTAAATAACTTTAGTAACAAAATAATCAAATGATTTGAAATCCATCATTAGGCAATGGATTAAAAAACATATTTTCTTTGATCAATTTTTCATGACTATTTACGTGGAATCATATCACTCTTGTGCAAAAGGTTGTTATCTATTGTAAATTTTCCTTCATACCAAACCTTTATTTTCGGAACCAAATAGTTTTGTTCAGTACCAAATTTTGGTCTTGAAATTTTTAAATTCATCAAAGGGCAATGTAGTTACATCGTAAGAAGAACCCCATCTGAAACCCATTAGTCTCCCCACCCAAAGTCCAATAGGTATGAATACCAAATTTGGTTGAGCTACGCCAGTGAATAGAGAGTAAAGGTTCGAATTTGAATTATAGTTACGTGTACTCTTTTTTATCTCAAATATCATTGAAAATTTGTTTTGTTGAAGAACCAGATAGTCCAAGTTCTAACTCTATGTTATGCAAAGCCAAGTTGATTTTGCTGCGCCATTTTTTGATATATATATATATATATATATATATATATATATATATATATATAGAGAGAGAGAGAGAGAGAGAGAGAGAGAGAGAGAGAGATAACATGCACGTACTCAAGCTTAGATGAATTTTAATATCAATTTGGACAGAAAACATGTAAACGAATGGGAAACTTTTGGGTAGGATAAAAAGTACACGAAAACTGTTGCAAGAGACTGTTGGGATGTTTGGAGCAGAGGTAGGTAGCGAGTCACCTACTTTAGGGGCAGGTGGAGGACAGAAAGAATACAGGAAGGTGTAGATGTGAGGGAGTTGCTGTGAGCGACAGGAGAAAGGAAGCTGTAGAGAGCCCTTATCGTTCACATCCCGAAGGGACATAGCACATGAAAGAAGGAAACCTTGGAACAGACCACAGTTACCGTCTTCATATTTGTGTTCCCTTTATGATCATGAATGATTGAGTAAACTTAAAAATAATCATCGTAATACTGATATAAGCTTTTATATATTAAACCAGCATAACAACTATAGTATTACCCGCTTCGCTGGATAAAAAATGCACCCCTTAAAACTTCCCTAAGCTGAAGAAGATCAGATTCAATACTTCCGGAGATTCGATCCGGATAACGCCGTAACCTTGTCCATAGGACCATAGTCCTGTAACTCAGTACTGCTCACTGGGGAACCCATCCCGGTTGTGTCTTGGGTGAGATAGCCTGACGGAGCTCATCTCTCCCCAGGCTACCTCAATCTTATTTTTTATACCGATTGCCTTGCGGAGAGGCATTGAATACGATTTTCAGTCTTCGGTATGACTCAGTAATGGATTGAATCCACAACGAACCGAACTGGTGTCGAGCACTCTACTACGGTGAACAGCCTTCAATAACATAATCATGCAACACAAAGATCGAACCCATTAATCATATTTTCTTTAGCTCACCCTAAAAGCCATTGTTGCCAAGTTCTTTTATTATGTGGCGAGACATTATTGGGACCTTGAGTCTAATATTGTCCGCCAAGTTTAACGGACAATTGAATTGTACTGCAGAAATCAACTCTTTTTAGATGTATCAGTCACAGCTATTGCAGTCACTGACCGACAGGCTGGCATATCGAAATGGAAGTTACGTACCTTGATCAGTGTTGTCAATTCAGATGTTTTCCATCTAATTCTAATTGTTTTTGTTTACTTCTAGACGTCAGAAAATGCAATTACGATAATTTCGATGGAATAATATTTATTTAATTCATGATAATAAAATAAGAGATATCTTTTCGTAGAATAAGTAATATTAATCATTCAATTTATAGTTATAAGATAAGAAATATTTTAATGAACTAAACAATACTTTATCAAAAAGAAAGTTGAAGATTTAAATAACATTTAATTCATTATCAATCTGTTATATTATTCCAAGGTTGTATATCTGGGAATCTAGATGTTTCTATGTATTTTAAGATGTATTTTTAAAAAAATATTAGATATACACTTGAAAAAAAAAACAAAACAAAAAACAAACTCGATGCCCCTATCCTCGCTAGATCTTCACACAAGAAAAGAACAAGTGCATCTGGCTCTCATGCCTGTTCGTTGCTATTTTTCCCAGGCATTGCCTGTCAACCAATAACTGGTGTGCTAATCTCACAAGACGTTGCTAGTGTGAGCGCAAAATTGTGATTTTGGCTTTGTCACTGTTCTTGATATTGACTTGGCTTTGTTAGGCACGAAACCAAATAGGAATTACAGGGGAGGGGAAGCTCCAAGCGGCGAGATCCAGACTACCCTGAAAATCAGCATTCGAAATATTGTCTCAAATACCGACCTACAGGTGTGAAATACATAACTATCTCATCGATGGAATAGGCCAGATTTCTCGCCATTCTTCACCAAAGCCTGAGGAGCTGTATATAATACATGCTTTGCAAGTTATCAGCAGTAAATCAATGAATAGTACATCGATATTGCAATATGTCAGGAAGGTTAATGTATCAATTATGCAATAAGTGATCTACAAGTCAAATCGCGTTAGACGAACCCGTTTTTGTAAGATCATCGAAGTCGAGCAACGTAGAGAAGACGGAAGATCCATTCTCCGGTTGCGTCCTTGCAAAACGTGGATGACATGCACAAGAGCACACCAGGATGAATGAAAATGGTAGTGACCAGCCAACTTGGAAAGGACAGGGACCCCATCAAGTATCACCCAATAGACAGATACAGTAAATGACCACTGTGTCATCCTACATCGAGAGATGATGAAATCCTATCCCCTACAAAACTAGAAGTAGAAAAAAAAACTATTTTCCTTTCCTGGGGTATCAATTGGAATGCAAATCAATGTATTGCCCTCGCAAACTGTTCATAGTAAGTTAATTGATCACTGGATGCACTTCATAATAGATTATGGACAGTATAGAAACTACGTTCGTTCCTTTCCTTTGTCGGTTGCTATAAGTAAACTATTTGTTAGTCTTACGGTGTTGTATGTATTAGTTTAGTTATCGATTGAAAATAGCCAAGATATTTTGATAAAAAATTGAGAGAAAAACCTACTAAGATCTAAATTCTTCAGAAAATAATTTGAAATGTAATCTAAAATATACTACATACTCTTTTTTAAAAATCAAACGACGCAACTTCTTAAACCACGAAGATAGGGGAAGCCATTTTTGAATTTTACACACACACACACATGTTTACATATTTATATATGTATCTTATTGGGGGCCTACAACTTGTGTTTTAGGCACTGGGTGAAGTCAAAAGTTTAAAAAAAGAAGTAGTCCAACTGAAAATCGACCATTGTAAAAACAATTTTAATATATTCTTGAAAGAGCCAAAACGTTTTACCTATTTTGAAGTAAACATTTACCAAACATATCAAGATATGGAACAAGTAGTCCTCATGCCGTAAAAAGAGTTTACTAACAACTTGCAAAGCATAGGTCTCTCCTGTAGGTGCTGACACCGATTCTTTTTATGAATATAGCCCTTATAAGCTATGCCTAGTAAGACGAAAGGCCACAAAGATGGAGTACCATTTGAGGAACACAGTCACTAATGATAGCTTGCGAAACAACCTTGCAAAACACCACCTGCACAGCTAGTGTCCCTTAGGCTTAAGCAAGTATAGCACAAGGCCACATGAGTAGAACACATCGTTAGAGTCGAATTGAATAGCGAAGGCTTGCGAGATGAGATTTGTAACCATAACTTTACGATAGGTGCCCATAATTTATAAGTATTTTCTCATCAATACAAGACAAGTCTGGTCAGTCCCTTAACATAAACCGTCAAGTGACCAACATCTTTTGGCAGATGCTGTGTTGGGGGTGATAAATTGAAAAATTATAAAAAGGGATGATTAATGACTGTTACTTCTCTCGCCTTTTGTTGGATCACTAAAAAAGTCCAAATTTTCAAAAAATCACGCTTGAACGCAGTCGAGCACAAACTATGGGACCTATTTTGCAAAAACTTGTATTGTTAATTGAACCCCCACAAAAAACCAACCTAGGTGGGATATAATAAAAAAAAAAACAACACAAAAAACAAATATTTCTTCCTGACGTAATAAGGTGTAAATGTTTAGATTTTCAACCTTCTAGCCCTATTGGTGCGGTCTGTATGCGCTACACTGATAGCCAGCTAGGCAGAGTGACTTAAAAACCGAAGAAACCTTTGCTGTCCCGACGTTTTTTCCTATAAAGTACTGCATAAACCGGGGGTCTATAAATGTTGTCACGGGACTAGGGTTTGGGTAAGGAATCTACAACTTTCTAGACCATCACGTGAGGCCTCTCACGGCCATGATGCCGTAATACTCTCTCACAGAAAACAATCTAAAAAGATCAACTAAAGGTTAGTAAAGTTTTTAATTTCTTTTGAGTAGTATTCAATAATCAGAAAATAAGTTATTAACAAGTGTTATGGACTTAAGGTCTGACAGTAAACGTATTACAAATGTCTGAAATACAGCCTTATTTGTGGACACTAAATTTCAAGGTGGACTTTAAACATGGAAAGATCCCTTCTAAACTAGGAGATGCAGGTGGCCTAACGCTTTAAGGCACGGAGAATTGAATCAGCGAAACGATTCCACCCGGAACAATATGCGTTCACTTCGCAGTAATTCGATTGGGAAAGTCATGAATCCACTTCTCACCCAATAGCAAGGCAGTTGGGGCCATTCTGTCCTGGAAGACAGTTAATTTTAGGGATCGGGCTAACATTTCGGTCCCGTAAAAATCTACATATGCTACAGGAACAATGCTTGAATGTCCATGGATCGTTCGAGAAATCATTGTGACCTGTGTCGCAGAGTATCAGAACAATTGAACGAATAGGAGTTTAGGAGTGTAGAAGAATTATGTGACACAAGGCCAAGGGAGTTTCTTTCCCCTGTGAATGTATTTTGCTCTCAATGGCTGAAAGCTAACCACAGAGATATACAAATGCTAGAACTGTCCTTTTGTTGGGATGCATTCTGATGGTTGTTTGATTCTTTCCGCTTCTATTAGTTTATTTTCAGGATTTTTTATATCGACCCTGCTTCCAAAGTAAAGAAGCTGAAATATTTCAAACTTCATATGTACTCGAATGTACTTACTAATACAGAAGATAACAAAGGTGTATTGTCACCATCCCGAAAAGGTGAGCCGGGTACATTTGCTGCTGTAACATATCATCGATGTCAATGTTCAAAAAAGGTCCGTGAAACTGTGGGTTTAAAAAAGGAAAGCTGAGGAAGATCTAACAATCAACAGGGCTCAGTCGAAACAGTTGACAGCAATGAACAGTAAGGGCCAACACAACGATGACTTGTCTGGTCAGTCACACAGTAGAAACCGTGAGGCTATCAACATCTTTTAGCAAGCATGAAATTGAAAGAGGGGTGATCAACGAATGAGTAACTCCTCCCACTGTTTGTTTTGGAAATGCTCACTAAGATGTCTGAATTAAAAAAAAAATAGATAAGCACAAAATTATGATTAATTTAGCATGAATTTCGATCTTTGAACAGGTTTTTGCTGATTAAGGCCAACTCGGTTCGATGTCACATTTGTAAATCTCTTGGCTAGTCGCCGTCTTACGGGGGGGGGGGTGCTAATTGTAATACGAACATTCCGTTGGTTAAAAAATTCAAAATGAGCTTTTTACTTCTCAACTTTTGGTCTCGTTTGTCTGACTATGTTATTGTACTTGACAAAGCCTCATCGTTCCCAAGTTGGCTGGATCGAGAAAACAACAAACTAGAGAGTGCTACAAAGAACTATTGAAACAGATCAGCATCTTGAGGGAAAGAAAACTAAGATATTTTGGACATCTGAGAAGACTAAAATTACAAGTACCTATCACTAATAGAATGATATATCGGCGGAAAGAGGGATAGATTCCATCCGAAGTATGACTCGTATAACAACGTCTAAGAGTAGATCGGATTGCAGTATGAATAGAAGTAGTCAAGGGAGAGTGATAGACGTGGAACCAGGAGGAAGAAAAAATGTCAGTCGACTGATAACGTAAGATGATAATGAAAACCTAATCCATGGATTCTTAGTACCGTACGCTAGTGCAGATCCTTAGTACTGTATACCAGTGAAAATTCTTAGTATTGTATAAAAGTGTAGATTCTTAAAACTATATTTTAGTGTAGATTCTTAATACAGAATACTAGTGAGGATACACAAACCTGAATACTAGTGGGGATTATTGAACAAATCAAATTATCTATTGTTTTGTGTTTACCTTGGAACCGCCGTCTTTCTGTATGCATTTACGTATCAACATTTTCAGATATGGCCAACCAGATGGCATTATATGGGAAGAGAAAAAGAAGTATAATATTGACCGCAAAGGTCACTTGTTAATGGAAACTATCAGCTTATGAAATAGATAAATGGATAGATAGGGAAAAGGATTGTTACATGCGAATAGACATACGAACATACATACATACATACATACATACATATATACTTAACATACACAAACACACACATTTATATATATCAATATATATATAGTATAGAAACCTTTACATCTTTAAACACTAAAGATTAAAGAAAGCTTTCAATAGATTTTTATGTCACTTCAGTCACCCCCCCCATATATATATATATATATATATATATATATATATATATATATATATATATATATATATATATATATATGTATATATATTTGTAATAGTGTCATATATATGTAATTTAAACATAGTGCCATGATAACAAAGTATGCTTAAAACATCAGAAAACACTAAGAAAATTACGTGAATTACATTAACAGATATTGGGAAATAAGTGACTAAAGTAGCATAAAAATCTTTAAAAAAATATTTCTTAATGTATTATTGTTTGAAGTTGTTAGATTTTCCAGAAAGAGAGAGAGAGAGAGGGGTATATAGATTGCCGGCTGCTGAAGAGTGCGTGAGGCACGAAATGTTGACATACACCGGGTAAATATCCTTGTAGATTTTTATGTTATGCATCAATAACACTATTTGCTTCGAGAAATATTGACTACTGAGACTAAATATCATCAATAACGGAAAAATCTGGGTTTTTTTTGTATTCTTGCAAATTACTAAAAACATGATTAACTATATCCTTCATTTTAAACACATATCATTGGAAAATATGGAAATTCTTTGTCTGTTCATCTCGAAAGTTTTTCAAGTTTTCTTGAGTTATTTCTTGTATTGGTTCGAAAGAGTGAAAGAATTTCCCGGAATTCATGTTGCATCATCTCATAATAATAATTACTATTATCTTTATTCCGAGTACTTTGGACCATCGTTGGTCATCAATTCAACTCGAGTACTTCCGACTATCGCCAGTCTTCAATACATATATGTGTGTGTGTACAGAGAGAGAGAGAGAGAGAGAGAGAGAGAGAGAGAGAGAGAGAGAGAGATTGTGTGTGTGAGAGAGATAAAGATGGATAGATTTGAATAGATTAAGATATTAACACACACACACACACACACACACACACAAGCATAGAATCTTAGCCAAAGCCCCGGGGAATGACCTTTCATCTAGGATGAAAGAAATACCTACTGCTGCGGTGAAGTGTCTTAAAAGGAGAGCGACGATGTACAGAAGAGCGAAATGAGAGAAAGATCAAGAGAAGGGTGGGCGTGAATGAAGAGGGCGAACCTCATAATAGAAACTGTCAACAAAGGCTGTCAGCATCACCAAAGTCTGCATCAGTATAATTTTTCCAGTTTTCAAGTGATTCTGTCTAACTATCTATGTATGTGTCCTGCGTAGAGGCCACACGAATGGAGATAGAGTGCTGAAAATTCGCACGTTTACACCCGATTATTTCTAGAAATAAGGTTTTTTAAAATCCACCGGAATAAGGGTATAGGGGGGTTTAATTTACAATGTAAATGTATGCTAAATTGATCCTTTAAGTTATTTCATACCACGCCCACGCTTGTTTTTTTTTTTTTTTTTTTTAAATCCAGACTTTTTAGTAATCCTACAAAAGGTGAGAGGGGTAACTTATTCGATTCTCTGAATTTTCAATTGATCACCCCAAACACGACATGCTGCCGAAAGACGTTGATAACAAGGAGGTTTTTATTGAGTGACTAACTAGACCTTCTCCCCTTCACCTATTTCCACTGTTAGTTTTTTTCGTTTTTTCTTTTTAATGAACTGTCGAGAAAAATGAAAATTATTCTCTTACAAGCTCTTGTTTATATTGGGAAAATATCATTCTCGACAGATTCTCTTCAGAATGCATACGCGAAGAAAGCTCGCAAGGACACTTGAAATACATAATACAATTCACAAGAGCACAAGCAACAAACACATGAGATGATTCATGAGAACAGGGAAGAAAATAAGCCTATCTATTGCAGAGTCAAACTCCACCCCGCTTCTATTCTGACTGGAGATGATTACTGCAATTTTTGTATTGGATATATGATATATGAAAAAAATCATAACAAAGTTTCGTAGATAAATGGGACTTGTCAGTTTGGCCCAGTCAGAAAGAGAGCTGCCTGCCGATCACTTGGTCGTGATTTCGGTTGAGAAGTGTTTATTTTATATAATAATTTAGTTTTACTTGACAGGACAGAAAAACTGAAGAGTCCACTATCCTGAATTAGCCGAGTATTTTTCTAAATATTCCAGTGGAAAAACGAGGTCAACTCCAGCCTTAGACTAAGACTCGATTTTTACAAAATAATCTATTACTGAATAGGTATTACGGATTATCCGATCAGGACGTTTCCAAGGAAAAACTAAAAAAAAAAAAAAAAACCGAAGAACGCGTATTTCCACCAACGCCATCGCCACTATAAACTGAACAATCAAGTTTCAAATCGCACACTCTGTTGTGACGAAAGCTTGTAGACATCCATTTGAACCTACATTCATTTCAACACTTGATTATCTCACTTGGACCGGGTATCTTTATCATCACCATATTGTTACACGTCAACAATATCGAATCATAGCCCACCTTTCAACAAAATGCCATTGAAATTCATTGATAACTTTCAGAGATATTGTGCAGATAAACATACAAACAAATAAGCAGAGAAACAAACTGACAAACATGAGGGAATATATAGCCTATGTCCAACGTTGCTGACAGAGGTATCGCGTCGAGGAACCAGACAGTTGGTTTGTGTTTTGGGGGGAAAATTTCAAGAAAAGTTCTTCATACTTCTTGATGACAGCTGTCAGTCGATTTGCTTTATAGATATATCTGGAAGAGCTAACTGCTTAGCATTCTGGAAGTATCTGGAAGACCTGCCTTCTAGGATATCTTCTAAATTCCAAGATTAATAGCCTGATTTTCCTGATCTACGAAAACAGTTATGAGACTCGAAAATGTGTGAAAACTATCAAATTAGTCAATATTTCCAAATGTATAATTACCCCTGTCCCATAATAGGTGATACATTCGTACATGCAAGTGTAATAACTATGATGGAGCAGAGTTAGTATCTTCATTGGGCATATTTCTTTGGTTTTAAAAATCGTCTGAATACTCTGTACCCCAAAATGTGACATTTCTTTTCGGGTGCGGTCGGAATTTTTTCCTCATTTCTTTCAAAGCAAAGGCCTTTTCTTCTAATATCCATTTTTCTGATTTAGAAAATGTTCTCAGGCTCAACCAGAAAAGAAAAGAAAGAAAATAACTGAGGGAGTAACGTGATACACAACAAGAAAAGAAAGCAAAAACTTTCAAAGCACAAAATTGACAGTGAGACAATTCTTCCGGGGAAATAATTATTAAAACACTAAAAACATAACATTGAAGAACCCTCCTTCACCGACACATTTAAGGCACAATGATACCAAGGACAAAAGATACAAAACACAGGATAGAAAATAAAACTGTAAGCGGTATAAAGCATAATGACAAGCAAAAACATTTGCAAAAGCACGTATGAACATCGGATAATATTTATCCGACAAATTATTCAGACAAGCATCCTTACCTTTGTTTCTACGCTTCGACTGATTGGCTTCCCGACCGTCTCTAGGTGTACATTCATTGAAGGTGTAGATTGAAAAAAAATCGACACTGGTTCGAATAATTCGTCGAGTAATAGATATTTACTCGACTTGGCTCAATTTGACGATAACAATGGGTTGCTAAAGTAGCTTCTTCTACGTGAGGTGCCCTAGAACAATGATTCCCAGAGTGAGCGCTTCGACTCCCCTGTTAGCTCTTATGGGCGCTGCAGGAGATTCAAATCTTTTAATGATCCCAGGCAATCGCAACTCAATGAACTGCTGCACAGTTACAATGATAGGAAGCTACATCTAAGATTCGAAAAACTGTGTGCTGAGCAACATCCAATTATGATTATCAAAACAGGAAACATGCATATAACATTCTTTACAAATTTCTTTTCACCGAACAAGCCCAACCACCAGTACGTAAATGCAATGATACAGTATTTTCTGACCTAAGGGCGCCATGAAAAAAATCGGAAGCAGTTTGAGAACCACTGCCTTAGAAGTCTAGAAGGTTTCAAAGCATACGCTGGTGGAAGATGAGCGATCAAATGAAAATGCATGATTCGTAGTATTATTGATGACTTATACAATGGATAAGTGTTCTAATAATCTTCTTGATATGCTATCACTTACATCTGATTAATGATCAGAAGATATCAGTGAGTCAGAGATGAAAAGATCATATCACAGTTGCTTGATCGAGTGGCAGATACAGTAATACCTGAGCGAGATGGATCAGAGGGTGTGATGGAGTGACTTCGTGGTCATCATCATTATCATCATCACCAACATCATCAGCCGTTTAACGTACGTCTTCGTACAAAGACTTTTCCCAAGATTCGCCAGACATTTCGATCGTGGGCGTCGTGGAGTCAATGCTCTCTGCATTCGTCTGATCCACATCGTGAGTGGGATCGTTGAGCGACCAGAGCGCATGATTGAGTGGCCTCGTGTGGCCATGAACGATAACAAAGTCTCATAATTCTAATCGCACGAAAATAAATCTGTTTGTGAGGTATATGAAAATTCATGCAGAAGGGAGGCAAGAGAGAGAGAGAGAGAGAGAGGGGGGAGGAGGAGAGAGATAGGGAGAGGGAGAAGGAGAGAGAGAGAGAGGGGTTACTGTTCAGAGCACGTCAGAGAAGGAGGACGTCTACAGATGAAGTGAGAAAGAAGAGAGGAAGAAGGTAAGTTCTGCGAGGGGATTTCCCCTTCTTTTGCAAAACAACAGCAGCAGAATTAGATCACCACGGCAGAACACGAATATAGTCGTATAGATCAGTGTTCATTGAACTGGTAAATGAATCAACCAAGGTGAATGAAATTGTCTTAGCAATGAACAAATCATCTAGACCGATGAATGAAGGGCAACTGAAACACGAAGGGTGAATGATTCAATTTACTCGGGTACTTACTATAATTCAGATAATGATTCTTGATTCAATATCGTTCCCAAACCACGTGTCCCATTCAAACTCTTTCATTAGCAATTTCTGTAAATGCGATTTGCAAACTTTCGCAGAGCAAGTCGTCCTGAGTAAGGCCTTTGAAGTGAGAGTGAATACGTCATCAGTCTTAGCGAACGTCACCGTCACCGTTACTGTTATTTGTGTGCGACGTCACTGATTTTCAGTCTCGTCATTGTCATCCATCATTGTTATCATATACGAAAATAAAGTGAGAGCTCAGTGAGAAAAAGCCTACTCAGCCTAATAGCCAATCTGCCACTGGCCTCGAAAGCAAGGAAGGAAGAAAGAAAGAAAAGCCCACACAGCTCATTTTTCGTGACAAATATTCAATATTTACAAGAAAAATAAAAAATAAGATAGCTTTTAATTTCTAAACACCGCCCCCCAAAAAACACTGCCCCCTTAACATTGTCCCACTTAATTTTCAAACTGAAAAATAATTCACTTTCACATCTTATCTGTTCGAAACGAAGATGACAAAATATTACAACCTGAAGTGGCACCACTCTTTTCACTCAACGCTATTTTACTCATTGCCGGATGGATTTATGCCTTTCCCAAGAGCATTAATGCGAAGTGAACACAAAACTGTCCCAGCCTGAGTTTGAGTTCAGCTCACTGAATCCACCCGCCTTTGTCATTATCTGCTTGGTCACCCCATTACCTCCCATCAATTGCTGGGACACTTCATAAAAATTCCTTGGCTTTTGCGCTGCCCACTCGCGTGTTCATGCAGAGAGTCTGTGGACTCATTATCAAGTCCGGTCACTTCAAAGGTTTCTCAGCAGATCTTCAGCAGCGGCGACACCTTTTATCACAGTCATCATAAAATGAAATTTTTACATAATTTGCATTGCAACTCTTGTAGAGTTATCAAGGCTTTTTCTTCTTCTTCTTTCTTTCGTGGCAGAACCGGAAACTTCTAAAGAACGGACAGAAGCCAAACAAATAAGCTCCTTTTGACAACTATTCCTAGATGCATTCCGATTAACTTAAACATCTTAAAGAGATAATGGTTGAATTTGAAAGGCGTATAACGGTTACCCGCACAGTAAATGGAATCAGCGAATGTAGATGCCATCCTAAAGAAAATATGTGAGTGAGAACTTGGACACATTACTTTCTCATGATGCAATAGCAGTAAAAAATCTATTAACCCAATAATCAACTTTATATATATATATATACATATATATATATATATATATATATATGGTTGATTATAGGGTTAACAGTTATATCATCATCAGACCATATTATCATGGTCATGGGACCAAATTAAGTAGCTTTAGTATCAAAATAATCAATTAATTTGAAATTCTTCGGCAGACTAAATTTATATGGTTTGGGGGCCAAATCAATTAGGTTCAGAACCAAAGCAACCAGATAACTTAAAATCCATCAAACCAAATTTATATGGTTTAGGGATCAAATTCAGTACCAAGATAATCAAAAACTTGAATTCCATCACCTATATATATGTGTGCGTGTGTGTGTGTGCGTTTGTAATTAGGCAGCATTTCTTCAATATATGTTTGCTTGAAGGCTACAGACGAGAAAAGTTTCATTCGAATTTTCTACTAAATCTTTCTTGAACCTCATTTAAAAATCAATATTTGAATAGAATCAACATCTATACTGACTCCTGTTGTTCCAAATCATTAAAGTGATGGCTAGATGAATAACCGAAAGCGATCAATCGAAAACTTTCCGACAACAGTTGTATACTGTAACTACTGATTTACGTTCATGTATACAGAAACAAGAACATTTGAGTAAAAAAAAATTGAAAAAAACAAAAACAAAAAACAAACAAACCCGAAACATACATATGTATGAGAAAGAGCACGCCTCCAAGATTCCATTTTCCATAACTCGACAGACACCCGAGGAAGGCCGCTGGTGTTCGTAAAATAACTCAAGAAAGGAAATAATTCTTTAAAAGAAACTTACCAGCTGCCTCCCTTCAGTTTACAGTCAGCTGATTGGCCGATACGCTTAGCTATATTTTACGAACACCCTGTACGACAGGTTGTACTGAATTACTCAGCTCCAAACCATTATCACACTCATAAGATAATTGATAAAGAAATGGGGTACATTGCAAACAAGTTAGTTCGAGTCGTTTCTCCTTTTTCGTAACTTGTCTTTTCATTATTTTTATTTCTTTCTCATACAGCATCTTTCGTGGACAGACGCACATTATTTGGCACGAGAAGGCATTTTTAAATAAAAAGTCTTTCTTTCACTGAAAATTCTTTTTCGTGTTTTTCTAGATCTTTATTCATTCATTTTATCCACGTCCTTTGTTTTTTCATTTTTTTTCGCATCTGTAATTTATATAGCATTCAGTTTTTCTTTTATATATTATTACAAAGTTATAAACTGACGAGATCATGTGATAATAAATATATTAAATACAAACGATAAAGATAGGTCATGTGACCAAACAGTATTCAGTCTCGTATAAAGTACATATAACTGTATTTTTTTTTTTCTCAACAATTTTTTTTTTGTTCTGGATAGAAATCAAATAAACAAACAAAACAAACAAACGAACAAAAAAAAAAAAAAGAATTAGTGGAGAAGAGAGGATTTTCATTATCCAAAAATTAAAAACATTTTTTTTTTTACCAACCAGTATTGAACAGAGGTCCACATACCGTTGCCAGGACCAGATATTATCATAAACCCAATTATTACTTTATTGAATTCATGCGAATTTACTGAATAGCCTTTAAAAATAGCTAGGTATTGGAAACTGTCGTATGACTAGGCTGGTTCTTGTCTCTGGAGTAGCATTGTGGGGGTGGGGGTTGACTGCATGGTGCAAAATAAGAAAAATTGATCACTGCTCAAGTTGTGCATCCTGTGTTCTGGTCGAGTTTGGATAAAATTAGCAAAACCACTACAATCAGTGCCGGATTAACGGGGTGCTGAGTGGGTTGAAGACAGGGACGTTCAATATTTAGGGCCCCCCCAATATACCTAACGGAGAAATATTGCCTAGAGAAACGTTCGTAAACGTCCGATGTAGTAGTAGTAGTAGTAGTAGTAGTAATAATAATAATAATAATAATAATAATAATAATAATAATAATAATAATAATAATAATAATAATAATAATAATAATAATAATAATAATAATCATTTGGATGAAATTCAATATAGTTACAATTCACTTCAATAGAATTTCTGGCTTGCTTACACTAGTAATCATTTAGAGGGGAATTACAGACGGGGCCCTAATGCGATCTGTGTCCGGCCCTGACTACAATAGTGTGATTTCATGACTGCACAAAATGAGGACGATCATTGCACATTTCGGGATGATCACTGCACAATTTGGGAACACTGCACGCTCATTTTATACCCTGGCTGACCCTTAAAGATACCACTTGATCGTTTGGGGGGGTCCAAGGCCCAAACCATAATATAGACCTCCATCTACTCACATTTCTCTAGATACACCTCTGAGTCGTTGAGTTTTGTTTGAGAGGATCAGGGTTGCCAGATACCTTTCGTCGTACGAGATCGAATTCGCTTGGTCTTGGGACCAAATTGAGTAGCTTTGATACCCAAATAATCAAATAATTTGAAATCCATCAGCAGATCAAATTTGAGTGATTTTGGGGGCCAAATCAATTAGGTTCAGAACCAAAGCAATCAGATAACTTAAAATCCATCAAACCAAATTTATATGGTTTTGGGATCAAATTAAGTAACTTTAGTACCAAAATAAATCAAAAACCTAAAGTCCATCAATTGACTAAGCTTGCAAGAAAAAATCGATTAAAATACATATTTTTTTCCAAAAATCTGTTCATATATATATTTATGTCTTATCATATCATTCGTGTGTAAGAGATTGTTATCTTTGTAAATTTTCTTTCAGTACAATATTCTTCATCTTTGGAACCAAATAGCTTTGTTCAGTACCAAATTTGCCCAATTTTGGACTCTAAAATACAAAATGGCAACCCTGTTTTGATGATTGAGAAAGTGATAAAACAAAGATAGTAGCTGTTGGTGTTCTTGTTGTCTCTTCGGGACTCGTTGTGGTTGATGGTGTAGGTGGTGGCGATGGGGTCACTGGTTGATGTGGAAGTGGTGGAGGTGTTGGTTAGTCCCCGTTATATATCGCTGGTGGTGGTTAGTCCTCGTTATACATCGCTTCGGATGTTGCTGTTGCAGTTAGTTGAGAAAATACATTCCAAAATTATTAGTTTGTGCTCGGTGCTTACTTGCAGGCTCAAGTGATCAAGTTTCTGAGAATATATATATATATATATATATATATATATATATATATATATATATATATATATATATATATATATATATATGTAAATGGCATTAATAGATATAGATATTTTATAGATATGTGTGTAAGGATTTGTGTATTCTACGATGCGTGAGTAAATAAATATAGCAGTACATATATACATATACTTACATGAATATCTTGGTTATATACACACATGTACATAAATAGATGTTAACAAAATTATATTGACCACATTTTTTTTTATGGATAACGTTGATTTTGACCATGTTTATTTGATAGAAGAAATTAGTTTTTGTTCCTATCAGTAAATGATGGTTCAAAGGCCATTTGAAACGAAATAAAAATTATTCAAAATCATGTCGAATTGTCAGGCGCTTTTGACAGGTTTGGTACATTTGGATACAGTTGCTTGGACGCTGGCGTTATAGGCATGGTTGTCTGGGCACCAAACCAATTTTCGGAACAGCCCATCATACGATGGTCGTTTTGGCGCTGAGAACTTCCATTTTTTGTTTGTTTGTAAATCTGTATTTGTGGACAATTTTAATGGAACAAAATTAGTAGCCCAAACACAACCCCCGAATATAGTCCTAACCCAGATTTATTCTTCTTATGTTTCAAGTTTATCCAATTTAGAATCTTTCAAAAGTTTCACCTTTGAGTGATGATGAATCAATCGTCTTTTTTCTTCCTAGCGTCCAATAGTCTAGCACAAAATCAACTGGCGCCGAACGGCTGCACTTAATCATCTCATTCCAGTTTCGACTACACCCCAAATTATAGAGAGTTGTCAAAAGTAATATTGTGCTTGTAAAAAATTCCGAAGAGCTTGAATTAATTTGTATTGCAAGGAATACCTAATGGATGACGTAATAATATGTATGTATATTTGTGTTTTATGTAATCATAAACAATCTACGCGGGGCAGCCTTTCTTTCAGAATATTCCCCCAAAGAGACAGCGGACATCTACAACCAGCTCGGGCATCTGCTTACAGTGGCGTCTCAATTACCTGAGCCTAAATACCTGGGGAAGTCATACTATCAGAATACTCCAAAGAGGTAGCAGACCTCTATGGCCAGCTCGGTCATCTGCCTGAGAGAGGGAAACTCCAACAGAAGACCTACGACCTCATGGCCTTGCTCCTCGATGGGCCCTGGCATGCACACCCTTCATTTTGAAGGGTCGAGTTGATCATGCACGTATCGCATCTCACCTGAAGCTTCATAGCGTAGGCTAGAAGGCTGTTCCACGTACAGACTGCCGGTACCTCGCACCTGCAAGATGTGGAAAAATCTCCCAAATCTTCGTTCGCGAAGCCAAGTCTTGATCGAAGTAATATCGAGGTAATGGAATGGCCTAATAAGGGAACACACTCAAATTTTATCATTCTGAAACCGATGTTTTGAAGATCTCTCAGTATTAGTGATTTGTTATGTTATAACATTTTTGAATCAATAAGAATGTTCGTTGGGTTTTATCATATAATAATTTACATGTGCCGTCAAAAATGATGGCATATATAAAATGTGCTGAAGCACATTGCATTTTATATACGTGGATGATAGAGATTTCTTGCAATAAGCTTGGAAAATGGCGTTCCGTTGGCCACAGACGGATTTATTTTTGTTTTTGTTTTTATTACTTTTAGAAAAATATTTGTTATTGTTCTTTAAATTGAAAGTTTATTCATAGATGAGTTGCGTCCCTTACTGTGACCGAGTACAAACACATATTGCTAATTATTGTACGTGTGTATTATTGTTGATCTTTTATAGATGGTTTCAATTAATCAATCAGTTTATTTTGATCTATACAGTATAGGTGAAGTAAAAGATCATAAAATTATTCATAACTGCTTCGAAAGTTAAAACAGCCATATCATTATTAAAAATAAATAAAATTTCATTGATTAATAAAGCATGGTCAATTACATTTAAGGAAATTACATATATATATATATATATATATATATATATATATATATATATATATATATATATATATATATACATATATATATATATATATATAATATATATATATATATATATATATATATATATATATATCGTACTGGTGTAGACGTATACGTGTGTATGTGCGAATAAACAATTGAATATATATACATATGTATCTTTTATATAAATAGACAAACATATATCATATGTGGATGTACTCGTGTGTGCGTTCGAATTTGTGTGAATATTTTATACGGATATGTGTACTGTATATGTATATTACGTGTATACTTATGTGCGCACAAGCGTATATCGTGTATATGAATAGTTCCATGTATATATATATATATATATATATATATATATATATATATATATATATATATGCCACAGTGGAATATATTTCTGAATATTTGATTTTTAATTATAACATATATCCTTTTCTATTTCACGCAAGTAGACGTATAGACTATTGAGAATAGTATCCTAAAAAAAGAAATAAGTATATTTTTAATAGTTTATATATCGTACATAAAACTATATATTCTGCTCACGATATATATATATATATATATATATATATATATATATATATATATATATATTGCATGTTACATTATCTATCCACTATACAGGTAGACCCACAAACAGACAGTTCGATAGATAGATATCAACAAAATAAAAAGTTTCAATATTCTAAACAAAAACATATTTAATGAACATTTTAAAACTTATTTAAAGCACAAACGCATTTTGTTTATATTACTGCTTCAGTAAATATATATATATATATATATATATATATATATATATATATATATATATATATTGAGAGCATCAATAAGTCAATAGCCTAATGATGAAAAACATTTTACACAGCATAAATTCATTTTTCGACTTATTTGTCTTCCGTGTTAATGCTCTAACCCAACATTTCTCATTAATCACTGAAACAAAACATTATACTGAGAAAATTTCAGATCAAAATTCAGCTAATAACGGTGCCAGGCTACTGACTTATTAACCAACCCTTGTGATCTTTCGAGATACTGATATAGGAATGGCCAAGTGTAAAAAGGTATATATTAACTATGCTTTCATGATGATAATTCATACTTCTGAATTAGCATCAATGCATATTTATACAGATATGTAGGTGTGTATATTTAATAAATACAGATATAAGTTACTCGAGAGTTATATAAACGGTCTGTGATAAAGATCTCTGTTTTCCTTATATACTTGTGCGCACATTGCTATATATATATATATATATATATATATATATATATATATATATATATATATATATATATATATATATATATATATAATGATATCCGACAAGATATGAATTTAATGGCGATTCGGAAACGGTACTTTTTTAATTGTCGATGATACGTTTTGCTGGTTCCTCGCTTCTTTGAAGAACAACACACTGTATTCTCGATTTAGAAAATCAATTTAAAGAAGCCAGGAACAAGTGGAACGTATCATCGATAATAAAAATATTCCCATTTCAAAGATTTTCCAAATTGCCATCAAATTCATATATATATATATATATATATATATATATATATATATATATATATATATATATATATATATATATATATTTGTAAGATAGAAGACACAGTTAAATATGTTTTTGTTGATGTCAGGTTTGACACTTTTGGGCAAGTTTCAAACCCGACAGCCAAGGTTATCGTTATTTGCATTTATTGTTTTAATATTTGATACATCAATGAAGATGTTCATATGTGTTTTTGTGTGCGAATGTCTGTGTGTGTAGGGGTTTGTGCGTATGTGTATATGCGTGTGTGTATCTAAATGAATGTTTGCATGTTAACGTACAGATATGTATGAGTGTACATACTTGTGGGTATGTGAGTGTTTGATTGTGGGGAGTGGTGGGGTATAAGGCAAGGTGTTTTGATTTCCTCGCTTATTATTAAGATTTTTGCGTGAGCACTGTTGCAGCAAATCCCATGAAATCTGCAAGGAGAGGGGAAAAGAAAAGAAAGAAAAAGATAGAGATGTTAGTCATACGCGAACCTGAAAACATACCAGACATTCAGGTTTGGTAGCAGGAGAGATTAACAAAATTTTTGACAACGGTTAGGTTAGAGGTCAAATCAGAGACGTTTTGTTTTAACCAGAAAAGTGCAAACATGAAACTATGGATGTACAATATTTTCTTTAATGACCAAATAATCTTATCTCTTTTGATAAGATCAAGTAATTATATTTTCTTCAGTAATTTCATTCTTCTTTAATGATCAAATTATATTATTTTTATTCAATATCAAATAATTTTATTTTTCTCCAATGAACGAGTAATCTCATTTTTTTTGATAAGTAATTTTCTTCCTTGATCAAGTAATTGTATTTTTCTTCATTGATTTTATTTTTCTTTAATGATCGAATCCTTTTGTTTCTATTCATTGATCAAATAATTTTTTTCTGCCAAGTAATCTTACTTTTCTCCCTCGATCAAGTGAATGTATTTTTCTTCAGCAATTTCATTTTTCTTCAAGGATCAAATATTTTTTTTTTCTTCAATGATCTGACGAATTCATTTTTCTTCAATGGTCAAGCAATTTGATTATCCTCCAGTTATTTCATTTTTCTTTAATGATCAAATAATTTTGTTTCTATTTATTGATCAAATAATTTTGTTTCTATTTATTGATCAAATAATTTTGTTTCTATTTATTGATCAAATAATTTTGTTTCTATTTATTGATCATATAACTTCATTTTTCCCCAATGATCAAGTAATTCTATTTTTCTCCAGTGTCAGTGATTCAATTTTTATTAATTGACTGAGCAATTTTGTTTTCTTTTCAATAAATAATTTCCTTTCTTCCTTGATCAAGTAATTTTTTAATAATCAAATGAATTCATTTTCTTGTATCAGTAAAACTTATTCTATATTGAAAAGATCAAATAATTCCAGTGAATTTCCAATATTGAGAAATAAATGTATTAAAACGAACATTTTGTTGCTTATGAAAATATTGTACATCCCTAGGAAAATGATAACAAGTAAGAAACAATATATAATTGATTTTCTCAAAAAGAATAACCATCCAGGTCTTTGGTAGAACGTATAGAAAATATGACAATAATTTAATAGCAATAAGCTAGGAGACAAAACGTATTCAAAAGAGAATTGCATGCGGTTAATGTTGTTGATATTTCAATGTCTATTCATACCATCCTCATAAAAATTGTCATAATGATCCAAAGATCCAAGGATAATGTGAATAGATATAGCAATCAACTTACACGTTCCCCACGAGCAGGCCCTGGCAGAGGAAGGGCCAAGTGAGCCAGTTGGCGTGGGCCTACTTTTGAGGGAATTTATAAATCGTTCTAGATCTGCTTTTTTGTACGTAAGTACATTATGTACACTAGATGAGCAGTTGGGAATGGGGACTACATTTCCTAGCTCTGTCCGGCCCTGCCCGGCCAAGCCCTGCCCGGCCCAGCAAACGAGCATTAATTCAGGAATTTCGATAAACAAAGTTTTTATTATTGCTTGTGATTTATTCAGAGTAATTTCTTCGCCTTTGCTGCTGTTTTTATTAATGTTTCGGCCGTGTAGCTCTGGCCTTATTAGGGTATCTGTTATATTCTGGAATGTCGATTTTAGTTCCAGGGGGGGGGGAGCACGTGCATCCCCTCACATACTCTTCACGTCAATTTTTCTGTGAGGGGATGCGTCCCACTCTGATGCTAGATTAGACTTTCAAGAACAGATTATATATAAATATATACATATACATACATACAAATGATCAGGAGTGTGATAAGTACCAAGAGAGCCGTAAGTTAAGACTGTTTCCTAGTGGATGTGGTTACGAGTCTCGCACAACTTCATTCATTTACGTGATCAGCTGTTCGACTCGGTTAATTCCAGTCCCGGTCGAAATATGTTTCCAGATAAATTGTCTACACAATTACCATATTCTATCGGATATAAAGTTCTAATCTAATGATATACACATCAAAGAATGTATTTGTAAATGCATAAATGTATATTAATGTTAAAATAAAAGTTTTGACGTCTTTTTGGGATGTGTGAGTTTTTCTTGTTTGCGAATGTTGTTTTTTAGCTGGTTTACGAGAACGAAGAAACTGTCCAAAGTTCATACTTTAGTTCTTGAAACGGTCTCAATTGTCACCGGTCATTTTCAGGGAGTATTCCAAGGGATTTCGAAAAGTCCGAAAACCCAGTGAAAAAAAAAGTTATGTGCAAACAAGAAAAAATACATGATTTAGAGACAATATTGGAAAAGTTGATATACTTTCCGTTATACTAAACGTGTTTTAATGTCTAACATCATTTTTATATGGGATATGTTAATTTTGAATTGGATTATGTTCCTCGTGGTCATAAGGCTCTTATGCAAGGCTCTTGCAACGTTTCTCTTGCTAAGATATGATAGCATTATGTTATTGATATATTAATAACATGATATCTATTATTTCTTATCACAAAATCAAAATCACAAAATCGTTCTTTAATTGATTAGTGTGAAAACACGTTATATATGGGAACTCATTGCAACAAACTGAAGCAAATTCTTACGATGCCAAAGACCTGATAAGGTTAGAATATAAACATTATTATTATTATTATTATTATTATTATTATTATTATTATTATTATAATACAGGCAACATACACAAAGCATTCAATATGTCCTAGCAATTGTAACAAACCCCGCTTCAAAATTTCCACCGGTCCAGGTGTAGAGAGGAAGGCGCCGATGGCGAATTTAATATCAAAGAAGCAGACGACCCTAACACTTAACCTTAAAAATGTTAACCCAAACCTTAAGTGTAAAAACACCAACCCTAAAAAAGAATTTACCTTGTAGCTGGAGCGGTGGCCGTTTTGAAACGCAAAAGGTTATAGTGACCTATATGGTTATCATAGTTTCCGTTAAATCTGTTTTTTTTGCGATTAGTCGAAGGATAATAAAATAAATAAAAAGCAGGCTTAGTTTTCAGCCTGGTAATAATAAATATGACATAGTTCGTTTTTATCACAAACTAATTTACCAGTGTCGTCAAAATTGACGGCATATAAGAAATATTTGGACATACACATTGTATTTTATTTGTATGTGGATAATAGGTATTTGCATTATTATGAGCTTGGAGAATAGAGTTCTGTTGATAACAGACGGTTTATTGGAAAATTATTTTTGTTTTTGTAGGAGACAAATTATAAATAAAGGGTCTGGTTAGTCACTCAACAGAAATTGTCATATGACCGACGCACGATGCTTCATTGACGTGTACCTTATGAGGTCAAACCATGCAGCTGAATATTATAATACATTATTTAATATATTGAAAATAAAACGGTATAGAAAGAAGATAGAAAGGAAGGGAGAGAAAAAAAATGACACGATGGTACTCATTCTGATACGATTTCATTCTAATTCGATTATCTTACCAGTGGTGTGGATAATAGAGATTTGTATTGCAGTGAGCTTGCAGGATAGACTTCTATACCCAGTGCCTTTCATCTTCGTGGATAATAGAGATTTACATTGTAGTGAGTTTGAAAAATAGTTTTGTGCTGACCACAATCAGAATTGAAAAAATAGAATTTTGTTTTGTTTTCGTCACTTTTTGTATAATTTTTTTTATTGTTCTTTAAATTCAGCATATTTTTTTCGTTCTCAGAGAATAGCATTCCATGTTACTACATGAGTTACACGAATGGAATTCTATTTTACTACGTCAGTTGCATCCTTTAGTGTTGTAAAAGACATCTGCACAATCGTAATTATTATAATTGCGGATGAAGGAAAAAAGGAGCAAGTTAGTATGGGGGTTCGCTACTTTTCGAGTGCGTGTGCGTGAGGAGGGGTTAAAACAATATATTCGGGAAAATATATGTATGTCAAGATTTCAGTCATCAGGTAAAGGGCCAGGGATTTCCTAAGCCGTGACTCGTCTTATGCTGTCACTTGACTATATCCCTACGGTTCCCAGTCTCTAAAAGACTTTAACTTTCAACCCTTCTCGTCCTGGATGGAAAAAAGAAAAATCGCTTCGAGAGGATTGGTGTCGCTTAGAAAGCCGATTATTGAAAAAAAAAACAAAAACAAAAAACAGTTCCCGTTCGATCAATCAACTCAAGCAAGTAAAGCTGTGTTAATATAAGTTAGGGATACATTTTTACGGGACAAAATTGAAATTATTTACCCACAGAAACACTGCAAAGTGACATTACTACTGTTACTGAAAGTTGAGATTTTAAGATGTAGGTTTGTATGTCCAAACTTTACTTGACAAATTTCTATTATCCCGAACGCTGCCTGGAAACTATATAATAAAAACCTGGTGAACAGAGACAAACTGCAGAGGAGACTTCAAATAAATCTTAAATTGGGAGTAAAAAACAACAACTCCAAAACTAACGTCAAATGAAGTAGAAATGCAAGAAACGCGTGTTGGCAATTTGTTGAATTTAGTGAGATAGTAATTTTTTTTTTAGGTAAACGTGAACATTGCCTGATATAAACTAAAAGGCTGACTTAGTATAAACTTAAATTCAAAATTGAGCCCCCTACTTATTTTGTAGGGAATTTTCAAAAACTAGCTTGTTAAAAAACTGCTCCAAGGTCCCATTAGTTATCACAGAAAAATCCGCTCCTGAGTTTTTCGATGAAAGCCCTTTTCAAGTGATGACAGATGCACGGACATTCGGTGAATTATAGTAAGATAGTAAATTTTAAGTTAGCATGAGCACTCCCGGACATAACGAATGGACCAATTTAGCACAAACTCACACTGTAAATAGATATCATCCTACCTAAAGATCAATTTTTGAAGATGTTCAAAAGTTTGCTGAAAACCTACTCCGTGGTCCCATTAATAACCACAGAAAATTTAGTGGCACAGTACAGACTGTTCTTCAGTTTTGCGATATAATTATAAAGAATTGACTGAACTTTGGGCCAAAGATTTCCTTGATAATTACATATGTTACATTAAGATAAATCTTTGATTCAAATACTGTCGATTTTGAAGATGTTGAAGAATGTTAAGATGAACTTTTTGAAATATAGGATACTTTTTGCACTCTCTGTATGTGAATGCTATTGGGCGTTCAGTTTGTTAAATCATGAATTAACTGCGTGCTTTCCACGGGTCGTATTAGTGATATTAATATCAAATGTTCATCTTCTCTAAACATCAGATCGCTTCGAATCAGTCGACCCGCAAATTAAAGATAAGATAACATATATAGCGAGTAAAATATTTTGCATATATTTGTGCTTGTATCACGCTTTCTATTTGAGAGTTTTGTTATTTGTTTTTTTTTTCAAAAGTTTTTCTTATTTTGTTGTTGTTCTTGTTGAACTAAGGAACACTCTGTATAATACACAAAGAAAAATGTTCGGTTTGAATGTCTAAAAGTGACCAGATTTTTCATTTTCAGCTAACTTTATCGCTAAAAACGATTAAAATACGGTAATATTAAAATGGCTTTAAAAGTCTAAAATTGGATAAATAGCTTGAACAACAGATGAATACGTTTAATTTAAGTACCACACTATACATCTCTAAGACCAAACAAGGATTACAATAAAATAAAGCTAAAAAGGTAATGCCTTTTACTTCATTATTGTGGTAATATATCAAAAGTACATTGTATAATTATATTTTTTGGTTATTCGTATGATTTTGGAGCATATACAGTTACCTTGAAATGAAATCTAGCTATTTTAAAAGCCAGCCGTTGGAACATATAGTCAATTTAGCCATTCAAAATGGCCGTTTCCTCTCCGGCAACGTCAAAGCAAAGATTGCCAAGAAAACAAACAAAAATTAGCCTTTAAATAAGACTGGCATCAGTTGACTGCAGTAACTCTTTCAAAGCTAATTACTTCTGTATTTCTGTGACATGTCGGTGATTGGGTTCACTATAGGAAACAGATGTCTGCCCAAGGCCGCAGAAAAATGGTTTTACTGGTGCGTCCTGGTGGGGAAGGCAATCATACTCCGGAAGTTTGAGCATTAACATCAGAACTGGCAGATGTGAGGAAGCAGGAACCATCTGAGATATTAGATGTCAATCCAAGACAACTAAAAAGTTGGGTTTTTTTCTCAGTGTATAGGCAAAGTGCCAATCGAACTAAGGGAACTAAGTCATTACATATGCCAGCTAGCTTGTGTTCTGGCTACGGCATCAGCTGTCTTCGCCTGGGTTTTCCAGATTAAAACTTTCTCTTATCTTGGTCTGTGATGTGTGAAATAGACTTAAAGGCGACAACCACCTATCATCATCATCATCATCATTATCATCCTTTTAGCGTCCGTCGTTGGACATAGACCTTCCTTAAGATTAAACAGATCTCTCTATCATGCGCATCACAGAGCCGATCTAATTCATCATGCCATCTTATTTATGCCGGCCACATTTTCGTGTATGGCCTCTGGAGATCCACATTGTGAGCCTTGATGTCCAATGGTTGTATGGCATTATTGACCAGCACATTGCCATTGGAGATTTCTAATGGATCCTATGATATCTGTAGTGCCTGGTCTTTACCGTACTGCGCTGTCTTGTGATAACTCCATGTAATGTTGAGCATACATAAATGAAACTATTCCGACAAAGGATTTATACAGGACACTATAACCGCCACAGTAAAAACCGAAGAAGAGGGGACCTGTATGAATACCTTTCTTCGTAATAACAGCACACTGCAAAACACAGCGAAGGCTATTTTTGAAAATTCTTTATCATGAATGTTGCATTAGTTTAAGAGAGGTTTATTTTAAAGGGCTTTTTTCCCCTTTTTTAGATGTTGTGCTATTTTACGAACACCGTGTATATATATATGCCTTTAGTATTGTTCAATTCATTGCCACTTTTAACGCGCCAAAATGTATATCTGAACACGCCACCCTTTTGTTTGATTGAAGAGTACATTTATATTCGTTCCGCGTCACCTTTAGTTACTGATTTCCTATAGAAACAAGGAATGAGAGTCAGAATATTTCTTTGGAAAGGAGAGAAATTTATTATTATATAACCACACGACACACGGGGAACACATCACACAGGGAGAAAGTTTGCTAAAAGAACAAAGGAATTATAGATAGATAGATAGATAGATAGACATGAACTGAATGAAATAGATAGATAGATAAATAGATTGGTAGATAGATAGATAGATATGTACTGAATGAGATAGACAGATTGATAGATATGAAATGAATGAATGATATATATATATATATATATATATATATATATATATGTATATATATATATATATATATATATATATATATATATATATAGAGAGAGAGAGAGAGAGAGAGAGATAGATAGATAGATGTACAGACGGAGATTGATTGATGGATAGATAATGAACAGAAGCACATATATATATATATATATATATATATATATATATATATATATATATATATATATATATATATATACATATATATATATAGAGAGAGAGAGAGAGAGAAAGAAAAAGAGAGATGAACAGACTGAGATAGCTAGCGAGCTAGCTATGGACAGACTGAGATAGATAGATTGATAGATATGAACAGAGAGAGATATGAGCAGACACAGATAGATGTAAGCAGATTGGGATATATCTGAACAGACTGATATAGAGATGTATAAGTGTGTATTCGTTGTTGTACATATATAGATGTACGTGTGGAAGAAAATGCTTACTTTGTGTCTCAAATCGTTATTCATTTTCTACTGGTGCTAGAAATCGATGTTCGAGCCTATATAGAAAACCAAAGTTTCGAATGCTGTTTTTCAAAGCGCTCAAAACCTCCCACCAATAAGAGGTCTCAATTGTAAGGCGCCAACAGAGGTTGAACAAATCACACAGTAATGGTTAAATAGTCAGTCTGACTATCTTGCTAACTATTTTCTCAAGGGCAGATGACCTGATAGATTGATATTCATACACAAATGAATCACTGTAGCCTGCGCGTGCACCAGAACCTATTATGTAAACTTATCTAAAAAAACAGATTTTTTTAATGTAAAATGGTAAAAAAAAAAAACAGCTCAAGATTTGAACATTGTTGGACCGCTATGACCATAGAGACCCCCAATTGTACTGCTTTGAAAGAAAGAAAAAAAAGTTTCAAGATAGTGTACTCATGCAAAATTTCAAGATTGTAGCCCCCCAAAATGTAGCCATGCGCACCAGGACCCCCCACACACATATAGATGTACACAGACAAGCAAAGAGGGAAGAAACTGCAGCCCACTTGGCTGGTTCATCGGGCGGGCAATTTGTGGGGCTTCGGTTATTCGATAGATAGATAGATACCTTTATTACTCAAGTACAATGCGATATCGAATATAAGACTTCCAATTCATTGTAGCTACAAATAAGTAAAATATTATATATACTTTTATCTTATCATTTTTGCATTAGAGTATAATGCTACTCTTAGTTTTGTCCTTGATTTTTATACTAAATTTCTTGCATTGCACACGAGTAAATATGATAGATAAATAGATAGAGAGAGGGAGAGATAGATAGAAGTATGATTTTGTTATTATTTGCTGTTTCTATATATCATCCTAGTATAAGCGCTATTAAGACAACGTAAATATGAAAGTATTCACAAAACTGACCAAACTATTTTTTGTAAAGTATTTTTAGCCTCAGCCATAGTTTCTGTACACATTTTGTAACCAGCACACAAAGCTAATTAATGTGCGCAAAGAAGGTTAGTCACCCAAAATGACTGAGTAATTGATAATCATTGGGCTATCATTATGCTATGTATGAAGAATCACATGAAACACCTCGGTAGTTTGTCAAAAAGCTTCGTAACTGAATGACTTTTGATAAAACTATTCGAAGCAATTTTAATGATAATAAAAACATTACACAACGTTATTTTCGTTTCTGGGGAATGAGTGTCATTTTTTTTATTGCTTTTGTGCAAAAAAGTATAAAAAATGGCTATTATTCCCTTAAATCTTTGCTTTTGTGTCAAGGAAAGTGATATTCATTTGTAATTGTTTCTCTTATTATATGTGAGTGAAAATGTGAATTCTCGCTCGTTGTCCAATTTGAAAAAAGAAGATTTCTAATTATCACTGTCCTGGTCTCTAAAACCAAGTTTGAATGGTATAATTGACATTTTCTATACTTTTGAATCATAACCAATCAGAAAATAACCCTTTTTTGCCCGGGGAAAAAAGTTTTTTCAAAAAGTTGCACAGTGTAATCTGTGAATACGTAGGTGGTTTTCAGTGTGCACATACCTTTGCCATTAGAAAAATATACAACATACGATCTTTGAGCACACTGATTAAACGGACTCTGAGGGAACATTGACTACCGCTATATTCCTCGGCATTACTTTCATCCAGTGCGTATATATGAATAAATGAATCCTTGTATGGGGGGACATTTATTTGCATACATGCATGGGGAAGTACAGTGACACACACAAGGTAAAATAGCACGCACAAACACATCCTGGCATTCAAATAGTGTACATTTTGAAAAAACTAGTGTCCAGGGAGTTCTACAGGAATTATTGAGCATAGCATGCTTAATCGAACATGATTAGTAAAATTAAAGTTGGATCCTCGCAGATACACATTCAATGACTTGCAAAAGTTTAAATCACGTTTCTTTCGTTCTTTCCTTCTGTTCATTTCTTTCTTTTGTCTCTCTCTGTCTTTCTTTTTTTTTCTCACGGTACCAATAGCATCAAGTACGTTCTTCCATAAGTAATATTCGTCAATTTCTCTCAATCATCTTTCTTTTTTTTTTCTTGCTTCCATGGATCCTTTTTTTTTCCTTCCTTCAAACAATTTACTTTCACGATTAAGTTTCCTTCTTTCATTGCTTTTTTCTTCACTTCTTTCTTTTTTTCTTTCAGTCATTTCTTCAGCCATTTCATTAATTCTTTCTCTTTTCTTTCTTTCAACTGTTTTCTTTCACCATTTGCATCCGACTATGCGTCTCCATTCTCCTATCCTTCTACCCATTACCTGACACTCCTTTCCTGCTCTTTCTTCAGTCTTACTTTTTTTTCATCAATTGAATTATTCCTATTATAATTTCTAATGATTCTGCTAAATTTTCTTTCTATCTTCCTTTTCTTTCACTTCACTCACTCCTTCGCCTTGTCTTTTTTTTTTCTTTTGGATTATTATTTCTCCCACTCTTTCAACGCTCTTGTCTCCAAGCTTTACGTCAATATATCACCTTTTCTTTACTATTCTAAATCAAGAAAGAAAGAGAGAAAAGGATATATATATATATATATATATATATATATATATATATATATATATAGAGAGAGAGAGAGAGAGAGAGAGAGAGAGGGGGATGCTGTGAATATCAAAGATATCCAAGTTCAGAAAGTCTATTTCAACATTTTATACACCCTCAGAATAGACAGAATTTGGACCCATAATAAGACACACACACACACACACACACACACACACACACACACACACACATATATATATATATATATATATATATATATATATATGGGTATATACATACACACACGTACATAAATACATACATGTCTAAATATGCGTACATCCACATACATATACATATGCATATGTGCATAAGCACATATGTATACGCATATGTAAACACACATATACATATATATGTAGACATATATACATACATATATACACACATATACATAGATACGAACACACATGTACGTATATATACACACACATAAATACTTATATACAAATTTATATGTACGCATATATTTATGAATATGTTCATACATATGTTCATACATATGTTCATACATATGTATATACACACGTATATATATATATATATATATATATATATATATATATATACATATATATATATTTATATATACAAACACACGTACATATATATATATATATATATATATATATATATCCAGATACACACACACACACACACACACACACACATATATATATATATATATATATATATATATATATATATATATATATATATATATATTTATATATATATATATATATATATATATATATATATGTATGATTGGTTTGGCACAAACGAAGATCGTTTTAGGGTGATATCCACAGCAATAGGACCATAGACGGCGGGGCCTGTGTGCAGAATATCCTTCCATTCTGTGCAATGGATTTTTAAGGAGAGGCCAGCTCATACACTCACGCACACATATACATCAACATATATATATATATATATATATATATATTCATATATATATATATATATATATATATATATATATATATACATACACACACATTCATATATACATACACACACAAGCGCCCACCTGCACACACACAAACACACATATATATATTTATATAAAGAGAGGAGAGAGATAGAGATAGAGAGAAAGAGAGAAAGAGAGAGTGTGTGGAGTGTTCAGGGAGAACTAATGCTACAGGGAAATAAAAAGCATTTCACAAACAAGTTCTACATGTTTAAAAAATAATGTACTGTCTTTAAAGATGAACGTATTAAGAGGGCTTGGAGAATGTTTCGTTAAAAGTGATATTACGCACACATTAAAGAGTTTTAAAGATATTATTTTAGGGAAAGGATTGATAATGAAGGTTTCCACTCAATAGAAACGTCTAAAAATGTATGGTTACTGTACCACGCCCAGAGGTTGCTCCCTCAACCCAACAGCAACTGGTACCATTCTGTAAAAGCGATTTTCATCGGTTGTAAGTTAATATACATTGCAACAAAACAAATATGTTTGGGAGAGAACTTTTTGACATTGAGTCACATTGAACACTTCATCATATTCGTCATTTCTTTTTTCAAAATTACTGCATCAATTTCAACAGTTATCATTTTACACTGGTCATTTTTGGTTGACCCATTTCCTTTTTTTAAAGTTCTGACTTTATACAGTGCTTACTCTTCCAGTAGGCCCCATATAGGTTGTAAGGGGAACCAGGGCACAGTGGATGACGGGACACAGTGAATCATTATGATTTTTTCACAGATGCGAATAAGCAGCAGAATGGCCGCTTCTTCTCTTCTAAAGTCAACGCATCCACCATTTTGTTTTGTGGAAGACTTGCCTGCTTGAGCATTGAGCAATATCCAGAGGTACTCTTTCTTTTATTTAGTGTCACATCTATCCAGAATTTTTTTGTATTAGAATTATTTACTGTCCGAACAACGATCACTGTGTCTACTCTTTAGAGAGATGTAAGGTTACCCTTTTGTATGCGATACAGTGAATCGAAGCACAGTGAATCACTCCTTGAGGTGGACCGGATACAAATGACACTTCTTTCATTGTGGAGTTATTAAGACGAGAAAAACTCAAGCCTTTCTCTTTGGAGTTTCCTGAGGATAAAGCCATTGCAGAAATTGTTTGAGTAGATAGTTGGCATCTTACCAAAGACCATTAAAAAAAGCAGAACAACCAAATGGGTCACGACTGTGAATTCTCTGTCGACGTGAGAAAATATTTTAATTTCCTGAGATAACAATTTGATTCTTTTAATTGAGAATGGTCCCGTCAATTCATTTCATGTAGTTTTCCGTTTACTTTTATTGTTATGTGATTTTGTGTTCAATGTTTTCTTTAGGACGCCAAATTTCAGCCAGTGAATGCTTGAGAGATCTTTATGATTACTTTTCGAAATATAGTTTACAATTTGAGAATGCTTTAATAAGATATCTTGTTGGTTTCACTGTGTGACTCTTCTTGATCATTCAATATTGTGTTGATTCACTGTTCCCTGGTCGATGATTCAATGTTTATTTGAGCTGGGCCAACAGATTTATTCTTTTTTTTAACCCAAACATATTAATAAAATGCCTAGAAGTTTATCTGATCCACCGTGCACAGGTTTCCTCTATTCGTGTTCAAAATCCACATATGTTTTCCCCTGTTTTCAGGGGTTTAAGAAATTGCATAGTTTGATTTTAGATATATAAAACCCTGGCTGCACTATGGTCGAATTCCCTAGTTTCATCAAGATCTAAAAGGTAAACAAAACAATTCATTTATCCATACATCCTAACTCCAAAACTACGTTTCCCATTTCAACTTATTTATTATTAGTTCCTGTAAATGAGATTTGCAAACTTTAGTAAAACAAGTCGACCTGAGTTGAGCTTTAGAATTGGGAGTGAGTTCGTCACCATTGTGTCATTGTCATTTGGGTATGACGTCACTGATTTTTGGTCTAGTCATTGTTATTCGTCGTGGTGGTTGCATACTAAAAATGAAGTCAAAACTGTATAGTAACAGTTTGGCAATTGTCTATTTTTTCGGATATATTTCAGATTATTTTCTTTAGAATTTCGATTTTTTTGCCTCAATTTTGAAACGAAAAAATTAAAGCTACCAGGCAGCTGTGATCCTGTTTGACAGTACCATAAAATGTCTATAAACATTTAGTATTTATTAGTAATTTAATCTAATTTTATGAGATGGATGGACTTGGCTTTTTCCAACTGGTAACTCAATTCTAGGCATAGTTTCAGAGAGGAACATCTGCGTATCATTCTTTATCGACTGTCTTGCAAGAAATAATGCATATACTATTGATTCCATTGTAAGGAATAATAAATACGATACTAAAAGGCCAACTAATTTATATAATAAACAACGGAGTAAGAAGCGTGAGCCAAGTTGAAGGACGTAGACTGTTGGATAAAGGAACAAAGAGTTGCATACTTCATTTGATACCTCAAAAATAAACCAAGTGGTAAAAAACAAGTGATTGGATGACCCTATGAGTAAAATAAACGTTCTGTTCGCAGTGGTGTAGTGCTAAAATTATCGAACGAACTCTCAGACTTATCTCCCCTTTTCTTGGGCCTACAATGGAACCTGTGATCATTCAGCCTTGTTTTTGTTCAGTACATTACACGCTCATTCTCGCGAGTTTTCCCGTATTTTAACGCTCTATATTATTTCTTCGCACTTATGAAAGCATTTAGTGTTAGAGTTTAAACCGTTCTGTGAAAGTGGCCTCGGGGGATAGTATCAAGGTAATTATAGCAACCTTTACGAACCACCGATTCCTAGAGTAAGTTGTCGTTTTTGGGGCTAATTTGGTATAGTTTTAACTAGCAGAATTTTTTGTTTTGTTGATTTAATAAATTTTAACAGTTAATAAACTTTAATTACAAAGTGAGTGTTTCAAAGCCCGGGTAATAAAAGTGATCAAACAGTAAATAAAATATACGTGGGTCCCACTAGCGAGGCGTCACGTTTGGAATGTTCCTTCCCTTGCGAGGATTTCTATTCGCCAGGCAGGGTTTTACGTTTAATAAGTCGTTGTTTATATAGAAATATGAATAACCTTATTACTAGTCTACTTTTATAATCATCCTCTAATTCCACATTACTGATCGTATTATTCTCTAAGGAAGGTTGAAGGCTTTGATCAGATCCAAGTTACTTGAAAATCGATTAGATTTTACTATTTAACTCAAGGTAGTTCCCTTCGATTGTATACGTCTAAACTAAGGTTAGTTTGCTGTTGGGATGCTTTAGTAGGGAAGTTGAAAGTAAACGAAAAGTTCGTGTTTACCTCCAGTTCTCCATCCTTCCTTAACCATGGGGAAGAGGTTGCTGTGCTTCTGAATAATTTCAAGCCACCTCTATCTTCCCCTTGTTATCTGTCCGAGGTAGAAAAATTCTGTGTTGTACTGTCACCTTAGTTTCTACTCTTTCCCTGTCATTGACAGTATGTATTATTGGAGATTTGCCTTTACGTTTCGCATTGAAAAGAGATGTGGTCTCGCTCACCTACATTTTATTCTAAATGTTACGGGGTGAGGATATCGATAAATCCTACTAATTCAACTATCCTTATTCGACCATTACTCATAGTTCCAGGGCGTAAAAAACTTTGCAAGTATTCAGAAGTATAGCTAAGGATATTGAGACATTATACAACTCCCCTTCTAACTATGATATGAAATATTTTCCTTGAAGGATTAGTGTGGAATGACAAATCTTAGAGTGATTTCTTTTGTGTTTTGAGCGTTATTATGTTATATGTTTTTCCTTATGCAGACGTATTATGTACTATATATATGTTAAATAGAAAGCAAGAGTTCAGTTTAGCATTAAACTTACATCGACACAAGGCCCTTACTTTTTCTCAACATTTTTACTTACAATTTTCCCCTAGGTCCATTGACTACACATGCCATATTTGGTTGATTTGCACCAATGTTTAAGTGAAAGACACTATGATATATATATATATATATATATATATATATATATATATATATATATATATATATATATATATATATGATCCAAAAGAGTGATTATAAATTGCGTTATATTATATAGAAACTTACTTGAAATGATATCCTGTCATTACTAGGTTAACGTGTCACTCAACTTGAACTTGCCATCGATATGGTAGACGCTTTAACGTTGCGATGCTCTTACCATTGAGTTAGATAGCTGCCAACAATGTAATGTTCCAAGTACCTGTTTTTACACCGAATTCTCATCTCGTTTATTCCAGGACTATTCGTTTCTTCCAACGCGACAGTTATGTACTAAGAAATTAATATATATATATATTATCCGACAGAATGATTATAAATTGCGTCATATTATATAGAAACTTATTTGAAATGATCTCCTGTCGTTATACGGTCAATGTATCACTCAACCTAGACAAGGTAAATAGATAATAAATCTATTTACGTTGTCTAGGTTCAGTAATACATTAACCGTGTAATGACGAGAGATCATTTCAAATAAGTTTCTATATAATATATCGCAATTTATGATATATATATATATATATATATATGTATATATATATATGTATATATATATATGTATATATATATATATATATATATATATATATATATATATATATATATATATATATATATATATACATATATATATATAAAAGCAGGTGTAGGTTGCCTGAGCAGTTAAGCGCGTGGAGAATAGACACATAAGTGTCAGAGCCGTATGGTGCTTTCCATCTTGGTGTGCTCTTTGTTACTGATGCACAAAACGTAAAAAAATCATATGTTTGTAAAAACAATGAACAGTTGAAGCTTTTTTGGCACAACGTAAGGAAGGTGGTCCGGATTATAGAAATTATAAAATTAATGAAAAACCTGGATTGGACTTATCAGCTCGTAATCTTGTCCAATCGAAATTTTGCTTTTCTTTCGTTTATTCTCTTATTTCCTTTTAATTGTTTGCCGTTTGTGACATCGAATGTATGAGGGTGTGAAATTTTATACTATTCGATCGGGATCACCTTCCATACATTGTTCTAAAAAAACTTTCACTGTCCGTTGCTTTTTACAGGCACTGAAATATTATTGCGCTCTGGTGCATCCGTAGTAGAAAGAACGTCCAAGGTACAAAGCTACACACGCCTCTGTTAAGTGTGTGGTTATGTGATAAATCTATCTATGAATTGTATGCCGTTGTATTATACGACGTTTGAAGAAGATTTCAAAACAAATGCTGACGTACTTGATGCCTATCGACCTGAGGCTAGATAAAAACTGCCATATAAAAGAAAGAAATACGTTCACACATCAAACGGATCTGAGCTGTCGTATAATCGCAGGAAGATTTTTTTTTCTTTAATATCTCTTAACCAACCCCCCACTCTCTATGAATGGTCTTTTATCCTTTTGCCTCCCTTTCTATCGGAAACAGTCAACCAAAACAATTACCATAACTGTCAACATAGGTTTCTTCAGTTTTCAAGACGGTCTGGTTGGTTATGAACGTATGCATGTATCTTGCATACTAGCATAATTGAACGGCTAATAATTTAACCATTCACTCTTTATTGTATCTAGGAAAACGCCCCCAATGGTTTTTATAGTGGGGGGGGGGGTCAATTTTCAATGTAAGTTTATGCTAAATTTGTGTCCGGTAGCATTTACGCTTGTTTTTAGTATCGAACTAAAGGCAAGAGAAGTAACTTATTCATTGATCACCCCTTTTTTCCAAATCGTAATTGATCACCTCTAACGCAGCATGTTACCAAAAGACATGATGGCTCCTATTGCATGATTAACCAGACCTGTTCGATGTTTTCCTTTTTATTAACAAATCCGACTGTCCATGTCTATCATTGACTTTTTCCAGCGAAATTGGAGACGCTGTGTCCGTCTGTTTTTCCGTTTGTCAGTCTACACGATATCTCCAAAAGTTCTCAACGACTTTCAATGGAATTTTGTGGAAAACGCTAACTGATAATGATTTTATGGCAACGACCCATCATCAGAAACCATCAGCAAGGGTTTCTTCCAGTTTGGCTATCTATATATCACGCGTACAAACCACAACACCGGGGATAGAGGGCTGAAATTTAAGCATTGACTCCTTTTAACTTCTTAAAAGAAACCTTATGCAAATTCCCCCGGAATAGATTATCAGAGGGGGTTCAGTTTACAATGTTTACGATATTTTCCCATTGCGATATATCTTTTATTATTCTACATGAAAGGAAGAACGAACAGTAAATAAATATACTAAATTCAAATTCCAAGGGAAGTAATTCAATAACAGTACATATTGTGAGAATAGTGTTCTCTCCCCTGTTTTTTGATATCTTATTTTCATTCTGTTTTTGTCAGTGTTATCAGATGTATGCGCTCTCTGAGTGCTTTCTAGTTATGTTTGTTTCTCTCACAATCTTTCCTTATCTATTCGTCTATAAACGCAACAGACGTAGGAATTCAGTAATTCATCTCTTACAGTTTGTCTTGATTTCATTTTGTTCCCTCCTCTATCTATCTCGATCTGTTCAGATCCATCTCAAACGATCCATCTACTTATTTATCGCAATCTATCGATCTCCTTAATCGCGCTTATACATCTATCATCGATGTGAGTTGGTGTTGTGAGCAACTTCGGAAACGATAAAACGGCCTTTAAAGTTAAAGTATCAATGTACCATCTCTTTCAATGTCCTGAATTCTGACAGTTTACTCTGTGTCTCATACTCTTTAAGTTTCACTCAAGCCAGAGGCTCTCAACCGGGGAGGCATCACCCTTTCTAGAACAGAATTTTAGGGTTTCATAGGAGTGGATTAGGGACCACAGATTGGTTGATTCAAACTAATGGAATATTGATCTTTTGGCATTTCTAGTACAATTGAATTACCTTTCTAAGTAAATGTGTATGTGCTGATGTACAAAATAAACTATTTTCAATTGTATATGCATACTAACATAGTACCCGTAAAAATGATGTCTGGATCAGCGTTTCTGCTTGGGATTAGAGTATCTGTGCGTGCAGTCTTGTATCAAATTGCCTCTTCTCGGTAATTCTGATCAGAATGTAGTATCTGTGTACCCATTGAAAAATATTACATACACAAACTATATATATATATATATATATATATATATATATATATGTGTGTGTGTGTGTGTGTGTGTGTGAGTGAGTGAGTGAGTGAGTGAGTGTGTGTGTGTCTGTGTTTGTGTGTAAATGGGGACACATCATCATATTATTATTATTATCATTATCATAATTATTATTTGCATTCTCACACCAGTTGCCTGGTGGTCACCACTGGGGACTGAGTAACAGCAAGTCTTCTCATTTCTCCAGCCCTCCTTTTCACACACTCATAGTCCGCAGCAATGCTATGGATTACTGTTTCATACCAATTGCCTAGTGGTTATTGCTGGAGGCTGTGACTGTTAGTCTCCTCGGGTTTCTAGCCCTCTTCTCGTACCGTCTTCACCTATCACAGTAGCACTGTTTGTTGTTCTGCCTTCACCATGCCTCTATTATTGATATTATCTTGGGTAGGGGAAACGATATTTAGAAATATGGTGGAAAGAGCATATGGCTAAGAAAAGGCAGGGAATAATGGACTCGAACAGTTTTTTTTTATGCTTCCCGATTCGTCAATTTGTCATTGTCTGGCCACCAAGGTCGCTTGATGTCTTTTGTCGCACAAAATGAAATTCGTGAGGTCTTGTGTTTAAATTAAGTAGTTTCAATCCCTAAATAATCATCAGACTTGGCTTGCGGTAAAATTAATTAAAATTGAAATAGATACTTTTTGAACCTATTATTCGTGTATATCTGCTGTATCATATGACTGGTTTGCAGGGGGTTGTTATCCTTTGCATATGATCTGATGATCACACAAGGAGCCTCTCCTCTGTACATTACGCACAATAATGCAAGCAAAAGGCCCCTACGCCTATCCCACCCTGAACCCTCTGATTGGCCTGGCTGCGAATAACACGAAATCAATGAATACATAGGACTGTTAAAGCTAAACAATATTCCTTCTTCTGAAGTTCTTACCTCCGTTTCTTTGCAACAACCAGGAACTGAAGTCTTAATGGTTGGAACTTTAATCATGGCTTAAAAGTGAACCTCTTGTCTCTTCATGGTGGAACTTTTCATTAATTTTCTCATAAAATTTTGTTAAACTCGCCATCACGGTCAATAATAGGACAACCGTAGCGTCAAAATTTGAAGTCGTGTAAAAAAATTCCATCCTAGATCAAATAAAGTCTGAGTGAATTCCATTCTAAGGGGCAACGTCCAAGGTAAAAAGCAAATAAAAACATCTTGAATCATCTAGATTAATCGAGAAGCTACATTCTATCAATAAGCCCGTCAAAATGAGGCCCCCAAAAGGTCAAAATATTTAAAAAAAAAAAAAAAGGACAGAAAAATTCCTGGAAGAGGCATAGTGGAGTACTGATGCCAATTTTCAAATCTGCAGACAAAATAGTTTGGCCAGGAGCACTGGAACACACAAACAAACCCACAAGCAAACAAACACATGCAGATGTAAAAAAAAAAAATGAAAAAGACAGATCCCCTCGGTGCTTCAATTTAAGTTCACACTGTTCCCCGGCCGAGGGAGAAAATGCTCACCTCCGCTTCGGCCGTGATCAATCAACCGCCGAGCCATAACAAGCAAGCTAGAGGAGGGTCTCACTAGCAATTCCCCATATGTACCCAACCCCACGACACACTCAATGAGGATATAAGCGGATATCGATGATACACACATGCAAAAGTATTACTATAGATATTTACTAAGTTTAGAAAATTCTACCACTTTTAAGAAATACCGGTGAGGATCGAACTCGTACCTCTTGCTCACTAACCATCGGTCAAAGCTAGGTGCGCAAGATATTTACTAAGTAAATCTTTGTTCGACACAAGGACCCAGCTATACGGTAAACAGTGAGGGTCGAACTCATTTGACCTGCAAATTAGTCTGCGAGACGAACTTGTTAACTATCGTGTCCATAATCATCTATTAAGCCTTGCCTAGTCAGGTCTGAAGTCACATTAAAGGAGCACCTTTGACTCACTATACAAATTTACTAGATATTGAGGTTTTCTATGATACTTCCTGTGTGCTGACTTTGTCTATAGATATATGATAGAGGCGTAAATGATAATAATGCCGTAAAAAACAAATCTCCATGAAGCCTTCAAAGAAAAAAAAAGAATAAATCAAGCGAAGAGCCATTATTAGGTTGGCAAGCTTCCTGGGGGGTAAGCTCAATCTTCAAGGAAAAGGAGTTTACATTGGTCTTAAAAAGAAGAATATATAACCAACGCATCCCCCTGATAGTCACCTATGCAGTTGAAACAGGAGACCTAACCAAAAGATTATCCCTCAAACAGAGAACTATGCGATGTTCATAGGAGAGAATTATACTCAACATCATATGGAGAGATCACAAGATTTCACAGTACATTAGAGAATAGACATGAGTCTGAGATATTATAGAAACCATTATAAACCTCAAATGGCAATGGGCTGGTCATGTTGCAAGAGTGTCAGACAACCACGAATCACAACGTGGAAACTGTGGCCGGCAAAATAGGAGACGGCATGTCGAAATAGACAATTTCAGTAAGTATTGGCTCCGTGATGCTCACCATAGAGAGGTTTGGTGAATCTTGGGGAAAGTCTATGTTCAACAACGGACGCTAAAAAACGTTTCTCGTTGTTACTTACTCAGTTCGTCTTGCGATATGTGAATCAGACTGAGATTAATTTAGATAAATCTGTGAAACCTGTCGACTGTCCCGAGACTAAGAGACTCGTTTGTCTTTATACGAGTAATCTCTCTTGTTATTCATAACTCCCTTCTCTGTATCATTATTCGTGCAATCGTTGGTTTGCAACAGAAGTTGGCCATAGTTTCCAACAGAAAATAAGAAAAACGAACGAACGAAGAAGAGAAAAGTAATATGTTTTACACTTACGCTGCTTACGACAACAGCTGCCCAAACCAGGTTTCAACATACCACATTACTACTAACTTGGCCAGTTTGTGATATGTGAAAGAGACTTAGCGACAAGCAGCCGAAGTGGCGTCACTCACTTCACCCAGCGCTACTTACCAATAGATGGTGGAAGAGATGAATTCATGCCTTTCCAAAGGGTATTAGTGCAGAATGAATGCCAACTGCACCGAGTCCATTCTCTGTGTTACCCGTTCAGCCGGCCTGCAACACCCACTATTTCTTGAAAAATGAATTTGTTTTGCCGATTGAAATGTTTACAGCCTATAAAAAACCGTTGGAAGTTTTTTATGGCTAGAAAGCGGAAGAAAGAAGTATTAAGTGGCTGACAAGCCTCGTTCTTATTTGATATATGTTGATGATAGAATAGGTGAAGTGTAGGAACATACGTGCTGAAGTGACTAAGTTCCAATTGTTTTTCTCTTTTTTAGAGTAGACTCGCTTAAAGGCCACCTTCGACGGCCATTGAGCCCTACGTCGAGTTCCTCCCTATTCATAGAATTTATATTATCATTATTTGCTCTTAAATAGATAAGTGAATAAGGGAAACTACTTTATAAATAGCATTTAATATACCTACAGTCATCTCCCTGGAAAAGTGGGATCATTATCATATAGATCATCGGGGTGAGTTCGAACGGAAATTGGACATTATTATCAAGTTGTAAATTGGATCAGGAAGTTGTTCCATTTTCTAAATTAGAGAATTTCAACGGTATTTCGCTAACGAAAAATCTCACTATGATGTGCTGTTTTGATGATGTTGCAGAAATAAACGGACATACAAATAAACAGGTCTGGTTAGTCACTCGATTGAGACCGACACGTGATCAACATCTTTTGGTAGTAATCTGTGTTGGGGGTGATCAATTACAATATTGAAAAGGAGGCGATCAATGGATAAGTTATTCCTCTAGCCTTCTGTAAGTTCACTAAAAAGTCTAAATAAAAAAAACCCCAAAAAACAAAACAAGCATTAACTCCGCCGAACACAAACTAAGGGGCTAATGTAGCATGAACTTACACTGTACATTGACCTGCCACTAAGACTTATTCGGGGATGGGCGATGCTCAAAAAAAAAAAAAAAAAAACGAAAAAAAATACCAATTCTTTTTTCCAGGCATAATAAGGAGTAGATGTTTAAATTTTCAGCACTTTTTGGTGCAGTTTGTACGTACGACGCAGAGATGAATAGATAGATTTTCCCGTATTTCAATTAATTATCTCAACACAGCATGCAGGTCATGAGACGGTTTTTACTGAGTAACTAACTGGGCCCCCACTCTATTTGATTTATGAAATATCAATAAATCAATACTTTTTATAGTATTTTATCTTATCTAAAGTTTTATTTTTAGTGTGTGCAGGCCCGACCGGATGCAAGGAGGAAAGTTCACCCGATCTTTTCAATTTTATGAAATCTTTATACAATACAATTTACTTTCCCGTATGTTTATATCTATTTTTTCCCTCGGGCAACAGCAGCTACCCTAGGTAGTAGTTGTAGGAGTAGTAACACCCCCCCACACACACACACATACACACACACACACACACACACACACATATATATATATATATGTATATATATATATATATATATATATATACATATATATATATGTATGAGATTTCATTTGAACCAACATCCCGTTTTTACGAGGTGAATATGCCAGTTGACCTAGACAGCGTAAATAGAATAAATAATTGAAGAGATAAGCTGCTGCATGAAAAAATAATGCATTTATAATTATTCTGTCGGGTTATATAACATTTTCTTTATATATATATATATATATATATATATATATATATATATATATATATATATATATATATATATATATATATATATATATATATATATATGTATATATATATATATATATATATATATATATATATATATATATATATATTGTTGTACAGAAAATTCAGTGCTTCGTGAGGACTCCAGTTCAATGCTTGTGCAATCATCAGACCCTGTACTATTCCTGCTGAGGCACTCCCTATATATGCGGTGTTTGCTCATAAATATACATATAAGTGTGTGTGTGTGTATGTGAGTGCACCTTGAATAGAGCGGTTAATTAGTTCGAAAATTTTATCCACTGTTCAAAACCACATCGTTGAAGGTCTCATTGTAATTCAAATATGTATTTAGTTATACTTGGTTACATTAATTGATATAGCAATAGCTGAACCGTGTTACATCAAACCCACGCTAATCAAAACCGCTTTACTCAAGCTCACACCAGTAAAAAATGATAGCGATATTTATGTACGGATCAGCAATAAGGAGCCTAAAGCTATTTCATTAATTTTTTTTTATTAGTTTTTTTCCAAGTCTCAACTCAACAAAAATATGATCAGACATAAAGTTATCAGAATTTCTATGACAGCATCTCCACTGCCATTATATTTCACTTGAGCCGACTCATCGTAAGTTTTAGGTTATAACTACTTTGCAAGTGATATATGATGTATTAATTACTTTCTATATGGTGTATACATACAAATAAACATGTAAATACTGTAATAAATAAAAAATCTTATTATATTTCATCGAATATCCGTTCGTCCGTCTGTCCGTCAATAAAATGAGCGCCTAGGTACTAGATATAAATGTAGATAATCATAAATGAAATCCAGATGTTTTTTGATAATTCTGCGAAATTTCGTAGTTTTTATTTCTTGCAAACTGAAAATATTTCACTGAGAGACTTTATTTAGGTAACTGGGAACTTTTGCGAGGTGAAATGTCGTGTAAGAGTCGTTTGCTATTGGTCGTACAACCGTAGAACATTTAAATTTATGATAAAGTTTTCTATTTTTGTCGTTCACTTTCCAATACAGCTCTTAGTTTCAGACTCCGAGCTTTGTTTAGTAACCTCGACTTTGTCCCTTCGGACCAATATTCCCACGTCGTAAAGTCTCGTCTTGTCTGGTCTCGTTCGATGATTTTATTCACGAGATTTTATCGCAATGCAGAATATTGATTCTATGTAAGATGCAGACGAGTGACTACACAGATCCTGATGCAACACGGAACAGGATTGAGAACCACGAACTGTTTAGAGATGTCTTCGAAAGATTGGAGTGATTAACTCGGTCTGCGTGCTCTTCAGACAAAGCATGATATGAACTAGCTGAAATACCCATCTACGCCGGGTAAAATGTTGAAGGGGTAAAAAAAACTAAAGCTTTCAAACTTTTGATCACCTAAGGGGGAATCAAATTAATTGTGACGCTTTGAGGAATGATTTATGGTATTTACAGGTTTTTGTTTCAATTCTTTTTACTTTAAAATCTTCCCCCCAGGTCCATTTAGTATGCATGCCGAATTTATTTGGGTTGTATGCACGTTTAGGTGGTTTCTATAGTGTACAATACAAACCGGAAGAAGTTTATATATTTCAGTTCGGATCCAGGAATTTGTTTTTGGTTGAGAGATATTTTTTTAATACGCTCATGGATTCGCTCCTGTTTGTCCACATGATATCTCAAAAGGTTTTCAATAGATTTCAATTAAATTTTGTGCAAGGATGGGCTATGCAATAAGAAAAATGTCTAAATTTTCGGGCAGATCCAAAAAATTTTTCACAGCGTCAGTATGTCCCTTCTGGGTCCGTCTTATTTCACTGAGTGTTTCATGATAGCAGAAATAGAGCAAAGTTGAATTACTCCAACAAACACTGTCTCACCATGTACTAAGATGAGCTTAGTACGATACAAGGCATGCAAACATGCATTCTTGAGGTAGACACAAGGTCAGCATTCGTCTAGTATCGAGATTTACTTGGCTTATAATGCAAATCCAAGAAGCAACTTATCACAATATTTACTAATCTCGTCTTAGTACGGCCCAAAGCCAACACATATATTGTCTCACCAGTAACTGCTAATGTTTTATACTGGGTTCTCCATGTATTGAATCTTTTTCCAAATCTATCCTTGTTAAACATTCAACTAATACACACACACACACACACATATATATATGCCAGATAATATATCCATTTCTTCTTCTTCTTAATAATAATAACAATAATAACACACACACACGCACACACAAACACACACACACACACACACACACATATATATATATATATATATATATATATATACATATATATATATATATATATATATATATATATATATACATATCTAATTTACGTATTAGTTTTCCCCCAAGTAAATGTACAAGCATATATATTAACAACACACAAGCAAATGTTTTATGCTTATATGTACACAGGCACATATATGTATGTATCTGTTATTGCAAAAGTTACTGACCTTTGATGTTGGTATCATAATTAACATTGTGTAATTTTATCTAACTTATAGCATACCACGCCCAACAAAATTGAGAAAATGTATCAAATTATGGAAGGCCATCACTCAGTACATCTGTACGTAATATATATATATATATATATATATATATATATATATATATATATATATATATATATATATATATATGTATATATATATATATATATATATATATATTCGATGGGTGATAATTAAATCCGTATTAGAAACTGATCCGCATAAATTGCCTGCACGAAGCCCCGACTCTAACCTCTGTGACATCTTCCTGTAGGGGTGAGCGAGGGAAAATCTGGGTCAACTAGAGGAGTGAATAACTCAGCAACTACACAACACATTTCCATAAAATTCTCTGTGTGTACTAATTGGGTCCTGTATCATGTTTTTAAAGATGCTAACACCTTCAAAATTTTTTTAGCAGGGATCAATTTGCGCTGAAGTTTTATTGTGAATCATTCCCTTATTTTGTATCCAGCAGAGTTCACACTCTCTCAAAGAATTACCCGTACTTTAATTCTCCAAATGTCTGTGTTAGCATCACCCAAAAGACGACAATGGTAACCGAATTGTTGTGATTACTAATAGGACCCCAGAGCATTTTTTTTTTGCATTCAGTCTCTGACTTTGAAAAAAAATGCTGTTTGTGCGTTCGATCTCCTCCGATAGTTATGATCTGATTTCCATCTATGTATGTATGTATCTATCAATCTATCTATCATGATATTTGAAGATTGATTCTGTTAATCTGTATGTGACATCTAAACAGCCAAAAGATTGCTTTTTTAGCCAGAGGCATAGAATTAAGGTATCCTCGGAAAACAGTTTTGGTCTCTCACTAGTGCAAAAGTAAGAAAATAATAACCGTTCTGGTCACAAAAGCAAAGTTTCAAGGGTATAATTGATAAAATTCTATACGTATTACACATAAGCGATCAAGAAATAACCCTCACTACCCGGGAATAGAAAAAAAAGTAAAAATTACACGGTGAAATCTTTCATGAAAACAATTCGATTTTCATGGTAGTTTCTGAAGCAAAAAAACAAACATTTTGCCTAAATTATTGTGAAAATATATCCAAAATATTGGGGGGGGGGGGCTTCCTACTTTCATCCCAATTCATTTTAGCACAATTAAAGTCAAACCGGTTTCCCTTCGGCAGGGAGAAATAAATTAACAGTGTAGATCGGTATCATGATGAAGGTAAATAGTAGCTAAAAAATAATTATTCACAATATATCATTTAATAAGATTAATTGAAAAAGATGTATTTGTTCACGGAGGGTGTCTGTTACTTGTCAACTGTTCAAAATTCAAGTGGGTGTTGATTCACCTTTCGTAAATCATAGAAGCGTCTCATGGGAGAGCTGAAGTATGCATGACCAAAAATGATAGAACCTGGTTGCTCACAACGGGGAAAGTATGTTCAAAACATCAAACCGCTGTGGATATTGTCAATTACAAATAATCGAAGGAAAAAACTACACCGAAAAGTAATGCTGTACACAGTCCTCGTATCGTTATGCAGAACAGCCAAATATGCAAGCGGCTGGGATGGTATGGAGACCCTCTCGTGGCGAGACCGATCTCCACCCCACGCTCAATGACACAAGCCAAAGGCCCAACCCCGACCCTCACGAAATTTCTGACTGGCCTGGCTGCAAGCAACAATAAATAAATAAATCTTTATGCAGAATTTTTTTACAAAGTTATTGTTATGAATTTTGAGGAGAGTCTGAAGATCTGTGGAATTAATTGATGCCAAGAAAACTGGGATGTCAATTATTATTGGGGAAGAGAAAATATGATAGACTATGCAGGAATCTTTGTTATTGATGTTATTGTTTTCATTGTGGAGAGAAAATATGATATATAAAGCTGGAATTATTATTATTATTATTATTATTTGAAATCTCACACCAGTTACCAGGTGGTTACTGCTGGAGGTTGAGTGACAGCAAGTCTCCTCAAGTCTCCAGCCCTCCTCTCCTCATTCTCATAGACCACAGCAATACTTTGGTTTACAGTTTCACACCAGTTGCCTGATGGTCATTGCTGAAGGCTGAGTGAAACTAAGTTTCCTCAGGTCTTCAGTCCATATCTCTTCTCTCCCTCGCCTATCATGCAAGTGCTGTGGTTCACATCTCCGCTTTCATTTTCCTTCCTTTGTTATGCCACTGCTAAGATTTAGTATCACAGACCTTATATTTCTTGCACTTTCCTCAGTATCCGTGTGGTTCCTAGCAGTGCTGTGGTCTGTACAGTCTCAATCCTTCCTTTTATCTCGAGCTCTTCCAGTCTAGCCGTCAGTGTATTGGGGACTGCTCCTAGTGCGCCTATGATTACTGGTACTACCCTGACTTTCATGTTCCACATCTTCTCCAGTTCTCTTCCTAGATCTTGGTATTTTTCCAGTTTTTACTCTCCTTCTTCTTTACTCTATGGTCTGCATCATTATTATTATTATTATTATTATTATTATTATTATTATTATTATTATTATTATTATTATTATTATTATTATTATTATTCCAGAGAAGAAAAATATGATGTATCAAACAGAAGCTCTTATTGTCTCTCTTGTTGTTGTTGTTGTTGTTGTTGTTGTTGTTGCTGATCTTCTTATTGTTATTATGGTCTTTATCATTATTATTATCATTATTAATGGGGGAAGAGAGAAAATATGATAGACTAAGCAGGAACCTTTGTTAAAGATGAAAGAACAGAGAGAGAGAGAAAGATATATATATATATATATATATATATATATATATATATATATATATATATATATATATATATATAGGATGGTTAGGTGGCATTATCTGGGGTATAGATCCAATGTAGGTAAGATGATGCTTATAACATCAAAGATTTGATTGAATACAATGAAGACAGATGGATGAGTAAAGACTCAGATATAAAAAAATGTTGGCAACAATAGCAATAGAGAAGAGCTGTAGACTACTTTAGAGCGTCGTGTAATCTTTTAGCCGCGAGGGATCACGGGAAATGGTACATTGAGAGTCGGGGAAACTTATCAGTTGAGAATTGCATTTTTCTAACTGCTGTTCTGTTCGAACTTAATCGGTATTCCGTGAGAGGGAAAAGAAAATAGGATTTTATTTATTTATTTTAGTTGAATATTGGCTTGCTTTCCCGGTGTTGGCTGGATAAAAATAGAACTTAAGAATTCATTAATATGGGCTAATACAAATTCAGGGCCTCTGAGATGGGTGTGCAGCCGGTGCATTATGTGTGTGTGTGTGTATATGTGTGTGTGTGTGTGTGTGTGTGTGCAGCTATTACTCGACAACTGGCCATGGTATGTAGTTGACATCCTTTGGATACATTATTCAGCACACATGGTGGTGCAGTGTCGAGTCTGAAGTTGTTTGGGTCAGTGGTACTGGAGAAATCTAATTCAAAATATTAGGAAATGGTGATTATAGATCTTTCTTTAGTTTCTATACATTATCTCCTTCGATTTACGCTCTTTGAAAAAAAGTATCTGAATTTAGATATAGAATATACAGCGGACAGAAAATAATTTTGCATGACAATTATGGTAGGTTGCTCCACACACCTTAAACGTTCGACCCCTTCTAAACATGCACCTTTGAGATGGACACTGCCATAGTTTAAAAAAAAAAAGGGATGACTATCTTTTACGATCGAGGGAACATACAATGGTGCGCTAAAGGGTTATATGAGATGAAAATAGGATGGCTTAAGGACGAGGGTGTTTTCGGAGTGTGTCTTATAGGATGCACGAAAATAACTTTTCACCGCCTTGTAAAATCCCTCTCAGAGGCTGAGTGTAAATTTTTCTACCCCTTATTCAACGTAGACGTCAATAAGTATGAAAGACGAAAAAGGCCCCCTGTCTCGGTAGACAACAGAACGACACTGAAGTGATCCCTCAAAGGCATAAGCCTGGGCGAAGCTTATGAAAATCCTGCAGGTGCCTGATCGACAGAATTTTTTCCTCGGCTTTGCCGATGTAGTCCAGGAGAAAGTCAAGCAGAATACTTTTGGCATCAGCTTGGATGCAGGAGCTGCCAGAAGGACGTCAAAGTTGACATCCAACCACGTTAAGAAGGTTAAATTAACTGGTTTGGAATCAGAGTTGAGCTTCCCCTAGACTGGTTGTCTTCCCAAGATTGGAGAGTCTAGTCAACCCAGCTATTCTACTCATATCCTGGGAGAGATTGATTCATGCTTCTCCGTACGACATCAGTGTTAATTGAACGCAAATAGCCTCTACCGGAATTTGAATCCGGCTGGCCGATTCCATTGTCCCACGTTGGACGCTACACCACTTGCGTAAAACACTTAACACTCTTTTAAGTAGAATGAGACCGCAACTTGTTCCCAACCAAAGTTTAATACAGTTTTTTAAAAAATTCACAATGAAATGAAGAATTCGTCGAAATCGACGTATTTGAAGGTGAGATAATCCTTGAAAAAAATCTGGATTACACAGATGAAATCCATTTATTTACAAGCCTGGTGGAACTCCACTCTTACTTCAAATCCGACTGAGGATGATTACTGCAAATTTTGTATTAATCAATGATACATGCAACTCTGGTTTAGATATTTGGTTTAGCTTATTCATGTGTTCTGGTACTTATATATGTCTATGTATCTACTTATTCATGTTACTATGTATCCGGACTTCACCCAGCCCTAACCGTTCATAGTTGAAACTTTAAATTATTTACACACACTCACCTCAATGAGTAGGGAAACAGTCTTTTTTTAAAAATCCCCATACAAAATGAAGTTTCGGAGTGGGGGGGATTTTCAATGTAAGTTTATGCTAGACTGGTCCCTTATTATGTGTCCATTATTGTTTTTTGAAAATTTGAATATTTTAGTGCCCGACAAAAAGCAAGAGAAGTAATTTATTCATTGATCAACCCCTCCCCATTTTTTAATTAATCACCCCAATACGATGTGCTGCCAGAAGACTTGGGTTATCAGGAGGTTGGAAAAAATTACCTTTTCACATATATCTCATCTGTTGTGCATGTAACTGTTATTGTTGTTATTAATCACCACCATCCTCAGCAAATCGGCTTAAACACTTCTGCTGGGTTTAACTTATCCATATGTCCAGACAATCATATATCTGATAATCCTATCAGTGCAAACCCTAACTCCAACCCAAGTGAACGGTGAACATTTTGAGTCAAGAAAGGTAACAATTACCCATTTGCAAAAATAAAAATTTCCTCTCATTCAACACCAGACGTTACACTGTCGATTAGTTACGGCCAAATCAATCCTGTTACACGCGTTGGACGCGCTGTCTTTCGAACGATCTCCACTGTTAAGCAATGTGGAACCTGGTCAGTACCTGGATGGGTGACTGTCTGGAAATACCTGCAGCGATCCCTTAACGGTCAAATCACATTCGACTGGTCGGTTTTCGAACGATCAATGAAGTTAACCAAAATAGATCCTGGTCAGTACCTAAATGGGTAACTGCCTGGAATTGCCAGATACCGGAACTATCTGCATTTTCATACCAGTTACCTGGCGGTTTTCGCTGAAAACTGAGTGACGCCTAATTCCCAATGTTCGGCACTCCTCTCAATCAGTCCTCAACAGTGCAATGGATTTCAATTTGACATCAGTTTTCTGGTTGTCATCGCTGGTCTCAGGTTTCCCGTGCTCTTTGCAGCATCATTACATACCACAGCAGCGCTGTTGTATGTTATGTCTCAACTTTAGTCAGCTTTAGGCACGCCCTTTTCCATTCTAGTTATTATACAATTGCTGACGACCAGTACCTACCTCAGTATTCGCGCAGACCCTAGTAGTGTAGTGGTCTGCATAGCTGCAATTCTTCCTCACCTCCAGCTTCTCCAATCCTGTTTTTAATGTCAAATCTAGTCGTTTGCATAGTTCTCAATGTATAACAGTTTCTACCCTTTTGTGTCAGTTCTTTACTATATTCACCAGTTCTGTGGTCAACAGTCTCATTCTTTTCCCCTCATAAACAGCATTTGCTGTTTGTTTGGGTTCTGTCGATCTTTGCTTGAACATAGTTTGTCCTAGGGCATTTGTTTTGGTCTGTCATGATGGGAAATTCTGTTTAGCTATGTCTATGATAGCTCATCTACGATATCTTCTATTGTCTCTCTGGGTAGTTTTATTTATTCTTTCCTTATTGTCTTCTTTTCTGTTCCCCGTTAGCTACATTTTTGTTGTTTGTTGCATTGCATTAGGCGCATTGCATAACATCATTGCTTGCTTGCACATACTTTTCTAACCTTGTTTTGGCTATTTTGACACGATCTTCAATGAGTCCTCTCTAAGGTGTAGAACCTTGTGCATCATCACAAGTTTCAAACTGATTAACTTCTACCTATTTGGCCCTACTATCTCGAGCTAGCAATCTTCATTTACCCCTCTCTAAACTTGCGTCAGGTGCAGTCTCTATTCATTGACCGCGATTATACATATATTGTCATGTCACTTATCTTCATCGATGTGAGTTTCGCAAGAACTTCATAGCTATTAAATGCAAACATTGCAACTTGTCCATTCAAGATATGGACCTGTGTGTCTCACTATCGATACCACCCATGTGTTTATTCCTTTTATCAAATTTCTGCTATTTAGCTTGGCCTTTAATATTTCATAAGTCTCCTAAGGTATTGCCTTTTTATTTTCTCTTTCATTTCTTCCTATTTCATCTTGTCCTATTCAAGATGCCCTAAGTATTCATATAAGCATCTAATTCTTTGTTGTCAATTATCATTAGTAACAATGTGCCATTTTTAGATTAGTCAAAGAAATAATTAATTAAATACTTAAATTGTTTCAGGTGTGTGTCAGATATGTATCTTCTTGATAGAGTTCGATATCTATTATTATCTTATAGCAGTTTAAATGATCTTTCTTTTCTGTTTTGACACTTGTTCAGCACAGACTGCAGAAAGAATGTTCTGCAGTGTCTTCCCTGTTTGTGAAATAGATAAGTGCGTCTAAGGAAAGAATTGTTTTTTTACTGACAAGAACAATACGTCTGCCATCAGTAGATTAGTATTAACTCTTAAATTCATACAAGGAAATTTTTATTGCAATTTAAGAGGAAGTAACTTCTGATTGAAATTACCTCCTTTGCACTTTTTTGTAATATAAAAAAAAACTTCTTTGATTCAATTCACAAAAGAGTTCCATTAAAAGAGCGTTATTGCTATTATTACAATCATATAGTGGCTAAATATGATTGAATTTCTCATGCCAATATTTTGTAGCTCTAAAAGTCCTTGTGAAAAACAACAATATATTAGTGATTTATTCGAATATTTCAAGAGTTTTTCGTACCGGCATTCTCACCTTTTAATAATTTTAAGACAATTTTTTCCGCCAAATGGTTGACCTCAGGCAACTTATGCTTGTGAGTTCGATCCTCACTAAGTGTCCAACTATTTTAATTACAAAAAAAATGTAATGCTACGCTTAGAGGTAAAAATAGAATGGAAATACCTGAGAAGCAGAATAAGTTGATTCGCAAATGGGAATACCGTATTTACTCGTGTACAAATCGCATCATAATTTCATCGTTTAATCTGGTACATGATTTAGTCGTGTATATTTAATTTTTATATCTGATACATAATTCAAATGATAATAACTGGAATCGTGTATAAGTCGTATCGAAATTTAATCTGGTGCATAATTTACTCGTGTATAAGTCGCATCCTAATTCTATATTTATATCTGGTACATAATATCTATTCAAATTTAATCAAATGGTAATATTTAGAATCTTGACTCCATGTAAAAGTTGCTCCTAAATTTTTTGCAATCGAAATATTTGCACAAAAGTGCAGCTTATACATTGGTAAATACAGTATATTTGTATTGCTGACTTGCTTTTTGAATGGGTGTTGAAAAACACGTCTGTTATGTCTCTTGAACATCTTTTTAAACTTTTAGTAATCTCTCCTTGTTCCCATGAAAGTGAACGGATCTTTGGTTAATTAATATCTATGTACATATATACGAAAAAAAAGAAAAGATTACTAAAACATTAAAAAGGTGCTCCTTGCCTGTCATTTTTGATGGAAGATATATTGAAGAGAATTCGCAGCCAAAGTATACAATATATGTATATATATATATATATATATGTATGTTACTCAGGAATGGATACATACGATCCGACAGAATGATTATAAATTGCGTTTCATTATGCAAAAACTCTTATTTGAAATGATCACCGTTATTTCACGATTATTACCGTCGAGGCCAAATGGTATATTCACCGTGTAATAACGGTGATCATTTCAAAAAAGAGTTCCTATATGATATGACACAATTCATAATCATACATATACATACATATATATAGATATATATACATAACGAGATGGGATTGTCCAGAGCACATTTCTCACCTTCGTAATTGACCATTCCATCACCATCAAGATCTGCTTCCCGGATCATCTCATCTACTTCTTCGTCCGTTAATTTCTCCCCAAGATTGGTCATCACGTGACGCAATTCAGCCGCACTGATAAAGCCGTTGCCGTCTTTGTCAAAGACCCTGAAGGCCTCCCTCAGTTCTTCCTCACTGTCCGTGTCCTTCATTTTTCGCGCCATCATCTGCAGGAATTCCTCGAAATCGATTGTGCCATTTCCTAGAAGCATGATAAAAAAAAGGCTCACATTAAATGATATATATGTATACATGTAAATGTTTTCGCATGATGTTATTAAAAAACAAGAAAAAGAAAACCTGTAACATCGTTTATACAATTTTTGACAGCATTTGACAGTATTTGACAACATTCGTCAACTTTTGTTTCCGGAATAAAAACTATTTCTTAAAAAACAAAAATGTAAAGCTGTTGAGATATTAACAATATAAAATATGTTGAAAAATCATCTCAGCCTCTCAAATTACGAATGCATCCTTACGTCACATTTTTCTTTTTTCAAGAATTGATTAAACAGAAATCAACGACATGAATGGTGTGACGCAAAAGAGAAATATTCCTTCTTCTTCACCCGTACTTTTTTCCCTTCCTTCCTATGAACGCTTTCAACATTTTTCAGTTTGGTCTGAAAGAAAATGCTTTTGGCATTCATAATATTTGCACATGTTCCTCACGAGCAATCAATACGAGATCTATTATGACGTCATGAAAAATAGGTCAGAAATATAAAATATATTATTGTAACATGTATTGTAAATGTATTGTGAATCTCTCCCCCTCTCTATATATCTATCTATCAATCTCTCTCTATATGTATGCTTTCAAACTTTTTCAATTTTGATTGAAAGAAAGTGAATTTGCCTCTCATAGATCTTGCAACGTTTGTCGCAGGTATAAATAATCAATATTATCAATGTTTCAGTTTTGAGACTACTGACGAAGTAACGTAGAAATATTAGATAAACATGTAAATAAATTTAAAAAAAATAAGCATCTATGACTTTTGATAAGTTAAGATCTCACCACCGAAACCAAAATTTGAATACATGAAGCAAGTGTGCTAAGCACACAATGGCTCTGAGACCAGGACGATAAACAATTCCCAGGAGAGAAATCTAAACACTTTCCACCTACGTTGCCTCCAAGAGGTCCTTAACATTGAATGACAATACAAAGTCTCAAAAACGAAGATCTTTGAGCATGCGCAGTTCACTAGTATGACACCCACCTTGAGCAGAAGAAAACTCAGATGACAAGACAAATGAAAGAGAAAATGAAAAGGGAGTAACTTAGGAAAATAAGAAAATATTAGTAACGAAGCTAGATGGCAAAAATTTTATAAAAGGAATGAACACTTGGACAGTATCGGTAATAAGACACATAGGTCTATTCAGAAGATCGGACAACATCCGGATATTAAAAACAACTCCTATTTGGAGAGTTCAGCAATGCTGAACGATCTAAAGGAAGATTCAAGTACAGAGACGTGTTTGAGGAAAACATCTACAGATCGACCATAAGTCCCGGGGATAAATTACATCAAGCTGGGTCGCTTGGAGAAACGTGATGTACACAGGAGCCATCTTCGTATGAAGATCACCTGGGATCAGAGAAAGAGAAGAAGCAGGTACTCAGATATTCGGAATAGGGACGTGTGCGTTGCTTTGCAGCTGCCTCTGCCAATTGAACATTGCCGAATTAGTCATAAGAGGTACCACAGATTGAAAAAAAAATAAAGGAAAAACTCTTGAAAAAACTGCAGCTGCTTAGACCGTCAACCAAGACGAAGAGAAACATACATAAAACAAATAGTAACAACCATTTGGAATTTTTTTCACTAATACCCCTTTCATCTCAAGTCAAAAGATCACAGTGCGTCATGCAATGAAGAAGGACTGGCCACAGAAAGGTCAAACTTCACTCCTAATTCTATCCCGACTGAAGATGATTACTTTTGTTTTATATATGATAAATGAATGATTATAAAAATGTATATTTCATTGTAAAAATGTATTTGTTTATTAGAATTAAATGAGCCCTAATGTATCTTTAAGATAGATTTTCGTAGATTTCCATGACTTGTCAATTTAGCTTAGTCAGAAAGACAGCCTCCCGGCAATCGTATTTTCAAATGACGGTAGGGTGGGATGTGAGTTTTACATATCGGTTTACACACCTCATTTTTGGTGAGGATTGCTTTTGTTGTTATGGTAGGAAAACAAAGTCAATTCCAGGCTTTGTACTAGAGTTTGACATTAAATTAATATAATGTTAATACTGTTAGTATACGTAGAAACAACCGCAATTTTGGCAATTACATTTGATCCTTTGTCTGACGAAAGGCTGTTGTAGCCCAAACGGCATAGCAACTGGTACAGAAAACCAAACTCCCGGGACTGAAGGGATGTGATTTTGTGTCTCTCCGAGAGTTAATCCTTCATTTCTATTCCGAACTATTTTCTCAAGACAGTAGACTGATGGTTAGAATAATTGCGATAAAAAGCAATCAAAATTTAAATTAGACCATCGAAAATATAACCCGTCGAAATATTCGATGAATCAGGAACAGTCAACCAAAGATACAAAAAAATTCAACATAGGTTCCTTCAGTATTAAAGTGATTCTGCCCGGCTGGCTATCTATTTATGTATAGTGTGTACAGATCGCATCAACGAAGCTAGACTGCTGAACATCTAAACAATCATACATTATTAAATAAATGCTTTTTATGTTTTAAATCCCCCAATAGGTTTTCGTTCAATTGGTTCCTAAGCAGTGTTCATGCTTGTTTTCAGAAGATAAGGACTATTTAGCGATCAGCACCCAACGAAGGGCGCGAAAAGTAACTTATTCATTGATCATCCGTTTTTTCAATTTTTTAATTGATCACTCTAAACATGACATTGGTCGCGTAACGGTTTCTATTGATCAACTAACCAGACCTGTTTACCTATAATTCTTAGATGAGCAGGTAATGAAAAAGATTTCTTTGAGTTGCAAACTCAATTAAACGGGAAGCCGTGTTTTTATTTAAAACTGGGTTTCTCTTAGCGTGTCGGTTAAGCTTCAGAGTCTTTGAATGGTTTTCTCGGAAGGAGACAACAAAGCTATGAAAGAGATTAAAGTCTTTGTCATCATTGGCAACGCAATAATCTTGGTTATCTGCGGCGAACATTACAAGGTCTACAAGAGCCAAATTCACTTTCTTTCAGACCACAAACGGTTGAAAGGAGACAGAGAGAGAGAGAGAGAGAGAGAGAGAGAGAGAGAGAGAGAGAGAGAGAGAAGAATATTTATATTTCCAACCTATTTCCTATAACGTTGAAGTAGAACGTCCTGATGTCATCATAGAACTTATTCTGATCACACTTTTTTGTAAACTGTTTTTTTTACCGAGAATCATTTTTTGATGATACTTTTCTTTCAAGTTTGGTTTTTTACCGATAGCACATTTTATTAAGAGTTGTTGTCGAAAGTGGGGAAAAGATTTCCCCCTTTTAAAGTCAAAAGTGAGAGGAATATTTTAAAGAAAGTACATTGCTCATGATTTTATTATAGAAATGCACTGAAAAAAAAAGAAAAAGGTTTTGTCTGTAAGCGAGAATAAACCCTCATGGAATTCCCATGGGTCTAGCAAGTAAGTATTATAAATAAGTCCTTTTAGAGCACCAACAATTTTTTGTATAAACATATATGAGTATTGTGGTTTGGATTTGGGCCTTGTTGGGCGTCCGAAGTTGCATTATAGAAACACATTCAAAGATACCCTGAAATGCAGTCATATCCTCAACCAATGGAGAAATAAAGTAAATAATCGTCAAGGATGGAGATAATTCACTTGCGAAATAGTCAATGTGAAAAGAATTGATGAATGTGAGAGAGAAAAAAAAGTGAGTAAAGAAGGAGAAATAACAAGCTGCACAGTCAACTAAAGTCTTCTTCTATTTCGACCAAAAATGATTACTGAAACTTTTGTATTGTATATATAATTAATAAATCCGTAGCCCTATAAGCCTCGTCTAGTAATCACCTAGTTGTGGTTTCAAATCCCGTTAGGGAAAAGTTGATTTTATACATTGGTTTGGTCTAATGTGACGGTATAAGCAAACAAAGAAGAGTTTATACACCTAAATTAGGTGGGAATCGTTCTTATTCATGCTCTTGTTGCTGTTACAAGGGAAAAATCAAGTGAATGGAGTTTGACAATTTTAAAAGACTACCTTTTCTATCTATTAAATGTGTCATACACTTTAAAGAAGTATCTCTTTGGATCAACTTGAAAAATCACTTGGTCGAAAAAAATTGTTAACGTAAATTTATTAGTGTCACGAAGAAAGTTTATGATTAAATAAGATAAATATTACTTTGAGATAAACTAATAAATTCACGTGTAGAAAATTAGAGTAATTTTCAACGTAAGTTTTTCTACGTAACATTTTTCCAGTGTGCTCGTCTCGGTGGTATTTCTGCGCATGCTCTTTACTTTAGCCGATGGGATTTACTAATGCTTGGTTGTACCACGTGCAGAGGATCAGGATTCTTCCCGTAGCCCAGTGAAAATTACCATGATCAGTCTTGACACCAGTTACGCGGACTACAAGATTTTATGTCACATCATGCTCTCGTGGGGACGCTTAGGGATGGAAAAAGTGCGTATGCACTGATACACCGTATGTCTACTTCGTGATTTCCAGTTTTTTTTAATCATTAACTATCTTCAGGCCCGCCTCAGATTAATTGAAAATAGGGGCAATCACTTTGATCATCGCTGATGAACCCCTCCATAATCCCCGATCATAAATCCTAGGATACACGCTCACCGTATACCAGTGATTCCCGACGTTTTTATTACCAAGGACCCCTTTATTTAATTGGATTTTCCACCGACTAAGACTTTCGGAAAGTCTGGCTACTCAACAATCTTAGGGTCCCCAGGCTTTTGAATGTTCTGCCCCTACCCCTAACAAGCTCCCAGACCCTCAGTAATACATTTGTGGATCACAGGGGGTGGCAGAATCCACTTTGGAAATTGTGGACCCCTTTGGGCCAGCAGACCTCCAGATTGGGAGCCGCTATCGTATACCTAGTTCCTAACACTATCATCATTACTTTCAAACCCCGTTGTTGTTAATGGTGTTGGAAAAGATGCTGCTGCTGCTGCTGCTGTTATGATAATTTTTCAAAACTCTCCCAACCATTCCGCTTGGCAACGCTGCAGGCGTTCGCGTTAGCGTTGCCATTAGTGATGAAGATAACGATGATCTTATTATCTTATTATTGTTATCAGTTTTTTTAGATGTCTTCTTTTCTTTTTTTTTGCAAATTATTTCTTATTTTATTTTTTATTATTGTCGTTTTGAACGTTTGTTTTTGTTGTTTAGTGGGGAGGAAGGTGGCGAGAGAGGACATTTTCAGAATTTTTCAGTCAGGCTATTATTTTCTCTTTCTGTTTTTTTTTTTTTTTAACTTTTTTGGTTTTATTTACTTTACTGTTTTTTTTTTCCTCTCATCATTTTTGCGCCATCTTGGCAAAAAGAGGAGTGGTAGTGGTGAGGATGGTGAAGGACGTGTAAGAAGAATATGGGGGTAAGAAATAAGGGAAAAGAGGAAAAAACAATATCAAGAGAGAGAGAGAGAGAGAAGATATAGAGAGATCAGCGGAAGGTGGGAGTTGAAGATGGAGAAGGAGGGGGAGGGAGAAAAGGGAGTGTTTTAGAAGAAGAAATGATGATGATGATGATGATGATGATGATGATGATGATGATGATGATGATGATGATGGAAAAGAAGGTGAAGAGGAAGAATGCGAACGAAGTAAAAAAAAAAAGAGGATGAATAAGAAAAAAAAAAAAAGAACTGAGAAAGAAAAATACTATTTCTGTCCCATAATAGTTGTTACAGTTTTATGTACATTTCAGACACGGATCCAAAGATGGGGGCGATGGTCAAGACTCGACCCCAGCCCAATTAACACTTTTTTAGATAAATATCTACACAAAGACATTTTATTAATAGATGTCTAAATAATCTCAACGAATCATGAATTAATCTATTAAACAATCAAATTAGACAAATGGAGAGAAAAAGTGCGCATGATAAGTACCCAACAAGCCATCAAAAAAAGTTTTTTTTTTAAAGAGATTTAAAATGTTGAATACTGGAAACTCTGCATTGTGATTCTCGAATGCTCAAACTTCAAGATAAATATAAGAACCATAAGTTCAACGATGCATCCACCGACTAGTAGTTGCAGAAGAAGGAGGAGGGGGAAGATCAAATAGTCTTTCTTTGATTCAATTGTTTCTCATAGCATCATAAAATACTGCGTTATAGAATATTTAACAAGTAGTAATAAAAATAAAAATCGCAAATGATCATTTTGGGCTTTTTTTCTTTATCATGACGTCATGAGCAACTTGCAAAATAATTGATCAGAATAGATTCACTTTTGATGACGTAACGCCTTTTAATAACATCATACCTCTTAATGAGGTTTTTATGACATATCATCTATTCCTTCCTTCATATTTCGGTTGTTCAACTTGAGTTGGACCAACAGACCAACCGAATAGCGTATAATAGAGATGTGTGAACACGTCTAAAAACGGAGGATTTAAGCTTTAAAAATCACGAAGATACAAACTTTTCTTTAAATGGTTCGTTGGGCACTTATCATGTGCAGCCACTCATATGCAAATGTAACATCCAGTATAGAAATGACGTAGTAATGATAATGTCGACTCTTGTTTCTGAAGGAAGAGGTCGACGGGAGAGAACGCGTTCAACTGGAAGCATACACTGCTAATGATGATGACAGTGATGATTATTATGTCTGTTACAAGAAAATGTGCTCTCCTTTAATTACTGCTTGCGGCAAGAACACAAGTGAACAAAACAGATAAATAGAAACAGGTCTGATTAGTCACTCAATGGAAACCGTCTTTTGGCAGCAGGTCTTGTTGGAGGAGATCAATCAAAAAATTGGAAAAAAGTGTGATCAATGAATCTTTCGCCTTTTGTTCGGTAATGATACCTAAAAATATTTGAATTTTCAAGAAATAAACACGAATGCTTCTGGACGTAAACTAGGGACCAATTTAGCATAAACTTTCATCGCAAGTTGACCCCCTAAAAAGCCTATTTAGGAGGAAGATTTTTTAAAAAATATGGACAAAATAAGGAGTAAATGTTTAAATTTTTATCCCTCGAGCTTCATCTGTGTAGCCTGTACACAAGATACACGCATAACCAGCCAGCCAGCCAGGCAACCAGCCAGCCAGCCAGCCAGCCAGCCAGTCAGCTAGTCAGCCAGCCAGCCAGCCAGCCAGTCGAAACAACTTGAAAACTGATGAAGTTATGATGACAGTTTTGGTTGACAGCTTCTTATAGAAACAGAAAGAGTTATTTCACTGTCTCTCCCGATTGTTCGACATTAAATGTTGACCGGGAAAGATACGCTGACTAAACCAGAGAGAACCCAGAGTGCATACATCTGTAAACGCCAAACACAGACTAAAAACTGAATGAAAATGAATTAGCAAAACAAAAGGGAAAAAATGCATTTCTTACACTATGTATAGTTATTCAGTAACTTCCCTGGAAATTCAAATTTAGCATTTTTTTTTTTACTGTTCGTTTTTAACCTCTTATCATTTAGAATGGTAAAAATATCTCTCAATCGGAAACAGATCCCCGGATCCAACCCTAGATTCAACGGATTCTTCCTCTCCCTTTCACGAAATATCATTAAGATTTATCGGAGAGATCGTGTGGACAGACAGGAGGAAAGGTAGAAAAAACGCAGCTGAATACATTTACCTCCCCAACTTGGCGGAGGTAATCACTCAGAAATGAAATGGAAAGAAAGGTAAAGAGAGCAGGAAGAAGGAGAGACTGAGAAAGTGAGAGGTAGAGAGAGGGGAGAGGTAGGAGGAGATAACTTTTTACCTCCGAGTATGTGACTTGAGAGAACTTATTTTTAGTCCACCCCGGAGACTGGAGAACTCCACTTGTGAAAAGGTTCATTTTTTGCTTCGTTCTATTTTGCTTAATTAGTCATCTTGGACAATTTAGCACCAGTGTCGATCTTCTTCTCAAAATACTACGCCGTTAAAGTACTCAAGAACATAGTATTTTTGTATGTGTCTAGGGTAGGGTTGCCAATTTGGACGTGATTTTTCAATTTTTCGATTCTGGATATCATTCTTAAATTCGAAAAATTTTAAAAAAAGCTCAATTGACAATTGGACTTTGAAAACATGAAAATAATTTAAAAAAAAAAACAAGTAAATATTGCCAACACTAAATTCACAAGTCGGAAAAAAACAAACAAAAAAGAAACCCGTCTAAATTGGCAACCCTGATTTAGGATCCTCGGAGAGAATATTCTGTACACGCCGTAGTCATCAAGAACTAGTTCTAAGAACGATTTCCCTAATTTCAAGTGGGCCGTTCTACCATTATTTTCCATACACCATTGATCTAAACTGAGATGCCATGACACGATGATCAACTAGCTGGGTTGTGCAGTTAGACCTATATGCCAAGATTTTCTTAGTTCAAGTTTTCTCAGGATTAATTAAGAAAAAAAATGAATCAAGTGACTCAATAGAAACCGTCACCCAATCAAAGTCTTTTTACAACACGCAGAGTTGGGAATGATCAATCGAAAAATTAGGAAAAGGGGTGATCAATTGATAAGTTACTTCTCACGCCTTTTGGTGAGCACTGATCACTAAAAAGTCCGAATTTTAGTAACAAAACAAAACAATTGTGAGTGTAGTCAGACCAATCTAACATAAACTTGCATTTCAAATTGAGCCTCACGACAAAAAGCATATTTAGAAGGGGATTTTGTTCTTCTTCAATTTCGGGAAGTAAACGTTAAGATGTCCCTAACAGGATTCGAAATCATAACCAGGTGATTGATAGCCAATTATTCTACTGGCTGAGCAAAGCAGACGATTCTCGCTTATCTACAATATCTATCTTACAGATACGCAATGGCTTATTTAATTCTAATAAATAAATACATTTATACGAAAAAAAAATGATATATATATATACAATACAAAAGTTGCAATAATCATCTTCAGTCAGAATTAGAGTCGGAGTTGAATTTTACTCTGCAACAGTTGGGCTGGTCATTCACGAGGAAGTTATATATTCCGATCTTCATTCACATCATCTTTATATAAAACTTAGTTGAACTTTGGAAACACACTGCTGTCTATATGGAAAACTATCAAGCCCTTATAAGAATGGAAAGACGTGAAAAAGTCTAATGTATGCGTGAAATCGAAATTATCATAATTTTGCTGTTCAGTTTTTTTTAAAGCGGAGAAGTGGCGTAAAGCGATATTTCAAAAAGAGAGGGATTACCTGTGTTATGTTAAATTAGAGGATTTTTCTAAGAAAAATTTAAAAAACTCATTAAAGTGGAACAGTCAGTTGTAATCTTCGAGTGGAAGAGTCCATGGTTACGAACAGCGAATAGACACACACACACACACATACATACATATATATATATATATATATATGTATATATATATATATATATATATATATATATATATATATATATATATATATATATATATGAGCCTCATGTTTCTTCGCAAAAAACTACAAGGCTGATGACCTGATATTTGGTGTGGGAAATCAATAAAAATCGACTTCCCCCGTCCAAGGCCATTCGAGATCACCAGATGCCATTCTCTAACAAATCTTCGGTTCTAAACATCAGAAAAAAAGATTCTTATTCCAGGATTTACGTCATTCATTCTTCTTACGAATGGCACGAATATCATCTCTTACGCTAAAGTCAATTCTTAAACCAGATTTGATGTTTTGGTCGGATATCGCCTTTTTTTTTTGGCAATGTGACGGTGTTAGACAGTGTTAGTTCTACTGTTACTAATTCCTTGTAGGTTTTGGTTTTCACTTTATCCCTTCTCATTGACAAAAGTTCAACGAAATTCGTCTCATAGCGAGAGGAAGCGTCTCTTTACCTCTTCTGTTTTTTTCGCTGATAAAAATTCGACGTCATTCAGTTCATATTAAAGGCAACAGGATTCAGATATGAAGTTAAATCAGGTCATTTTCAAAGATAAACTTGAAAGTGATCATTCTATGGGTGGGGGGAGGCATGAAGTATTGTAAATTTTTATATGATATTTTAACTAGTAATTTAGGTTCATATTTTTTGTTTCTTTGATTACTACTTCTATAAGTCCATCTGATCACTACTTGGGTGGGGCCATCGATCTACGGAAGTCAATGAACAGTCCATACTGGAAGATTTAAGTCTCTTTGTGAATAATAGTTTTTCCATTTGCTGTGTTGGGTTTGGTAATAAGAAATTAAAAATATATTTTCTCTTGAACCTGAATTGTGATACGCATTTGTTAGAAACTGTCAACCTAAATTGTCAGCATAGGTTTCTTCAATTTTCAAATTGGTCTGGCTGGCTGGCTGGATATGATGTATGTATGTATGTATGTATGTATGTATCATACATACAGCCTGCATCAATAGAGCTAGAGGGCTGAGAATGTTAACATTTACACCTCATTATGTATAGGAACATGCAACGAGCACATGAAAGAATCATTCTCAACCTTAGAACACAAGATAGCACAATACATTCAGAAGAAGACAGGAGTCAGAGACATCATAGAATCCATTAAAAAAATCTCAAATGGCAATGGGCTGGCCATGTCGCAAGAATGGCAGACAATCGATTGACATCATGACACACTACATGAATCTCCGAAGATAATACGTGCAATAAACGATCTAGAAAAATTCAGAAAGTACTGGCTCCACAACGCCCATGATAGAGAACTGTGGGGAATTCCGGGAAAAATCTATGTCCAACGACGAACGTTAAAAGATCGATGATGATGATAATAATGATGTATAGGAAAAATCTGTCTTTGTTTTTTTTTTAAATTCCCCTTCAAATAGGTTTTCACTGAGTGGGGGTCAATTAACGAAACAAGTTAATGCTGAATTGATCCCTTAATTTGGGCTCAGTGGGGTTGCACTTGTTTTTTTTAATTTTTTACTTTTTATATTCGGACTTTTTTCAGTGATAATGGCTCAACAGAAGCTGAGATAAGTAACTTATTTATTGATCACCCCTTTTTTTCACATTTTTTAATTGATCATCCCGAACGCAAAAAACGTCGATCACACGATGGTTTCTATCATGCAACTAAGTAAACCTATTTTTCTACTTTCTGGGAGTAATTTTCTGCCCTATTTCGTCCTTATCAAATAAAGTGAAAACATTCTAGCAACCAACAATTGGCCGTATCCTAGTAAATCATGGCCGCTTGTCTATATTTCATCTCGGGTCTTTTTTTTTTTGTACACAGTGGTTCTTGGTCTTTTCATCACTACGCACCCATCCCTTTAGGGTGGGGCCTTGCCTCCACGTCTTCCATCTTCAACTAAAAGATTGGTTTGAAATAGGTACTTCAAATATATGGAAAAAAAAATTGATATATTTTTATATTTTAATATATTGCGCTCATTATGATATCATGCAAACATCTGTTGGGAGAATTCCCCAAATATTTGGTTGTTTTGGATATAATGACCGTTTTTTTTGGTATTTATAGTTTTCTTTGAATTCATGTCATCTCATCGAGCTTATTCACGTTACCAATTTGCCTTAGATGGTCTGATACTGTCACCCTGCCAACACCCAGTATCTGTGACATTTTTCTGACAGTCTAGCATCGGTTTTCTTTGTCCAACATCTTCAGGTGTTAATTTTCATTCGCAGATGGATTCCCACTTTCCTCTCCATAATCAAGTCCCAAATCTCCACTACGAAAATTTTGAAACAAATTTCGCACGGTATGATCTATGGAGGTTCCTTCACTCTATGCTACGTTAATATTAAAAGCTGTTTGAGACACATTGTGACAGAGCTCATACTCATGGAAAAGGATTATGCACAATTCTTCTTTTTTCATCTTCGGGTTCAAGGGTCTACACTGTGTACAGATAACGGTTAGAATAAATAATAGTGAAGAAAGCACATTTTAATCATCAAAACAAGCTACATATATTGGTACAATATTCTACAACGACCTTGAAAGATACGATTAAAAGTTGGTAATATAGAATCGATCGTTATTTTCTGAACGACAAAAATTCAAATAAATTCCTTCTTTTTACCTGTGGACACACGCCCCCTCTCAAAATTATTCACGTTTCCTTAGGGAGGCATGAACCCTTCCATTTTGTCAGAACTACTGTTCTAGTATGAGCAAAAAGTATGGTATTTTTTTCGTTGTCTGATTTCCAGTTGTAATAGGCCTCTCTGGAATGTGGATATGTGTATATCCCAATCACAAAGCCAAATCATAAATGCTAAAGTAATCGATACTCAGTTAACTAGGGACTGGATTAAACGAATACGGTGCCTATAGCATAAGTTATTCAGGGGCATAAAAAAGAAAATACACAATAATATAAGAACGCATGATTATTTTTTCTAGCGTAGTAATCATTTTTTTCATTAGTCCAAGTGCATTGAACGACTAATATGTCTGACACTTTAGGAATAGTATTACTTCGTTTTGATCTTCATGCAGAGGCTGTAACTTCAGTTTCGAATACCTTTATATTTATGCCTTGTGTATGTACTACATAGATACGAAATTCTCATTAATTACTGTATTAAAATTACAACCACAATTGTTAGCGATGATTGGATAAAGTTGCAAATCTTAATCACCCGATCGGCTATAAAGGTTGAAGGCCGTAAGTGCAGAATTACTGAATCAGATTTGGTAGCTTGCAAGCACAGGCTCTTGAATCTTTGTAACCGCTACTTCTAGTACAGTTGTATATGTAATTCCGCCGCATTTGGATAATAAAATCGATTTTTTTTCATTTTTGAGGATTTAAGGTAGACTCAATCAGGAAAATAACTAGTGTTCAATTTTTCTAACATTAGCTTGTAGCACTACGCATGCACGAAAAAAGATCAAATTTCCTCGCGGTTTTATGGGCATACAAACGTAATGGGTTTCAATTTTAAAATAAACAATCGACTATTCCTATCTCAAATTTACCTTTCTGAACACGAAAAAAGTGGTCTTCAATTTTTGCAATATTAGCCACTAGCTCTAAGCATGCATAAAAATGATAACAGTAACCTTGTGAAAATTTTGGTAATCCTACTTGAAGAATTATTATCTTATCAGGCATAAGTGAAAACAGATAGAGAGATAGATATGAAGAGACTCGGTAGGAGGATAATGATAGATATGAATATATTGCCACCTCTGTCTAAGAATGAATCACCGTAGCTGAGTTGCTTCATTTTGCTAACAATGCCTACTCTCTGTGAGTTATCTCTCTGCCAGCCAATATTTCACTGACCCACCGACAACATCCTGACTTAAAACTTGAAGGATGAAAAAAGATATGATTTCTATTTGAAAAAAAAAAGATAAATCTAACCATATGCTGTTCTATATCCCCCCTCTCTCTCTCTCAACACACACACACACACACACATATATATATATATATATATATATATATATATATATATATATATATATATATATATATATGTATATCATTCCAATCAAGCTTTTCCACAAACGCCTAAACGTCATAAATACTATGTCATTGCTGTGGCAAAATAAAAGTGTAAATTTAACAGTGTATTTACAATTATAAATCTACCACTCTCTAAAAACATATGAAAAAAATCGAATTTCAAACAAATGAAAAGGCCTTTCTTAGAGGGTGGCTATTGGTGTACATATGTATAGATGTAAAAGTTCAAGGCTCTATGCCAAAAAATGTTGTTTTTTTTTAAATTCGATCTTTTTGGTGATCTAACAAATAGCGAAAGAAGTAACTTATCCATTGATCACCCCATTTCCGACTTTTTGATTGATTACTCCTAAACCAGCATATTGCCAGAAGACGTAGGCCATGAGACAGCTTCTATTGAGTGACTACCAAGACCTGAGTATTTATCATTCCCCCGATCAAGTTATGGGTCGAGCCCAGTACTCTGAAGAAACCTGGACTAAAGTATATGTACACTGTGGAATAGAGAGACACATACGTGGTGCCCTTACGCTGGATATGGCTTTAGCCCGTTTGCATCTTGTGAAATACGCAGTACCTCTTAGTAAGCGATAAGTACCCGAATTAGTATCACTTACTTCTTCCCTGCTTTATTTCACCCAGAGCTTTGGGGAGACATGGATTCATAATTCTCCCAAAGGCCCATTCTCTTTGATTTCCCAGTACCAACACCTGGAGACATCATGATTCATTGACTATATATCACAGAAGTCACAGTACAAAAAATGTGGCTCTCAACATGAAACTGAATGCAACTGATTGCTGATTCTTATTATCTGTAACGCAACTTCTGATGAAGCCTTGTGATAAGGAGAAATCCAAAAGGTTTTATCTTAACATGCGTCTTCTCAATCTTTCATTTTCCGCACTGTCATTTACTGCAACTATTCTGCTGGATTATATTACATCAACACCACATATATATATATGTATAATTACAGAAAATCAGAGATAGACTCGACACATGTTTCATGGTATACCCATTTCTCAAAAGCGATAGAAAATATTTTGCATCAAACTAATGACGTTGATAATTGTAATATTTGAATCAACCCAATAAGAACACTCCAATAATTTCAGTATCAAAAATTCAAAAGCAGCCGAAATAGTTAAAACCACATTATATATAGAGATAGATAATGTGATAGGTATATAACATAATTGAATAAGGTAGGAATGCGTCAGAATACACATCGAATCATTTCTCGTTTCATATGAGGGCAGCATAATTGTTAGTCAGTCAGTATCCTTATTAACTAATGTTCATCGTCGAAAGTGTCTTCAATGAGCAAGCAAGCGTCGGAAGTAGACCTTGTATCAATGAAAGAAGGTTGCCAGGTTCAATTGGTCATGCTTCCTTTCGAATAAGGTGAAAGATGGGTTACGTGCTCGTCGTTGTCCCCTCGGACGCGATAGAATCAGGGTGCCCTGAGGGAAAACAACAGCTAGTTACGGCATTATTTTGCTCGGACAACGTCCTGCTGGGAAAAATTGTTTCTATCGTTCATGTGAAAGGTAATCTGTCACGTACCGCCTACCTCGACATTAATGAAGAGTCGAAATACCCCTTCATCAGGACAATGCACCCTGTCAGACAGTACGAGCTGTGCAGGAATGGTTTGATAAACACGAAGGGAATTTCACGGTGTTGCCCTCTATCAAATCGAGCACAATGGCTGTGTTGGATCATGGCTGATTGGGCAAGAGCTGTTCTACGCGTACATGGAGAATAAACACCATACCAGATGGGTGGTGATAATGTTTTGGCTCACCAGTGTATATACGGAGAGAAAAAGACAAACCCATACACAGAGACAAAGACAAAGAAACATAGATGATAGGCTGAAAGTTGGAAGCTCTCAAAGACAGAGCTGTCACAAAGGATTTCATGCAGCCTTGGCCAGACTGAAAATTTGCACAAGGTTTTTATGCACCCTCGGTGCAATTTTAAAGTTGCAGCCCCGGTTGTATTCTTGCAGGAACCTTGCGTCGTAGGTGACTGCTTAGATTTGCCTAATGCTCAAAGAAAGAGAAGAAATGAAAATTCCTCTTATTTTATTGCTTCATTCCAGTCTTCCTCTCTTCTCTAGTGTTTTCATATCCTCATTTAGTCACTCATTCCCACCCTGCATGTATACTTACATACATAAGAAAATATACACACATTCATAAGGATTATATCTACATACACACATACTTCTATGCTTATATAGGTAGATAAGTAGATTCGCCATCACAGTCAATAATTGAGCAATCACAGAGTCAAAATTTGACATCATGTGGAAAAATTCCATCAAAGAATAAATTCTACTTATGACATTATTGACAATTTGTACCGGAGTAAATTTTAGCAAAAACATCTAGATTCTGGAGAGTCTCTATGTTACTGAAAAAAGCGCTCAAAATAAGACGACAAAAATAAAAAAAAAAGAAGCTTTTTTTACCAAAATAATTTTTTAGGCGTGGTCTAGAGGGTTACTGATGCTATTTTCCAAGTCTGTAGACGAAACGGTATGGCCAGGAGCACTGGACCACACAGAGACATAAACATGAAAAATAATAGAATCTTTCACCATCCAAAATGGCTACGATTGTTTAATTGTCATAAATATGTCGATGATGCATACATGTGTGTGTGCCTGCAAGATAAACATATATATATATATATATATATATATATATATATATATATATACAGAGAGAGAGGGAGAGAGTTAGAGAGAGAGTGTGTGAGAGAAATCGAAAGACAGAGAGAGAAAGAGATTACAAATGAAATAGGTGTAGACAGAAACTGAAACAAAGGGAATAGGTATACATTTTCAATTTTCCGTTTCATGCTATTCAGAACAGTCAGTAAAACTGTCAACATAGGTTTCTTCAGTTACTAAATTAGTCTGACTGGCTATACATAAATGTAGCACGTATACAGGCCATAACAATCGAACTAAATAGTTGGAAAATCTCAATGTTTATTCCTTAGGTCTATTAAAAAATACTTTCCAAGTTTTTTTAACCAATCACCCTCAACATGTCATGCTGCCAAAAGACACCGGTCAGGTGACGGTTTCTATTCAGTGACTAACCAGACATGTTTATTGCTAAATCCATCTCATTTTTCTTTCTTTTCTTTCTTTTTCTCCCTCATTTATACACTGGATAATTCACAAGCACATACGCACATGTAAATATCACGCACACACACACACACACACATATACATATTTATATCTATATATGCAACAAGAACCTAAAAAGATAAAATAAACAGTTATAAGGCAAAACTTTGAAATAACATACATCTGATTAAAAGAGGCTTGCGTGACACATGATCGTCGATACTTGGCGACTAAAGATAAAATTGAATAAAGAAGTTGTTCTTATATATATATATATATATATATATATATATATATATATATACATATATATATATACATATATACATATATATATATATACATATATACATATATATATAAATATATATACATGTATATATACATACATATACATATATATATACATATATATATACATATATATATATACATATATATACATATATATATATACATATATATATACATATATATATACATATATATATATACATATATACATATACATACGTAATTATATATACATACATACATATATATATGTGTGTGTGTGCATATATATTTAGATAGATAGATAGAGAATAAGAAATAGAGAGAGGGAGAAAAAGAGGCAGACGCAGACAGTCATGCATGAATGTAAATGAAAAGTGTAAGTGATTAGTGCCTTTTTCCGAACATGCATATTTGGGAAGGGCCATACTCAATGCTGCGATTGGAAAACAAATTGAAGTCCAGCAGGCCGAAATAGTATTTCATTGCAATTCACGTATATTATCTCTACAACTTATTTAGATTTTATAATTCTATTTATAAGATCTATAATGTATCTCTTTTAATCTATTTTTATTAGATTTGTCGAGATCCAAACAACCCAAAACACGCCAATGCAATGTCCAGTGTGCTAACTAATATATCTGTCGAATGGCCACTTCATACAATGGCCAGTTGTCGAGGGATCACCCTGCGTACGTATACAGAGATAGATATAGAATTTTTTCAACCGTAATGAGCTAAGATACTACCTCTGTCCCATAATAGTTGTTACATTTGCATATGTATTTTTTAATGTAAAATGTAACAATTATTATGGGGTAGAGGTAGTACTTAAAAAAAACAGAGAAAAAGAACGGAGGAAAGAGAAGAGAGAAAAATGAAAATAAAACAGGGTTCTCTTGTATTTTTTGTTTACGTATTCATAATTTGTGGTGAGGAAAGGAACACGTACGCCCATGTAAGTAAGAACGTAAGTATAGGTGGGTCTGTTGGTTTTCCCCTGCGTCAACTCCCCATATTGATGTTACCCCGTCTGATGGAGTAGTAGAAGGTGTGGTGACGCAAACCCTTACATGGTAGGAAATTTTGGAGGGTGCTATCAGTTAATCTTGGAGATCTGTTGAGTGCGCTTACTCATAAAAGAGACCGACGTCTGTGGTGGCCGCATCTGTTACTGTAGAGACACGTGCGGGATGAAGGAAGAAGAAGAAGAAGAAGAAGAAGAAGAAGAAGAAGAAGAAGAAGAAGAAGAAGAAGAAGAAGAAGAGGAAAGAAAGAGACAAGACTGGTTGCTGCAGGGACAAACTCCGTTGCAGCTACTATTCCGACTGAAGATGATTACTAAAAGTTTTGTATTGTAAATGAAAGAATTCTAAAAATATTCAAAAAATAATGTATTTATCTATTTGAATGAAATAAGTACGTGCGTATTTGTAAGATAAATTTTCGGTTATATCTAAGACTTGTCAGTCTAGCCCAGTCCGTGAGACAGCCCCCCCCCCCATGACAATCAGTTGTTGGTGAGTTTAAATCACAGCAGTGGAATGTGGGTTTTACATATCTATTTGCACCCCTCATTTTGGTGAGGATTGTTCTTGCCACGGTAGAGAAACAAAGTGCACTCCAGACTTTGTACTGGTGTTTGACAAAAAAGGCTGAATACAAAAGGTGTTCAGTTAAAAAAAAATGCATTGATGGTGCGATTAATAATGAAAAATTAGTTGAAAGAAATGATGAATGCCCCTCACTCCCCCCAAAAGAGGGTAAGCCGAAAGGGAAACATGGAACGAAGATGATATAGATTTTAATATGCAATAAAAAAAAGATACACGGCAGGACATGGATAATCATAAAGGTCTGGGGAGTCACTCAGTAGAAACTATCACGTAACTAACATCTTTTGGCAGCATGCTGTTGGGGGAGATCAATTAATATCTGACATATGCGAGTGATCAAATGATTGATGACTAAATCGCTTCTCTCATCTTCCGTTAGTCGAAAAAAAAAACGAACTAAATAAAATCATCACTAAGAAACTAGCCATTTTATAGAACTTGTGCTTGAAACAGAGTCAAGTCTCAGAAAATTGGAACACTGCAATCATATATATATATATATATATATATATATATATATATATATATATGAACAGTGAGACTCTTATGTTACTCTGTACCTAAAAGTGGACTCTTTCTCTTAGAAGTATGATTATTTCTAATAAAAAGTATCCCTTACCAATCCTTTACAATGATGAACCCCACATGGACGAGTTGAGTTACTTTTTAATGAAATTTCAGATGAAATTGATTAGACATAAATATTTCACAGGTATATATCTTTACCAAATTCGTCACGACGTCCTGTATGCAGGTATACCTTGATTAGTGCGGTTAATTCGTCCCAAGATTGTTCCATACAGGTCAAGATCTTACAATAATTTGATGTGTTTTCTTTTTCATTCTTGGTTACTATAAATTAGACAGCTATACCTTCACAAACCGTACTACACCAAACCCTGCAATAATCAAAACGGCACAGTAATTTAATGTCTTCTTTTTTCTTTATACAGCAATTCCTTATCCGGACGACACCAAAACCCGCACCAATAAGAACAGGTATCCGTCCTGTACATATTTCAGACGGGATGAACACAAGAAAAAAAGTGGGGGGAGTGAAACAGGAGGCTTGGCCTGGGTGATTCCAAAATCCCAATGAATCTTAAGCGAGACTTCGTTTCACAACTACCACCGCCACCACCACCCACAGCCGCCACCCATCAGGTAAACCCATCCAACCCCAAACCTAGGTTCCCAGGCTGACATTCCAGAATCTCAAATTACCAAATACTTTTAGCAAATACCAGAAATACTGCAGATGAATCCTACAGCAGTATGATTTTTTTTCAAACAATGCAACCCATCACTTAAAACATATAAGCATACTGATATGATAGACTTGTCAATAAGTATGTTCTTGTATATGTATTAAACATGATTATTTATTGAACTTAGCTCAGTGTCTGGAACAAGGACACAAGTGGTTCATCCAACAAGTGTCGAACTGACCACACAAAAGGGCTCATTAGTTGCAGAAGCGGTGAGGAATATCTGTACAATCTATAGGAAATGTCAAGACATGCCAGAGATGCTTAGTTCAATTCTGGTAAGGAAATTTTCCTTTAAAGATTCCCCTCGTTCTGGAACAGTTAGATTGACAATCGAACTCTGCTAAACGAAATCCCAAACTACCAGCACGAGGAATGAAACGTTTAATACAACCCATACAACACATATACTGTCCAATTCTCAAATTAATCAGAGAGTAATCATCTGTTCATCATTAAGAAGATGTGCTACCAAAGTATTTCCGGAAAGGATTTTTTTTATCAGAGATGAAAAATGGGTCACTTATAATCATATTCAAGAAAACTGACAATAGTAAAGACCAACCAAAAAGTTTATGCCTGTACCGAGACCCGGATAGCGCCCCAAGAAGATAATGCTTTATGTTCCATGGGATATGAAGGGAGTTGTTTATAATGAAGTTTTAATCATAATCAGTCAGTCAGTCGATGGTGAGATATCATATGGTCAGTTGGAAGCATTACACCAGTCATTGTTAAAAAAATAGGAGCTTCACTGATCAATCGAAAAGGTGCTTTACTCTAACATGATAACGCAAGACTACACGTTGCAAAAGGGACACAGTAAAAGATTCTGTCTGTATATGGGAGTTTGGCCTCATCCTCCATACTCTCTCAGTTTGTGCTCCGCCAAATTATCGTCACAAGATATCCTGGAGAGGAATATCTACACACATAAACGTGCATATATATATATATATATATATATATATATATATATATATATATATATATATATATATAGTAGAATGTGGATTCGCTACACAAACTAGCTCATGTTTCTACTCTCTTCGGGCCTCATGGGATTCCCCTGAAGAGGGCAGAAACATGAGCTAGTTTGTGTAGCGAATCCACATTCTACTATTTACTTCAAGCTCTACTCTAAAGCAACTTAAATTCACGAGAAAAATGTTATATCTATCTATCTATCTATCTATCTATCTATCTATCTATCTATATATATATATATATATATATATATATATATATATATATATGTATATATATATATGAATTCCATACGTGGAGTAGGAGATCATCTAAGCTATTGATAAGTCAACCATTGCTAATCATGTGACTTAATCAGTATCAAAAACAAGTGACAAATGCAACCAGTCAGCATACTACGCAGAAGAAATTGTTTAGGAGAAAACTTAACAATATAACATATGAACACTGAAAGTGCATTATGTAGGTGTTTCTTAGTCTTTCTCTTCTAAACAAAAACTGAGTTCAGCAATTATTTCGATGTTCTGGTAAACACCAAATGCAAAATCAATGATTTCTTTTGATTGAAAAAAGAAATAGACCCATTGCCAATGAAGTCTCAAAACCTATAACTCTCATTCTCACTCACTCACTCACTCACTCACTCACTTACTATCTCTCCCTCTCTCTCTCTCTCTCTCTCTCTCTCTATATATATATATATATATATACGTACATAGTAGCTAACCACTGAATATATATATATATATATATATATATATATATATGTGTGTGTGTGTGTGTGTGTGTGTGTGAGTGTGTGTGTATACATATTTACATACATAGTTGTAAATTGGTACAGAATACATATATATATATATATATATATATATATATATATATATAGTCACATGTTACCATGGAATATATATATATATATATGTATATATATATATATATATATATATATATATATATATATATGCATATGTAAGCCATATATGCATATAAATATGTATAATTGTATAATTGATTGTATGTTTGTTTTTTTCGATTCCTGTTATAACCTGAAAGTTATAACGTGATGGTTATCATACCTAATAACAGAGATAAAGGGCTGCAACCTAACAATATAGGCTGTTGTGACAAAACAATGAAAATCATGCCTCGGAAAATCTGGACGTTTGAAACTAAAATAAAAGAAAAGTGATCAAGTATGTGAATGCTTTTTTTTAAAGTGCCAGATTTGTCAAATTTGTCGTTACGTTTTTTCTTATTTTTTTGATGAAATAATATCCAACTTTTTTTGAAATGAAATAAGTTGTATTTTTCATAAAACAAGTTTCTTCCTTTTTCTCCGTACGATACCAGTGGGTTATTCCTCAGTTATCATTTTGTCTGATCAACGTTCAAAACAGTTTCAGTTGAGTTTAGTTTGATTAACATTATGGTCCTTAGACTCGATCTATACGTAAATAGCGACGTCATTTTTACGGGTCTAAGCGAGTTTGGTTGAACACAACTGACACAGAATGACATCTTGACTTTTTCAGGATTATTTCCTGTTTTGAAAACAAATTTAGGGTCAAACCTATGCATAAATTAACCAATACATTGGTTTGACCCTAAGGTTCGTATTCTTATGTGGAAACGGGAAACTTGCAGAAAAAGATTGAACAACTTTCGTTGTTGGTCGTTCTTAACCGAACTTACTTAAAGAAAGATTGCTGCCCAATTTCCTCTTATTTTTACCTTTATCTCTGTCTCTGCCTCTCACCCTCTCTCTCTATATATACATACATATATATATATATATATATATATATATATATATATACATATATATATACATATACATATATATATACATATACATACATACACACACACACACACACACACATATATATATATATATATATATATATATATATTCAGTGTTTCAAGCTGTAAAGCTCTGTATCATTTTAGGATATTTTCTCGTCGCGAGTTTTCAAAATCAACCGAAGTAACGTGACGCTTAAATCTGGTTTGAGTAACCCTTTCCCGTACCATCATCGAAGTTGAGCGATGTAGAGGTTGATCAGTACCTGATTGGGTGACCGTTAGTCAATGAATACCAGGCGGCCTAAGAAGCTGGGGACCGTGTATTGTTCCTTACGTGAAAATCTCGTCATTCCTTCTAAGGAAGAGACCGATTCGTACCATACACTCAATAACCCATCCCCCGCTATCCCCCGCCTCCTTAGCTCTGTGACTGGCCTGGCTGCGAGCTACAAGAATCGGAAAGAAAGTCAACCAAAACTAACAAGCCATGTAACCATTGATGGTGAGAGATACAAACAAACAATAGCAGCAGCAGCAGCAGCAGCAGCAGCAGCAGCAGCCAACTGCCCTGTAAAGTGGTGCCGTCGCCCCAAAGGCGCGGGTCTCTAAGATAAACGCCAGGGAAATGCCAACTGTTGGATCAAACCCAACAAAAACAATACAAGCAAGAAAGCACCCAGAAAGTGCATATCTCTGCCAATGTCGAAAAATGAATGAAACGAAAACAGGTCTGGTTAGTCACTCAATAGAAACCGTCACGTGACCAATGTTTTTTTTTTGGTAGAATGCTGTGTTGGCGGTGACCAATGGGAGTATTGGAAAGAAAGAAAAGAGTGATCAATGGATAAGTTACTTCTCTCGCCTTTTGTTGGGCGATGATAACTAAAGGGTGCAATTAAAAAAAAAAGCATGAGTGCTGTCAGAAATTAACTAAGGAACACATTTAGAAAAAAAGCTCTGGCCCCTCATCCCATAAAAAAAAAACTTTTTTACGGATAGAAGGGAATCTTCAAAAGACAAAGTTTGAAAGAAACCTATGTTGACAGTTTTGGTAGACAATTTCTAAAAATGTAACTTCTGTAGAAGTACTCAGAGATTATGTACCTCTGCTGATACCGTACATTAGCTGAAAATTGAACGAAAATAATATAGAGAAACAAAGGAGAAAACTACCCACTGTACAAATATTGATTTACTTCCCTTGAAATTCAATTTCGTTTTTTATCAACTATTCGTTTTTTTTAATCTCTTTTCCTGACGAATAATGAAGGTATAACTCAATAAAAAAAAATTCAAAATTCCTGGATCCGTCCTTAAATCTAAAAACTGAATATCATTGGAGATATCATGTGGACGGACAGATACTTACGTAACTTTGTTGGCAGAGGTAAAATATATTAATTTTTGACAACTATCTCGCTCATGTAGCTTAATTGGAGAACGTGAACAATATTGGTACCCAACGAAATTGCCCAGCAGAATCTCAAATTTGCTTTAATAAATTCGCTGATATCGTATAATCGATAGGTTAAAAAAATCAATAAAATAAGAATTATTTGGGATTTCTTTTTGGTTACTATAAGACGTTTCCATTCTTCTGAATGCGGCAAAGAGCAGACTTTGAAAAGAAGAAAGATATTTTCATTTGTTCTGTTACCAAAAATAAGGTGGATATTTTTTCCACCAAGTATGAAGCAGAAATAGTGAGAGCTCTTAGGTCTATCTTTATTGAAACTAACAGACGCAGAAGCATAAATCAGAAGATACGAACACACTCATGAAGATAGATATAAACGTATACCAGGGCCGACTAAAGCCTTTATGGGGCTCCAAGCAGAATTTGATTTGGGATCCCAATGTCTTCATGGGACACTAAGCAGAAATTTAGGCTCCCTGCAACCTTTATTGGGCCCTTGTATAGCAGGGAAAAAACAAGAGTCAGGGATATCATAGATTTCAAAGAAAAAATCGAATGGGCTGGTCATGTTGTAAGAATGTCAAACAATCGAAGGACATTGCAACTCACAACGTAGATTCCCACTGATCATGTGTAAAACTGTGGTCGGTAAAATATAATATTGCACCCGTGATAGAGAGGTTAGTGATTCCCGAGGAAGGTCTATATCCAACGACAGACTCTAAAAGGCTGCTGCTGATGACAATGAAGCAGAATTTTGGGTCCCTTTATGGTTCCTTCGGCAGAATTTGACTTCTGGACCCCGCTGCCTCTCAGTAGGGACTGGCAGCAACGGAAGCCTAAACAGTCGCTTAGTTAGCTTATGCCAGGGGAAGGCTTTGATGGGCACATGTATGTATATACATTTTCACGTAAGTATTTGCTAAGCTTTGCACACGACAGCAGTAGTGACGGTAATGACCGGAGATAATTTTGAATAAGCGTTTCCGTATGATAAAATGCAATTCATAATCATTCTATTGGCTCATATATCCATTTCTTTATACATACCTGTCGCGTTGAAAGAAACGAATTGGGCAGATATAGACCGAGAATGAATGAGATGGATATTGGAAGTGAAAACAATTATTTGGGCCTTTGCATAATCGGCGGCTGTTTAGCTCAATGGTAGGAGCAACGCTACATTAAAGAGGCTACACTATCGGTCGTAGGTTTGATTTCTGCAACGGCCCAATTTTCATTAATTATTCATTCTATTTACGTTGTTTTGGCCAAGCGATACATTACCTGTATAATGACAGGAGATCATTTCAGATAAGATTTTCAATATAATATCACGCAATTTATAAACATATATATATTAGACCACTGGTCTGACACACCGCTGGAGCAGATGTCCGAGCTGGCTGTAGAGGTCTTCTGCCCCTGGAGAGGAGAAACCCAACAGTAAGTCTAGCTGCACCGATTGAGGACATACCACTGAGACAGATGCACTCTGACTGTTGGAGTTCTCAAGCTTAGAAACCATTAATCCTCAGTGAAGCTACTTATCGATATTTACTAAGCTTAGTTCAGTCTTGTTCAAGTGGGTGACACTGAGTGACGATCGGACTTTCTACATTAATGGTCTGTGCGACTAGATTAGGAAACACTGCTCGACTCACACACAATCACACACACATAGACACGCACCCCCTATCTCTCTCTCTCTACATATATTGGGATTTTTAAAGCTTAACACTTTGAAATATCTATTTATGTTCTATATCCAAATATTGATCGCTGTTATTATAGACTATGACATGCCCTTTAATAAGGTGCATCCAGTTTCATGAAAATTTTCAGGAGGTTCAAACTTGAAATAATGAGACGCTGATTTATGATGCCAATGATAGAAATGTTACATTATCTAATTAGACTCTAATTCAATCTCACTTCATCCATAAAATCAATTTTGATGAGATCACAATACAATGGTCGACAAGGATACAAAGAAAGTTGTCTGGAGATATGAAGAGGCTTGCTGTCTCTCAAACCCTAGACGCCTGGTATGAACACCAAAATTTATGAAACGATAATAACTAGTCGGCCTAGTAATGTCATATATACATATATATATATATATATATATATATATATATATATATAGTAATGTCATATATATATATATATATATATATATATATATATATATATATATATATATATATATATATTTCAAATCTATATCCATTGAATATGGATACCAAATTTGATTGGACAAATGAGACTTTTAGTGTGATATAAAAATAGATGGATATCAGATCATTATTACCGGAGTAAGAGCGAACGCTGACCTTTCTTTATTATTACAGAGAAAGAAACCATATGTGAATTAAGCACATATATACAACCTGCTGGGAGCGTTGTAGGTATTGGGTAATGTCAAGAGTTTAAAGAAATAAGTGGTTTAATTGAAAATAGACGATATAAAACAATATAATAAATGTGTTCATTAATGCAATGATACTTCCTTCCTATGCGGTACAGCTATCAGATATCAAATGCAAAACATACTCAGTTGCCTAATGTGCGTCAGTCAAGAAAGTAGACCACATCCCTAGGACAACGATTCTCCTTGGAATCTTCAAACAAAGAATCACTATAGGCTGGCAACCTTTCGGCAGAGCAAGCTCAACGTTCAAGATCAAGAAAAACCCATTAATCTTAAAAAGATCGGTATATAACAAATGCATCCTCTCGATAGTCGCCTATGGAGCTGAAACATGGAACCTAACTACAAGATTGACCCTCAGACCGAGAACCATGCAACGTACAGTGAAGAGAACCATTCTCAACATCACAGGGAGAGATCACGGGACAGCCCAGTATACTAGAGAAGAAAAAAAAAACATGGGTCTGAGATATCATAGGAATCACAAAAGAAATCAAATGTTGTAAAAATGTCAGACAACTGCAGGACATCACGATTTACAACGTAGAGCTCCTGAGTTAATATGCAAAACTGTAGCCGATAGAAATTAAGATGGCGTTACAAACTAGAGAAGTACTGTCTCTGCAACAACCATGATAGAGAGAGAAGGACTGTGACCAACGGTGAACGCGAAAAAGGCTGATACGGGGGGGGGGTGCAAAGAGAACATCCAGGGGCAATAGCACGCGCTGGGGGACAGTTGCAGTATATCTAAGGGGAAGACTAAATTATTAATTAACAGGCATTATACACCAGAGAAAATTTTGATCCCCTTTACATCTGCATCAGGGGGGGCTGCCCCTAATTGCCCCCTTTTCTTACGCCTCTAATGTGCGTACTTGTCCGTTTTCGGCAGCAGCAGCAGCAATCCAGGGTCGTTTCTTAGACATAGTAACAAACATTTTTGAGACATTCTGGTAAAAACTACACGAATCAAGGATATCCTTAGCCTTCCTTTCCATTGCAATCGTGGCAGACTTTCCTCGAATATCAAGTAATCAATGTGCGCAAAAATCTTCTGCTGTACGAATTTTTCTCCTCTGATAAAAGTATGTGTGCACTGATTGCTTGTGCAAATGTAAACTTGAGATTGTTTCCAGATAATTTCGGCACAGCCCAACTCCCATAATAAAACTATATGCGTAGGTTTCAGTATAGTACGAGTATGGTTGCATTTGGTGAGATTTTATTCCATACTTTGATCTGCCTCTTTTCGGTTTGTTGTTCCATTAAATAAAACATCAATGATTATCTCTTATTTGTATGGAATGAAATATCGGAATAAATATGTAAAAAATTACATCCGTCAATCCACAGATAATTGTCAAATCCTTGCACAAGTCTGGAGTTGACTTATTTGCTACTGTAATAAGAACAGCCCTCATCAAGTATAGGGAAATAAAAATAAACATTCTTCTATTGTGGTTTAAAATCATAACAAACCGATTGATAGTTGGGTCTCTTTGTGGCAGAGATAAATTAACAACGCCTTCTATATCAAATTAAAGTTATGCTCCAAATGCGAAAGGGCTTCTTTCATTCTGATGAAAAAATAAATCTATAAAATAAACATTTCTCTACCGAGCTTAGAAATCATGACCAAACGACTGATAGTCGGTACTCTTATCAATGAACCGAATCGACAACTCTAACATATCAACGAAATTTAGCCTATAGATACGCTGGAGTTTATTCCATTTTGACAAATACACCCATAATATAAACGTTCCCTAACTTCGATATGAAATCATGGCCTTTTACTCAGGGATCCAAACGGACAAATCTTACGTATCCACGAAATTTACCATTTAGATAGACAGGGGCTTATTTTTGTCAAATGAATAATACATTTGTACTAAAAACATACATTTGTTATATCTATGATATAAAAGTTACAATAATCATCTTCATTTGGAATAGAACAAAGAGTGGAGTTTGGTTTTTGTTGCTGTCTGGTTTGTTAAAATTAAAGTTGCTTAGAATAGTTTAAACAAAACTCCCGTCTCCTCCATATTTTGTTCTTTTCGTTTCTACATTACTTTAGGTATCAAACCTTTTATGTGCATATTCGTTTCTTGTCTTAACGAGAAAAGAAATATACATACATATATATATATATATATATATATATATATATATATATATATATATATATATATATATATATATATATATATTCTACGTGGGCGTATTACATACGTAAGATGAAGAATCAGTTCCAAATTGGAACAATTTTGAAACACTGAAAGAAAAAAAAATCTCCTCAGGGGCTGACAAATGTCTTAGATGGATAAGTCTTCTTGTTGTAGTTTTCCCCTCCCCTCAATATTTTGTTCTCTTCATTTCTCAAATTCAAAATTTGCTATGTTTACTCGGCACACCAGGGGAAAATAAACATGCCATTTTGGCACCTTTAAAACTTTGGAAACAACCTATGTTCTCATAATCTAATTTTTCAGCTTTTCCTTTCCAGGGTGAAGGCATCGCAATGAAATTGGGGGCGACGGCGAAGGAATAAACCAGTTTTGCCGGAAATTTGACTCCAATTTCATTTTCTGCTTGTTTTCAAGATTTTTTACCTAGCTAAACAGGGGGTGGGGACTATAACCGAATTAAAAGAAGAAGAAGAAGAAAAAGAAGAAGAAGAAGAAGAAAGAGATACTTGCTCTTTCGTAACCTTCCTCTAATCCTTTCCTCTTATACTTCTCTATTTTCCTTATTGATTCCAACCTTGTTTATACATTGAAATGTCGCATTATCTGGCAAACTCACCCTTGATTCAATCTGCCCTTCCTTCATTTCCCTATCCCCATGCCGACTCCATCTTAGTTTCTAATGTTTCCCCAACCCGCCAACCCTGGCGCTTTTATTCTTGCCAAAAAAACATTCTGACGGACCAAGAATTTCAATTATTATTACCGCCTCAGCAACCTCGAGAGAGAGAGAGAGAGAGAGAGAGAGAGAGAGAGAGAGAGAGAGAGAGACAGACAGACAGACAGACAGACAGACAGACAGACAGACAGAGAGTGAGGGCAAAGAAATAGAGGGAGAGAGAGGTGAGGCAGAAACAGAGAGATCGGCACGAAGGAAAGAGAGAAAGAGAGGGGGATAGAGAGGGAGAGATAGATTGATTGAGTGAAAGATACATAGAGAGAGGAAGAGAGAAAGAAAAGGAAACTTATACAAAGAGAGAGAGAAAGAGAGAGAGAGAGAGAGATGATAGATAGATGGAGGGAGAGGAAGGAGAAAGAGAGGTGGATTAAGTTGGAATCTAGCCTCAAGATACAGGAGACGATGGGTATATTTTAGTATTTTTATTATCTATTCCGTTCGTAAATAAAATCCCATTTCCCCAAAAAGCAAAGAAGGCATGAACTCTCCCGAAAGAAAAGTATACAAACACGAAGAGATACTACGAAGTCTCTCCAGAAAGTCTCCAGCCATTAGAAAAATTAGCCAACCTAGGATAATGGTGTCTCTGTTTCCTTCAAAGTTCTTCCCCTCAGGGCCACACTCACTTATCGCTGCATCCCTTCCACGAAATAGTCTGCAATACCGTCTTTCTAGTCGCCATCAGCTGTCTTGCCATACTCTCCTTAATCTTGCCCATTGTCTAGAATCTTTTGAGGGGGAAAACCAAAAAGTTGCAGGAAGCCAAATCTGGACCAAAGATGGATGCTGAAAAACATCAGTGAGGCAATGCATGAAACTCGAAGAATACGACGGTCACACATTACACAAGCTCACTCAATAGCATCTCACTGCCGATTGTGTACATCTATGTCTGTTCCAGCATCCACGGTAAGGTGCCTCTTACTTACAAAGATACATTAAGGCCAGTTCTCGGAATATTCAAAATGGCTAGAAATCTCCCGGGTAGACCTCATACACAATTGTGTCTGCATGTATTTACTATAAACGCATTTTTCAACTATTGCACTAGATAAATCCACGTGTGCAGAGAAGGTTAGTTACCTAAAAAAATAATTTGTAATCGTAAAAAGACGATCTGCAGGTTGCGATAAAAAGCACAGAAATAAGATGAAAGCAATAGAAGACAAAACTTGACGATAAGCGAAAATACTTTTTGTAAGAAACTCGAACACTACTACAACGTATACTACAGGATGATGCAAAAGTCACTTTCCATCTTAAAACTTGAATGAGATTTTTAGATAAAAAGGTGGAGACATTTCCCCTCGAGGACCTCCAACTCACTGGTCAAAGGTCCTAAATGATATCATACCACAAGGCGTGGATCCAGATTATGTCTGAGTATTGCAACATATCCACAGCAGTTCCTTCATTAGGGTACATAAAGACTCAGGAACCTTCTAGCTCAAAAGAGGGGCTAGACAGAGTGATACCAAGTGGGACCGACAAGATATTAGATGGCGTGACGAAGTAAACAAGTGAAAAAAGCTCTGGTCCCTTATGCCCATGATACCTTGTTCTGGTGAATCTCTAGGAAGGTCTATGTCAAACGACGGACGCTAAAGGGCTAATGATAATGATATTAGAGGAAAAAAATAGGTATCAGAGATATCATTAAAGAAATGACTGGCAAAATATAAGATGGCATTACAAATTAGACAAGTTCAGAAAGTGTTGGCTCCGTGATGCCCACGATAACGATGGCGAATCCTGGGGAAGGTCTATATCCAAATGCAGACGCTTAAAGGATGATGACGATGATGATATGGTTTTCAAATGGTAATATTTTCTTTTTGTTCACGCTTTGTGTCTATTCTATGCATTTGGTATGGATCTGACATTCATCCCAAAAGTCTTCTTTCTGATAGTCTTTATAATTCTTACTACATTAGATAATTAGAATTCATTAACCAGAATTGTCAACATAAGTTTATTCAGGTCTCTTCCTTTGAAATTACTTTGAACAAATCAAGGAATATAACATCCTGCAAATCTGCCTGTCCACACTTTCCAGTTTCATAGATCTAGTTTCTCGTGGATCAGAAAATAACTGGCGACTACGTTCACCAGATTTGACCACACTGTATGTTTTGTTTCCCCTTTGGAAGAGTTAACGTAAACAAGCCCCAAAACATTCATAGAGAATAATATTCAACAAAAAATAGAACTTTGGATCCAGATGCATAACGAGCAGTCATGGAACATTGCCCAGAAAAGGTTCGACTTTGGAAGCTGGAAATGAAAGGCATTTGCGGAATGTAAGACTCTGCAATAAGTTCAGAGTAATTTCCAAGGTCTAAAATAGATTTATCTAAAGAGAAAAAAAAATTTTTACTTTTTTTTTATTAAAAAAGTTATTCAAGTTCTAAAATAGAAAATGACTTTTTTGCACTCCTGTACAAGTAATAATTGGTTGGAAAAGAACTCGAAATCAGATGAGAGGTACTTTCAAATACTTCTGTAAACACATCTTTGGGGATTCTGTCAACATTTCTTGTCTTACGCAATCTTCCGTAACCGGCAATTTATAAGAACAGAAACAAAAACAAAAACAAAAAAACATGATATTGCCGGTTGCTAAAGAGTGCATAAGGCATAGAATGTTGACATACACTGGGGAAATATCCTTGTAAATTTTATTAGACATACATACATATGTGTGTGCGTGTGTGTAATAATAGAATTACCAATGGAATTTTAGAGTAGTTAAAATGCCGTAAATCTGAAACATACGATTTAGCTACAGGAATATTATAGTCGAAATAATGGCAGGATATTAAAGCCGGCGTCGGATTCTGAAGGAATGGCTGTGATAAAAGAAGGCGTACTGAAATATGAACCTTTGTAGCTGAAGGGGGAGAAACAGGAGAGGTGAATGGTTAGAGATTGACGGGGAAAACGGATGAACTTCTCTGGAATGCAGGAAGAGAGAAGAATCTAAGACCTGAATGGATGTACGATAATGGAATGCAGTGAAGAACACGTCTAGATAGTCACTCAATAGAAATCGTCGCCTGACTTACGACGTTTTTTTCCCTTTTGGGCAGCATGTCGTGTTGGGAATGATCAATTAAAACATTGGAAAAAGAAGGTGATCAATGAATAAGATACTTCTCTCGCCTTTTATTGGACGATGATCAATAAAAGGCCTTAATCTTCTAAAAAAAAGGCGTGAATACTAGAGGGTCAATTTTGTATAAGTTTACATTGCAAACTGAGCCCCCCTTCTACAAAATCCAATATCAGTACTCTAACTCGATTGGTATGGCATGTACGCGTGGTACAACCATTCATAGCTAGCCACATAGACCAAATTAAAAACTGAAGAAGCCTATGTTGAGAGTTTTGGTTGACAGATTCTAATAATTTAATGTAGTAAGAATTATGAAGACTATCAGAAAGTAGACGGGTTGGATGAATGTCAGATCGGTGCCAGATGCATGGTATGGGCTCAAAGCGTGAACAAAAAGAAGTATTACTATTTGAAAACATCATCATCATCACCATCATCATCATCAGCAGCAGCAGAGGTGGCAGCAACAGCAGCAGCCTTTCAGTGTCCGACGTTGGATATAGACCTTCCGCAAGATACGCCTAAAGATATCATGTGTGCCGCGGAACCAACACTTTCGGAACTTGTCTAATTTTTCACGCCATCTTATTTTCATCATAGTTTTGCATATGATATCTGTCAAACGCTTGTCAGCCGTTCTTGCAACATGGCTAACCCATTGCCATTTGAGTTTTATACTGGATTCTGTGATACTTCCTTTGATGCCTTTCCTGTAATATGCTGTGCAGTTCTTTGATCTATCCAAGTGATTTTGGTCATGATTCTTTGTTGTGCACATTGCATGATACTCAGTTTAGGGGTAAATCTTTTGCTTCAAGCTCCATAGGGGATATTCGGGAGAATGCATTGGTTGTATACTCTTTTTTAAGGACTTTTCTCGTTCTTGAAAGTTAAGCTTGCTCTTCCGAAAGATTGCCAAAATGTGCTTCATCGCTGGGTACAGACAAATGCAGATAGGCCACAGTCATTCTGATATCATCCAAATTTTAGATTATCCGAAAAAGATTTCAAGATCCTTTAATTCTGCTCTGTACGGTACCAATTTAATCAGTACTCGTATGTTAACCAAAGTTAAGTAATGTCGAGCCTAGTCAGTACCTATATGGATGACCAACTGACACATCAAACTGCTGGAGAGCATGTACAGAGCCTTCCGGAGTGATCTTTTTTATCCTCTTAAGGATGTTCATAAAATCTCATTACCTAAGATTGCAGGGGCCGTTTAGCATTTTGAGCTTCCTCGGTGGCAACTCATGCGAATAGAAATGTGAGTTCGCCTTTTCAATTCCCTGGATCGATTCTGAACAAGATTTTATAAGGATTGAGAAAAGCTCATTTTCTAATTAAACATTTAATTCTATCAAAATAACATTTGACATAAATTTAGCATTTACAACCATAAACCCTGAGTAAATGCATGCATTGTTACGTCGATGGCAATAGAAATTTGTTTTTCTATTGCGTATGAAAGTGAAATGACAATATCAAAGGGTTATGTTTGTGTATATGATTTCCTTTATTTTTATTCGACGTTTCATTAAGGTTATATTTATCAAGAAAGTGTAATGGAGATATACATAAAATGGTGTTTTTATATGTGGTCTAAGACTTGTAGTGGGCAGGATAAATCATTTATCAAATGGATTCCAATAGTTTGAAAAAAAACCCCCACTGAATCAACTGGTGTCCTGTTGTGTGATATCAGAAAGAATTCATGTCCTTAAGAAGGGCTGATTTGACGATCTAATTCAGGAGATATTATCGACTGTGTGTGTAAGTTATCTAAATTTTAACCATAATACAAACACCAATACACTATATATATATATATATATATATATATATGTGTGTGTGTGTGTGTGTGTGTGTATGTGTGTGTGTACTGAAGTGAGGATCTGCTACACAAACACTTTTATGTTTCTACGCTGTTTGAGCTCCTTCGGGCGAATGATTCAGTTTATCTTGATATTCCTATTTAGGACATTTGGGGACATGGTGGTCTATTTTTTTTCAGGTTATCTTCCTTTCATTATCTATATCTATATCTATCTATCTATCGATATATATATATATATATATATATATATATATATATTAGTGATTGGTCATTGCTTACTTTTTCTGTTCTATATAGTGGAGATGCTGTGCTAGTTTTAAATTACCAGATAAAAGTTTGTATATATTTATATATGTATGTATATATATATATATAGTTTATTTTTGCATACAACTTCAAATTTTACTTGTATATATGTGTGTTACGCTGAATTGGTCAAATTGCGTATTTGCCGAAATTCACATAATTTTTACTTTGATTACATTATCTTTTGACCGTAAAAAATTATTATTTTATAATTGTTTGGATCGAATAGACTTTTTAAAAAAAAATTGAATTTTTGAATTTATTTACATTTTGTTGAGGAAGAGTTTGATTCTGCATTGATTGCATAAATATTTGATTGTAAAAATAACATAGTTGTTTTTAGCCTTGCTTTTATCAAATAAGCTTTTGATCAAATTAAAACTATGTACTTGTTTATTTTTGTAAAAAAATGTAGAACTTTGCAAATGAGGCAATTTAGCCAATTTGGAGTAACATTATATATATATATATATATATATATATATATATATATAGTCACACAGACATACACATATTCGGACGTATTAACAAGAATGCGAAAACGTGAGAACAAACGCTTAGGATGTGAAAAACTAGTTCGGAAATTTGGCTCCAAAAAAGTTGGAATCGCGCCTGAAATATTTCAACCTTGTTCTGAAGCATGATAAAAAAAATCCTTGAAGTAATTTTATACTTTGGTAAAACCTGACTTTACCAAATTTATTTACCTCAAGAGATTTTCTTGGCTTTGGATAAGTTCCTTACGCATGGTAGACGCAGATAGGATTTTTTTTTTTTCTAGCGTGTTGTTATGAATAATTTTTGCTTTTTACTACCACATTTGGTTGTGGCTAGTTGTGAGAAATGGCTGTTTAGATGATTTTTGATAAAATAAGTAATGATAAAATTGATATATACGAGTTATGTCCCTTGGCTAGAGTTGCCAATATTGATGTTATTCATCAAAATCTAGGTGTTTTCGGCTGTGTCTTGGTGTTAGAAATTGCAATTTAGATAGTTTATTATTCATAGAGCAATATTCTTATTTGATTTATAGTAAACAAACAAGTAATGTTTTTTAATAAGTCTTGCAATAATTAATAAAATAACTGTTGGAGATTAAAGTCACATTTAATTTACTAACAATATGTAATAGATTTCCAAGATTATATATATATATATATATATATATATATATATATATATACACACACAATGGAAGGAGGATTTGCTACACAAACACACAAACATTTGCCTGGAGAAGCCCAAGCAGGGCAGAAACATACACGTGTTTGTGTAGCAAATCCTCATGCCATTATATTTCAAACTCTACTTTAAACCCACCAAATATTTGATATTTAAAGTTGAATTATCGACCACTCATGTCAGTCAGTTGGTGACAGCAATCGGTACGAGAGATACACGTCAAAAAATACTGCATTTAAATCATATCTGATATTCGAACTAAAAAGCCTCCGTTGCTATCGAAGTTTGAACGTAACATTATATTTACTAAGATTGGGTCAAATTTGAGTCAAGAACTTAGTTTCAGAGTTTTTGATTAGAAATGAACTCAACATAAATAGAAGAATCTGCTTAAATGTGGATGAAGTGTTCAAAAGAGATAAATACCTTAGATCTTATATTTCAAGTTAATGATACGTCAAGAAATCGAATGGATGTATAACAACTCGAGATAAAATTATGATTTTTTTTAAGTCTCAAAAGTATAAAGGTTCCAGTCGTGTATGTGTGTGTGAGAGAGAGAGAGAGAGAGAGAGAGAGTGTGTGTGTGTGTGTGTGTGTGTGTTATCTATTAGGACCGGTTACATCGAGATAACGGATTAAAAAACCATAAAATACTCAAAAAACGTTATATATTTTTAGTAATTTAGTGTCTAACAATCAGTAAAACAAAGTTCATTCAAATCGCTTCTGCAGTTCCAAAGTTCAATATTTCTGCATGTTAACATGTACTTATTCATTTTTAAAATGTAAACGAAAAACCAGGTCGACCATAACTCGATATAAACCAATTCCTGGAGTTTCATCAACATTAGAGCCACATTTCAGCGAAATCGGACAAAATTTGGTAAACTTTCCCAATTGTAAGCAAAAACAAAGTTTTTGCATATAAAATGTAAACAAACAATCGGATCGGCCATACATAAGTCACCATCTCCCGGATTAGAATATCTCCACAAGCCTACCTACAAAATCCCATTGAGATATATCAAGGGATAATGAAGTCATACAATCGAGATAATGATACAACGACGACAGGCACTCAGCTTCTTTTATTTATTTATTTTTTTCTTTACACCGGTGACAAAGAAACGAACACCATTTCACATATAACAAACCAGAACCGAGTAAGAAGTAATGAGATATGGATCCTACGCAGGGACGACCGAAGCCGTAACCAGCGTAAGGGTACTACCTACTTCATCACTTAACTTTTCCTGGTAGGTAAGGCGTGAGTTACCTCTCTCGTATTGCCTGGGAAATTCGATACCAAAACCCAGAAGTTTGCCTTATGTATTTAGGTCAAATCAATCAAAAATTTATTTACAAATTAATATCTCTCGTTTTTTCCTCTCTTTTCTTCCTTCCTCTTATCTTTAAAAAACTTTTAAAATAGTTTGATTATTTGTTTTTGGCAGCGATACCAAATATTATTCATCTCATTCAACCATCGTCGTGGGAAAATGAAGCTGCACATAATAGGATATTTTCTGCAACCCCGCCAGACCAATTAGAAAAAAAAACAACAAAAAAAAAAAAAATCCCAAACAAACAGAAACAGGTTCTGGTGAAATAAATCAACTATTTGGAAACCTCCGAGTTTTCCAGCAGCACTATCATCAAATTGCATTGAAAAAGCCGGTTCACGTATGATCACCGTAGTTGAGCAACGCCGGGTTTTATCAGTACCTAGATGGGTGACAGTCTGGGAATACCAAGTGCCACAGGAGGCTATGAGTCGTCTAGAGTGCCCACTGACCCCCAGGTAGCAATCCCGTTTATGGTCTTAAGGCGTAGTCCGATCACTATACTACGCTAAATAACGCAAGTCAATGGTCCATCCTCCCCATCCCACACCTGCTGCCTACGAGCGACAAGAAATGAATTAAGACTGTCTTTTAAACCTGGCTACTATCAAAGCCCCCCCCCCAAAATGGCTTAACGATTCGTAGACGCCTTCTGAAAGGTTGCACCTGTCTCCTATTCGAAAAGTTAAATTCTGAGAGGTTCTACTGATCAGAAAACACACTTGAAAAGGTCATTATTTTCTCCCTCGAAAATGGATTCGAATATTGAATTATCAATTATTTTAAAACTTGAATATACCCATAAAAAAATGACCGAGTTATTTATTCATGGATTGCCATGAAATAGCTATTATATGTCACTGCATAAATAATTTTTGTCCATTTTCAGAATATTCTAACAAAACCAAGACGAAAACATATGGATGTAGTAGCAGAATTACACTTCGTAAAATAAGATTTTGTTAAATTTTGCCACTATCTTAATATATTTTCCTGTCTTTTTTGTTTAAATACTCTGAAAATAGACGAAAAATATCAATAGAAGCATGTATGCACATATATCTTTGTAAAATAAGATTGCTCAGTTTTACCTCTGCATTAATATTTTTTTCGTTTAAAAAAATAATATTGTTTATTTCGAAAAACAAAATAAAGTAAAATGAATTCCTAGTTAATCCATGTTATCCGTTACCAAACGAATAGTGGAATCAAGTATCCAATTTAGTTGTATTGTGATTATAACCCCAATCCTAAAACTTTGGTAAAATCAAATTTTTCACAACTGATAATCTAACAGAGGAAACAGAAAGGTCTTCCGGATTGATAGGGAGCAGAAAAATTACTTGAGAAATTTTTTAGTCTATTTTTGGAGGCAAGACTGCTCTTCTTTAGTAATGCCTATTTACAAAAAAATAGTTTACGTGAATCTATCAGTAAATATGTGACACCAGTTAACCAAATGCTTTTCTACGCTTACTCCAGGTATACGGTTTGAAATATATTTCTTTGCAATTATAAACCTAATGTATCAAAGTTTGAAAATCTTTTCCATTACTAACAGTAAATCCTTTGAGAGAGTTTATAAATTGGAGGATCTCTCTATTTTTCAAAGATATGATCATCCACAATTTCGGGGAAAATGTATCTGAAAAGTTTCATGCAATTTGTTCCGATGATTCAAAAATACGTTATAGCATACAAAATCTGAAGTGAAAAAAAGTCCCTAAAACTCTATCAATCGAATTTCTGAGCAATTTTCGTGACGAAATTTAATTAAATAAGTTACTCACAATGGAATTCTTTACAAGATGACATGAATTTTATTAAATTGTCCAAGTTTCAATTATTTCATAATCAATGTCGTCGGTCTGTGCGAAAAGCAGGGATTGTTTGGCTATATCGAGTTGATCATTTTCAAAACAGAATCGCAGACAGTGCAATTAACCAATCAGCGCGCCCCATTTGAGCAAACAAACAAATATTAGCAAGCAGAAAAATAGCATATAAGCTCATCATATGGTTAGACAAGCCTGGAAATCAAACTATAGATGCGTTCGTTCGATCTCATGGATTTAGTCCCCTTCCTTTGAAAGCCGATCCCTTTCAAAACTCCCTCTTTCAAAAGACCCTTCCCTTAGTAAACCCTTTCCTTTGAAAACCCATTCCTTTGAAAGCTACCTCTTTCAAGAGCCCCTTCCTTTGAAAGTCAATTCGTTTGAAAGCTCCTTTTTTTAAAAGCCTCTTCCTTTAAAGCCCTTTCCTTACAAAACCGCCCCTTCAAATGCATCTTCAATCAACAATGCCTTCCTTTAAAATTTTGCTTATGCATGTCAGTCAGTGACTTATAGGCGCTAATTGAACGAGAAAGGAGCTAAATGTAGTTTCAAAAGACTTGAATCGGCGAATTTTATATCAGTATGTCAGCCTGTCAGTCAGTCACAGTCATAGGCTCTAGAAGAATGAAAAAGTGATTTTTTAACCTTATAAAATCCACGGATATTCAGATTTACCTCGCTATCCGAAAATAGTGGTCGTATAAAAGCCTTTCTTATAGCAAGATGACATGAAGCAAAGCAAAAGCCAGTAATTCATATTGGAAATCTTTGAGAGTTCACAGACCTATAAATGGTGATCATGGTATGTCTTGCTGAGGTTTTGGGTGTTGGAGGTACAAGTCAGGGCATAGAAAAGCGAGAGATAGGATATCCACTGCCTCTACAATGACTTGCAGCAAAATAAAAGCTGAAGACGACTTTCTCATTTTTTAAAATGCAAAAAGTGGCGTATAGCAAACTTCCGAAAAGCGTAGACTACCTATGTTTGAATTCTATTAGATTTTTTTAGAAAAAAAATTTAAAAAATCTCATTTCAGTGGAAGAGACCATTGTTTTAAATGATGGGTAGCAGATATTTTCTATCAGCAAACTTGTAACTACAAAGTGGGAGAGTCCATGTTCACGGACAGAAAACTGAGTTGATCATCTCAATCTTTGTTATTCCGATCTCAACGTTTACTGACGACTGCGATGTCCTTCTTTGGAAAACTAACAGTAAAGACGCTTGTCAAAGTAATTCCTAGACATTTTGATCCCATTAAAAAAGCCATCTAGATACTGTGCATAATTTTTTTTTTGGGGGGGGGTCTTTAGCACCCAAAGAAAAATCAAAGAAGCAGAATACGTCAACATGTCGGCTGAGTGTATGTCAGACAAGTGCGGAGTTCACTCTGAGTGGAAGGGCCCATTGTTCACACAGAAAACAAACTGATCAGATTATTTTCGGTCAACCTGAGTAAACAGAGTTATCATCGGATTTAGAACTCGATAACTGTTCCTGTCGCAGTTAAGGGGTTAAGGGTCAATTCATTTTGACAAAGCTAAAGCTAGCCTATCGATAATAAATCGACCAATAAGAACTGAAGTGATTGTTTCGTTCGAAACAGTTGGCGATTGATATCTGTAAATAGGTTTGGTATGAAAGCATTCTCTTCGTACCAATAGGAAAAAAATTCATTAAAATAACAGCTTCGCATATCAATCAACATTCACCGACAGCACCTCCGCTGATTGGGGCCTGTCTTGAGGCTCCCCACCACAAAATCTACAAATCAAGCCATCAAATCGACACAAATAGGCCGAAGAGATAGAGGACAGCCCAAGATGATCTGGTAATAGACAGCAGAGAGGGCATCTGACCGGTTAACAGAAGGTGGAATGACACCACCAGACTGGCCGAAAATCGTACACGCTGGGCGATAAATTAAATGCCACAAACATCTTCAATACATTCGCTGATGTGAATATGTGTAAGCATATGATCCGATTTTCCCAGCTCATCGGTGGTCTCAGGGAAATATATTGCCGGTCCTGTTGCTCCTCATGCCTCAGGCAAGTTGAACTTCGATCCCCTTTAAAGTGTATATCAGGGGAAAAAACAGTCATCACAGAATCCATTAGAAAACTCGAATGGCAATGGGCTGGTCATGTTGCAAGAAAAGCAGACAACCGATTGACATCACAACACACAACATGGATTCCAATGCGTAACCGAGGCCGGCAAAGTACTTGATGGAGATACGAACTTGATAAATTCAGAAAGTATTGGCCACGCGACAACCATGATAGAGTGGTCTGGCGAATCCTGGGTAAGGCCTATGTCCAACAACGAACGTTAAAAGACTGATGATGATGATGTGTTGATTTATTTACTTGTGACCTCATCTTAGCTAACTTACCTTCGCTCCCAGGCCCCAGCTATAGAACACCCTATCTCTCCAAACTAGCTAAGCTTAGTTGAACAAGAAAATTTCCTGTGCCAATTGCATCTCTTAGTTTCACCACAACAGAAGGCATTTAACTGTCAGATATCCCTGAAAAATCTAACTTCACTTCGGGGAATTTTCTTTTTTTGATTATTTTAGTAGACACATGACAGGCGCCCCTGAGCACTTGGCTCTTGTCCCAGTCTTTAAACTAGTGTAAGACAGACATAGAAGGAGGCAAGATAGTGTTTCGTCAGCCCTGCTAAATACTTGCCTTAAAGATCTGCATTCAAAGTCAAGGCTTTTACAAACTGGCGTAGTTGGGAAAAGTATACTTCTCCCCACCTCTCTCTCTCTCTTTATATATATAAATATATATATATATATATATATATATATATATATATATATATATATATAGAGAGAGAGAGAGAGAGAGAGAGAGAGTGTGGTTGGGAGAAAAAGAGAGAGAGAGAATTTAGTCTGCTCCAGAGAGTAAAAACTATTTCAGGGGACATGTCTAAAAGAAGCTATAGTTCAACTGTATCTATCAGTTAAATTCCTTGGAACGTATCACATCACTCCTGGGTTTATATCATAGAGTAACCTCGGCATTTATTTTCATTAACGAATCATCAAAGGCAATATACATTAAACTCTCGTTCTAACCGCAATATTTAATGACGCATGCGTTCTAACAGTACGTTTGTTTTCAACTGCTACAAAAGTCAAGTGTCCCAAGAACGCCAGAAATCTCATGAGAGAGAGAGAGAGAGAGAGAGAGAGAGAGAGAGAGAGAGAGAGGGAGGGAGGGAGAGAGGGAGAGAGAGAGAGAGAGTGAGAATAAGAAATTATTTCTTTTTCACATAACACTCCGTCATATCATTCCTTTAAAAAAATCAATTCGCGAGATGAAAAAAATAGATTATAAGAAAGAAAGAGAGATAGGAAAAAAGAAACAGCCTCAACAATATTCATTGCTAATGTATACACTTCACACACACACACATACATACACACACACACACACACACACACACACACATATATATATATATATATATATATATATAACTTATGCCCTTTTATATTGCATTTTAGTACAGAAACAAATGTTGATAAATATTGCCAAAAATTGTATATTAAGCGTCGCAGGTTTTGAACAGAGTTCATTCTTTTTTATTTGTTACATTGTTGCACGACTATTTTCCCGAGTTTCTCCTCTCTCTGAGCAAATTAAAAAGTAAATAATTCGCTTGTCGTATTTATTTGGCATACCGAATAAATCTTACATGCCGTATTTTCGATCCTCTCGTTATAACGGCAAATTAGCCATCACGGCAGTTCCTTAGGGTGCCGTAAGAGCAGGAATCTACTGTATATGATTTCATTTTCTCCCAGAGCATGTGCCGGTCCTGGGAATCTTTTGCTGAAATTCTTCAACCTGTGTAATGTGAGATCCCCGTCTAAAATAGTCCTGTCATCAGCTGTCTTGAATTGTGGGTTAGCAGAGCAAATATAATGTTTTCAAGTTCACGATGTTTAGACCCTTCGAGCGGTTGTTAACCAGCTTCACCAGAAATGCAAGGAGAAGGAGAAGCGCCGGGGCAATCCTTTGATTTGTTCGCTTCGCATCATACGCTTCCGATCTTGTGGGCCTATTTTTATCTAATTTGCTGCTTTCAGAGAGAAAGCGAGAAAGAGATAGAAAAAGGGGTTGAAAGAAAGAAGGAAAGAAAGAAATGAAGAGAGAAATAAATGAATCAGAAAGAAAGAAAGAAAGACAGGAAGAAATAAGGGGATAGAAAAGGGGTTATGAAAACAATGACAAATAGAAATAAACGAAGAAAGAAAGAAAGAAAGAAAGAAAGAAAGAAAAAAATTGAAGGAAGAAAGGAAGAAAGGAAGAAAGACAGAGGTAGGGATAATTCTGAAAGAAAGGCGGAAAGGCAGAAAGAAAGAAACGGAAACAGGGAGAAAGAAAGAAAAGGGTAGAGAAAAGACTGAAAAAAAAGACAGAAAGGCAGAAAGAAAGAAAGTCTCTAGTCCTAATTTTATTCTTGTTTTTGTGGTTACTGTACAAAAAAAATGTCAACCTAGTTTCGGAGTTTAACAATATTGAACAATCAAACAGACCAGAAAATGCTCAGATGTTCGCTTGAAATAAAGATATCAAAGACCAATTTTTTCTGATACATTAGCGCAGGCTGAATTGTAGTAAAATCAAATTCCGGTAAACGTTTTTGCCCGAAGCAAAACCCAGGCATCTTTGCAAAGTTCGAGGTCCAAGAAGTCCAATATTTCAGCATTTCCGAAATGGCGTCTAATACAGCTGCCAAATCCATAAAAATGTCTCATTCAATAATAGATAAGATTTCTTAACGGCATTTGGAAGTATCAAGAATGTTTGATAATTCATGAATTTTTTTATAACAATCTGTAAAGGAGAAGGTATCATTTTCAAGATGGCGTCCAAGCTGGTCACCAATCAAATACTCAAAAATGCGCATTACTTGTTCATTATTCCCCTTAGACAATTCTTTGAATGTTATTTGGTAATAACAAGTGCACTTGATGACAAAATTAAGGTCCATGACAGTCTGGTCACCCAAAAGATCTAACTTCCAAGAAGGCGTCCAAGATATATTTTCATCCTTTTTCTTAGCTGGATTTAACGCTTATTGTGAAATTCTCATCGTATTTTTTGCTTTCAAACATGAAAGCCATGGCATAAGTACCTATACTCGTAACGCTTATGGCAATAGAAATTGATAACGTGACTATTGTGTATTTTACTTGGTCTGTAAATCACCAAAAATACCTCGAATTTTTTGTCAAAAAATAAATCATTAAGATAACAAATGTTTTCCTTTTCTTAACTTCTGGCAACGAAGTTGGAGAGGTATTTATGTCAGTCCTGTCCGTTTTTCCACGAGTCTTTATGTCCACACGATATATCCAAAAGTACTCGATTAATTTCAATGAAATTTTGCAGAAGAGTGGGCAAAGAGTTGAAGAAATGATTAGATTCGGGGGCGGATCCAGGGATGTTCTTTTGAAATATTTTTTCAATTATTTTCTTACATTTTAGGAAACACTAACGCGTCCACATGATATCTCCAAAAGTTCCGAATGGATTTCTATGAAAATTTGTAGAACGGCGGACATAGGCTCTAGGATGAGTGATTAAATTCATAGGTGGATAAATGCACAGTTATCTCCCCTTTGTCGTAGTTATACGTCCACGCCACGTAATATTCATTTTTGGAAGGGTTGGCAGAGTGCTACGGGAGAAGTGATTAAATTTTGGGGCAGATGCGTGGATAATTATCCCCCCTCCTGAAAATGGCTTTAACAGAGGCATTTGTTCTCTGAATATTCTCCAGTGTTCTTTGTATTTTCAATGATCACATACAAGTGAGCCTAACTCCTGCCCTACTTCGTGTCAAGCAAACTGTATAACCAATGGCGATGTTATTATGTATCGTTGCACTCATAACCGTGACACATATTGAGCAGGGTTTTTTTTTGTGTTTTCTATTGGCTTGTTTTTCTACCGAATGTTCAAGTGACAGAGGGGATAAAAGCTCCCCAGTAAATGTGACACCTTGTCAAGGATACAAAACCAATGTAAGCCGACAATACCGGTGTAAGAATTCACAACATTAGCTTCACAAATACCGATGCCATTACAAAAAAGGAAGAAAGGAAAAAGGGGAAGGAAGAAAGGAGGGAAAAATAGGTCTGGTTAGTGACTCAAAAGAAACAATTATGAGACCAACATTTTTTGGCGACATGCCATGTTGGAGGTGATTAATTTAAAAAAAATAGGAAAAAGGGAGTGATAAATGAATAAGTTATTTCTCTCACATTTTATTGGGCAGTGATCACTAAAAAATTTGTATTTTGCAAAAAAAACAACAAAAAACAATCATGAACATTACCGGACACAAATTAGGGATCAGTTTAGCATCAACTTACATTGTAAATTGAACTCCCTAAAAAAGCTATCTTAGGGGAGGTAGATTTTTAAAAAGGGGGTACTTTTAGACATAGTAAGGAGTGAATGTTTGAATTTTCAGCCCTCTGTCTCCATTGGAACGACCTGTATGCATGATACATAACTACACAGCCTACCAGGTCAAAACTGAAGAAACTTATGCTGACAGATTTATACTACGGCTTATAATTTAAGACTTTGTTTCACTGTATCCCAAGAAGAAACATTGAATTTGAATTATATTATTCTACACGAATTCCATTTTATTTTTACTCTGACACTCAAAATCAATTTTCTAGTCTTGCTTAAGGTTGCAACACACAAAATAGGAAGCATTCATTGCTGCTTCATTCAATGAAACAACATACTGAGCGAAGTACTTCAAAGAATAGCATGAAATCCTAACTAAATACGTTACATTTTAGAATGCAATCATATGTGCATTATATTAAAACATGCCAAAACCGTTTTATTAGTCATGAGAGAGAGAAGCCGTGCCAAAATTATCTTGAAATAATTTCAAGTTTACGCTTACACAAGCATTCAGTGCACCCATACTTTAGTCACGGGAGAAAGAATGCACAACACAGAATATCAACCTTATGACGGTTGGAATATAAGGATATCGTTAGAAAAGGTTGTTAACCCGGCGAAAACGAGACTGACAAACAAAATTTTCTGTACTCGGTAGCTGTGCAATCCCTCCCCCCTCATTAACGTCGTGGTTAGGTCCCTGAAAACCCCGACGTTCACTGAAACAACGTCAAGTGAAACCAATTCTACGATAGACACAATTATATTATTAAGAAACCCGATAGAAATAATTATACACGCGTTGTATTACTTTGAAATGATCTCTCATTATCATACTCTCATTTTTTTCTGTCGGATTATGTATCCATTTCCTAATTACCTTATTACTTGAACTGCAAACAGACAGTAAATGGACAAAAATGAGAAT
>OY735204.1:16061881-16131881 GCA_963457665.1 Thysanoteuthis rhombus
CCACTGTGTCCAGCTCCTTGCTAAGCAGGTGAAACCTTACATACGAGGTGCCACTGGCGTCCTTAACAGAATCAGATACATTAGAACTACGCCAGGAAAGGCTCTTCTCCTTATCATGGCCGTCAAATCCTTGTATTCAAACATAAAACGGGAAGAAGGAATCCTAGACATAAGGAAAGTCCTGAACAAGCTCCGGCAGCATCTCCTACGATGATAATCTCTTCATACACGCAGGAGGAGAAGCTGATCTAGATGATTTCTTCAGACAAATCATACACAACAACTGAATTTGACCATGAGATATCTACGGATACCACAGCCTTCCTACATACCAGTATATACATAGTTGATAATAGAAATCTCTATACCAATATCTACACTAAATCTACAGATAACCATAACAACCTTCACTCTAAATCAGCTTACCACATTGAAGAAAATCTACTTTTCTCACAAGCACTTACGTTTTGGAGAATTTGTTCTGTAGACTTGACAAATACAACAATAACCTCCCACAACACTCCACTACATGAGGATATTAACAAGAAGTAATAAACAACAAAAAATGCCATCACGATACCCAAAGGATGCACCCCTATACTCCCAAACAAAAACAAACCTGGTCACATACAAATCCTACTTTCCACAACACAATCTCACTTCTGTCACATTTAATTAACAATTGGTGGAATATACCCACACTTTAAATGGAATTCAACGAAATCTTCCAAGAACCATGCGTAATTGCCAACTGCAGATCCCAAAATATTGAAGATGTGATAAGCAGTAACACCATAATCAACAACAGGATCTTAAGTGAAAATACCCTCTAAACTCTGCTAACCCTCTGACAATGAAATTGCCTATGCTATAATCGTATTAAACACACCAATACTTCCGTTACTTCAACCACCAATACTACTTTCTCTATCCATAATAATTCAAACTGCAGAAGCAAAAATGTTATCCACCTCCTACAATGTACGGAGTGAAAATCACAATACATAGGTAAATCAGAGAGGAAATTCAACATCAGACTAATCAACTCTAGGTACAGAATCAAATCACACGACCACATCTACCTACTCCCAGTCAAAAAGCACTTCCATACAACCGCCCATAATTCCAAAACAAATGTTAGATTTACACTCCTCGAGAAGATAGAGAAATACATCCCCCACACTACTAGAATTCTTGAATTTCATAAAGTTATTTTGATTGATGAACTTAAAACTCTTTCTGCTAAACTTAACAACCCTAAGTACATCAGGCTCTATTCACATAATTCTCTTATTCCATTTTTGTCGGTGCTTATCAGTCCATAATCTTCACTTAACACTATTCTTCAACTCCTACACAAACATATATACTTACTACCACATCCTTACCCTAATACCCTTACACCTTAATATACATATCTTATTTTCCATTGCAGCCCTTTTTATACAAAGTAGGCTCCCCATTCACTTATATTACATACTTATCTTGCTCTATCCCAACCCAATATTACTGATATATATATATATATATACATATATATATATATATATATATATAGAGAGAGAGAGAGAGATAGATAGATAGATTATTGGGAATGTCATACATTACCACACAGATCCCTACCTATTGATACCGATTTAATTTCTTTGAAACGCAGGGCTTACTCACATACGTTACCCCAAAACGTATATAAGGATGAGATATCTGACTAGGAATGATATACAGGCATGCCTCTCCAATGTAAGCACTACGTTTCGACTGGAGAGACTCTATTAACTATTTATTTATTCATTTAAGCACATTAGATTAATACTGTCTATATCTTATGGAAATTCCTTGTTCTGAAAGCTCTGCGATATCATTAAAATTGAGCTTCCGCCTACATAAAAGTTAAAGCGATGAGTAATGAGAAATAAAATTTACTGTACAGCCATCACAGCATCCGACGATAAAGCAAAAGGGTATCATCATCAACAACATCATCAACATTAGCAGCAGCCTTTTAACACACGTCATGTAACACTGGCCTTCTCCCTCTATCACGGGCGTCGCAGAGCCATTATTTTCTAAACTTGTCTAGTCCGTGATGCCATCTTTTTTTCCCTGTCAGCCTCTCTATTATCACTGGGTATCCACGTTATGATGTGTAGCTGTTGTCTGACATTTTTGCAATATGGCCAACCCATTGCCATTTTAATTTTTTCTTATGGATTCTATATCTCTGACTCCTGTTTTTTCTTTATTATGCTGTGTTGTCTTGTGATCTCTCAATGTGATGTTGAACATGATTTTCCCGTGTGCACGTTGCATGGTTCTCGGTTTGAGGGTCAATCTTTTGGTTAGGTTCCATGTTCCAGCTCCATAAGTGACTATCCGGAGAATGCATTAAAGATATACCCTACCTATACAGTCACCATGCGATCAAAAAATAGGGTTATAAGTCGCAACTTGGGAGAAATTTATGATCGGAAACGAAGTCCAAGTGAATGACGAGGAATTATCCTATTTTTCATGCAAAAAGTTGGGTTAACTCCAGTAAGAAATAAAAATAGGCTTACCAGATTAATTCCTCCGTGTAATTTGTTGATATGTACTTATCCGCCACCAACAGAAAAAAAAACACTTTATTTCCATTAAAAAAAATTTTAATCATTTCACACTTTTCCCCTGCCGATGTTGAAGACGACACACAAATAAAAGCGATTGAACAATTTAATTTATTCAAAGTATTGATAATTTATTCACTACTATTTCCCTCCCATGAAGGAGTTAATCCTGTAGGTTTTGGTACATTTTAAGGCTAACAGTAGTTATCTCCATTTCACGTACGGAAACAAGGATTCTACCGTATCAGACTTGTCAAACAGTGAACTTCTCAACAGTGAATAAAGTTGTACTGTAGATTCCTCATAAAAATACTATCAATGCATTAGTCAGGGGTCAGAGCTCAGTTTACATCTGATTTTCAATAGTGTTGCCATTTTGTATCGTTTAAGACCATAATTGAACAAATTTGTTACTGAACAAAAGTCTTTGATTCGGAAAATGAAGATTTATTACTAAACAAAGCTATTTGGTTCGGAAAATGAAGATTCATTACTATTTATTTCGAGAAAAAAAAGAAAGATTTGTTCCTGAACAAATCTATTTGATTCCGAAAATGAAGTTTTATTACTGAACAAAGTTATTTGGTTCGGAAAATAAACATTTGATATTGAAGAAAAATTTACAAAAAATAACAATCCTTTACACACGGATGATTAAACACGACATAAATACACATGAAAAATAACAGGTGAAAATAATGTATTTGAATCCATTTTTCCTTCAAAACTTCGTCTGATGATGTATTTCAAGTTATTTGATTATTTAGGTACTGGAGATATCTAATCCGATACCAAGACGATGGTCTTGTGTGGTAAAAGACATCTGGCAAGTCCACACCCGGAATTTGAACTCGGTTTTCCATGTTCATTTTCGATACCCTTTTCCACTGGGCCACCACACACCTCCTTAACTCATTCAATGGACAATAAATTCTGACTCATCAGTAAAATTCCTATTTTGATCGATAAGAACCAAGAAATAATTAGCCACGTAAAATTAACCGTATGATACTTTTCGTACAATTAACCGTATGATACTTTTCGTACAATTAACCGTATAATACTTTCCGTACGAAAGAATCTGGCTAATTGGGACCGTTCAACAATACATTCTCAAGAGTTGAATCATCATGGCGACCGAGAACAGCAGCCGTGATTATTCGTATTTTTGCATACAAAAAGATGGATGCGTTCGTGATCAGTTACAAGTGCACTTTTTTTTCATTATACTTGTATTTATCTATACATAGCAATATATTTATGCGCATTATTTGTGGAGGAAGTGTTTATGGGAATATATATATATATATATATATATATATATATATATATATATATATATATATATATATATATATATATAATGATACAATTTGATAAACGTTTTGATGCACAATAACTTGCAATGCATACTCATGCAAGCACACATATATATGTGGGAGATATTTACATTTTTGTAGCAATGTTAAACCTGGATACACTCACACACACACACACACACACACACACACACAAACACACACATATATATATATATATATATATATTACATTGACAACAACAGATGGAAACAAGATAAAGCAGACCAAGAAAAAGAACGATTCACACACACACACACATACGTAGATATCATGGTATGCAAACACATTGAAACGCGTATGTGTATGCGTGGTTCTCAATTATATAATAAGATGTTTTGACAGTTTAAGGAGGAATGCCAGAAAAGGTGGTAAAAAAATATTCCAATTAATTCTTACGATCAGAGTTTAAAAAATATTGAAAGGTTTAGTAGGGGTTTGACGATAACAAATATTAAACTTTTGCTTCATCATCATAATAATGATTGAAAGAAGAAGAAGAAGAAGAAGAAGAAGAAGAAGAAGAAGAAGAAGAAGAAGAAGAAGAAGAAGAAGAAGAAGAAGAAGAAGAAGAAGCTAGTAAAAAGAGGGAAAAGTGGAAATGGAGGAGAGGAAGAGGACGGGGGGGTGAAGTCGTGAGGCTCGATTGGTGTCAACTGCCGTTGTCCTTGAGATGGGTGCGAAAACGTGCGGACACAGGGTGCAGTGAACCCGAGTCCTTGTGCATGATTTCGCGAGAACGTCGGGACAAGTTGGACTCGGTCCACAGAACGAATCCTGTTGTGCAAGAGTCCGTAAGTCTTGACGAGTGATTTCGAGTCGTCATTAGAAAAGGCTTGACTTTGTTCGCGGGACGGATCCTGTTGTGCAAGAGTCCGTAAGTCTCGACGAGTAATTTCGAGTCCTCATTTGAGAAGGCTTGACTTTGTTCACGGGACGGATCCAATTGATGCACCCAGGACGAGCCTGAGCATGCTGGTCAGTGATTCCGGAATGGAGGACAATTCTGGACAATGATCAACTTCTCAGTCCGAGGGCGTCAAAGAACAGCTACTACACTTTGATATTAGCCAATATTTACTCAAATATTGAATGTAAGCAAGAAATATTTTCGTTGCCAGGGTAAAAAGAAACCTCAAATTTGACAATATGAGCGAAAAAATAGTGCTAAACCGTACGTAGGAGCGTGTGTGATATTTTATCCACAATGCCTTAGAGTCTGAATTTAGGTATTCAGATCCTCTAGTATGTATATAGATGAAACATTTTTCTAGATATTCCAACTAGAAACATAGGTTATAAAATGACAAAGAGGAGGAATAATGTGTTTCCCATTATTGGAGACACTTATTTTAGTGACACTCTCTTATGTTATTTACGTAAGTCTTGCGGAGAAAAAGTTTATGTGAGAATTGAATTTGACTATACAATTTTAGTTACTGAAGGTCTAACTCCACTTCTACTTTAATTCCGACTAAAGATGATCACTGGCAAGTTTTTATTTAATATATACGAATTCATGAAAATGCGAGACTGGCTACCAATCACTAGGTTGTGATTTTAAATCGCAGGCAGGAAATACTATAAACGTATTTTCAGGATCCCTTCTTTATTTCTAACATAGATTTTCGTGAGTATGCAAGACTCTTCGAGAAATTTCACTTGGCAATAGGGACACCAACCAATCAGTTTGGCCTCTTTCAAATCATGGTAAAGGAATGTCGATATCACTTATCTAGTTTATTTTAATTTGATAATGCAGACAAATAGTGGAGAGTTTACTTCCCTGAAGTTGGTGAAGATTGTTCTTGTTACAGTAGAAAAATAAGTCAACTCCAGACTCAGACTGGATTTTGACAACGAAAAAAAATAAAACACTTCGCAGTTTGACTCTCATTAACTGTCAAGAATGAAAAATGAACTTCATTGCGTCTGGTTCACAACAAATTTGTCGTAAAGGTAATATCAACTCACTTGCTGATGTCGAGAATACGGTTAATATGTTTACCTGAAACACAGCTGGGCAGGTGTTTCTGGATTGTTTTTTTCAGACTGGCCTATACTTGGTAAATATTTATATAGCGCCATGAATGTCTTAATTAAGCGAAAGGTTTCCAGAGAATAGAGTCGCCAAAATATTCGAAGAAGTCATCGAAAAGATAAAACAATTCTAAGGTAATAGGATTTGGGAACCGCATGAGGAGAATTCGAACAATCACTGTCGTCTAGTCACCTGAGGCAAGGGGGATTATTACACAATTATTTAAAGGCACACGAACGTACACACACTCACTGACACACAAACATACACACACACATATATAGACGTATATATATATATATATATTTATATATATATATATATATATATATATATATATATATAGATAGATAGATAGATAGATAGATAGATAGATAGATAAACACGCACACATATATAAGCAGAGATATACACACGGACAGATGATCCCACAAATACGCGCACAGACCTATACACATATTCATAGTAGTGGTAATTAAACCTCATTCACAAACACATACATAAAGAATAAAGCGTGATATATATATATATATATATATATATATATATATATATATATATATATATATATATTGCTGAATAGACTCTATTCCTCCTGACGAGATGTATTGAGAACTTTTTCCGAGTTTTTGTCTTATATATATATGTGTGTGTGTGTGTGTGTGTGTGTGTGTGTGTGTATCGTACGTACATGTATATATATTTGCATATAGCTTGTACTACAACTACTGTCAGCTCATATAGAAAAACACTAGAGTCAATTTCTCTTTGAATCACAGTTACCTGTTCAGATTCATCTTGATCAGTATAATATTGAATGCACAGGGGAAGAATTGTCATCCTATTCTTAAGTTTAGATATCATTCATTTACAATCGAGTTTACTGTATACAATTGTATTAGACAGTTATGATATGTTGGGGGCGCATGATAAGTGCCAAACGGACCAATTATTTTAAAAATCGATATTTTTATTATTATTGAAGCAACAATGGTTTGTTTGGCACTTATCATTCGCAGCCACCCATATGTTCTCACCAGAGTCTGTTCCTAACAGAGTTATTGTCAAATCCCAGTTCAGGTCGTAAGCTTGATTTGACTCTGTCTTCCCACCGTAACAACAAGAATAAGAACATCCAATTGAGTTGCAGAAACTCTTCACTGGTTGCATTTTCAATAAATACTATCAACGAAGAGTTGCCCTCCCTAAATGTCAGCGTTGAACTATCATGTTCGCTCCCCATGCCATCTGAAGTCATTTTTTTTTCTTCGGTGCCCCCTTGAGTAAATGATGTAATTCATCAACAGTGCCTTATGTCTGCTATTGACAAACAAAGTTCCCAGTAGTTTATGAACATCTCAAATTTGGCATATATACAAAATATAAGTGTTTAACAATCATGCTCACTTCCCACGCCTCCTAAAGTCATTTCTTTTGCTTCTGTTTTTCCCCTTAAGTAAAAGATGTAACTCATCAACATTGCCTTGTGTCTGGTATTGATAGACAAAGTCCTTAGTTTATGAGCACATCATATTTTGCATATATACCACACAAAAACTGCAGTTATCATTAGTGGAGTCTGACCCTGCAGCGACCAGGTTTGTTCAATGTTTGTATCTCTATGAACGTAGATGAAAAATTTGGAAAGTCAAAAGAAAAACTCAAGAGATAGGAGTTACATCTCCATTTTTTGAGGGCGTATTTCAATGCATTTTGACGGGGGCCAGCCATCTTTTTCTGAGAAAAATATTTTCGGTGTTTCCCACACACACACACACACACACACACACACACACACACACACACACATATGCATATATATATATATATATATATATATATATATATATATATATATATATATATATATATATATTCTCAGTCTCTCCTTATCAACCAATCGTTGTATAATCCATTTTTGGTCATATCTAAGCTTTCTATCGGCATATACAACGGTTTCCAAAAAAATGTGCAACCATCTTTTTATCAATCTTACATATAAAGTATTTCAAAACTTCAAGCTATTTTCAAATAACAAAACGATATAAAAAAAGATGCGAATTACTCATACATTTTAATTTTTCAATAGACGTTGAAAGGAATTTCTTTTAATCTGGATGCATAAAGGTCTTGCTAGATTGGAAAACGATATAGTTGACACAACACAAAGGAATGGATGCTTGAATGCGACCAGTACATGATGCAATCATTTTAACGGCTGGATACTGTTTTCTCTCAGTGTAGTGTTGATACGTGACTGATATTTCAGCATAAAATTTATGTGCACGTGAATTCTATCCTCTTATCTTCAGAGTTGCACCTTTTATGAAACACCTTGTATATTAGATTGTCTTCACGTACGTACGTAGGTATCCACGAAACTTGAAATAGTCTGGCACAAGGTTAAATTTTAGGAAAGAGAGATTTTTGCCAGCAGACAGAGCCTGCCCATTTTGAAAACCTTCACATCTTGGCTCTCAACACACCACTAGATCCCTTTTAAAAAAATATCTTTTATGGGGGTTGGGTTTCTAACCTTTCGGGGGTCTTATTTTGACAGGTTTATTAATTACATGTAGATTCTCCATAATATGTAATATTTTTTACTTTATTGTTGTAGTGATGTCGTGAATAGAATTTATCCTGACCATACTTACTCTTCAATAGATTTTTTTACATGACTTCGAATTTGGACGCAACCATTGTTCAATTATTGACTGTGATGGTGAGTATTGGTATGATATCAGAAACTAAAACTGTCAACATAGGTCTCTTCAGCTTCCAAGTTGGCCCTGTTGGCTGGCTGGCTGGCTGGTTGGCTGGCTGGCTATTTATTAAGACGTTGGTTATACGACGGTGTCAATTCTATTCAAAACAAACTGCAGAGTCCACTTTAGGGATAACCATCAGCCGTCTCGTTGCGATCTCTTTAATCTCGTTCACTGGCTGAAATCTCTTTGGGAAAAGCCAGAAATCGCAGGGAACGAAATCAGGACCAAATAGAGAGTGGCAGATACAGGCGATGCGATATTTTGTTCCACAAAAAAAGCTATACATGCGACGTGAAGAATGTCTCGCTCGGTTATAGTGAATGCGACGACTACACCGGATACAAGCCCACTCAATGACATCTTGTAGCCGACTGAGCCACTCGAAAGAAGAGTATCGGCCCACGCATGAGCAGTAAGGTCCCTTTCTGATTGGCTGCCTGGTTGCATCAACATTGCGCAGCAAGTTCTATTAAAAATGACAGGATACTTTCCTCATTTATGTATGCGAATCTATACACACACTGATATATATATATGTGTGTGTGTGTGTGTGTGTGTGTGTGTGTATAGTTGAGTATTTCTTAGAATTTACTGTACTAGCAGCAGATTACTTCTAGGCCTAAAAATCTCTTCTCTTACGCCGGTACAAGAGATAATTCTTTTTAAAATATATGAATAACAAAGCACAGGATAATAATCTTAATGACTAAAATACGGAGACGCACCTTGGATATAAACTTGATACACTAAGTAAAATACTTATATAAATCTTAACAAATACATCAAATAGAGAGAATCTATTTTGAACAATTCTAAAGCCTAGAAGTAATTTACAACCAGTGTATATCGTCTGGGAAACACCCAAATAACAGTAACACAAGAAATGTTCAAAATTCGAAAATCCGAGTGCCATTGTAAGAAAAGAAAAATAATGTAAACAAATACTGGGGTATAAATAGAACAACGTATATTTTTAAAATCACTGAGATGTTTATCACATAAGTGTGAGTCATATTTGTCGTAGGTACCCATCAGTATATTATTTCATACTAGCTTTATTTTGATATATCAAGTACGTTTTCATAAATACATCATATTATTACTAGTAAGTGTGTGTTTGTATATATATATATATATATATATATATATATATATATATATATATATATATAGGTCAGAAAGAGAAAGATTTGTTTTTGCATGAAGATATGTTTATTTGCGCATGTCAGTGAAGGATTGATATGATTTACTTTCATTTTAATGTTGTGAATATTCCTGTAGCCCCTCTCTCTTTCCCATACATTCATAAACACACACACACACACACACACACACACAAATATGTATATATATTAGAGGTGTACGTGTGAATTGATTTGTTGATATATTTCCATATTCATGTTGCGTTTCTGTCATCCTCCCTCTTTATATATATATATATATACATATATATATATATATATATGTATACATATATATATGTATATATGTGTGTGTGTGTGTGTTTGTGTGTGTGTGTTTGTGTGTGTGTGTATGTATGTGTGTGTGTGTATGAGCACAGGCGCTTGCTTGTGCATTTTCAGGTAGGTCTGATGAGACTTGATTGTTTACACATGTACGTAAATATAGGTGCATAAGTAGGCATGGGGACAGATAGCTAGCTAGGTCAGGTCTTCTATAGATGCGTCGATAATATATAGGTAGGTAAGCAGGTATGCATTGTGCTAGGGAAGTGCGTAGGAGAGCGTACCAAGAGGGTGTGCATATGCAATTCTAGAAATACAATATTACAACTTATTATCACGAGACGAAACCATTCCTCTTTTGATTCTTTTCTCCGTTTTTCTTTCTTGTATTATATCGGTTACGATCAAATCACGTTGGATACACCGGTTCTCACACGATCCTCGGAATTAAGAAGTTAAGCAGTGTCAAGCTTGGTCAGTACCCAGATGGGAGACCATTAGGGAATACCGGGTACTGTAAGCAGCAACAAGATTATTCAGTTATACTGGGCTGTTGAACAGCAGAATTTCTTGCCAAGGGACGCTACCTAGCACCCGATAGCGTCGCCATCTTTGATACAGCCTCACGTTTAAATCATGGAGATGGCAAATAACATGCTGTCTAAATGCTAAGATGTGTCATACTTATTTCAGGCATAGGCGATCGGTTTTTTTAATACTAGTATTCTCACATTCAAGGTATCTGATGACCAGCACTGTGGATCAAGTGACAGCAAATCTCTTAAAATTCTAAGCATTCTCCTCGCCTGAATCACTGACTTTAGAAGAGAAGGTGAGAAAGAACGTTAGTTAGTTTGATATGAGGGCAGGAATAGAGAAGGGGGAAAGTAGATTAGGTTGTTTACAGATGAAGTGGGAAGATTTTCGCTTGTGAAATGACTCCTCGTTTGCATAGCATTTTGATAAAAACGTGAACAAGACACGAAGATTGAAAAGGGTTAAAGTGACAATGAGTGAATACAGGCATAAGGTGACAGAAGAGCAGAGGCATGAGGTAATGTATAATCTTAGTTGTCGAAACCCGTGGAATCTTCTTGGATTTAACCTGTTGTTATGTTCAACGTTTCCTTTAATTCTGACTAGTCGGCCTTTTGGTGTCGTATATATTTCACTCTAAAGCTTTTCCCAAGGTCCATTAAGAATGAGTGCCGAATTTGGTTGGGCAAATCATTATTGTATCACATAGAAATAGGGGGAAATCAGATCATTATTATCGGTGTGATAGCGAATGCAGACTTCAAAATCATTTTTTTGCGAAGGGAAAAACCATATATGATTCTTACACACATATGGATTATATTTGAGGCGTTTCAGTCGGCCTCAAGAGCTCTGTATATGTATGAAAGATGAGATATTATTCCCACACTATCTAGCTCCCTCTTATACTCGCAGTGTCCTTTTCGGCATAAATTATTGCTGTAAGTTTTTTTAAAATTTATCTCTTTTTTTTAATAAATAGTTTTTTCTCTTGTCAGTTTTGTACAGAAAGTATAGGAGCTCTTTCGTTAAGGGAGATAAAGAGATTGATTTTCCCTTAATTTTGTCAGAATTGGAGGGCGACATGGTTTAAGGATGAGCTGATTGCGTTGTATAATTTTTTCTCTTTGATTTAAAACTCTGAATTCTGGTAGATTAAACATGATATTATCAAACCGTTTCAACATAAAATTTGTATCATCATAGTAAAGGGGTCATCAATTGTTTTAGTGTGTCAATTCAAAACATATGTCGAGGCCTCCTGTTCGTCCATGTAACTATTTTCTTCGTTTGTATTTATATTTGCTATAATTCGAGATGATACATCGATCCAGAACTGATTTAATGGATTTAGTTTCCTTCCCTTTCTCTTCCTACTCCTTCTCCTTATTAGTAGTAGTACAATCTTCTTACAAAGATTCAGACGCTTTTCTGAGAATTATGACCCATACTAAAAGTGAGTCATCATAAATGTTTTGCTATTGCCGGTCATTGGAAAGTGCGCTCGACACGAACTGTTGACATTCATCAGATACGTATCCTTGTAACTCTCAATTTAATTATGCATTAATAGCTCTATTTACTTTGATGAATATTAAGCACTGAGAGTAAATATCATCAACAACAAATAAAATCTTTTTTCTATACCTTTCTTGTATTATAACAAATTGAAAAATGCCCTTTGAACTATATATATGTGTGTGCGTATGATTTACTGATGTAGTATAAGTTATTTTTCGGATAGTATATCATATCTATCAAATATAATAAACATATTTTGGAATCTATCTATATATCCTTATGATGGAAGATAAGACTAAAGATTCCAATTGTTGCATCTCTTTCTTTTACATGGGATGAAGGTCCGTCTAGAGACAACACCCAATAGATTATATACAATCGATGGCGAAGTCTTGGTTTCCATTGTACGTGTCAGGTTAGTTATCTTTGAAAGTTTAAAGTCTCGTCGAGACGAGAACTTCATTCTTACAAGTTTGTCTGGCCAGATACAAGTCCCCCGAAGGGATACCTCCACCTTAATCACGCTGTTCAGAGTGTACTCAATCAGGGAAATTTGTACCAATGAAGAGTTTTCCGCATCCTTTGTTCATACTGGGATTTGATCCCAGGAACTTATGGGTGTGAGGCAGACGGTCTAACCATTTCACTATTCGAAAGTTGATGTAACTGGTTCTTAATGGTGGATTTGTTTTTTCACGAAACGTTTTATGAATGAGTCCTAAGGCAATTCCGGGGCTTAGTAAACAAAACTCTTCCATTTGATTAAAATGTTAATACGCCTTATAGATAGATTTCTTATCCCAAGACGCTCGCATCTATATAAACAAACGGAATTCCATATGTGTACACGCTTGCGTATTTCCCGTATCATATGGCATTAAGAGTTTTTACACTATTCCAGGCGAGAAACCACGTATGAATCAGTTGATATAAGTTTGATAAAAAAAAAACATACATAATAATGCTTAATTTTCAAGAACTTCCAAAAAGATTATGCTACTCTCCTAGTTCATTTGTTGGTTTGTTTTTTGGTTGGTTGTTTTTTTTTTGTTTTCTTGTTGGTTGCATCAGCTGTCTGGCACATCTGAATCAGGTTCTCCTCTCCCCTTTCTCTATCGGGAGATCTGCTTGCAGCACCCGAAAATATAAAAGCAGCTGGCAAAAACAAATAGTACGAAGGGAGACGAACGACAAGCTGATTGGAGCATGTCTGTTGCAATCCTGACAGCTGCTACCTCACCAAATATTGATAGTGAACACAATTAACGTGATTATCATTAGCGTTTATGATGGGAATACAGCTTACAAAATCATCATCTGTGCCTTCTGCGTTATGATAATTAATGTATTTGTCATCATCATCATCACCAACACCACCATCATCATCATCATTATCAGGGGTTAATATACCGGGGTACATCTACCCGTAATGGTACGAAAGAGAAATTACAGGGCTTTGCAAGGCTTGTAAAACAATCTTATTGTAATTACAACCAACTAAACGCAACTCGTGTGAGTTGTGAACATGGCAGGATTAAACTAGTGCAGGACCCGTAGCGAATGTTATGCAGGGGCCCTAAACAAAGGAAGTACACATAAATATTTAAACACAAACATCAAATACTTGCAAAGCAATCATTTTGCAGCCAGCTAATTTGACAAATACATCTGACATTACAGTAATAGTTTAACGACCATAGCCATCAGAGCTGGTGAAAGGCTCTATCCTTTTTTTCATATATATATATGTATATATATATATATATATATATATATATATATATATATATATATATATATATATATATATATATACCTTGTGTTTGTCTCATCCAGTGCTCCTGACAAGACTGTTTTGTCTTGAAAAGTTGCATCGGTAATCCACTAGGCCCCTTAAAAATCATTCTTCATTTTTGGAAAAGAGATTAAAAAAAAAACAACCTTTTTTGCAGCCTTATTTCTAGATGCATTTTACTCTATTTTAGGTGTTTTCCAGTGTAAAATGCCAGTGATGTCATTAACAGAACCTACGTTAGCCATTTCTATTCGTCATGGGATTGTTTTAATACATGACTTTAAATTTTAACGCTACGGTTGTTCAGGCATTGACTCTGATGGCGAGTATTATTTTATTTCCGTTTCAATCATTGTGCAGTGACTACGACTTCAGTTTCAAATGCCTTCGTATGTGTATCACATAATTACATACGCGTCTGCTGGAGTGAGCAAACGGAGTAATGCCCCCTCCTCCAGATGAGGCCGCCCCATTGAGCGCAAGGAGGATTTAAAGTTGGAACCTCATAGCCAATAAACTATAATGTCGCTGCGCGTGTAACCCAAACTTGAAGTTCCTATATAAAAGAACTGTGTTATTATTGATTGGTGCTCACTCCATCGTGTTACCCAGGGGTCTGGTCATGTGTCCTCCTCAGCGGTCAAGTGCACCATCGAACATCTGGATCATACAGTGGGTCGCAGTTGCTTACTCTACACATGGCGAGTGAAATGCCTATCGTGTAACAGGGTAGCCACAAAGATATTTCGAAGATATTTTTTGCCCCTCCCTAGAAATATATGCTTTTGCCCCCCCCCCGGATAAATAGCAGCAGACGCTCATAGGTTGAAACTGCACCTCCATTGCTTACTGAATCGAAATAATATCTCAAATTCAAGATGAAAATTGGATAAGATCACTCACTTTAAATACCCGTTCGTTCGTAAGGGTTGAGCGCAGTTTAATACAACAATGATAGCCAAGTGCAGGAATCACTGGATGGGAATCGATAACGTGTGAACATTCTGCACAAGGCCCTTAGAATTGCAGGGCCTGTGATATATTTTTGCTGCATAGATCTGGCACTGGTTGTGGACAAAGCTTTTCAGCAAAGTGTATAACAAAAAGTTTAATGATTGAGGAATGGTATTCGGATTCGCAACTCGGAAACTGCGCCTAGAATTAAGTTATCCATCGGAAAGAGCCAAGCTCAACCATCTCATTAAAATACAACATTGGATTAAATGAAATATATGTTCCTCGCATGAATGAGTCACCGGAGGCCGTGCATGTACCAGAACTAATTATCTAAAAATACCTAAAAAAAATAGATCTTTTATTTTAAATCATCTAAAAAATGCAAGTGCAAGATTTCAGCATTGTTGTTTCAAAATTACCATACAGACCACAGAACGCAGTTTAAAAAAACAAAACAAAAAACAAGAAACAAAAAAACAAAAACGAAACTTACATTTTCAGATAGTGCATAGTGGTAAAGTAACGCAAATTTCCAAGGTTGCAGACCTAAAAATGTCACCTGGAGCGCTTGGAGACGTACAGACACATACATTTAAAGAGAGAAGAATATGTAGCCCAAGTGGCTGCTTAGTTGGACAGGTCATTTTGGGAGCTACAGTTATTTGATTACTTATAAATACTACACGTGTATTGTCTTTTCTAAGCTATCCATGCACTTTGCACTATATTATTCTCGATGGGTTCGCCGGACTGAACGAATGGGATCCGCTATAAGAATAAGTTTAAGAACCCCAGATTATCATCGTTACTTTGGAACACCTGTTGTCTTCACTCACAATTGGTCAAATTTCGATGCCTATAGAACAAAGTTCCACGCATTCACTCACTCTATGTTAAAAACGGCGCACGACTTTTGTGCACCGCAACTACCTAGGGCAACGAATCTCCATGAGACCCTCAAAAGAAGAAGAAATCAAGCAAAGAATCACAACATTGGATTAAATGAAATATACGCTCCTCGCATGAATGAGTCACCGGAGGCCGTGCATGTACCAGAACTAATTATCCAAAGGTTCTCTTTGGCAGAGCTAGCTCAACCTTCAAAAATAATAAGATCCCATTAATCCTAAAGAGAAGGGTGTATAACCAATGCATCCTCCCAATAATCACTTGTGGAGCTGAAACATGGAACTTAACCAAGAGACAGACCCGTAAGCTGAGAAACATGCAACGTGCACATGAAAGAATAATGCTGGGCCTCCCATGGAGAGACCACAAAACAGCACAGATTCCCCGAGACCACATGCGCAACTGAAGCCGGCAAAATATAAGATGGAGAGACGAGCTAGACAAGTTCAGGAAATACTGGCTCCGTGACGCCCATGATAGAGAAGTGTGGCAAATCCTGGGGAAGGTCTATGTCCAACGACGGACGCTAAAAGACTGATGATGATGATGATGATTTCTTTTGGGTATTTCTTGGGCGAAAACAGGTCTGGTACAAAGCTGCATCCATATGAGAAACTAACTCACGATCGATGGTTAGTGAAGCTAGTACGTCTTGGCCTTTTGGATTACGAAATTATACAAGCCTATCCTACTTCTATTCCGACTGAAGATGATTACTGCAGGTTTTGTATTCTATATATATATTCCAATGAATGTATTATTCATTAGAATGAAATAAGCCTTTTCGTATTTCTGAAATATTGGTTGGTATGTTAGACTTATCAATTTAGCTCAGTTGGTAAAAGAAGCGACTACCAATCAATCAGAGTTGATTTCAAATCACGGTAGTTGAATGTTAATTCTCACTTCCCTAAATTTTCTGAGGATTGTTCTTGTTGTTCTTGTAACAGTAGAAGTACAAACTCAACATGAGATTTCGCCTGGAGTTTGTTAATAATGAGATGTAGAGGAAACAAGAAAAAACTAAAAATCGATCGAGAGTTATTTCCCCTTTTAGCCTACTTTGGCCACCCAGGTTGTACTAAGCACCAATGTTCCTCTAATTCTTAGTTAGTCTATGTAAGCAGAAATCATATGTTTATTCAATTGAACCAGAAGTGACCCAAGATCGGTATGACGTAGAGTCACAACCGTGAATATGTGGACAGTAACAAAATCTCTCTAGTCCTTGCAACTAGTGTCACAAGGGCACCGAAGTTCGATCGAATTCTGATCCAATTTGCCTTGAGTATAGCAACGCGTGTGCGTCGGTTTCGTCTGAAATGGCCAGAACTTACATGCGCTGAGATTAATCGTGTGCTTAAATCATACGATGTGAAAATGTTTCCTTGTGTGCTTGTACAGATTGCCTACCGTTCCAGATGATGTCATTGTAATCGATCGAGAACCTTTGGATATATCGTGTGGACAAACGAACGGAAAGACTGCCGGACTGACGTAAGTGAATAGATATAAGTTACCGCACATGATAAGTGCCCAAGGCTTTTTTTTTAAGATGAGAAAACTCGTAAGTTTGATGGAACTTTTGCTTGTAATTTTAAGAGCTACAATGCTGACCTTTTATCATTATTTTGAAGTCTGAACACTCTGTATTATAACAATCCATCGGTAGAGGTAAATAAAAGCGAAAATGATATTATGTAAATACATATACGATCCCGCAGTGAATTCTAGTATTATAGACGGCGAACTCAGTGAAATAGGTATCAGAGCAATGATTCCCAACGTATGCGCTGCAGTTCCTCGGGGCGCCGGGGTTAATTCCCAGGGGTGTCACAGGATATTCAAGAATGTTAGTAATTCCAAACAATCGTATTTCAATGCGCTGACGCACCGTCACAATGATAGGAAGCAACATCTATCACTCGTCGAATCACTTTATCCATCTAGGGTTGAATTTCACCATTTCAACACTAGATGGCACTAAGTCAATAGATAAAGTCTACGTTCTGGATTGTTCTAGAACTGTGTCGAATATTCTCGGTATAGCGTATAAATAACCACAGAGCCACAGGTTCACCCACCTCACGAATTATTGTAATTATTGAGAGATGATAGAAATACATAACTTTTTATGAATTTAAATTACAAGGGCAGCGTCCATTCCAAAAGTTCATGTTTGAAAGGATTAGGAGTTTGCACAGTAGAACAGCCTGCCATAATTGTCTTGCAAAGTAATCTCTGTCCATCGTGCAGAACTATGGCTTCAAAGTATTTCGTTTACTTGTATTCGATATCGCAAATATAGATATTTCATATCAAAATTTTGATGATAGTAAATGTTTATTTTTATTAGATTCCTCTTGACGCTGCACTGCCTTGTCTATTGACTGATATATCTGGTGAATGCCAACTTCGCACGATGGCCAGTTGTCGAGTAATCGCAGTTCATACACTCCCATTTCTTCAATTGTAGATAGATGACTCAATATTTGCTTACCTATCTAATCCAAGCGCACAGAAGCTAGATGTCGTTGTTCAGTATTTTCTGATCGAAGATCGAGCTACAAGTGATTCGGAAATGATGAAACAGGTCTGGCTGATCACTCAATAGAAACCGTCTCCAGACCAACGTTTTTTTGGCAGCATGTTGCGTTGGTGGGTGATCAATTGAAAAATTGGAAAGAGAAATGATCAATAAATTACATCTCTCACCTATGGTTCGGCGATGTTGGGGAGAATCGCAGACAACCGCTGGACATCTCAATTCGCAAAGTGGATCCCTAAAGATCACATGAGAAACCCGGGACCGACAAAATGTGATATAGCATGACGAACTGCATAAGTTCAGAAAGTACTGGCTCTGTAAGGCCCATGTTCGAGAGGTCTGGCGAATCTTGGGGAAGTTCCCTCTCTAACGACTGACGCTAAAAGGCTGCTGCTTAAAATGATGATGAGGATGATGATCACTAAAAAGTCCAATTTAGTATAAACTCACATTGTAAATTCAACCCTCCCCTAGAAGCTTATTTTGATGATGTATTTAAAAAGAATTTCTTTCTAGACATAAGGAGTAAATGTTTAAATTTCCATGTCCTTTGGTGCATACAGCCTGTGCATGTGACACATATAAGGCCAGGTAAGCAAGCAGAATCACTCGGAAACAGAAGAAACTTATATTGACAGTTCTGGTTGACGGTTTCCGACAATACTTCTTCCATACTATGATGATTATGGTTTTAGTAATAGTGACGGTAATATTCACAATGATAGGAAATACTACTGCACACACGCACGCACGCACGCCCTGGCATCATTTATGACGTATCGTTGCCATGGTGATGAGCTGGTAGGTGTCTTAGGATTCAAGGATGAGAGGGGTGTAAAGCTCTCCCACGAAGCACGACCCGCTACCCCCATCCTTTCTGGTCTTTTCATTAGCTCTTCAGTGTTGGATTTCTTTTTACCGCTTCCTTAACCGAAAGCCGTACTGTCGCAGCGTGGGTCCTAACTCAACAATTTACGGTTGTGTCATAAAATTTCGGCACTTCGTTTTCCTTTTGAAATAATGACAGGTCTAGTTAGTCACTTGATAGAAACTGTCATGTGACCAAAGTCTTTCTGCAGCATGCCATGTTCTTGGTGATCAATCAAAGAATTGGAAAAATAAAGGACTGATCAATAAATAAATTACTTCTCTCGCCTTTTGTTGGATCATTAAAAAGTACGAATTATCCATGAATAAGAATGAATGCTGTTGGACTCAAACTAAGAGATCTATTTAGCATAAACTTACATTGTAAATTTAACCTCAGACTAAAAAAAATATTTTGAGAGGGAATTCTTCAAGAACGAGAAAAATGTTTATTGTAAACATAATGAAGAATAAATGTTAAAATTTTTAGCCTTGTAGTCCTTTCAGTGCGGCCTGAAAGTGCAATAAATAGTTTCATAGATAAGAAGTCAGCCAGCCGGCCAGTCAGCCATAACCACTTAAAACTGAAGAAACCTACGATGACTATGTGGACAGTTTTTTGTTGAAGGTTTCTAATAACAGGGGTGAGGTTGTTGCTCATCCGGCAAACAGGTTGTTTTTTTTTTAACTAGTCACGACCACATCATCATTATTTTTTTAGCTTCGGAAACAATGGGTGAGCATCAAGGCACCTTTTTGTTCTCACCTTGCACGCAACAGTACATTGTATTCAAATGGAAAAATGCCAGCATTTCCTGATGCCTGCAGTTTCTGAGTACTCTTATTGAAAACAACTTTGGGTCAAATTCTAAATCACGCAAGAACGTAAAGCATTCCTCACTACGTACCCAGTTCTTGATTCTCTCTGAAACCATCAATCAAAAATGTTAACAAACTCAGCATTCGTCAGTTTTTGAGGGGTTTGGCTGTCTATATCTCTGCTTTACATTTACCCCTTGTGTCTAAAAAAGTGTTGTTTTCTTACCCCCCCCCACACACAAACAGCAAAGAGGCTTTTAGTAGGGTGGAGCAATTTGCAATGCAATTTTATGCTAAACTGGGCTCTTGGTTTCTGTTGAGTAGCGTACGAACTTTTTTTCTTGTTCTGACTTTTTAGCGATGCAAAAAAAGCGAGAGAAGTATGTTATCCAATGATCACCATTTACTCCAATTTTTTTTATTGATCACCTTAAACATAGAGTGCTGTTAAAAGACTTTTTTCACATGACGGTTTCTATTGGATGACTAACTTGACCTGTTTGTATGCTTGTAAAATCAGCAATACTTATTTTAGTTGAAAGCACCTTTCGTTATTACATTTTTGTTAGAGACTATTTTCAGGAGACAGAACAAAAAAATATACAAAAGTCGGCTTCGCTTGTTCGTCTCTTTGTATTTATCGAAAGCTTTACAGATTAAAAGTGGTTCAAGTGACACAAAAGTTTAAGCAAGAACCCATTGTTTAGTAATTCAATATCTACTGTACCCGTGCTGTTAAAAATGACGACATAAAGGAAATAAATGGATATACATGGTATTTCATATACGAGGATAATAGAGACTCGCATTGCAATGAGCTCAGGGAATAGCGTTTTGTTGACCATAGATAGTTGACCAACTATGACCATCGAAGATAGTGAAGGGTTCTATCCGTTGATATATGTGACTGTGTTTATGTAATTGTCTGTTCCAATGCTTTTGGCCGTGCAGATTTGTCTAAAGACTTGAAAATTCAATTCAGAACTCCACTAAATTTTGAAAGTGTTTTTATTTTGAGAGGCCTTATTTTGACAGGTGTAATTTAACAGAATCTGTTATTTTATTTCATTCTAGATGTTTTCCAATGGGAACGCTAGGAATGTCATAAACAGAATTTATTCTGACATTTCTTCTTCTTATTAACTCCTTTAGGATTTCTAAAGTAATTATTTATTGTAGGAAGTGCATTCGTTATCATTTACCCTTATTAATTTTCTTCTAGATTAAGCAATTAAATTTTTTTCATGGAAGACAGATGTATTCTATTGAGTTCGGGCTATTTGATTAGCTTTTATTATTTCCAATATTCTTTTTGCCCCTGAGCAAATTAGAAATATTGTAGAGCATAGTTCCCTCTTCCATCTAAGTTGCGCACTGTTGCGTTTGAAACCAGCACACTAGAGAAATCAGTGTGCACATTAAAGATTAATTGTTCAAGATAATCTACAAACTAATAATTATGCTTATTCTTATAAGTATAATTCATCATAATTATATTAATTGAGAATACTCTCTTTGCAAACTGTTTCTGTTAACTACAACTTTTGAGCTTCATTTTGAAAAAAGTTACGTATAATCATGTAAAAAGGACTTTTTGCTCCATCCTTTGCCAAACAAAATCTCCTGTTGGATAATAATGTGAGAACTAGTTTTAGCCTCTAATTCTCTGTCTCTGTGATTATATTGTCCGTTAGTTTATGTTTTTGAATAAATACTGTACCTTTTCACACTTATAAACTCATATTATTCGTGTAAAATTTTAAAAAATTATTTTGCATTAAAGTTCAACTTATTTAATTTGTAGTTCAACTTTTTCGATTTGGAGTTAAACTTTTTTTTGTTGCTGATCAGCTTTCAAGATTTTGATTTCTTTATTCCGACATCATCATCATCATCTTCACCACCATTCTTCCATCGTCCGTCGTGGGACATAAAGCTTCCAAAAGATTCGCCACACATCTCTATCATGGGCGTCGCGGAGATAATACTTTCTGAACTCGTCTAGTTTGTCTCGCTATCTTATATTCACGATTTCACCTATGATCTCTGGGGACCAACGTTGTGAGTCATGATGCCTAGTGGTTGTCTGCCATTCCTGCTGCATGATCAGCCCATTGCCATCAAGAAATACTCACTGATGTTTTATTTATGAATCAACACACTGAACGAAATAGTTCAAATTATAGAATGAAATCGTTGTTTCATAGATTGTAAGAAAACGTGTACTATATTAAAACAATAACATACTGCTTTATTAACTATTCTAAGCGGTCACCCATGTATATACTGACCGGGTCCAACGTTGCTTAATTCATCCGCGGCAATTTGACTGTAACTATACTAAATAGGCACGTGCAAGTACGGATAGATTGCCTTTCAGGGAAAGGATTCATAATACCCGTTGGATAAAACACAAAGACGGGAGAATCAGTTCAAATCAAGACACATATAATGATAAGAAACAAAGAAAATTTAAAAAATATATAGAATGTGGACTCAAAAAACATGTGTCTATATCAACTTTCCGTTTGGATTAAACTGACGCCATTCTTCAACCTCCTTCCTTGAAAAAAATGTAAGCAAGGTATTTTTTCCGTCTGACAACTCTGTTTCCCGCTGTCGCTATTGAGAATGTGTTGTTATGGACAACTACCATCTACACACACAGGAAGAGCCCGGTGGTCTTGTGTGGTTCTTCATGACGTTGGGCAGTTTAAAACTGCAAAAGTATTTTTTCATTATCACTAAGATGCTTGATTTCCTTATTTTTCTATCCATAAATAGAATAAATCGTTCTGATCGTAGTGTAGATTTATCTAAATTGGGGAAATAGCTGATTCCAGACCAGCGTTGCAAGTGCAATATCTCCTGCTTGCGAAATGCCTAAATGAGGCCTTTAGCCCCCCAAAAGAGGTCATGGATTTGAACTATGTATTTATTGAATCATATCTTATTGCAAAGTTATCGTGAACTCACGTTTAATTCAAATGTGTGTGCGTGAGAGAGAAGGAGAGAGAGAGACAGACAGACAGACAGACAGACAAAGACAGAGAGGGGGAGGGAGAGAGAGATGATTGGAAATCAGATCATTATCACAGTGAGCACGAACGTAGACCCTACAATGTTGGTTATATAGAAAAAAAACGAATTTTTCACTTCACCCCCTACCTTCCTATGTCAGTTGAGTATTCATGGCAAATTTGGTTGTGCTGCTACCATGTTTAGGTGTATTTTATATCATTTAAAACAAACAGACAAACGCACAGACACCATAGTATATTATATAGATAGAGACTCGTGAGTATTTCTTTCTCAACATTGATCCAACATAGACACTATTGAGAAAGTACACAGAAGAGCTACAAAGATTACCCCCAGCATGAAATAGCTGTCATATTCAGAAAGGCTAAAAATGCTTGACCTGGAGACGTTTTTCCTACAGAAGAACCTTTGCCGATCAGCTAAAAATCTTCCGATAACCTACAATCTATAAGTTATCGACCAAGACCGCAAGTGCAGCATCTGTCCTGATAGCAATAAGATGCAAATACAAACAGCCACTGGGGGGGTCAGAAAACACTTCTTCTGAAGCAAATCTGCTTCTATCTGATGCCATAATCTTTTTTTCTAAATGTAAACATTTTTAAATCTAAAATCTTAAGAAAAGACACCGGCCGCGAAATGTTTGATTATGATTTCTCGTACTAGAAATAATATAAAAAATAATAGCAGACAGCTCGATAGTCAAAATAGAAAGCAATCCACAGGGAACAAGATATCAGGCCTCGACGGACTCTATAAGTTGACTTTATTTTTCTTTTTTCTTTCTTTTTTCTTTGATATGCTGTGATGTCTAGTTATCTGTCCATGTGAAATCGAGTATGATTCTCTCCTGTGCACGTAGCATGGTTCTCAGTTTAAGGGCTAATCTATGGGTCAAGCCCCATGTTTTAGCTCCATAGGTGATTGTCGGAGGATACAATGGTTGCATACCCTTATTTTTAGTAGTAATGGGATGTTCTCGTTCTTTAAGATTGAGCTGACTATTTCAGTAGCTTTTAATTTGATAATCAATCAATTCAATAACTGAAGTTATAGTTAAACGTATCATTGTATAAAGAATTATTTTTGGAACCCTAATTTGGAAACTCTGATATTTTCACCGGTCACAGTTTCATGTTTCAGACTGCTGTGGATTTTTGTAACTCTAGCTGTCATTTTGTAATTGATAGTTAATTAATGATTTATCAAATCAATAACTGAAGTTTTAGTTAAACATATTAATGTCTGAGAATACTTTATGAAGCTTTGATTTGGAAACGTTGATATATTCTGCTGTCACAGTTTCATTTTTCAAACGGCTCCAGATTTTCGTAACACAAGCTGACATTTTGTAAGTAATAATTGATTAATAATGAATTAATTTGATAACTAAAGTTGCTGTTGAACATATCAAAGTCTGAGAATGCTTTATGAAACTTTGATTTGAAAACATTGATATATTCTGCTGCCCAAGTTTTTTCTCTCTATGACTGTTCCAGAATTTCGTAACTTTACCTGGAAAGTGTTTGTGAATACCATTTTCAAGAACCAAGAAAAAAAAATGCCGGGAGCAGAGGGAAAATAAGGAAAGAAAAAGACGACTGGAGATAAATAAATATTCAAACTATCAACTCCCCCTCCAAGAAAAAGATAAAATAAATTGAAAAAAACAAAGATAAAGAAATAAATGCAGATATAATTGAATAAATAACTATGGCGCCCGTAGTCGGTTGGGACGACTCAGCTCAAAAATCTTCATCTTGATATCATCATATCATATTAATATCATCTGTTCATTGCTGGGAGAACGCCGTTCCCAGCCCCTTTCATGTCGACTATGACTATGCTAATCTTTCACATTTTTTTACCAGCAAATTTTTCCAACTCATCTGCCCATTTTATGTCTGGTATTCTCCTACTACATTCTCTATCTTTAGGGAATCAATTTGTTAACATTTTGCACCATATGTTATCATTTTCTTCTTGCTGCATATCCAGACCATCTCTATCTTGTCTCTTTATTATTTCTACGGTATCTTTCTCTCTCACACATCTATCTATATAATGAACAGTGAGACATTTTTGTTTCTTTGCCAATGGAATGCAATCTGCCACTTAAAGTTAACAATTTTGCTGATGAAGATATTTATTCTCCACCATTCAAACACTGGACTCTTTCACTTGAACAAGTTGAGGTACTTTTTAGATAAAACCCCAGATGAAATTGATTTGAAGGAAACATTTCAAGACAGATATTTTTGCAAAATTGATTCCGGTGTCCAATATATATAAAGTGACTGATCATATATATATATATATATATATATATATATATATATATATATATATATATATATATATATATATATATATATATATATATATATATATATATATATATATATATATATATATATATATATATATATATATGAAAGGGAAGGGCATGCTATTACTTGACATAGCAGCGAGCCCCTAGGTAGGCTGAATTTTTGTTTGTAAAAATCATTATCCAATTCGAAATAACATTGGTTTGTACGTAGAGCGTATTTTTGATGACTGTTCCTGTAGATATGGGTTCAAGCATTTTGACTGGTATATGGGTGTATAATGATTTGATACATGTACTAAATATAATATAAATGATTTCCTTTCTAAAAACAAACTTCTTTGTATATTCTGTATGTACATATTTTTTCTCAATTAAACTTTTTATAAAATTTATTTATTCTTAAAAGAATGTCATTTTATAGAATTTATTTATTCTTAAAAGAATGTCATCTCATAAAAATTCAATATCAGTGAATCTTTTTTGCCGGGAATAACAGGGTTTAGCATGATATTTACATTGTAAATAGGAATATTCTCTAAAACCCTTTAAGATTTCTTCTGAAAATTTTTACTTTACAATCTTTTCCTATGTCCATTGGGAATGGATATCAAAATTAGTTTAGCTGCTTCCATGTCAAGATGGTTTCTATAGCTTGACAATCATACAATCACACGGACACAATCAAATTACACACACATATATATATATATATATATATATATATATATATATATATACATTGTCAAGAAAGCTTTACAGCTTTGAACACCAAACATTAAAAAACTTTTTCTCTTTGAAGTTTTTTGTGTCAATTCAGTCCCAATATCTGTCAATACAATTTATGTTATTCTTTTGAGTGTTTTTTTTCTTTCATATATATATATATATATATATATATATATATATATATATATATATATATATATATATATATATATATATATATATATATATATATATGTGTGTGTGTGTGTGTGTGTGTGTGTGTGTGTGTGTGTGTGTGTGTATGTTTGTGTGTGTGCGTGTTTTCTTGAGTCTATTTTCTTTAAATCTTATTGAAATACGCAGAAGACATAAACGATCAAAACAGTCTAGTTGAAGATCAAAGATGTCTTTCTTCAGAAAGTCAGATATCTGTCACTTCCTCGTTGCATTCCCATCATTCGACGGATACTGAATTTTCCCTCCTCCCCCTCCTCCTCCTCCTCCTCTTCCTCCTCATTCTCTTCCTCCTTCTTCTTCTTCTTCTTCTTCTTCTTCTTCTTCTTCTTCTTCTTCTTCTTCATCGACATTTCATTTCTCATCTCAGAAACCGTCCATCAAAACTGTCAACATATGTTTCGTCAGTTTTTAGCCCGTGGCCACAACATTGGGACTCACTCACAGTGAGCAAAGAATTTACTGCAGTTGCTACGCCTTCCAAAACTGATTGATTAACCCCCTGCGCTCCGGCAGGTACCCATCGAGGACATTCGGAGATATGTGAAGTTTCAAAACGTTGTCATCTCATGACGCTTTTGAAGGTACGTATATATTAAAGAGTTCTCTGATATCTAAGCAAAATCGTGAGAATAATAAAGAGAGGTTTTTGGGATTAAAAAAATACAGCTCTGGATGCTCATGATTGTACGTGCATTGTGATCGTGCAATGGTTAAAGGACTGGCCTTGTAAATCGTTGCAAATGCGTTTATAAGTAGGGGCTTCATAAATGAAACTGGCTTGCTGGCTATGTATGTATCATTTGTACAGGCCGCACTAATGGAGATAGAGGCTGAAATTTTCAATATTTACTCCTTATTATGTTTATGTTAAAAAATTACTTCTTAGAATGAGTTTCGGAGATAGAGGTTGAAATTTACAATATTCACTCCTTATTATGTTTACGTAAACAATTACTCCACAAAATTAGTCTCTAGTGGGGATTCAATTAGCAACGAACGGCCTATGCTAAATTGATCACTTATTTTGTGTGACACTTTTTTGGGATCACTGTCTAACAAAACAAACATAGCAACTCATTTTTTGTTCCCCCTTCTTCTTAATTTTGTAATTGATTACCTCCAACATAGTATGCAGCTAGAAGAAGTTGGTCACGTTGGGATTTCCATTGAATGACTAACCAGACCTGCATCTGTGGACTGTCACAAATACTTCTGGTTTGACAACTTTGAGAGCCATCAGAAAGGAAGGAAATGATCGGTTTTGACTTATTAAGTATTGAAAAAGATATCAACTTTAGAAGAGTGAATGCTTTGTGGCACATTGACTCTTGTCTTCAATATAGACTCCAGCGTCGCATTCTATATCCTAATTCTTGGAGAAAACATCCACCAAAACTATCAACAGGTTTCTTCAGTTTTTAAGTGATTTTTGCCGACTGGCTTGCTATGTATATACGTGTCAAGTGCACAGGGTACACGAATGGATTTCGAGGAGGACTAAACATTTAATCATTTACTCTTTAGAGTCTTGAAGAAAAAATCATTAGAAAAAAAAAGACATTAAAATAACCACCCCAAAAGCTATTTGGGGGATGGGGTGTATTAACCAATCTAATTTATTTTTATAGTGGCCCTTTTACGTTTAGATTTTTTGAAAAAGGCGAGAGAAGTAACTTATCTATTGATTATTCATTCTTCTACTTTATTAATTGATCCCCCCAGCATGATATGCTCTCAATAGACGATGGTCATATAAAGATTTCTGTTGCGTGACTAACGAGACCTGTCTGTTTTTTTTTCTAATTCCGAAAACCTCTCTTTACCATTCTTTGTATTATACTTAATCATCCCAAAAGTTTGAAAATGTGTGACTTTTAAATTGTCATGAGATGACAATGATCTAAAACTTTATATACATCAGAATGATCAGGGAAGTACACACAAGAAACAATCTTGGCAGGCAATAAAACTTTAATGCCACGCATGACATAGGATTGAATAATAATGAATGAATAATTAAGAAAAATCAATAACTCATCGAATAGATCATTTCATATACTACACACTTTTTACATTCAGTAACTGACCTTTGTTATACGAACTTTAGACAAGCAATTAATGATCGCCTCGGAAGTAAAAAGAATATTTTCTACATACGATTTCTTCTGCAACTCACAGGCTTTGTTACTACTGTGCTGAGTTCAGTGCTCACTAATTGTCACATTGTTATTGCCTCGTGCCAGACTTAACTAAATTTGGGATATTTGCTTTCGAGAATATGTTTTGCCATAGAAGGATGGTTAATTATAAATAATGAACTGTGAGTCTTTTTTCCCCAGTTCGTAACTATGGATCCCCTCACTTAAAGATAACAATTTTTCTGATAGAAAATACCTCCCAACCACCATTTTGAATAGCGGACTCTTTCACTTCTTTTATTTAAAACCTCAGATCAAATTGCGTAGACATAATCATTTATGTACACTATTAACAGCTTTGAGGTAATGAAGTATTTGGTCTTAAAGTAAGAGAATGTGGTGAAACTGCTCGAACTCCTCTGCAATATAGGTAGATATTTTGCCAAATGCACTCTGACCTCCAGTTCATATACGAGATCCTTCCATAAAGAAAGTAAACTTTTAAATCAGCATCCTAATTGAAGGTTTTAGCGTGCACTGACTGAAATGAAATTCTATGTAGTAGTGATCTTGCCCTTCTGTATGAAAAAAAAATGCATCAATCCATATCAATTATTTTTTGAGCTACGAGAGTGAACGTGTGTCTAATGAGCTTGGCCTGTTTTCCCCAAATTAGACAAGGTCATTCCCATATATCAGTCAGAACACTATGAAGCATCTCATTGGCACTGTTGAAAAAATTAGGTTTCTCTATGGACAGACCTCGTATATTTATTATCTAATAGATATTATAATATATCTGTGACGCTTCAGTCCAGAAAGATTTACAGCTTTAAACACTAAATATATATATAAAAAGAATATTTTATGTCATTTCATGTCTAAAATGAGGAAATATTTCCAGGTATCTGTTTATGCAATTCATGTAAGCTTTTCAGTGGGTTTTATGGGTTTATTTTTTTCATACAGAATTAGATATTATGGTACTGTGTGATTTTTTTCTCGTTGGGGTCACCTGCTGTTTAGCGTGTAACTGTTGATCAGACATCACCAACCCTTTGAGCTATGATTTTAATATTTTTATATAATATTTAATATAATAGTTTTATTACTTGTAGGGTCGTGTCATAATACATTTAGTTGTTATTTTATATTGAGTATTATCATAATGCACTGTATATGAATGTTATTTCATACTACACAACGTTTAGATGTTTTGAACAAAGGGCTTACTTACATGTATCACCCAAAAAACGTATTTGACGATGTGGGATTAGTAAGTATAAACGGATATGACTTGTTGTTCGTGTCACTTCTGTTAAGTGTTAACACGTGATTATTAAATCCGATATGTTGGATTTAATCTCGGACTGCATGCAAACCAACGTATGATATCTCTAAGAATACAAGTTGATCAGAAAAAAAAATCGAGTTGATTTTATAACAATATTTTTACCGAAGATCTGTGTTATGAGTCGTTATTTCGAGCGGTTGTCTGACATTCTAGCCACTTGATCAGCCTATTTGAGTTTTCTAATGGATTCTATGATATCTCTGACTTTTTTTCTCTTATATACTGTGTTGTCTTGCAATATCTGCATGTGCACGTTGCATGGTTCTCGGTTTGGGGGCCGATCTTTTGGCCAGATTCCATGTTTCAGCTCCATGGTTGACTATCTGGAGGATGCAGTGGTTGCATACCCTTCTTAGTCTAGGACTAATGTGATTTTCTTGTTTTTGAAGGTTGTCAGCTGCACCGAGAACCACCCATTATATATATATATATATATATATATATATATATATATATATATATATATATATATATATATATATATATAATCTAGCATACCACTACTTCTGAGTTCGATATCACTGGTTGAATATATCTTCTTTTGTACTTTGTATATATATATATATATATATATATATATATATATATTTATATATATATATATATATATATATATATATATATATATATATATATGCATACAAGGTACAAAGTAGGAATGTAATATAAAGTAATGCAATATCCGATGTGTTATGAGTTTATTGTATGAATTGCTCGATACATTCAACATTAAACATCAACAATGAGTAGAGCTTATATATATGTCCAAATTCCTAAATTCCTAATGGATATATGATCCGACAGAATTATTATAAATTGCATTATATTATATTGAAACTCTTATTTGAAATTATCTCCCGTTATCACACGGTGAATGTATCATTTGACCGAGAGAACGTGAATTGAATAAACAAAGAAAATTAGTCTCCTGCTGGAAACGAACCTGCAGCCGATAAGCGTTGCTCTTATCATTGAGCTTCAAAGTAATATAACGCATTTATAATTATATATATATATATATATATATATATATATATATATATATATATATATATATATATATGCTATTGTTTACTTACATGCTTTTTTTCTCCTATCTTAATGCCTTATCAGTTAGGTTGACTGTTACGACTGATAATGATTCAACCAACCCCCCTTTTTTTATTTCTTAAACGCAGTTAAACAGCAGGTAATTGCTCTACTTGTCTTTCAGTTTCGAGGTGGCATGTCAGGCCACGCAGAGAATTGATTTAACAGAAATTATCTCACTTGGCCAAAAGACATTTTTATACACAACAGTATCTATTGTGTCTTTGCTTGAATTCAAAGACACACGAGTAGATATTGCATCTTCTGCAATGTCAACCTCTATTCTTTCCTGCACACCACACAATGCGATTCTTGTTCCTGGGTAAGAAGTCTTATTAGAACCCGTCGACTTAAACTGTGGCTCAAACTCTGAATATAGGTTTTTTTTCCAGTTTTTAGATTGGTTTGGCTGGCTGAGTGGTTAGCTATATATTTACATATGTATCGCGCATACAGTTAGCACCAACGGAGTTAGGAGGCTTGGAAAATTTTAACATTTCTTCCTTGTTATGTCTAGAAAAAACTTTTTCTTGTTGTTTTTTTTAACCAATTTGCGACGTAACTTCATACCATATTGATTCCTTAGTTTGTATTCGATAGCATTCGCGCTGGTTTTTGAAAATTTAGACATTTTTATAGACTACTGCACAACAAACAAAAGACAAGAGAGGTTTATATTTTCATTGATCACCCTTTTTTCCAATTTCAATTGATAACCTCCATCATGCCGCCAAAAGACTTTGGTTATGTGATGGTTTCTATTGAGTGACTAAGCAGACCTATTTTCTGATTGATTATGTCTAAAAAGAACAGAAAATGGCTTCTATTCCCTCTGAACTTTGCATTTGTGTCCAGGACAGTGATATTTATTTGTAGTTGTTCTCCTATGATAAAAAAAAATGCAAATTCGCCTGCTTTCCAAATGGAAATAAGTAGATTTCAAATTATAACTTTCCCGGTCACAAATGCAAATTTATATAACCATTATCATAGCTCGTTTTGAAGACGTAATCGCTAGTGTAGTGAGAGTTACGAGTTGTGTTGCAACTGTCTTTCCATACGTGTGCGTCGGGAATGTTTCAAGATAAGTCTGACGACTCTCATTTGGTTGTGTGTGGTAGTGATGGCATCTGGCCATCGTAAAACTAATTAACGCTGACGTAAAACAGATAAGCGACCATGTATAATTGGGTGGTAGAACAGCCTAAACAAGATTTGGAGCGACAGATTATCTCCATCTACAAAGGAAAGCGATGTTGTGGTGTCCATACGCACACACTTACACACGAATAGAATGGCTAACCTTTCTCTCCCTACAGCAACTGTTTATGTCCGAAGAACGATTTCGTTTTTTTTTTTTTGTTTTTTCAAATAAAGGATTCCCAGTTAAGATAGAGAATAAACCAGAGGTATCATAGAATCCATTGAAAATCTCAAATGGCAGTGGGCTGGCCATGTTGCAAGAATGGTGGACAACCGATGGACATCGCGTCTCACGACATTGAACCCCCGAGATAACATGCACAACCGAGGCCGGCAGAATATTAGATGAAGAGACGAGCAAGACAGATTCAGAAAGTACTTGCTCTGCGACGCACGTGATAGAGAAGTGTGGCAAATCTTAGGGAAGGTCTATATCCTGAGATGGACGTTGAAAGACTGATGATGGTACGTCCTCTGAGCATTTTCATTCCAGTATTGGAAATGCCCTGACGCTGACTACGGCTTCAGCCGTCTCTGCTTTGGCTCCACAAATCACATTGCAACAAACATTTGCAATCAGTGAATTAGACTTTGGGACAGCGAGCAACTGAAATAGCGTCACATCACGTCACCTCACGCAATTTTACACAGAGCTTGGGACAGGGATGGATTTGTGACTATCCTGAAAGGGTATTATTCCGTAGTGGACACAAACTGCCTCAGCTGGAGTTCGAACTCAGCTTATCGAGTTTATTCTCGGTGCCATTACCTGTTTGGCCACCCAGCACAGCTTAAAAGGTAAAAGGAGAAAAAATAGCTGTCAAATCCGAAACAAGATAGCATCAATCGGACGGACAGTTGGCACACAAAACGAAAACTGAAAATAAATAAGTCAAAGTAACCATTCCGTACGCTTCCGCGATTAAAAAAAATAGTGCGATGCAAAACAGAAAGAAAATGTGTTGACAGCACATAACAATTAATTATCACTATGCTTGCATATGTATTGCATTTTTAGTAAACTGTTAACCGAAGCTGTCACCAAAGCTGTCGGTTTCTTCAGGTTTTTTTAAAGTTATTCCGACTGGCTGGCTGGCTAATTATCTATCTATACATATATGTATGAGTCACGCGTACAGACTACACCAATGGAGCTAGAGGGCTGGAGAGTTGAACATTTATTTCTTATCATGCTTAGAATTTTTTTTTAAATTCCTTTCCTAAATAGGTTATTAGCAATGTAAGTTTGTGCTAGATTGAGTCCTTAGTTTATGTCCGGCAGCATTCACGCTTTGCTTTTTGTTTTTTTGAAAATTGAGAATTTTTAGTGATCACTGTCCAAGAAAATGCGTGAGGAGTAACTTATTCATTGATTAGCTCTCCTTTCATTTTTTTAATTGATCACCCCCAACATGACATGCTGCCAGAAGACATTGGCTACGTGACGGTTTCAATTGAGTGACTGATCAGATCTGCTGTCTATTTGTTCTCCTTTTAAAGGAACAGCCAATCAATTGACTCGTAATCATTGCTTTGGGCAAATGACTGACAGACTGACTTTTTATCACCAAAGAGAAATGCATACTTTCATATCAAATAAGACTAGCTGAAAACTCGCCCATACAAGCTGAATTTCAGCTTGTCTTCCTGCGGAAGGCCTGAATGAGGTCTTTGGCACCAAATGAGAGAGTAGTAAATGTTTATTTCCATACAGGAATTGCAGAGTAAGGAAGTCATTATTGTCTGGGGATTTCGTAAAGCAAAGCAACAATAACTAGCGAAGTAATAAAATATATAAAGATAAAGAAAATAAATGATTTGATTTGGAAGTAACTCATATCGAAAGGAAGAGGTAAAAGTGACATCACCTTTTATGCAGAATTCGGACATCTTAATTGTAATGTTTTCACCATATCAACATATAGATGCATATACAAGCAAACATCTATCTATCTATCTATCTATCTATCTATCTATTTATATATGTATATATATATATGTGTGTGTGTGTGTGTGTGTGTGTAATTAGATTGGATGGAATGTGATAATTGTAGAGATAATTGACTTGGAAGTATATTTAGTCCGACGGTGAAGGTGTGTATATGAGAATCCCTCAAAAGTCCGAGCCAGACACGCAGATTTCAGCTGAATTTTGATATAAAATGTTCACTTTATGACACTTGATCTATGTGATATATATATAAGTATGTTTATATATATATATATATATATATATATATATATATATATATATATATATATATATATATATATATAGTGAAAAATGCTTTACAGCTTTGAACATTCAAGTATACATATAAAAGATATTCCGAAAATGTATGCCATTTCAGTAAATAATTTCCCAATATCTGTTCATGTAATTTTCTTCAGTGTTTTTTATGCTTTACAAATATGACACGATACTACGTATGATTTTTTTCTATTTGGGATAATCAGTTGTTTACCATGTAACTGCTTCGGAATTTTAAAGACAACAGCTCCCCAGTTGTGTTGATCAAACACCACCTCCTTTTCAGCAATGATTTTGATATATAGCTCATGCCAAGCTACACGCTGTTTGTTATCAAAGATAGATTATTATCATAATGTATTGCATATAGATTTATACTACACATCATTTAACTTTTAAATACAGGGCTTACTCACGTAGGTTACCTAAAAACGTATTTGAAAATGAGGGATCGATAAATTTCACAAGTACAACGTATACGCACACACACACACACACACACACACACACACACAAATATACATATATTTATGGGTGAGCGTGCGTGTAACGATATTGTTGGGAAGGGTCGAAGCAGAATGCTTTTTTATGCCGTTCAGCGCAATTTGGACATAGCGTCAGTGATGAAACTCGTGGTTTTCAATTGTTCCGGGTCTTGATCACCATACACCATCACCTGGGTGACCCATCTTACACCCCCTCAGGATCTTCCACGATTTTTCTGATAGATCTTCTTCCCTGTAGTCCACATACTCCTATGAGTGTTCGGAACCGGCGGGAGATTGACCTACGAAGCCTCTGCAGCCAACTTCCACGGGGTCACAGCAGACCTTCCATCGACACTCGACCACTAGTTCCTAATACAGAGTAAATGAGTTGGGCAGAATCAAACCTTCAGGGCCCTGAAACCGTTAGGACCCTCGAGATATGTAACCTTGATCATTGAGAAGAAGATGGTTCCCAGAGAAAATTACTTATTCTTCCTTCCTATTCAGAGTGTAGTATCTGTTCTTTTACGTTCCCAGGCTGAGAAGTTGATCATTCACTGATAATCACTGACCAGTATGCACAGGCTCGTCCTGAGAGCATCTACTGGTTCTGTCCCGTGAACCAAGTCAAGTCTGCCCGAATGACTTTTCGAAATCATGCAGGCACTGCAGGATTCGTCCTGTGAACTAAGTCAAGCTTGTCCTGACATCTTCGAGAAATCATGCACAAGGACTCCGGTTCTCTCGTACCCTGTGTTCGCACGTTCTCGATCGTGTGAGACCTTACCTTAATCCCGAACTCGTGTCTTATTTATAGACGTTAGGATGCAAATAGATAAACTCTGATCAGTCAAGGGTTTTTGAATCCATGCGTGAAAAGTTTGGAAGAAAGGATTTTTCACCTTTCGTTGGCAGTTGACGATGTGAGAAGTCACGTCGGACATGACAACGATCGCTGCCGTTGGGTTGGACGAGGATAGGGGGCGGGGGGAAGAGACAGGAAGGGGTTGATAGTGATATAGTAGCAGTTACAACAAGCAAATACAGCTCAGATCTTTCAATATGCAAATGTAATTTTGGGTTCAAGCTTTTCTTTCACCCAAGACGGCGCGCATCAGCAAAAATTAATGTGCAGATTCTGTCCCGTATTCTAGGGTTTGTTTTTTCTTGTTTTTTTTTTTGTTTTTTTTGTTTTTAGGGCAGAGGTAAAGGAAATAAGCCAGATATTGATTTGAAAAGGCGAAGACTCATTGTGTTTTCCTGACATGATTCGTGTGCTGGAATGTGTTTCGTTTGTATGGCACACACGACTTCTCCCTTGCAGATCAACTGTTGCAGATGCGAGAATACTCAAAAGGTAATTCATCTGTCTTTCAAACTATTTTTCTCCGGCCTTTTTCGTCCGGATATTTCGACAGCTCAGCTGTTCAGGTTTCAATTGTTGCTACCTGACCAAAAAAAAAATATGCCTAAGGATTCACCTCACCCCCACACACAATCAGCCCCATTTTCTTTATATATATATATATATATATATATATATATATATATATATATATATATATATATATATATATATATATTGAGAAATGGATATACGACCCGACAGAATAATTATAAATGCGTTATTTTATTTGATACTCTATTTGAAGACGGTGAATGTGTCGGTTGGCCTGAACAGCGTAAATAGAAAAAACAATTCAGGAAATCAAACCTACAACCGCCTGCAGCAGCGGATTTCTTTAATTGTTCATTCTGCTTACGCTATCTATGCCAACTAACACATTCACCCTGTAATAATAGGAGGTCAGGTGAAATAGAGTTTCAAATAAGATAATGCATATATATATATATATATATATATATATATATATATATATATATATATATATATATATATATATATAAGTTTGTATTTTATATGTAAATTGATCCGACAGAATGTTGATGAAAATGTCAATTAGAAGGTGAAGATAGAAACTCAAGAGGTAGGTGTTACATCTCAATTATTATTATTATTATTATTATCATTATTCCATGTGCATCTTTCGATGCATTTCGACGGGAGCCAATCATCTTTCTCATCTACACAGATACTAATACTTCATACCCTACTCCTACTAGACAACAAAACCACACGGAAATTCCACCATTTCTCTCTTCAGCATCAAAGCATGTAAACAGCAAACTATTTTATGAACTGCCATAAACATTTCCTCTGAAAAAGATGGCTCCCATCAAAATGCATCGAAACATGCCCACGGAATAAAAATGAATATTTGAAATATATCTCTTAACCTTTTAGTTGTCACTTTCATCAACATATGCATAATGGATGATGATATTCGACAAGATATGAATTTAATGACAATTTGGAAGATCTTTCAAATGGTAAATTGGAATTTTGTATCTAAAATTGAAAATTCTCACAGAGAAACGCTATAATCACAATATCCAAAAGCTCTAAAATATAAACGAATTTTAAAAAACTTAATTTATTTCACGACACGTCAGGAAAAACGTGTCTATTTTGAGCAATTACAAGAATATAACAAATACAACGAAATTAAGATGTGAGCATATTGGAACATTTATTGGTTATACTGCAAGGTCTACAGATTTGCAATGTAATAATGAGAGATCGTTTCAAATAGAGTTTCTAAGTGATATAGCGTATTTATGATTATTTTTAACAGATCATATATCTATTTCTCAATAATATAATTGCCCACGTTGGGGGAATAAGTAAAGTGTCCGCTATCGGTCGCAGGTTCGATACCTACTGCAACCTTTATTTCCTTCAATCGTTTATTCTATTTATGCTGTCTAACCAAATGATTCATTTGCCGTGCAATAAAGAGAGATCGTTTCAGAATACAATAATGTATTTATAATTATTTCTGTTGGATTATAAATCCATTTCTTGATGATATTTATATTAAATATCAAAAATTTCCATTTATTTGAAAAAAAGTAATTTTTATTAAAAGTGCTCATGATATCAATAATTTACTCAGGATTCGGGAGAGAAAACACCTGACTCATGTTTCTTGTTTTTTTTTTTTTCCATTAATCGAGAGTGGTACATTATTTCTAGTTTTAATCTAATTACTTTTAAAATAGAAATTTAAAAATTTTAGAATTAGATTGGAACTAAAAAAATCAATTCTTGATAAATGAATGAAGCAAGAAACTCTTGTCGGTTGTTTTCTTTCCCGAATCAGAAGAATATATATATACTCTTATTTGCAATGATCTCCCGTCATAATACGATTAATGTATCACTTCTACGAAAAAAGTGAAGAATCACTCAATTTGGAGCACGAATCTATTAGCTTAAACGTTGAAGAACTTCAGATTTTCAATATGTCCAAATAACTTTGGATCTTTTTTCTTCTTATCTTTTTACTGATTTCCGTCTGACCACATTTTACTACTGGTAGGTAAATAGCTTGGAATTGGAATTTGAAAAAGAAAATAGCCTCTAATCCATGCTACTTACTTAACGGTCATAGAATGTACAAAACGGCTTGAGCTTTGCAGTACAAAGCAACAAAAAAAGATGAAAGAAAACTAGTCTCAAATTAAGAATAACAATACTCCGATAAAGATATCTGGACGTCATTAAATGTACATACTACAGCAAAATACAATTGGTGTAAAAGTTTATACTTCAAAAGCTTTTCTTTCACATCGTCAGAATTTGAATCAAAGATTTTTGATTTTTATACATAGATTCAAACGCTCAATCTTGTTTCAATATTTTTTTAGATTTTTAATCTTTGGCCCAGATTCTGTCAATCTGTAAGCTGTTTAATGGTCTTGAAATGATTTTTTTTTTAGATTAACTTGAACAGTTAGTGTACCATCAAAATGAACCAAATCCATTTTCATGGAATCCATCACAGAGGATCGGCTAGCATGGAAGCGAGTGGTTGGAAGGATCGTAAAGGCCTGCGAGGCAGGAGCTGCGACACGCAAGGGTTGCCAAACAGTAGAAGACGATTCTGGCCCAAAACATACACGATGTCCAAATGCTAAAATTGTTTATTAAAGCAATTCTTTTTATTAGGCTAAGTATTGTAAATCATTAATATAATTATTATTATTATTTTCATTGCTTTTTATCGCTGCTCCACGATGACAGCCCGAATAGAGCAGTAATAAAAAGCAACTGAAAAATCAAGATGGCGGTAAATAGAAGTACTGAAAGACTTATAATAATGATTGTTTATAAAACATTGCAATACTTCAGTAAACACTGAAAAAAATTGATTGAAAATGCTACTGTAACAAGTTGGCCAAAATCTTGAGTATGGCCCGACCGAAAAGTTCATGGCCTCACGTTTTTCAAAAGTCTAAATTTGTCAAATTAGGTCATAAAATGGTCAACATGACAACACTGCGACACGCTACTAATAATCATGATGTAAAGAGCAACACATTCTACTCTCAGCACAGGAGAGTGGCACAATGACGTCACTGAGCTTTAAACGGCAGTGGCACTGAAGCGTCCTTGGCAGGTTTGCCATTAGGGAATGGGTTGTCTATAAGCGTCCCTTTGTCGCAGTACTCATAATATAGAAACAAGCTGGAAACGGCAGGAGGAATGTGGCACGCATGCGCAGTGTTCTCAATTGACCAATCAACGCTCGATGCTAATTACAACTAGTTTAGATCCTTCCCTTTCACCATAGCTCTTGCATCTTTTTATTTTGTACTGACAAAGCTATTGCAAACGTTTTTACCCATCCATGTCTAAGGTAATTTGAGAAGCCTGTCTCCGCTTGCCGCGACCGACGTAAAAGGCCGGTGATCTACTGCCTGGCTATCAACACTTCTTGGGCTTTTTCCTCACTCCCTCTTTCTTGTCTTTTGCTTTTTACTACTATTTCTTTGTGTTTCCTTTATACTTTATTTGGTTCTTTCCTTTTTCTCTGCCTGTCACTTATGCTCCTTTCCTCTATCGTCATTTTTCTCCTCACTTTTCGAATACAACCTATCTATTCCACCATCTATACCTCTTCTATATTAATTACACCTTCTTCTTATACTCATTATTTATGCTGTTTCTTCTCTCTACCTCCCCTTCCCTTCTCTCTCTCTCTCTCTCCTTGCACGGTATCCACTAAGAATAACTTAATACAGCACAAAAACAAATTGTAGGTGTGTGGGAGGTAAGATGATTGTGTTGCGCCAAATGTGCTGTACCAGTCTTTTGGTATTGAAAATCAACATTCGAAATCCTGGCATTTCATCTTAACAGGAACAATGACCTCTCGTGCTTATTGAAAATTCTATCACTTTTGCATGATCACTGCCCAACAAAAGTAATTTATTAATTGATCACCCCCTTTTCCAATTTATCATCCCCAACACAGGATGCTGCCAAAAGACGTTGGTCACGTAACGTTTTCTATTGAGTGGCTGATTTCTCAATTCCTTTCAAATTCTTCTTGTAAATTTATTTGTTTTGTTTCTCTGTCCATACCATGATCTCTTCCACTTTTCTAGATGGAAAATATACCCTACCCATCATTTGGAACAATGGACTCTGTAGAAACTTTTTATTTCCGTTTCTTTTCTAAAGGAAAATAAACATTCAAATAAATTCAAATACAGATAGTCCCCGCTTTTGAAGAATATATATATATATATATATATATATATATATATATATATATATATATATATATATATATATATATATATATATATATATATATGTGTGTGTGTGTGTGTGTGTGTGTGTGGATATATGTACAAGAAATGACAATGTTATTATATACTAATTTTAGCTTAATTCAACTCGTCGTCGTAAATATTATGACACGGCATATATATAAATAATGGATGTATCGATTTTTGTTGGACCAAAACGACTTTAGCACGAGATGTTGTTGGTGTTCAGCGAGATTCAAAAGCATATATGAATATAACACTCAGCTATCTATATTTCTATTTATCTTTTGTATGCAGTATATGTCAACATATAATCAATGTTTCTCTCTCTCTCTCTCTCTTTCTCCCTCTCTCTCTATATATATATACATGTATATATATATGTTTGTATATACATGTATACATATATATATATATATATATATATATATATATATACTCATGTGTGTGTTTGTTCATGCGTGTATGATATATATATATATATATATATATATATCATAATAATGAATTATTGTAACAGGTTATAGCTTTGGTAATGAAATGGGTGAATAGAGTTTTGCACTAATATCTTCAAGAAAGGCATGAACCTAATGCTTCATGTCACATTGACAGTCACTTAGTGAACGGAAAGGGAGAGCAAAAGTAAGCAAGAATTCTGGGCATTTTTTGCATATTCATTCGATAACATCAAAATGTATAAAACTTTTTTGGTCCCAGCAGATGTATTGTTTTCAACTTGTCTATGTCTGAAAAGTATAGAAAATGTCAATTATTCTTTGAAACTTTGCTTTTGTAATCAGGGAAGTGATAATTTCAAATATACTCATTTTTAATAGGACAACGGGACTTTGGTACATTTTTAATCACATAAAGACAATAAAAAATACATATCCCGGTTACAAAAGCAATGTTTTATGGGAACTATATCCATTTTCTTTACAAAAAGTATTAGTAGATGACGCCTACTAACCGGGAACCGACATTGTGTTGCACTGTGTTATATGCTTTGAAAACTCATGCATGTATATAATGTGCACGAAGCCATCATCATGAACCACACCCTTTGGGCAGTGAGATAGCAAAATGAGTCCAAAATCAGTACTTGGTGCCCGGGATGATGAGAACACCAGTCTTTGAACGACAATATTCGCGATAAACAAGCTAAATGACATCAAATCAGCCCATGCCAGCCAGATTATCACCACAAATTTCCCGACAAGCTATTAGCAAAAACACGAAATAAAAGAAGAACAAATAAATTTAGCAAGGAGAAGTATATATTGCCCTTACGCTGGCTATGGCTTCAGACGTCCCTGATTGTGCTCCACATATCATATTTCTCCTCACGAAGTAGTCTCCCGTACTTATGAATTTTTTAAATAATTCAGGATGAACAGAAACAAGAAAATTCAGAGCAACATCACGTTTTAAATATCTTTCTGAAAAGTACTATGCAATTTTCAACTACTGTATTCATCTCTTGACGACATAGGTAAAGTATTATATATATATATATATATATATATATATATATATATATATATATATATATATATATAATAGGTCTGGTTAGTCACTCAGTAGAAACTGACACGAGACCAATGTCTTTTGACAGTATGCCATGTTGTGAGTGATCAATAATTCTAAAAAAAGGGAAAGAGGTGATCATTGAATAAGCTAATCCTCCTGCTTTCAGTTGGGTTACTAAAAAGACCAAATTTTCAAAAATCAAGTGTTAACATTTCCAGATACAAACTAAGTCACAAATTAAGCATTAGTTTACATTGTAAATTGAACGCATCTAATGAAAAAGAAGGTTTTTTGGAGGAAGGCGTTCAAAGTTTATTTTAAATATGAACGTAAGTAAATGTTCAAATTTTAAGCCCTATAGCTCCATTGGTGTGGTCTGAAAGCGAAACAAATACATACATACATAGATAGATAGCCAGCCAGCCACAATCACTTGAAAACAGAAGAAACCTTTTGTTTTTTTAGATCTTTGGTCGTAAGAAAGTAAGTAGTGCCTTTACGCTGGCTATGACTTCTGCAGTCCCTATCTAAACTTAACATATCATGTATTACTTACTCAGCCCGTTTGTGATATTCAAAATAGACAAGACCTACTCCACTCTGTGCTATTGTACTCATGATACGGGATGAACTCATACATTTCCCATGTCCATAGGTGCAAAGTAAACACAAACTAGACCAAGACCGGAGTTCGAACTTGGCTCGCCGAGTCCATTACTACAAGCTGTTATCTACTCAGCTACATAACGCATCATTAAATGCAAGGAAAATGAGATCAAATTACGGACAGTCTTTTTGTGTAAATATTGGAGATCTATTTGTAACAACGTATTATGACAAGGAAACATAACCCAGAGACCGAATTCTAATTAGTGCAGGACAAATAAGACAGTTCTGCACTGACACAGTTACCTTGAGAAGGTTGAAGAATGGAATATATATATATATATATATATATATATATATATATATATATATATATATATATATATATATAACGATTCGGTGGTGTCCGTTCGTGTGTCTGTTTGCCTGTCTATTACGCTCTAGAAACCATGTAAACATGGGTGCAGCCCAACCGAATTCAGCAAGCATACTCAATGGACCAAGAGGACTCTTAAAATATAACGTTTTTAGATTTTCGGAATGATGAGAAAAAAAATCTGCATTCGTGCTCGGATCGATAAAAATGACCTGATTTTCTTCTATTTATTTTCCTATTTCTTATCATAATCCATCCTTCTTTTGTGAAATCCATCCAGGTATTTAAATCAACTGTGATCCAAGCGTTCATGATGATGATGTTGATTTTGAAATAAGGTATGATCCAATGAATACATAGTTCAAATTCATGATTTCTTATCGGGGACAAGGGACCAATTTAGACCTTCCACAGAAACTGGCTTAAACCTGCCCAGAATGTGACCAGAATGTTTATGAAAAGAAAAACTGGGACCGCCAATCTCTCTGGATAACACGATCTCGTGCGAGTATCAGAACTAATCATCTTAAAATTATCTTTAGTCATAAAATTTTTACAAAAATCATCTTCAAAAAACTTTCTTTTATCTAAAATTATAAAGAATATCAGCATAAGATTTGGGCACTGTTGACCAAAAATGACTTTAAACACACCAAAGAACATTTATTTACAAAAATCAAAAATAAGAAACGTTTTAGAATGTGCTTAGTGGTGTACTCATGCTAAGTTTCAAGGTTGTAGCCCCAAAAATGTGCCCAGGAATTCCCAGAAACGTACACAGTTGCATTCAAAGAGAGAAGAATCTGTAACCCACTTGGCTGGTTGGTCGACCATTTGTAGGGATACGGTAATTCGATAAACCAAACAGATAGTAGGTCTGCTGCATATATATATGTATAGAGAGAGAGAGTGATATATATATATATACATATATATATAGATAGATAGATATACAGATATATAGATATATATAGAGAGAGTAATTGCAGAAATTTTTGCTCACAATTTCTCGATGTTCAATTATTTTTATTGATTTAAAAAGAAAAATGTGTTATTTAATCTTTGCTGTTAAGGCCAAATCTCATTTGATACACCAGTTCTCGTACGATCACCGAAATTAAGCGACGTCTTTCTGGGTCAGCACCTATATGTGGCCAATAGGTATATCGGGTGCTGTTAATAGTTGGGGATCATGTAAGAAGACCGATCCGTATATTACGTTCAATGACGCAAATCGAAGGCACTCTCGTGACGAAATCCTAGTTTCCATTGCATGCATCAGATTAGTGATACTTGCAAGTTTAGAGTCTGGTTTAGTACTGGGACTTTATTCCAACAAATTTTCATGCCCACTCCCTTTGCCAGATGCTAATCAACCGAAGGGATACTTTCACCCACTGAGTTTAGAGTGTACTCAAGTAGCTGCTGATGCAAAGGAAATTTTCTCCGAATGAAGAATATTCCATACTCCTCACTCATACCTGGAAACGAAGCCAGAACCTGCTGTGTACGAGGCAGGTGTGCTAACTAACGATATACCTGATGTATTCAATGAAAATCCATGATCACCAAAGAACTTAGTCAGATAATAAATTTCACGTTGTTTCAAGCAACTAGACATATTCAGCATATTGACCAAAGGCGATTTCGTTAAAAAGCTTGATTAGTGTTAAGTACTATTATTAAATCAATTGTATTCACTTCATTATTCCCTTTGGGTTTCCATTTACAGCCTTACACCCTTTTTTGAGGTTCTCATGATCTATCTTATCCTGTATGTATATAGTGATCAATCCTATGCTGGGTGTACTGATAAGGTTATCAGAGCCTAGTATGTGTGTTGATTTTTTCAATCACCTGATTGCTGTTGCCGAAAGTTTATCACTAGCATCGCCGAGTTCATACAAATTAAATTTATTGATTTAAAAAATATATATAATGCAAATGATTACTTCAAAAATGTTATCAAACTCAGTGAAAATTCATGGTAATCATTTCCCTTGGGAAAACAACAGATAAAGGAAAATTAATTTTTTTTTCAAGTGGCTTGAAAATGTTTCAACCAATCAAAAACAAGAACGTAATCACTATTTTCCCGTCGACTTCACAGAGCGTTGAAAATATAATCAAGTGAAACAATTTCGTTCAAACGAATTCTGAAAACTTGAAAAGAATTTTGATAACCAGCCCTTCACGAATATATTTCAAACACGTAATTAACTACTTTGGGAAAAGATATCTTCCTTTAGTTAATGAATTAAAAGTTTTATTTTCTTGTTTTAAAAGCCCTTTTCAATCTTGCATTGAAAATTCCATCATGTCTACAAAAAAAAAATTTTAAATAATTTTTGTTGGGGAGGGGGTAATTTGCAATGCAAGTTTATGCTTAATCGATCCCTTAGTTTTTATCTGATAATATTCACGCTTGTCTTTTTGAAAAGTTTATTGATGAGAAAAGGTGAGAAAAGTAATTCATTCGTTTTAGGGATCTTTCAATTGATCATCCTCAACACAGCATGCTGTCAAGAGACGTTGGTCACGTGAAAATTTATATTGAGTTGCTAAGCAGACCTGTCTTCTGATTATGCTTTCAATCACCTTAGATAGAACCTCCCATATCTAAATTTCAGTACTCATCTCTAACACAGTAATTCTGAATGCGGGGCCCACATCCCACAAAGGGGCGATTTAAATGTATCAGTGGGGAATTCGGAACTTGGATGTGGAGAGCGAATAGCTTTCCGTGGCTCGAAACGGAGTACTGGAAGGTCCAGCTTATCAATTCCTGATTGTGCATTGCTATTAAATCATTAGTACATAATACTAAGAATTACTAATTTTACTATACATCCCATAATGACTAATTCTAACATCATAAACCATCTGAAGTATAAAAGCAACGAGGCACTGCGATGTCAGTGAATTTCGGACAATAGAGAAATTAGTATATTCCCTAAAGTTCACATACCAGTAATTTTTCAACAAAGAATTTGTTTCTTTACAGATATTCTCCCTTGATTTAAAACTAATTTTTAGTCGTTTCTGAATTTAACAATATATCATAATATTTTTTGAACATCGAATTCAATTCATTATTGCAAGAAACACATAAAATATTTTGATCTGTCAGTATTCCATACGTTTGGAAATTAGCATGGTAGATACAGATCAAGCTCAACGTTGCTTAACTTTGCAAATGATATTTAATGACATTGTCCTTGAATCTGCGCTTGGGGCAGGGCCGTTTTAAGAATATTTAGTCCTTTGGGCAAAGCAATGCACAGGATTTGACCCTTTGCCCAGATTTAACACACAGATTCAATGAAGATTCAATAATTGATTTAAACATGAATGTGACTCGGGTGAGAGAAGATTATCTAAGTCTAATTTTCAATATGAACCTCAATTTTTTTGTTTTCAAATTGAGTTTCAGGATCTTTAAAATCGTAGAGCGCCAGAAAAATTCCCCAGTGTGCATTGGCTACGACTGCAAACCTAGAAGCACATATTCGGCCACAGTGATCTCAATTCGCTGATTTTATCAGCTGCGTCTCTGATGCAAGTTTTTTTGTACAGTGCTCTTTTTGGTGTATCTCTTCACCCTCTACATGGTGTATATGTACTGGCACACGGAGCCAACGTGGGTTGGGCTATTTCACCTTTTGCAAAAGTTAAAGAGCTGTACACTATGCCCTCAAGCGAGGAACCCTTCGTAGCTATCTACAAATTCCTCCACATCCTAGAAAGTACCAGATAAACTTAATCGTCTATCAAAGTGACTCAATGAATCAGTTTTTAAGATAATTCTCATGTAGTCAAATCACGTTGGGCACACTAGTTCTCGAAAGATCGCCGAAAAAAGCACTGTCGAAACCTGGTCAGTACCCAGATGGGTGACCACATAGGAAAAATTGTCGTAAGCTGGGGATCACGTAGAAATCTCCCCCATCCCTGTCATATCCTATGCCCTGATGATTCGCTATGTCTGAAATGTCTGACCAGCCAATTTGGAAAGCATAGGGACCCTACCAAGTACCATTCCACAGTCGGATAAAATCGATAACCACTGTCTCATCCAACATCGAAAGATATGAGACCTGAAAAAGTTTCAAGCGACTGGTTGATTGATTTAGCACCTTCATCAAAGAGGTTTTCTTTCGAAGTTCTTGTATCAACAATTACTATTAAGTAAATTGTATTTACTTCATTATTCCCTTTGGCTTGATATCCTTTTTTTAAGTTCGTGTGTTCCATATTATCCTACCCTTATGTATACGTATTCAATTCTATGTTAGGTTTCCTGAGTGGTTTGTGACAGCTTAGCGTGAGTGTTGAATCTTTCCATAGCCGAATTCTCCAATGCCGCTCTTTCTACTATTATTATTTTGACGTTGTTCCACAAAGGATAGTGACATCACTTTTCCTTCTAGACAATAAGTTGCAACTGACTTCATAGTTTCTCAATGGACTACGAAGTCATTCCTGCCTTACTTTTAGAGTGTGCCCTGTCACAACTTTATATTCCCTTTCACAACTGAATGGAATGCTGTAACTGCAGTTCTCATTCCTGTTCTCAGTTGGTGGAGGCTTGGCTTTATTCAGGTATCTGCTTTTAAATACCATCCTGATGATGTATGAGCTGGATATTCTCTAAATCCTCTTCAATATGCCTCTGGTGTAAGGTAGATAGACCATGGCAGTTTGTCCGGCTGTTGGCATCCATCCTTTGACCTCTGCTCGTGGAAGCTGATGTTATTCTTATAGGTTTGTTGTTGTTCCAAAAAGGGGTTCCTAATACTAATCATCTACTCTTGGTATACGTCTGGGTCGCGTCTTATGAGATTGGTCCATAAGTAGCTAAATATTGTCACGGAATCGATAGATGAATCATTGTCAATTAGTAACAATTGATAATGCTTCATCCACGAAATTCGAAGGAGGACTGTTTGGCAGAAAGAGGATTAAATTGAAAGTAAAGCAAAAACCTATTCCTAATCGTCAATGTTGGATGGAAGATTCATGACATTTATATACACAACTGTCGTGTAAGTTGTGAGTGATCTAGATAGGTATTCCTCAAACTGCCTTAAAAAAATGGCGGCATATTTTTGATAGATTCACAACTGCATTGTCCTTACAAAGTATCAAAAGAATGTGGAAGAGTCCAACACAAAGACATGGGTGGATTGTCAAGCCAACATTGGGGATGGGGTCATTTGTTTGTATATATGTATGGGTAAATATTGAAAAATGTTACACACAAAAATAATATGTCTACGTATATTGATACGCATATTGGTTTCTCGGATAAAAAGATGTTTTGCTCGAAAAATATACAAATAACATTCAATTCACGGTTAAGTAATTATAGCGTTTTATTTATCAAGTTTACCATAAATTTTTATTCTTACTACATCATCAAAACATAAAATCATATTTGGAGTTTTCAGTGTCATCCACCTTCGGGTTTTTATCATAAAATCTCCTTAACCCATGGCTAAATTCCCATGTTTATTTCATCATTTTCGTATTATTCTCCCTCGTGTATAATCTTGTACATAATTCATTTTGTATCACTGGTAAGAAGAAACTCTCATTTCTCCAGTGTTCCTTTTTCTCTAAGTTCTTTTAGCATTCTAAAAATATAGAGAGACAAGCTGAGCTGCTTCAGGGTCAATCTTCACTCTATTCTCGATTAACTTACATTCTGTCTAAAAATAAAATCTGCAACTTTTGCATAAAAACCGTATGATTATAGATTATATGCAAATTTTGAGTTTTCTTGTTCGTCTGCACTCAAATGGGAGGATCACATTGTTTGATTTACCTTCCTATTATAAGATAACAAAGAAAAAATTTTCATAGATCTCTGAAAACATTCATGTCCGATCATCATTGAAAGAGTTTGAGATGGGTTAAGACTTTAAAAAAAACCCTAAAAATTAGGATACTTATTAAAGATAAATCATCTGATAAAATAGATTTAGGCTCCTTAGTGCTGATCAGTTCATGAATAACCCTGTCATTTCCAACGGGGTATATTGTAGTTGTGTTTATGATTGATGAAAAGTAATGAGTCTTGATTTTTTTTTCTTAATGAAGCATTTATTTATAAGAATGAAATAAGCCCCTGCGTATTGGTATGATAAATGTTCGTTGAACTCTAAGCCTTATCAATTTAGCTCAATCAGTGAGACATCCACCAGGCAAACATATGTTTGTGAGTTCGAATCACGGTAGGCATATGAATTTGACAAACCTGTTTACATCCCTAGTTTTGATAACGATTGTATAGTAGAAAAATGAAGTCAACTTGAGTTTTGAAGTTTGACAAAAACTAGGAGTAACAAGAAATTATTTGAAATTTTCTTGTAAACATCGATCTTAGGACATAGGATTAGGTTCTTGAAAAAATTATAAAAAAGCTTAGATATCTGAGTAAATTGAATCATCCTCCCTCCATGTTTCATTCATTCTTTATTCGCTTCACTTGTTTCATTCAGGCCTGGAATAATTCCATTCACCAGTTTATGAAATATTGATCTGAAACTCTCTTTCCGCTAAAAATTAAGTAACATTTCAAACAAAACAATCCATTAAAGGAAACATATGCTGATTTTGTCTCCATGAAAATTCGTAGAACCAATCATGAGAAAAAGTAATTGGATAGATTTTATTTTGCACACAATTTGATTGATATGAAAACATATATACACACATATACATACATTCATACAGACATACATGCAGAGACAAACGCACAAACGTTGTTAGCGTTACGGTTATTAGAACCCTATCTCGAATATATCGGTAGTTTACAATAATATCAAATGCTAGATTTATAACTTCAAGGTTAGAAAGGGATATTATTACACGCACATTTATTTATGTATGAAACAAACATTTATGTTCATATCCACATATATCTGATAGCATCATATATATATATATATATATATATATATATATATATAGATAGATAGATAGATAGAGGGAGAGAGAGAGAGAGAGAGAGAGAGAGATGAAAATGACAATTAGAAGGTGAAATGAAAAACTAAAAAGATAGGTGTTACATCTCAAAATTTTTCATTTTCATTCCGAGGGCGCAGTTCGATGCTTTTCGATGGGGGCCAGCCATCTTTTTCAGACAAAAATGATTGCGGCAGTTTCACAGAGAATTAAATGCTGTTTACCTTTCCAATTTTTTTCTGTGTTTGGTTGTTTGGTAGGAGCAGGAAGGGAGGTTTTTATATCTATGTAATTGAGGGTGACATTTGACTTGAAATGAGATGGGTCTATGAGAGGCGGAGTCAGGGGATGTATGTCTCTTGTCTGTGCGGTGTTTGGCTCATCTTAGATAAGAGAGGCAGTGAAAATGATCAATTCTGGAGAAATATGGATTTTGTTATTTCTATTTTAAGATAGAGAGGGGATGTCCGGCAATCAATTGATAGGAGCTGGTGTATGTGAGGTAGGGTGGAAGTAGGTACGTTGTAGTCTTTTTGGTTGATGGTGGGTAAGACTTCTTTTACTCTTCCTGAGGGGGTGGTGTATGTGTGCTTGTATCCTTTTCGGGATGACTGTTGGTTGTTAGCCAATGCCTTGCATGTTGGTATTGTTAGTGTTATAGTGTATCGTGTTTATGTGGTTCTGTTTTAAAATCAGAGTATTCAGGGGGATGCAATCTTAAAGTGCCAATACCTTTGAGTTACTGTATTACATTGGGATATAAGGACTGCTTCGACGCATCTGCGTGTCGGGGAGTTGTGAATTTTCTTGATAAGATGAGCTTGGGGGAAGTTGAAGTTATGGTTTTGTATGTTCCAGTTTTTGACCAAGGCATTCGTCCTCTCATCCAGTCTGAGGGCTCTCTTGCGTTTGTATATTCTTTCTTTAGAGGTCTCGATGTCTCTCCGATGTAAGATTGGTCACAGTCATTACACGGCGTGACAAATTTTACAAGTATTGGCTACTGAAACACGTCTGAAAGTCAGACCATAGATGCACTAGTTTTTTTCTTGTGCAAAGATCTAACAAGTGTAACCAACTTCATTTTCAAGCTTACATTTAAAATTTAGTCAAAGAACATTTCAGAAACCCGAACATATAGAAATCGTTGATGTATATCACATATCATTGGTAAATCAAATTTGAATTTAATCTTCAACGCTTATTTCATTATGATATATCTTAATTTGATCAAAAATATTATTCATCTCATTACCACAAATTAGATAAAAGATATTATTCATTTTATTGATAATCATGTAATTAGTCAATTGCTGACATCCAGATCTAGATGGAAATCGTCTAAATTGGCAACACAGGGCAAGGGACACAACTCACGTTTGGTTATGTCTTCGTGTCAGTCAATCAGAGACGGTAATCGGCGCTAAAGATGCAAGCGCATCTAAAATATGGGATTCATTGTTTATTCAGTCATCACAGAGAACCATATTTTACTGAAACCAGCGTCCTACGCATAGCCATCCTTTATATTTATGTCTTTTGATACGTTCATTTGACAAGGAGACGATAACAACTCATAACAAGAGATAAGATCTGATCACTTTTATCTACAGCGAACGTTGAAAGGTCTACGAGAGCCAAATTCACTTTCTTCCAGACCAAAATTGAAAAAGATTGAAGCCATTCATAGAGAGGGGCGCAAGAAAGAGATAGATTGACAATATTCATATTTCTGACCTACTTTTCATGACCTCGTAATCAAACGTTGTGATGTTATGAGAGAATAATTGTGTAAACGACGTCGCAGGTTTTGAATAGGGTCTGTTCTTGCTTCTATTTTTGAAACGACTTCCCCAGCCATTTCCCAAGAGTTTTTCGCTGTGGTTCTCCAATCTTAGATGTTTGCGATAAGGCTTAATTTTATTTGGTTAGATAAGATGTGGACTGAGCTCATCTTTTCATCATTGTGATCAAAGTGGAGACGGGGGACAAGCCATCCTAACCGCCCTTCTCCTCCTTCCTCTGGCGAGTTTTAAGATGCAGGACTGCTAATGCACATATAAATAAGGGCTTTGAATTACAAAGAGAAGATTAGTACGCCCCTCCTTTGTAGCCATTTCTTCAAAGACATCGGACAAGGCAGCGTTGAAGTGCAATTGCTGGAGTTGAGGACAATATAACATTACTGCAAACACTTTAGCAAAATCAGGTAGAGAAAAAAAACAAACTAGAAAGCACTCAGAGAGGGCATACCTTTGCCAACATCATTGTCAGGGGGGATCAATTGTGCATGGAATTGTGCGTAAATCGAGAATTGAAAGTACGTCGCATCATCTTGCCACATACTACTGTTCTTTGCCCAGAAAGATAGAAAGTTATCTCTGTGAGGATGGAATTAAGAAGTTGCCTGAAAGAAAGCAGTAAATATATTGTTCATTATGGTTAAGGTTTGGTTCTTTTTACTCTCGATTGAATTTTAGCCGACCCAATAGTTCTTTTGTATGCTAGATTAAGCTACTGCATGATATGTAGCCTATGTTATAAGGGCCCGTGAACTTTAAAAAATACACGTAAATATCCAAATGCACCGAATTTTTCTTTCATTGTAAAGTTTTTAAAGTCTTTCATTTACTATACAGCTAGATAATACAACAGATACTTCTGACTATTCAGTATTAGTATTACTTCGATTTTGTTTTGATCTTTATGCATCGACTATGACTTCAGCTTCGAATACCTTAGTATTTAGGCGATGTAAATGCATTACACAAATACCCCACTTCCATTAACTACTGTAATTAACTAATGGAAACCCTAATTAAAGGTGATAATTGATTCAAGTCGCTAACCTTGAACACCCAGTCACTAAACAAAGGTAAAGATAGCGCAGTACTATAGAAATAGAGAAAATGCAGAATCACTGAATCAGAATTGATAGCTTGCAAGAATTCAGCATGGGGCCTTTGAAAATGCAGAGCCTGCAGCATATCTTACTTTCACTACGTAGCTGATCCAACACAGTAACAAGTCAGTTTTAATTGACTTCACGTTCCCTATTCTAACTTCACAGCCAAAACTTCAAGTGCCAACATTTTCAGTTATCTGGTGCTTAAAACGTAAAGCATACCATGAACAGGGGCTTATCTGAAGGAGGGTAAAGTCAGTTTTAAATCATTCCCAGTTCTCAATGGAGAGGGGCCCCAAAACCTTATGAATAATAGTTGATCTACTGTATTTCTACTAACATTGCATAATAACAAAGTTCACTAGATGTTGGGAGGAGCAACTCAAGAAGGCTACCGCCTCCAATTTCTCCTATTAAGGAATGCATGATACAAGCTACGATGTGCAGATGCAGAACATTGTAACCAACAAAACTTAATAAAAACCAAAGGATCGCTCAGAGTGCCATGGAAAGAGCAATGCTAGGATAAGTCTAAGAGATAAAAAAGATCAAAACGGACCCGAAGGTGGACCAGGGTGTAGAATATCATAGAAGAAATTGGGTCACAAAAATGGAGGAGGGTGGACACTCAGCAAGATGAAAGAACTGCTTATGGAGCAAAAGGTCAACGGTTTCATGCCCATGGAACAGTAAACGCAGTAGAGAACAGACACAAGATGGAGGGATGTGCAATCGCAGTCGTCATGGAAAGAAATGGGAATGGCCTTCACCCAGTAGTGAACATAATTGCTGCTGCTGATGATGATGACATGAGAGAGGATGAAATATACAACAAAATGAGGAATATATATATATATATATATATATATATATATATATATATATATATATATATATATATATATATATATATATATATATATGTATATATATATATATATATATATATATAAGCAACAGCTGATTAATAATCATTAGTACTAAGTGCTTAGGACAGAATCCCAACCAAATGGCTCTTATTAATTAAACCTGTTTATATAAGTTAACGAACTAGCGCTGGTTACAATTATGTACGGTGGTGAGCGTGTCAAATTACTCCTAATGAACTGTGGTTTATATCTGTAGAAAACCTTGGACATTCGAAAAAATTCAAAAAATATATATATATATATATACTCATAAATACCCTTATTAATGCGGTTAAATCATTCCAGGATGGTTTGTACTGATCAAAACTGTATTATTCAAGGCCTAAAATTGATTTATTTTTTCAGCTTATACTTACCTTATATTTTACAGCAACACCTTAACCGTACTACATCAAAATCCACACTAATCAGAACCATGCCATTCAAGGTATTACTCTCTCTCTCTCTCTCCCCCCCCTCTCTCTCTCTCTCTCTCTCTCTCTCTCTCTCTCTCTCTCTATATATATATATATATATATATATATATATATATATATATGCGTGTGTGTGTGGGGGGGGCAATCTTTGAGATTTGTCCGTTCGACTTTCGTAGAATTTTGACTTTCGTATCCAATAAATTAACACCCCAATCCAATTTACATGATGCAAAAATTCAGACATTCGTACATTTTTTTGCTGAACTGCATTTGACCTAGGAAATTTATGATATCCTACCTTCATTCTACACCTGATTTTTAAGGGCAAAATATCATAAAATGTTCGAATAATAATGTATTGTTTGTAGACATTGCTTTTATATATTGTAGGTTCACCTGAACAGGCCAGAGAACTGTTTATTTGCAAGAATTGATAAACAGAAAATCATCATCGAGGAAAATTATCCTGAGATTGAAATCCATGGGTGATGGAGGAGTAATACTCAGTGAGACTGTTCCTACGAGAATTGATAAATCACTTCAATTATTTGAAATACATACTTTTCACGGGTTTGTTCAAGTTGTCGCTCCTGTGTCTCCCAGGGATTTTTTTCTCTCTCATTTATTTTTGTAAACAAACAGACGCCATGACAGTTATTCACTGCTCAATGCCACCTACAGGCATTTTTACAGATGATTTTCAAGATGACAATTTTGAAAAAAAAATGAGTACAGAACGTAAAAATGGAGCTAATATAAACAAGAAGATGCGTATGCCCAATAAAACAAATGAAATAGAGTTTAAGATGGATGTGATTGACCGTTCAAAAACCCTCCAATCTCAATCTTCATTAAGCAAGGCTTTGAATATGAGCTAATCGACTGTGTCCTCAATCATCAAGGACAAAAACAAAATTAAAAGATATGTACGTAATGCAGGAAATATTTTGGAGACAATCATGTCCAAGAAACGAGGCATAGTGATGGAAAAAAATGGAGAGTTTATTAAAAGTATGGATTGATGACCAGCACAGAAAAATGCTCCAGTGAATCTTGCTATTATTCAATTTATTATATTTAAGTTTTCAAAATCTCTCTTAGAAATCCAGTAACTCACATAGATACGGGACCTAATCAATATATAATTCAATGCCTCAAAATTCGTGCATTCGTACATTCTTAGCTCTGGAGGAACGAAACCCCCTGATTAATATGTAATTCAAGATTCGGGAATCTATCTGTCTCTTTCTCTCACCCCCTCTCTCTCTCTCTCTCTCTCTCTATATATATATATATATATATATATATATATATATATATATATATGGAGAGAGAAAGAGAGAGAGAGAGAGAGAGAGGGTGGACGAAAGCAAAAATGTATGGATGTAAGCTTATTCTAATATTTATTCCCAACAGATGCAGGTTTCGCGTTTGAGTTTAATTGCATTTAATTAAAAACTAATCTGGTAGAGAAAGTGTTGTAAGGAAAGGAATGATTTGGTAATATTATTAGTGAAAGTTTATTTTAAATGTTTATCCCAAAAGTAAACAGTAACTTCCGTCAAATTAAGTGAATGACATGCGTGTTTAGTCAATGGCCGTTTATTACAGCGCCGTCTCAAGGCATAGGCTGCAAAGGCTGTAGCTGATGTGCCTCTGCCAACACTACTGGTCAGGGCTCCCAGATAGTTGGAAACGTTCCTGGCCAAAAACGCACAAAAATGGCCGAGTACCAAAATTGATTATTAAAGCAATTATTTTTTCGTTTTATTTATACATCATTTGATGAAGTGTTTGGAAATCATTAGTTCTATTTTTATGCGACTATTCTTCATCTTAAAGTTTTCAGTTGCTTTTTTTAATCGCAACTTTATGACCGCGTAGAGATTATGATAAAAAGCAACTGAAGGTAAATAAAATGAAAAATAATGGTTGTTTATTCAATATTGCAATACTACAGACTTTATTGAAAATACTTGTACATCAAAGTCAAAATCGACAAAATTTAGATGAGGCCAAACAAAAATGCCAAATGCTATTCAAAAATGCCAGATTTGAAAAATTTGGCCCCAAAATAGCCAAAATAGCAACTCTCCTGTGGATTCAACTGTGTTCGATAACTGATGTGGGGGGGAGAGAGGAGTTTCTCCAAGAACAAAAATCCTAAGAATGTATTCAGATCAACAATGGTGCAAGGAAGACTGAACAGATTCGCTAATCATAGCAATTGAAAATGGTTTTCTCAAGAATTTACAACTTGCTGATGTTTCAGAGAAAGTTGCGTACAAGAAATTACACAAAGCAAATGTTTCAATTTTGATTGCTGATAGCCTCGCAAAAAATAATTCAATTCATATTTAACTATTTGTTCCTTTTGAAAATATTACTGGGGCCTTCACCGTACATGTATCCCAAGGGGGCTACAAAATTTCCATTCCATCCTTGTCTATTAGCTATGTTTAGTCAGTGATCAGACTTATTTACATCCATTTCTCTCAAATGGTAATGAAATGAATGACAGACGGCCATGCGTCAGTGCTACAGAATGGAGATATTCATTAGGGCAATGGAGGGGCGATCAGTTTGCAAGAGTGTCCCTGAAAACTCATCAGCCACATTGGCCAGTGTGCCTTGTTTACTTCACTGCCCTAATCACACTCTATATGATCGCAATGTTCCCATTACGTGAAAAATTGGGGCCCTGGCGCCTGAAAAAAAAAACAACAACAAAAAAACAACAAACAAGCAAAACACATACACACACTCGCGTAGACACGCTAAAAGGCACTAAAAACCTCTTTTACTTGAAATAAAAACCAACTCTTCTCCTTTTCTCTCTGTCATATTTCTGAAAAACCTCCTTCCTTTCTCTCACACATACACACACACACACACACACACACATATATATATATATATATATATATATATATATATATATGTGTGTGTGTGTGTGTGTGTGTGTGTATGAGTGTGTGTGTGCATGTAGGATAACATATTTGATAATTACAAAGTTGATTGCAGCCATAGATAATTAATGTTTCTCTTTTACTTAACATTTTTCGTCTATGCACTTAATATGATTCAATGAAAGCAAAAAATGTCCAAAGGTTTACGATCTAATGCTTTTAACCACACTTCTGGCCATTATCAAGATAAGGGAAAAATGGTGGCTGTTTTTTGATTATTAATACTTTAAAACTCAGAGTTTATCGTGTGTGCTTAATGATGACGTAACGAACAAGGTGACATACCATCATAACTTATGTGGTGAAGATGTAGCGTCGCTTTGAACTAGTCTCCTGACCAGAATAATTAGGCATTTGTCACTCGAATCTTTTTCTTCTGTGCCATTCAACTCATCAAAATGGAGTACTCGAGGCCAACTTACCTACTTATATACCTTTGACTCTGATATACTCTATTATTCTTGCCACTTGTTTTAGCTTATCAATGTATCTATGTGTATGTATGTATGTATGTATGTATGTATGTATGTGTGAGAGAGAGAGGGAGAAAGAATACGTGTGTGTGTGAATTTAGGTTTATATGTATGTATGTGTATGGAAGAGTGTAGAAAATCTTCACTGAAAAAAAATCCCTGTGCACTCAGCAACTAATTGAGTACACTCCAAGCTGTGTGATTAGAGGGGAGGTTCCCCTTTACTGGACTTGCATCCTGACAATGGGGTGGTCATAAAAACTTGTAGGAATAAAGTCTTGGTCTCGGCCAGAAAAGAGACTTGCATGGATTCCTCAGCAGACGCATGCTATAGAGACCAAGACATCGTAACCGGTCTTCATACTTTATTGGGGACTGTCTTTTTACCTACCTGACGTGCAGTCATCCTTGTTACATGATTTGGTTCATTAATGAATGTGTGTTTACGTGTGTGCGAATGTATGTACGTGTGTGTGTATGTGTAAGTTATCCATTAATCAATTCATGTATTTGGGCATAATGAGATGATCTTGGATTTTGGAATACATTTGCGTATACGCATTCAGACAGTCAAATAGATTGGTCTGTACGCATGCGTCGGTCTCTCTCATATGTCATTTTGGCAAGTCAGATTATCTACAAATCTCTGTAGCTTTGTATACCAGAACATTCTAACATGACTCATCACATGTATACAACAGCTGGGCAAAACAAAATTCTAAACCCATGTCTGTGTTTGTGCATTTAATTTTGTTTACTCGAATTATCTTCATACAGGAGGTGTCATGATAGAGCACTTAAAGATTTCCAGCCGCCATGTTGGTCTCAAAATGGATGCCACAGATGCTAGAATGTGACCGGACATCCTGTGATTACTCAAAGCTAAGGATTTCTCGGGACGAACGACTAAAAGCATTTTTTTTTCTCTTTCTTTCATCTGCAATAAGATATAATATATGTGCTCTAGATGGTTGACAAAGCGGAATGGTCATCTTTAGGGGGTGGGCAAGGGAGAGAACTCGTGCATCCATGGTCTGACTTTCAAGCTTATTCAGCTTAATTGTATTACTTGGCCCTTAAATGTCACTCAGGTTTACAGTCATATTTTTAAATCAGGAAAGGTATAGCTCATGTCTTTTTACAGACATAACAAAACAAACCTATAGTCGGCAATAAGAACTTAGAAGCATTTTATCAAGACCATTTTCTATGGGTCAGGTCACATGCATGTCACCATTACGTCATGTCACACGCAAATCACACGCCCGGACAAGCAAGATAAAGCTGAAGATTCAACAATGAACGGTGAATCACTTCAATATTTCTTTTACCAGAAATTTCAAATCTGAATAGGCAGATAACCAGGCAAGGCAATACTAAATACGCCACTGGATTTTTTAACCAAACGTATACTGCCCCCCCCCCCCCCTGAGTACACCCTGAAAACCTATTCAGGAGGGAATTTCTGAAAATCCAGAAAACGAATATCTTTCTTGACTTGATAAGAAATAAATGTTGAAATTTTCAGCCCTCTAACTTCATTGATGCGACCTGTACGTGTAGTATATTCATAGACAGCCAGAACAACTTGAACACTAAAGAAACCAATGTTGAAATTTCGGTTGACAGTTTTTAATAATAATAATAATAATAATAATAATAATAATAATAATAATGGGATACGAGGTCATTTCAATTGTCTCTGGAGCACTGGGAATTGTCATCCTTGTAAAGATATAGGAGAATGTAGAGGCCCAAGGAATAATTGGAATAACGTAAACCACATCACTGTTGAAATCGACGAAAATCGTGAAAGAGCAGGAGAACCGATAAGACATGCTGTCACTTGATCCTCAGAGATAACCCTCATTATTCCTAGTGACAAATCTACTTAGACAATGAAGAGTGTAATCACTTCTTGTTTATCCGTTACAGACTCTTCTATTCAAAGGTAACAATTTTGATGATGAAAATATACCCTTCTCACCATTTGAAAACAATGGACTCTGAATTAAGTTCAGTAGATCCTTGAAGAAACATTTCATAAAAATTATACATAATTGAAATTCATCCATGAATTTTCGCAAAAATCAACTTGTAATATACCAATTAAAACTGTGTATCTAGCGTTATTCAGAGCAAAGTTTCTGACTTTTTAAAATTAATTCTATCAAAATTTGTCAAGTTTTACAAAGTTACCACAAAATTAAAATCGTTGTCCAGTGTAAAAACTCAACTTAATCATATTAAGGGCACAACGCTACCGTGCACACTCTTTTAGTGAAGAAATAAAATCCCCGAATTCGTCAATTTAAGCATCGCTACTGCCTGAGTTTTTTTAGAAAGAGTATACGTTCCTCTATTAAAAGTAAGTCCAGAGAGAGAGAGAGATCACATGAAAAAGCAGACGACACCAGAATAACGACAGGTGAACGAGACCCAGTGGAGAACAATGTCCGTTCAGTGATCCTTTCAAATTTCAAGTCTGGTCATACGAATTTTTATTACCATCTCAATAGTAGGGTGCAAGTCCCCCTGGGGGATAGTTTCACCCAAATTACATAGCTTAGAGTGTACTCAATTAGCTGTTCATTATTTCCCTGAGCGAGTGCTTTCCACATTCTTCGCTCCTACCCGGGGGTCGTTCTGCGTGTGAGGTAGACGTGCTAACCCCTTACACTATCCGAGTGAACAGAGCAACAAAAGGACAGTATCAATTAGTCACCCCACAACGACTATGTCTATTCAGCGTGGGGGTACATACACACTTTTTGCATGATGGATGTGTCCCCAAATCACCCAGTTCTACTGGCATTTGCTGAAGGTATGAGAGCGTGTCCCCATAAACTGAGATCCTATAATGATAATTGTTCGTTCCCGGCCACTGATGACTGGTGGGTAATGCCGAGAAGAATTTAAGGAATCTGGGGCTGTCTGCTCTCAGGTGAGGTTTTCTTAACAACCCAATCCTCGAATTAAACAAAATTAATCAATTAAAAAAGATTTTTTTCGGTCATTTCGACATATGCTGGCTCATTGTTCAAATCGATTATTTTCAGTGTTATATAGATTATGAGGGAACACTGTTGCCCCTCCCACAAGAATTCCCACCGGTTCCCACGTCAATAAACCACTGTTAATGGTTAGAATCACTCAGCAAAGCCAAAATTAAAATTGAAAAAACGGAAACATTACATCCGTGTTTTGGGGGTTGCAGGTGGGTCAGCTGTTGCCTGAAGCTCTGAGGTGTTTTATTTTCATCGGATTATCTTCACCATCTTCGGTGTTTTGATCACAAACTTTTGACCGACGCTTTCTCTGGTATTCTGCAAATGTTTGCTGCATCTGGTATTCTAAGAATTTCGTACCCTGTTTTTGGGGTTTTTTTTTTTTGCTTTTTGCTTTGCCAACTTTTCACAAAAGCCCATCCCACACCAGTTAGAACAATTCACAAATCCAAGCATGAAAGATCTGAGTTGCTTAGAAAAGAAAATTGTAAATGCGATTCGAAAAATACCAGTTGTAACACACACCTTGAAAACACGTCCTCTTAGTTGGAAAGATAAACAAGTCTGATTAGTCACCCAATTGAAAACATCACGTGACCAACGTCTCTTGGCAGAATGCCTTGTTGGGCTCGGAATGATCATTTACAAAATTGGAAAAAATGGATGATCGATTACATCTCTCGCCTTTTGCTCGGCAGTGTTAATACTGCCGGGCACAAAATGAGGGAGCAAATACAATAACATTGAAAATTGATCCTCCAATAAAAAAAATTGGGGGGGGGGGGGTCGGAAAAAATATTCAACTCCGGCAAGAAAAAACGAAAGCAAATTACAGGCAAAGAACTGGTATTTTCAATAGACTCATGTTGGAAGCCTCTTCAGCTTGTACAGGCAAATTTTTAACAATTAGCTGATATACTTCATCATCTTCCTCCTCATCATTCTTTTAACGTCTGTCGTTGGACATAGACCTTCCATAAGAAAGTAGTGAGCCTCGTAGGACCAATAATTTTTTTAACTAGATAAGTGAATAGCCTCCGTTCTGTCTCTACAGACAAGGGAAAGCCTCCCACGCGCACCGCCTGGGCAAAGCGTATGGAGACCAGTCGTCAGAATCACCCCTCGGCCTTGTTGATGCAGTACAGAGGAAAGCAGACATTGATAGCATGGCATCACCTTGGTTTGACTGCAAGAGCTGAGGGATGGACGTCAAATTGGGCGTCAAACTACCGTAAAGGGACTCCACTCCCTGGTTTGAAGTCAGCATTGGCTTTCAGACTGGTTGCATTCACAATGCTTAAGAGACCAATCTACCTTGCTATTTTTTTTGGCTGAGGGAGGAAATGGATCCCTGCAAGCAGTTGTGCAACCGCAGTTTGAACTCGGGTCGCCAATTCTATTGTTCAGTTATCGACTACGCCTATTGCTCCTCAACTGTCCAAATTAGTACTGAACAGAACATCCATATAATTATTCAAAATTGACATCATGAAACAAAACGTGATGCTGGTATTGACAATACTTCGCTAGAACCTCATGCATTTGGGAATAGATTCAAGTAATCATTAAGTTAATCCAAGATTTATAGAAACAAGTTGATAACCTAATGATTTTCAATATACGGTAGATTCTTATTATTGAGGCAACCTCAGGGAGTGCTGTTATAAAGAAGTTGTCATTATAACGGGTGGAATAAACAAAAAATTAAATTCTGTGAAAAACAACAAAAGAATCCCTCATCTTTCTAGATTTTAATCAAATATTGAAGCATTTGGGGACGTAGGTTACTTGAATCTTTTTTCAAGATAAATATCCATCATTTAATATGGATGAGAAGTTGTTTAATGATTGAGTAAAAAAAGATGACAGGGTTTAAAGCAGTTGATTCAGATATGAACTAAGCCTTTATCATTAAAAAAAAAACATCAAAAACATGACTGATTGCTCGAGTCAAATTCTAATGTGACTGAAGCTTGAATGACTTAGCAAATGAGTTTTGAAGATATTCCAACTTTTGTAAAAACAGTTTTTGTTCAACTGGAAAATATCTTTAAATTTGGCCATGGAAGTGGACTAAATAAATTAGTATCTAGTTATTTATCCTGATTAGTGGCATGAAAATCAAGATAACTCTGGAATTCGTGGCAATTCTAGATATAGACTAAAAAGGAATGGAATGGCCAGTGGGTAAGGGAGGGGGTATTCATTTTTTTTTTTTTTCATAAATCCTCTACTGGGGTTGAAATAAGGAAGAGAGGGTAGAATTTACGTAATTATGAAAGTTTTGTACAATATTAGTCATATGACAACACTGTACTCGGAGACAACATTGTTTTGCAGTTGGAAGGATTGTATCCTACGCTGGCCTCATTCCAGCATCCATTTCTTTGTGCTGTGTCAGCTACGTCGATTCTAAGGCAATGAAAAGGGTACAAACTTGCATCCAGGTTTGATTTAAGATATATGTGTAATCAACAACTTTTTCTATTTTGTGTCCTTGAAAAATAGTATTTCTACTGGAAATAGTTTAAATACAAGTTGTCAATAAGACAGTTGGATCCTTTTTGGAACATCCTGTTTGTTTGAAGTAGATGCGAAAAGATATTTTTAATGCATACTTCACTGGGGATAGAGATATGTATTGCAGCTGGTTGGCATTCATCCTTTCTATCAAACGTTTTTGCCATTAAGTCTTGTGCTTCCTAAAGTGTGTGCCGCAGAGCACACCCTCCGTCAGGGGCACCGCGGGATATTCGAGGATTTTGAATAATTCCAGGAAATTTTACTTCAAGATGATGTGCGATTATAATGACAGGAAAGGACATCCAAGACTTGAAAAAAATCATCTTGAACAACAGGCTCACCCATCCCACTTGTAATTATAACTATTTTCCTCTTTTAACGAAGTTGCAATGAATAATACGTATTCGGTCGCATCTTTCCTTCGTCTGTGCATACTATATCTCCGAAAGTAACGAATGAATTTCAATGAAATTTAGTGGGAGGATTGGAAATTGAGATAGTCATTTTGGAGAGGATCCAGAAATCTTTTTTGATTGAGATATTTTTTCGTCGTTTTTGGTCTTCAATCACATTTATGTAGACGCCCATTACTGTCTGCTCGATATCTCCAAAAGTTATCCATGAATTTCAATCAGATTTAGAGGAAACGTGGACAATAAATTAAGAGAGAACTGATTAAATTTTATATTGGATCCGTACACAGTTACCTCCCTTAGTTCGTATTATGTCTACACCATACGATATCTCTAAAAGTCATCAATGAATTTGAATGATATTTTGTGGGAGGGTGGACAATGAAGGAACTGATTAAATTTTGGGGCGTATCTATGTATAATCACTCCTTCTGATTATGGCTTTAGCCATGCGCTCTCTGAGTGCATGAGAAGTTAAAAGTGGAATCAAATGTGCTCTTCCTAAAATTTAAAGAACATGATTCATTATCTATTCCCTCGAACTAACCTAACCACATTAACGTATTTTCTGATTTAGGGTTGTTTGAGATTTGGGGATCGATGGAGGTGGGGGGTGCTCCTTGATGAGATCCTCTTCAACAATTAGTGAGATTTATAAGTAGAAATGCAGTTGATGAATTATTTTCAAAGCTTATACACTGAGGGTGCTGTGATTCGGAAAAAAGTTTGGGAATCACTGGTCTTATGGGCGGAAATATCTTGCCGTGTGTCATTAAGTTTGTAATGTGCTGTGCTTTGTCATTTTGGTTTTGTCTATTCGAAAACAATTATTTACTTAGATGAATATTCGAAGACATGAAATGATTAGTCTCTTCTCATTCTTCCCTCGAACTGGTCTGGTTAGTCACTCAAAATAATCAGTCACGTGACCAACGTCTTTTGGCTGCATGCCTTGTAGGGGCAGATCAATGAAAAAGTTACCCCTCTCGCCTTTTGTAAGGCAGTGTGGGCTTAAATAGTCCGAATAAAAAAAAACTTTTTAATAAAAAGCATGAGTGCTGCTGGGCAGAAGCTGAATGGCCAAATTAGTATAGACTTGCATTGTAAATTGACCCCCACTAAAATATATTTAGGAAGATTTATTTAAACAAAACTACTTTTTTGACATATTAAGTAATAAAGAATTCATTTTCAGACATATAGCTCCATTGATGTGGCCAGGATGCATGAAATATCTTTAGATAGCCAGCCAGACTCATTTGAAAACAAACTAAACTTATTTCTATTATATTATTATTCGGACCATCCTCATCTTGGTTGTTTTTCATACAACGTTTCGGCCGTTGTACTCTACTCAGGTATCATCTGATAGGTGTGGGGAAGTAACGAACCGAACCCTTTATTTAACCGACGGGGGTATATTGACCGCACTCCCCTCGTAGCATTAGTAGTATTGTCTCACACTGGGATTGAACCTAGAACCATCAGATTACTTACAGTAATTTTGTCTGATTCTGTAACCACTACGCTATATGTCCATGCGTATAAAAAACAACCAAGATGAGAGTGGTCCCAATAATAATAGAAATAATAATAATACCTCATCTAAAAAATTCAGAGATATACAAACTAAACTTACTTTGACAGTTCTAGTTAACGATTTCTAAAACATTAAATCATTAGCAATATCAAGTGACAATCCTTAATCTTTCCCCAAATACAATTTTTTGTTATGACGACCATGGCTCACGAGAAGAAAGGTGCAGCTGTTGCATCGCAGCGGGCCCTCCAAATGGCTAAAGGGGGCCCGAGAGTTTCGGGGTTGAAGCTGTGTATCGGAACTTGTAAGTCTACGATATATCCATTAATAAAATCCGTTAACTCTACTTTTTACCGTTGAGCGATATATAGTATGTCGCGCCAGAAGGGTTACAGCAGAGGAGAACAGCTAATTGTGCAATGGGGGGGGGTAGCTTTTTTTTTAAACTTCCATTCAATATCATCGTTATCATCATTGTATTGCTGTTATTACCATCATTGCCAGCAACAACAAAAATATTGAGAATTGGTAATTTTTAGGAAACTGTTAAGATTGTGACAATACGTCACACTACCTTCTATTGATACTGACAGAATATGGATACATCAGAAGAGACGTTTATGTGCATATTATTAGAATGCAGATATTAAACAGATAAATGGATATACAATGATAGGTAAATAAACAGACGGAATGATCGATAGGTAAACAGATAGATAGATAGATAGATAGATAGATAGATAGATAGATAGATAGATAGATAGATAGAAGGACAGATAAGTAGACACAACGGTAGACAGACAGATAGATAGATAGATAGATAGATAGATAGATAGATAGATAGATAGATAGATAGATAGAAGGACAGATAAGTAGACACAACGGTAGACAGACAGATAGATAGATAGATAGATAGATAGATAGATAGATAGATAGATAGATAGATAGATAGATAGATAGATAGATAGATAGATAGATAGATAGGTAGACATAATGGTAGACAGATAGATAGATAGATAAATAGATAGATAGATAGATAGATAGAAGGACAGATAGGTAGACATAACGGTAGACAGAAGGACTGATGGATAAAAAGACAGGCAGAATGAAAGATAGATCGATAGCTAGACAGAAAGAAGGATACATAGACAGATAAAGAGATAGACAGACAGACAGAAAGATTGACTGGAGGACAGATAGAGAAAAGGACAGGCAGAATGACAGATAGATAGATAGATAGATAGATAGATAGATAGATAGATAGATAGATATTGACAGACCATAGATTAGGCAGATAGATGAGTGCTGTAGGTTGGTAGACTGACAGATGGATAGACAGAGAGACAAGGATAGACAGACAGGCAGAAGGATCGATAGATAGACAGACAGGCAGAAGGATCGATAGATAGACAGACAGGCAGAAGGATCGATAGATAGACAGACAGGCAGAAGGATCGATAGATAGACAGACGGACAGAAGGATAGATAGATAGACAGACAGGCAGAAGGATAGATAGATGGAAAGATAAACAAACAGGAGGATAGATATGTAGGTAGATAGTTAGGCAGAACGACATAGACAAAAGGATAGAGAGATAGAAAGACACACAGATAGATAGATAGATAGATAGATAGATAGATAGATAGATAGATAGATAGATAGATAGATAGATTTTGTATGATATTAATCATGTAAATAACAACCAAAGAAATACTTATTCAATCAAAAAATAAAAAAAAGTAATATAAGAAAAACATTACTTACCATCGGCATCCACCTCATTGATCATATCCTGCAGCTCAGCCTCGGTGGGGTTCTGTCCGAGGGAGCGCATCACGGTTCCCAGTTCCGACGTTGTTATGGTACCGTCGCCATCCTTATCGAATAGCGAGAAGGCCTCTTTGAATTCTGCAACGGAAAAACAGTCGTGTAAACTCATGTCTCCACAGCTGAGCACTGTTCACTTTCAAAATCCGACAGAAAACTATTCCGAAGTTTGGGTATTCGATTTTTTTTGTCCCAAATCACCCTGGTCTATTATCCAAAGACGCCTTGCAAAGAAAAGTCAATCAAAATATATACGTATGTAAGTGAGGGAAGCCAAAGTTTGTTTATTCGATGTTGTTGTCTTCTTAATCCCTGGGTCTATAATCTCATCGACGCTTTGCAGGATAGAGCCAATTAAAATATGTATATTTATATATATGTATATACCTGAGGGAGGTCACATAGGCAAACAGTTACCACACACGCAAAGCAACGGGAAAATATTATAAGTATAATAATAGTAATAAAGACGATTTAATTTTTCTTTTTTTTCTTTCTTTTTTTCTTTTTTAAAGGAGAGAGGACAGCTTATTTTTTGTTGCTTTTTATGTATCAACGTCTGTCTCCGAACTAACAGACGTACGGTTTGTTATTTTCGTTGACTGCTGTTTTGTGGGGTGGACTTTTTAATTTGATAAACTTTCTCTCTTCCGTTTTTTTTTTTTTTTTTTAAATCCTATTTTTGGGACACACGAAAAAAATGGGGTGCCGTGTGTATAGTTTTTTTTAAACAGAATTGTTGTTCGTATTTTCTCGCGTAACTTGCTCAGTTAACTTCTCGCTCGAGTATTGATGCTTATTTGATGATATTTTAGTAGTTTTCTTTTTCCCCCCTCTGGCGTGTTCGTGATTGACAGATATTTATCTGGCCTGTAATTTTAGCACTTCTAGCACTCATCGCCTTGTTCAGCACCAGGCTTTACGCAGCTCCCTCCCTCCCTCGCAGATCATCATCTCATCTCTATATCCTTCTCTCTATCCCTTTCCCTATCTCTGTGTCGTCACTCTCTCCATGGTTGTTGAGCTTATGTTGGTAGACGGCTTGTTGCATTAGCGAGGGTGGAAGGGTGTGTAAAGCTCAAGGGAATAGAGAGGAGAAAAAAAGCCGAATTCTAGAATTGGAACTATACGCAGGAGCAGACGCTCACAAGTTCTACAAGTTTGAAACAATAAGCACCAAGAAGAAGGGCCGCGCGGACGTTAACTTCGGGACGTAAAAAACGATAGCGTATTTAGGCACACACACACACACACACACTCACACACACACACACACACACACATACACACATGTACACGCCTACACTCACACGCACAGAGACCTATATAATTGTATTTGCATGTCCATAAGTCAATGCACTTGCATGCATATATACTCGCCCATATAATACTCTCATAGATAGATCGATCGACAGATAGGTAGATATGAAAACCCTTGGAGAGATAGAGAGATAGATATGAAGATCGATAGATATGAAGATAGATAGATAAATGCATAGATAAATGTGATTGTAAGAATATATGTGTGTAGAAGTATATTAACTGAAATGCTAAAAATTGGGGACATAATAAGTAAAGGGGAAGTGTAGCTGTAGTGGTGTAGATGTCGTAGCAGTGGGACCCAGGCAGGATTTAACAATGGTCTGAACCACAAAGATGGGTCACTCTATCTCTGAGCGGGCAACTACTCTATGTTTTTCTTGGGCAACAAGGGTGTACCATGAATACGTGAACTTCCGACAAACCCACAGAATCTGCAGGCACAAGTGATGCAAAGACAAGACCGGTGGCGTCGGACAAGGATACTAATCACCCAACGAAGGAACCAAACAGTCAACACACTGTAAATTGTACACTGCAATCGATGGAGCTTCGTAGTCATTGACCAACAAGAGTAGAAACCATCGTGTGACCATCGTCTTTTGGCAACGTGTCGTGCTAAGTGGTGGGGATGATCAGTTAAAATATTGGGGGAAAGAGGTGATCAATAGAATTGGTTACTTTTGCCGCTTTTTGCTAGCTCACCAAAAAGTCCAAACTTTCAACAAAAAAATGAGAATGACGTCAGGCACAGACAGAAGGACAAATTAAGCATAAACCTACATTGTAAATTGATAAACCAACAGAAAATAAAACCAATGGGGTGAGAGCAAAAGGTTTTTTGTTAACATAATGAATAAATGTATGCATATGTGTATATATAGACTCGGGCACTCATTTCACTTGAAGTTAATCAGTTGCACTTGTTTATTCACTGAATCATATTAATAAACAATCTGTTAATGTTTCTGTGTATTTTGCTTTAGATCTATCTTCCTTGGTCTATTTGTTACAGAAAATTGCACACTTGGATATCTTTGAGGGATTCTGCCAGGCTTAAACTTATATATATTTATATATGCATATATATATGTGTCTGTGTGTGTGTGTGTGCATTGAGCATTATCCTCTATTTAGTTTCTTGAAAATAAGGCCTATCTATGTATAGACCGTATATGTATATACACATGTATGGAAATATACATATACGACTCATACGTATATATATATATATATATATATATATATATATATATATATATATATATATATATATATATATGTAAGCATATACGTTTGTATATACAAATATATATATACGTATATGTATGTAAATGAGTGCATGTATACATATGTTTTTCTATACGTATGTATATATATAAATAAATATGTGTATAAATATTTGCGTAAATATGCATATAAGTATGTATGTATATACATATATATATGTATATATACACATACATGAATGCATACATA
>OY735204.1:16134381-16176881 GCA_963457665.1 Thysanoteuthis rhombus
CCCATTGGTTTTCACCCCACAACATAAATGATTAAACCTGTATTCAGTGTGGACTCTATAGTAAAATTAGTCATTTATAGTATTGTGTAATTAGGAATTGATAATACGTATATTTGAGAATTAATTAGTCAAGTTTTCAACAAAATTTCAAATTGCACCCCTCTTAATACATTCAAATTACCACACCCGTGTTCTCCACGTTCAGAATGATTATGAGAGGTACCCCAAAGTATACGTCCACCCTTATCGATTCCCCAAAACACTGATCTATTTTTATAGTTCTAGACAAAACAAGTTGAGTTAACATGATAGCAAGATATTTTCGAATCATCCCGAAGACCAAACGGACAGGTAGACTCAGCCATAGAAGATTCACTCATGAAACAGCCTAAAAATATAGCCTTGTGTCTAACAGAGACGAGTTACCTGTCTTCATGCATAACAAATTATACTATGCAACGTTTTTTATTACTTTTCCTTCGTTGCTGGGTAATGAGTGTTATTTTCTGATATTTTGTAATTTACCTATTTTACCTCAGACAGCTTGGGGAACGTACTTGAAGGCTGCCCCAAAGGTAAAGAATGTAGGAAACTTGGTAAAACCGCCTTGCAGACCCATACCCTTGACAAAAGCAATTAGAAAATACCACTCACTATCCATAAAATGCCATTCACTACCGCAATTATCAGTGTTATCAAAAACGATCTTTTATCATTATGCTACGTTATGTCATCATGTCATTTCATCTAATGTTATTTCATGTCATGTCATGTCATTTTGTATCATGTTAGGTCATCTAATATCATGCTGCGTCATTTCATATCATGTTATGCCATGTTATACCATCTCATATCGTGGCATGTCATGATGCCATCTAATGTCGTATTAGGACATCTTATGTATTGTCATCTTTCGTCACCATGTTTTATTTATGATTTATTTTCATTTCTCACTGGCGTGCAATGACGTCACTTTGCTCTTCTGAATATTTTACTGTCTTAAATCTCGAAAAACGCTTTTTTGTGAACAGTTTGTGATCACTTTGCTTAGAATTAATGTGAATACACGCAAATTCAAATCCAAATGAAGTCTTACATTAGATCCTATGAATGTAGGACGAATGTTGAGTGAATCCTTCTTGTGGGAAAGGCGTGTTATCCTTAAAAGTAAACATTGGGAATTCAGGCTCTTGCCGGGATAGGAGCATCGACCAGATGTTCTATTGAAAAATATGCAACTATCTTTGCCATCAAGCACTTCGTTTCATATCTATTAACCTTAACTGAGATAAGAACAGTGCTACAATCCGGAGGGGGTTCTATAATAACCGTCCTCTGGATAATTTCCCCTGGATAATAGCCCCTGCAAACCCCCATGTCAATAGCATAGCAACCGTCAAGCCATAATCAAAGTCTGCGGAAATGAAGTGGTTGGCCATATAAATGATCACACCCATGGGGAAATTTTCTCGGGACTAATTGCCGGAAGACATTTATCTAGGGGGCAGTTGTCCTATGGGTCAATTGTTTCCTGGGCTGTTGTCCTGATACCAGGACTCACTACGCAGCAATGATCTGCAAGATTAACTAGAGGTAAGTGCCACTATATGTAAAGGATTTTTCAAAAGGAATAGAGCCATTTTTGACTACTTGTATTTAAACTATTTCAAATCTAATAAACTATTTGTTACTGGCACAAATTACAAAAAGATATTTTAACTTTACATCAGATGTTGAAAGGGATTTCCTTTAACCAGAGTGAAGGTTCCTGCTGGTTTCATTAGAAGGAAAAATGACATTACTGGAACAACACAGAGAAAAAGATGCTCGATTGAGGCCAGAGCAGGGTGCAATTATTTCAACTACTAAATATTGTTGTCTCTGGGTGCAGTACTGACATTGTAGCATAAAATTTACGTTTGCGTATATTCTGTTCTCTTTTCGTTTGCATTGTGACTATCCAGAAGCACCTGCGCATAAGGTAGCACTGCAAAGCCGGAGCTCCATCCAGCAGCCAGACTTACTCCAGCAGCCGGAAAGGCCTGCCTCTCTCGCATCAGCCTTCATTACTACCTGAGTCGGCAACAATAAACAATTCGAGAACATTATTTTGGCCTTTGACTTTCTGCCGAGCTGTTCAGCTCAATGCTAAGAGCGACGCTACATTAAAGCAGGTTTGATTCCAACAGAAGCCTATTTTATGATTGTTTACTACACGTACTTTGTCTAGGCCAAATGATACATTCACTCTATATCAACAGGTCACTCTAAATAGAGCTTCAAAGTAATATAACACATCTATGATTATCTATGTCGGATTCTATATCCATTTCATAATAATACTATGAATATATATGAATATGTGTATTTTCTCGTTTGTTCTCGGTCTATTTGTCTCTTTCAGCGCGACAGTTATGTATTGAGAAAGGGATATACATGATTGGTCAGAATCATTATAAATTGCATTATGTTATATAGAAAATTATTTGAGATGATCTCCCATCATTACACGGTTGATATATCACTCGCCCTAGATAACGTAAATAGAATGAACAATTTAAGAAAATGGGGCTGCTGCAAGGTTCGAACCTGCGACCGATAGGGTAGCCGCTCCAGCGTATCGATGCTCTTACCATTCTTTTATACATACAACTGATGTGTTGAAAAAGACGAATAGACCAAGAATAAATGAGATAAGAATCGGGTGTGAAAACGCTTACTTGGGCCTTTTCTTTACTGTCAGTTGTTTAGCTCAATGCTAAAAGCAACGCTACTTTGAAACAGCCACGATATATATATATATATATATATATATATATATATATATATATATATATATATATATATATATATATATATATATATATAAGGTTGGGTCAATAATTATCCATACTTGGTGCATTAGTTTATTTGAACAGCAGTAAATAATTTTTTTTTTAAATAAGTAGAAATCCATCATTTTTCAATATATCGTCCCTTGCTTTGCTGAACACTTAGTCCACTATTCCACGAGTTCCAATATGCCCCCAGGAAAAATATTTTTGGCCTGTCGCTCAACCACCAATGCCATGCGTCTTGCACATCTTGTTCCGTGGCAAATCGATGACCTCTTAAGGCCTTTTCGGGGAGGTCAACCAGGGGATGATCCCAGAGAGAGGTCTGGACTATAAGGAAGATGCTCCAATACCTCGAATTACAGTTCCTGAAGCGTGTCAACGATTGTGCTAGTGATCTCCAATGATTTATTTAGGTACCCATCTTGAAAGCAAAGCCTCGTATGGATTAGTCCATCTGCAGAATCATGGATATGATTTACCGCATAGTAACTTGCCGGTTCGTCAGAATCATGGTGCGGAATTGCTCATTGTTGTCGTCAGTCGTGGGTGTTGGTGGGCGTACGGCTATTTGGTTGTTCTAAATAGATGTCCATCCATTTTTGAACTTCGCAATCGATTCATACATACTGCACTGCTGTTTCCATGGCGTAATGGAAGCGTTCTATGGAGTTCAGCCCCAGATACATCTTCAGCCCATAAAAGAAAACGGACCACTGTTCGTTTTTCGTCCACAATAAGATGTAGGACCTCGAACCCATTTGAGGTTTTATTGTTATTATTATTACTATTATTATTATTATTATCATTATCATCATTATTTGCAATCTCACTACAGTTGCCTGGTGGTAACCGCTGGAAGTTGAGTGACAGCAAGTCTCCTCAAGTCTCCAGCCTTTCTCTCCACATTCTCATAGACCACAATAATACTGTGGTTTACAGTTCCTCACCAGTTTCCCGGTGGTCTCTCGTCTATTACACCAGTGCTGTGGTTCACATTTCCACTTTCATTTTCCTTCCTCTGTTAGGCCATTGCTAAGATTTAGTGTCGCAGTTTCTTCAGTATCCAAGCACTTCCTAGCAGTGCTGTGGTGTGTACAGTCTCAATCCTTCCTTTTATCCCGAGCTCCTTCAGTCTCACCTTCAGTGTCTTTGGGACAGTTCCTGGTGCGCCTATTATTACTGGTACTACCGTGACTTTCATGTTCCACATCTTTTTCAGTTCTCTTGCTAGATCTTGGTATTTTTCCAATTTTTTACTCTGCTTCCTCTCTGCTATATGGTTTGCAGGCATAGCCACGTCTATTATTTGGCAGGGTTTCTTCTTGCCTGGATGAGGTGGTCGGTTTGGATGTCCAAGTATCAGAGTAATTTGTGGTTTCCATTCTCTAGGGCTGTCTCTGGTTTGTACTGATACCACTTTTCTGTATGGTTAAATCCCATTCGTTTACTCAGTTCCCAGTGTATCGCTGTTGCTACTCTATCGTGTCTGTGTTTACACTCCTTCTGGGCAAGTTGTCTACATTCACTAGTTATGTGGTTTACGGTCTCATCTCTTTCACTGCACAGGCGGCACTTGCTGTTTGTCTGTGTTCTGTCCGTTTTTGTTTTGATATAGTTTGTCCTGATGCATTTGTTTTAAGTTGCCATGATGAGTGATTTTCGTTTCTCTTTTCAGGTTTCCTTTTCGCAGCCATGTCCATGATCTCTCGTCTGCCTCATCTTGTATCCGTCTTTTAAATTCTTCGTAGAAATATTATTATTATTATTATTATTATTATTATTATTATTATTATTATTATTATTATTATTATTATTGTTGTTGTTGTCGTTGTTTTTGCTGCTGTTGTTGTTTAAAAATGAAACTTATTTTTGAGGAATATTTGTAATGTTTGCGCAGTTCTTTCTGAATATATATATATATATATATATATATATATATATATATATGTATGTATGTGATAAACTTTTCTTGACTATACATACACATACATACATACATACATAAATATATATATATATATATATATATATATATATATATATATATATATATATATATATATATATATGTACATATCATATGTGTGTGTGTGTTCGTGTCGATCTGCATCTATATATCTATCTATGTATCTATCTATTAATCTTTCAAGCTGTAACTATTTATATCGATGCAAGAGTTTTCAGTATCTTTGTAAAAAAAATCTTTTATACGGTCGTTTTTCTAACCACGCAGCTCTCCTAGAAGTAGAAAATAATTCTTCTAATATTTTTTTTTCTTTGGTTAGTGTCAGGGTTAGGGTTGAGTTTCATACGAAGTTCGAGTCGATGGTATGAAAGAAAATAACCGGAAGAAGGAGACGATAACTCCTTCAAATCTTTTCCCCGTGAAAATGCCCCCCCCCCAAATGCATGTATAGTTAAAAATACGCAATAAAAACGGTCACTCCACCAACGTCTTTTTGCAACATGCCTTGTTGGGGATGATCAAAGAGTAAATTATTCCGTCATTTATTGGTTGGTAACCACTAAAAAAGTCTGAATTAAAAAAAAAAAAACAAGTGTAAATACTGCCAGACACAAAAGGAGCGATTTAGCATAAAATTTTATAGTAAACACCCATCACACTGAAAACTATTTTACAGAATTTTGAAATGACAAAAAAACGTAATTTTCAAGATATAATAAAGAGTGAATGTTTGAGTTTTCAGCCCACTAGCTCCATTGTATGCGTGATACATAGCCAGCCTGACCCACCTAAAAACTGAAGAAACTTATACTGACAGTTTTTGTTGACTGTTCTTAATACATAAGTATCTATAATTATCACATCCTGTTGGACACGAACTGTCCAATCTAATCATACACTCAAATATATGCAAGCAATTAAATGTTATCGGCATTATAAGTGTTATTTTCTGATTGAAAATGTCTAAAAAAATTTATAAAATGTCAATTATTCCTTTCAAGCCTTTGTGACCAGGACAGAGATAATCTGAGTTCTACTTATTTTCAATTGGACAACGGGGAAATTTTCACATTTTTAAACACATAAACTGAATAAGATAAACAATAACCGTCTATCTTTGAATATAAGTTGAGTTGGGGTTTTTTACTTAAAAAGTAGCTTGAAATTAAAAGCTCTATTTATAGTTAAATCAAGCATGAAGGATGGATAAAACTATGAAATTAAAGTCAAATTCTGTGTAAAAACAGGCCGTGGAGCAGTAACGATAATTCATTCTTGAAAACAAGCCGCCATCTTGAAACAACAAAAATTAAAGTAAAAAATTGAAAATTGTTCACATTAAGGCATTATTGTCCGTTTGAGATAATAAAAAAAAAGCCCACAAAAAACGACCCCAAAACAAGAGGCGAATCGGCTTGCATTGGAGCCTACGGTGAGAAATATGAAGAAGTTGATTTTAACCGAATGATCAGGCTCCAGTCAACTTGCTCAATGTATTTTACGCCCGAACGTTTGTCTAACACAATCCAGTACACGTAATTACAAAGACGACTACAGTTCATTTGTTCATCACTGAACACCACTTGTGCTTTTTCAAATAGATCTTCCTCCCTTTCACCTTACTCTCCTTACTTGACTAACTACAACGTGGCATGAAAAGTCATATGTTAACAGCAACAACGTCTGGTCGAAAAAGAAAACAATGTCCGTGTAATGACAATTTCTAGTTGAAAGTGGTGACATCTTCAACTGAACATAACAATAACAGCAAAGCAGACCGTAAACTTAAATTCAAGATCTGGAGCCCAACATACAGAACTGCCCAAAACCAAGAAGGCCTGCTCTGGACTCAACACACCAAACGGAGCAGATAAAACTGTTTCTTCTTTTTAGAAATATCTTTAAAAAAATCTCTCAAAAATGTTATGTAGCAATTTATTTTCTTTTTATGATAAGATAAGGTTGTAAATAAAATTGTAAAATTGCAAAGAAGAGCAATATTTAACTTCACCCTCCACCCCAGCCTATTTCACTATTTCTCAGTGAGGCTTTTGTTTGGAACCTCTCAAACATTTTTTTTAATGAAAAGGGGATTTATCTTTCCATGGATTTATCTTTAATATGCCTAAAATCATTATGGTTGGGTAATTATAATTTTACTAAATTATCGACTTGGAATCAAAGGGGTTATAATTATACTACAGTTGCATGAAAAACTTTTTTCCGAAATTTGGAATAGAATTTTCCTTTTTGAAACTAGCCATTTCTTAGATAATACCGGGAATTTGTTTAAAATCCAAAAATAAGTGATTTTTGGTAATATTTCAAAGTTTTAGGTGTTTGTGCTTATGCTTTGAACATATACAATATGAGAGAACTGCTTCTATTGGTTTACCATTTTTTTCTTCTGCATTAGAAGGGTATGCAACCAACTCCTAGTCACCTATGGAGCTGAAACATAGAATCCAACCTAAAGATTAACCCTCAAACTAAGAACTATGAAACGTGCACATGAGAGAATCATGATCAACTTCACAAGGAGAAACTGTAAGAAAGGACAGTATATTAGAGAAAAGAGACGAGTCCGAAATATCGTAAAAACAATTGGAAAGCTCAAACGGCAATGGGCAGGACATGTTGCAAGAATATCAGATATCTGCTGGAAATTACGACATACAACGTTGATCCCCGGAGATCATATGCAAAATTGTAACCAACAGAAAGTAAGATGGCATGACGAGCTAGATAAGTTCAGACAGTACTGGTTCTGCGATGCCCATGATAGTGGTCTAGCGAATCTTGGGGAAGGTCTGTGTCCAACGACACACGCTAAAAGGCTAATGATGATGATGATGATGATTTATCTATATTAATCTGTCTTCAATAGAAATTATGGAACCAACTTGTGAGTTTTTTTTCTCACTAAGGCGAAATCGTGAAACGCCTTAATGACGGATTCAGGCTCGACTTTTATGCGAGTATTCCGATTTATTTTTTTTACTCTTATTCGATCTCGTTCTATACCAACAGTCAATTTATATTAAAAAATATACGATATGAATATCACTAGTCTTGCAACAAAAACGAAGTTAGCTCGTTGTCACAGTGCTGAGGACCCGTGCAGTACTGACTTCATTCTTTCCTTCCATTGATATCATTAAAGTGAGAGAATGACTCGTACTTATTTCCAAATATCAAGGAGTCAGAAGATTTTATTATTCGATTTGCAAATCTTATAAGAAAATTATTTGATGATTTGATGATTGGTTGCCTTCCCAAAAGCTACAAAGTTTAATATCAATTAACATAACACTTAGCTGGGTCTTCTCGTTCTTGAATTGTTTCTGGCCAAGTTCTGGGAATGATTTGAATAAACATCGAATTATTTGAAAAATCACTTGTTTCCAAATGAAGTATTTATTATAAGCTAGTTTGTCGTAGTTGGGGGCAATCCGAAGGTTCCTCTATCCCTCCGGATAGTCATGGGTGCGACTCCCATCCCTGGATGACTCCCTGGTCCAACAACGACTCAACCCGAATCCTTAGCAGAGAGGCTTTGAGTATCATTTTAAAATTCTTTGGTATGACTTGAACAGGTAATTGATCCCTGGTTGCTTACAGCACCTGGTATTCCCAGATGGTCATCCATCGAAATCGAGGTAATGCCCAGGTCTGACGTCGCTTCATCTTTGCGATCATACGAGAACCAGTGTATCAAACGATATTTGGCAGTATAAAATATTATTTCACTGTATCTACAGATAACGAAACGTCCTCCCAGGGCGCAATCCTGGGCGAAGCGTATGGAGATTCTAGAATACCCAGTTGTTAGAATTCTCCCCTCAGTTTTGCTGGTGTGGTCCAGAAGAAAGGAGAATATGATACGTCTGACATCGGCTTGGCGGCCGGAATGACGTTCAATTGGGTGTCAAATCACCTCAAGAGGGCCCCACTACCTAGTTTGAAATCATATCAAATCAGAGTTGTTCTTCTCCTAGACAGGTTGGCCCCCACCCAAGGTTAGCGAGCACAATACCCATTGATGGGGGAGAAGAGTTGCCTCCACGACGTCCATGATAGAGAAGTGTGGTGAATCCTGGGGAAGGTCTATGTTCAACGACGGACGTTGAAAGACTGATGATGATGATGATCATCATCATAAACAACCACGACTGGAGTTTGAACTCAGGTCACCGATTCCATTGTCTGAGCCTTTACTGACTACAATCACACCTCCATTTATTATTGGGTTACTACAAAAGTTCACTTGTTTCTTTTCCGTTTTTTCTGTTCTATTCACTGAGTTCGTATGGTTCCATTGTTCGTTCCAAAATTCATGAAATATTTTGGCACGTTTAGATTTGGATTGCATTCAGCATGAATCCTGAATTCATCGTCATCAATTACTGGCGACCAACATTTACCAGGTGTATCTTCCGGTGACTCATTCCCAGTTCTCAGAGTAGACTAGAAATAATACCCAACATTCCTGGTGTGGGGATGGGAGGGACTGCAAATATAGCATCACTGTTTCCCCTTGCTTTAGATCTGAAGAAAAAAAATAGTTCACCCTCGATTTTGAACTTCGAAAGGGGAAAAAAATCCTTGTAGCTTTTGTCACCTAAACGTGAAGAAAAAAACGTTCCCTCGAATTTGACCACGATAAAAAAGTTACTTCTCGATGATGACGCCCCCCATCCAATTTTGACCCCTAAAAGAGAAGAAGAAAATTTTCCTACGATTTTGTTTGCTAAAAGTGAATACCCCCACCCTCAATTTGAATCCCTAAAAGAGAGAAAAAAAAACGGCATTACTGCTATTCCCTGACGCTTTTAAACTAAGCATAATACTCCACAGTCATAAAACAGTTGAATTTCAGCCGGCTCCGGCTGAAAACGAATGGTTTATTTTATATAAATGTTTAATTTTTTTTTTACTACTTAATGCAATTGTATTAGTGTAATGGCCTGCGCTACCGTCATGGCTTCCGGTGAGGCTCGTGCGTGCGTTGAAGATCAACCTGGTGTGTTTCTGATTTCTTGCAGACGGTTTCGTTTTGCGAATTGGGGGAAAAAAAGATTTTTCCAGAAATTTTGTTTCTTCCGTATAGCATGCCTGCCAAACAGAATCACTTGAACTGTTCATTCTGTTGACAGTTCTGGTTGACTGTTTCTAAAAGTCTAAATTGTCTTAATTAGTCCCCTGAAAAGCTTTAGAAATACGATAGAAATTGAATCATTCAAATTAATTGAGAGAACACTAATAATTTTTTATACACTGTGCCCCAAACAGCTGTCAACCAAACCTGTCACCAAAAAAGTCAACACGGAATTTAGCAGTTTTAAGGTGGGTCTGGCTGGAGCTAGAGTTATGAAGATGTAAGCATTTACTTCTTATTATGTATAGAAGAAACAATTTTTGGCATTTCGAAAATCTCCTCCCTTAATAGGTTTCTAGATGGGGAGGGATTAATTTGCAATGTAAGTTTATGATAAACTGGTGTCTCAGTTCATGTCCGACAGCGTTGACGCTTTCATCTACTTTTTCAGTGATTACTGCTCAGCAAAAGGTGATAGAAATAACTCATTCATTGATCACCCTTTTTTCCAATTTTTAATTGATCATCCCCAACACGGCATACTGCTAGAGCACGTGAGTCACGTGGTGGTTTCTATTGATTGATTAACCAGAATTGCCTTACTTTTTTTTAATTCCTGGGTAATAAGTGTTCTTTTCAAATTAATTATTAATAAAAGTATATAAAATGTCAATTATATTCTACAACCTTTGTTTTTGTGACCAAGACAGTGATAATTAGAAATCTACTTATTTCCATTTGGAAAACGGGCGAATCTGCACATTTTTGATCACATAAAGTAAGAAGAACAACTATACATGGATATCATTATCCTGGTCATAAAAGCAAAGTTCGAAGGCGATAATTGCCATTTTCCGTATCTCTTATACTTATACAATCAGAAATTAACCCTCATTATCCTTGAATAAAATATGTGTGCAAAATTAAAACAGGGTTTTCTTTATTTTTAAGGGCTTGAAATTACGTAGTCTAATCCTAAATACATACAGTATATTTTTAGATGTTTCTATATCTCTATGAGTCACTTAGTCTGTCCCTTGTTAACTAATGTCATTTTTTAAACCAATTCTCGCGATATGAAAAAAATATCTGCAGTTTCCCTTTCAGTTGTACGGTCTTTTTTCAACCCATTTTCGTGAGAGATATGTGATATAAAGAGATAATGGAGAAGATGACCAAAACATTACGTCACAAAGATGGCACCAAGAAATTCGCAATGTTTCATTCAATCCGGAAACAGTATTGACTCCCAATATCAAAATATCTTGAACATAATAAGCATTTACTCTGATTTATTTCCGTTTGTTTGCTCACACACACTTCAATGTTTAATTTTCCTCCCTATTATGACATAGCAGTGGATATTACGTCATAGGGACTTTTAAGATTTTTATATCTGATCATACATTAAAACATCTTGAGTTGAGTTTCTATTTAATCACTGTCCCACCACAGCAATATGTGACACAAGGTCGGGCTTAACGTGGGAAGAAATAGTACTCAACTCCCCCAAAAATGGCTCCAGCCGACGCAGTTACCGTTGAAAAGACAACGTCACCTGCGAAAGCTGGGCCGAGTAATAATGGGAGAGCCTAAGGACGAGTCCAAAGGCCTCCCGATGCGCTTAGCAAACGCAGCCTCAGTGTAACCTCATTGGCCAACATTTGCACTGGCGCACTCGGTCTTTGATGTCAACTCACACACAATCTCCGGCCCATTCAACGGGCAAGTGTCAGTACCGACTCCTCGGTCTATGCCATGGAACAGATACTACACTTTGATCCCGAAGACCAGGCCAGAAAAAGGTAAAAGTATGAGTTGAGTTGAGGCTGTAAAAAAAAACTTTAAATTAGGATGCTTGAATTATTAGAGATACTCAATAAAATAGCTTTAGGTTTCTTAGTGCTAACCCATTCATAAATAACCCTGTCATTTCTGATGGGTACATTCTAGTTGCAAATGAAAATAAAGAGATGGTACGTTAGTCGCAAAGAACTAATTATGTTTATTATTACTGTACTATTGAAGATGTCACTAAAAAGTATCAAAACAACCACCCTAATTGTTATTTGTAAAAAAAAGTCTCCTCTTATCAACAATTCTCCCTTCAGGTGTGCCCCTTATGCAAGGTTTCCCTTTCAGGGTCTTCTCTTAACTATGGTTTCCTATTCAGTGGTTCCTTCTTATCAGCAGTTCCCTTTTAAGGGGTTACACTTTATCCATGGTTTCCTTTCCCGTGGCCACTCTTGTACGCAGTTTCCCTTTCAGTAGTACGAGGACAAATCATGAGAAATCATCATCATCATCATCATCATCATCATCGTCGTCGTCGTCGTCGTCGTCATCGTCGTCATCATCATCATCATCATCATCATCATCATCATCAGTCTTTTAACGTCTGTCGTTTGACATAGACCTCTCCCAGGATTCGCCACACTTCTCTATCATGGGCGTAGCGGAGCCAGTAGTTTCTGAATTTATTTAGCTCGTCTCTCCAACTAATATTCTGCTGGCCTCGGTTGCACATGTGATCTCGGGGGATCCATGTCGTGAGTCGTGATGTCCATCGGTTTTTTTTGTTTGGTATAGGTAAGATTAAACATAATGCCGATTTATCAGCTACCACCATTTCGAATTCGATCTTTTTTGTATGGCTATAAGTGACTAGATTTTTTTAGAAATTCTACGGGAAAATGGAAGCAGATTTGAAACTGTTTTCATTTATTCAACTAGTGAGGATACGATTCAGGGTTAGTGTTACGGTTGCAGTTAACAACATGAGATTAATTTTCAAACTCACCTCCTAATCCTAACCCCAGACCTACCTTCTAATCCTACCCCCCCCCAACCAACATACTAATCCTACCTTCATGCTCTACTGGCTCTAAAGTAAACGGTATTTTTAGATCGGAAATGACGTTATTTGATCATCGATAAAAAAAAATCTGGCCACTTTCAGCTTTGCTAAATTGCCAGAGAGTCTATCTCGATTACTTCCCCAACAAAATATAGGCAAAATTTTCAATCTCACCAATTCCGAACAATTATCTTCTGTCCTATTTGGATCATATTTCAGATCATTTTCTGGAGAATGTAGATTTTTAAAATTTTTTCCCTCAATTTTGGATGATAAAAAATTAAAGTGAGTTGGCAACTGTGGTCTTGTCTGGCAGTAACATAGAACAGACAATAGACATTTAGCATTTGTTTATAATTTAACGTTACATATTTAATGAGATGGACGAGATAGGCTCTTTTCAATGAGTTACTCAATTCTAGGCAAAGTTCCAGAGAGACACATCCGCATATCATTCACAATCGACAGTCTCGAACGAAATTTTGCTTATACTAAATATGCAACGAGTCATTAAATAGAAACCATCACATGGCCAATGTCTTTCGGCAGCATGCTGTGTTGGGGATTATCATTTGATAAATTGAAAAAAAAAGGGTGATAAATGGAAAGGTTACTACTCTCACCCCTTTTGTTGGTTGGTGATCATTAAAAAAGTCTGAATTTTCAAAAAAAACGTGGATGCTGCTGGACACAAAGTAAGGGATCAATTCAGAAAAAAAAACTCATATGAATTCACTGAATAGCAAGGCCACTAAAACCTTTTCAAGTGAGATTTAATCCTTCTCGAAAAAAAAAAACTCTTTTTTCACTAAATATCAGCAGCAGCAGCTGCAGCGATCTCTTACTGTCCGTCGGTGGACATATAAGTTCAAGATTCGCCAGACCTCTCTATCATTAGCATCACGGAGCCAATACTTTCTGAACTTATTCAGGTCATCCCGCTATCTTATATTTTGTTGGCTCGCACGTTGTAAGTCGTGATGTCTTCCATTCTCGCAACATGACCAGCCCATTGCCATTTAAGTTTTATTCTGGATTCTATGATAACTCGTACTCCAATTTTTCCTCTAATATATTGTGCTGTCTTTCGATCTCTCTATGTTATTCGAAAATTTGACACCATTATGATATAATATACCGCACCAAAAGCCTAATTAGTACATAATCTAAAATATGACCAGAGCTTTAGCATCAGTGATAATGATTCCAACGCGTGCTTGTCATGGACCCACCGACGTAAGCTGCAAGAGACCGATCATCATTTGAAATCTATTAGATATTTTTTTTGTCTGAGTTTCATATTTGTGATTCAAAAATGAATTCTTATTTCAACTATGAATCTATTCTTTTCCAGGAGAGTATCAACTTGAAAGATGGACTGGAATACGCTCAAATTATAGAGATATAAATTTGAACGGTTGTACTGTAAATAAACGTCGAGGGCATAAAGCGCTACTGAGAAATTTATGTACGGTGAGAGCAGAAAGTATCTTATACATTTCAAAATACTCATTTCAACATCTCTATACAGCGTCGAAATTGACAGAATTTAGACCAGAAATTATGAAAATTTAGAAAAATAGAAACAAATTGAAACGAAGTTGATCATTGAAAGGCTATGTACAATAATCAGAAATCTCTGGTCCAAATTCTATCCATTTTGAAACTGTACAAGGATATTAAAACTTTTTGAAAAATCGAGTACTTTTTACACTCATGGAGTGCCGTCATATATATATATATATATATATATATATATATGTGTGTGTGTGTGTGTGTGTGTGTGTGTGTGTGTGTGCGTGTGTGTGCGTGTGTACTTATACTTGTATTAAAAGATCGTCCGTAAAAAAACAGACTTAATCAAGTCTTCTAGCAAGAAAACCTAGGAAAAAATTGGGCACCTGACTTTATCAAGGAGGTCACTGGCGGTGTAGACACAATTTGGTCTCCAAACCCTGTACGGCCGGATAATAAACCGACCAAACCAGATGGCACTTGCCACCATATTAAATGAACAAGGTGAGACGGCAAAGGCCCGGAGGATGATCTCATAGGCTGGCTTATCACTGATGTGTAAGTTAGCCCAATTAATGCCGTGACTGACAGCAACTGCCATTCAAATGTCAGAGAAATGTGACTTACCAACGGAGCAAACCACAGATTGGATGCGAGTCAGAACTTAATCAGTTCCGGCTGGGTGCCTGGGCGAGGGAATCTGTTGGAAGACCTGAAGCCCCCGATGAACCCAGGAGGAAAACATCACTGAAAGCATCTAAGATGAATCAATCGACCTCTCTCTATATATATTATTATAGATGAAGAGCCATTCACAGCAATGCCTACGTGATGGAGTTCAAGTTGTAGTAAGATTGGACATGGCCTATACCAAGCTTTGAACCAAGGGTTTGCAAGGGTTTGCAACGTCTGCTCCACTGAGATGGTGCGAATAGAAGCAAGGCTCTAAAGACGGCAAATGTTTCTCTTATTTGCATGTATAAATACATCTAAACAGATCTGCCCTGATTTTTTATGTTCTTATTCGTAGATTTATTTATTTCTAAGAAATTCAGAGGGAAATGAAATGAAAATGGAGTTCAAAATCCGTCTGAGAAAATTTAAGTTTCTAAAATTGTTTATTCTATGTGTTTTCATTCTATTATACCTTGAAACCGTCGAGAAATTTGTCGTTTTTGAGAAGAAAATTGAAGGTGTAAGAGGAAGGGATCTATAACTATGTAACTATGTCAAAGTTGTGTCTAACTTTCCGTTAATCATAAAAGAAAAAAAAGTGAATTTCTCTTTCAAGCAGTGATTATACCAAGTTGGTATTTCTAAAAAGAATCCGATCTTAACCCAGGGGTAAAACGTTTTCTTATGTGCTAAAAATCTAACCCAACCCCTAACCTTAACCATAATAAAACAGGAGCATTAGTTAAATTTGATGGTCTGTTTTAACGCGCAGACGACTAACGCTGAAAGGAATTCTCAGCTTCTAGAAAATTTCTCAGTTTCGATGAAAAATGATTTTTGAGGTTTAAAGAGGCGTAAGTAGGCCTGCTCAGGCCTTAGTGGGGTGTGTCGGTAAAACATGGCAGAGAGAAGTTAGCACAATTACAGTCGTCATAGGGGGAGATGGGCAAGGCTTTTGCCCAGTACTGGACTTATAACAACTGATAATGATGATGATAATATATATGATAATGATGATGATATATATATATATATATATATATATATATATATATATATATATATGTATATATGTTTGGGAAATTTTAATACATACTCACACAACACACACCACTGATGATGGGAAGAATCCCAAAACATGTATGGACAATTTACTTATAAGGATCAATAAACCTTATCTCCAAACACCTCACTCCCGAGTCTGTCTCACTTTCTACAGTACACATTATATATATGCATATATATATATATATATATATATATATATATATATATATATATATATATAAGGATTCGCTACTCAGACATATTTATGTTTCTGTTCTGTTTGGGCTGCTTCAGGCGAATAATTTGGTTTATTTTAGATTCCTATTTAGGATATTTTTTCCAGGATGGGGGTCTATTTATCTAGGTGGTAGGATCTTCCTTTTATTCTATTTGCCTATTTATCTTTTAAATTCATTTTCCTTGTTTAGTGGTTGGTTATTGCTTGTCATGTTTTTTCTGGTTCTATTTAGTGGCGATGTTGTGCTTGTTATTGGTTATAAATAATTAATTAGGAGGGTATGATGTAGGCATTTTCGTAATCAGTATGTAGTTGATCCATCAGTCTTTTGGTATGTTTCCTCTCTGAGAGTATTCTATTCTCACTTTAATCTGTTTCTCAATGTTAGGGTTCCCTTTTATATTACCTTAGTTGTTAATTTAATTACTCTGGGTTTGGTTTGTTTCCACATGTCTAAGATAATCATGGTGATTGGGTTGTTCTTTAGAATGGCCGTGTGAATAAGTTATCTATGGTGATTGTTTTTAGTATATCTGTATGTGGATCATTGAGCAATGTTTGTTAATAGAAATTTTGACGCAACTTCTTTTTTTCTGTTTGATAATTCTGGGTTTGTTTTTTTGTTTTTTGTTCTATTGGCAAAAGTGAGGATTTCCAATTTCTTATTTAAGCAAAGATAGCATGGGGTTTCACTATCCTGGCATATATATGTTTGTTTTAATATTTTCCATTTTACTGTGGGCTTGAGTTTACCATCAGATAGTCTCCAGTAATATCTCGATAGTGATGTATTGTTTTCATATTACATTGCATTTCCAATTTGTATTATATATATATATAATATGTATACACCAAAGTGAAAATCAGAAATACAATATCCGATGTGTGATGGGTGTATTTCATAAAGTGCTTAACGCATTCAACATTGAACATCAAGTCAAGGTTGAGCAGAGATTAAGATGTGATATTATATATATATATATATATATATATATATATATATATATATATATAGTAGAATGTGGATTCGCTACACAAACTAGCTCATATACATATATACCAAAATTATTATGTATATAATACATTTATCATGTATGTCTAATTCATTTTCAGATATACGGTGACGTTCACACATGTACACATATACACATTCTCTCTTACATACACCACTTTAGACGTCTGCACCGTCCTCCGAGCACGCACATAATTCAGTTGATACGCACCAATGTTCCCCAACCTGTTTCGGTCCAGCGCTCCTTTTTGGAGGATGTATTCCATCAGTGCCCTTCACCCCCTTTTAAAACATATATATTTCAACAGTGTACCCCCCACCCGCTGCAAAGTCAGTTAAAATTGATTCATTGAAAATTAAATTTTAAGCCCCTGTTTAAGTTCTACAGTAACGTCAGCTTTTCAGTCATACGACTTAATTCGTAGGAGGCCTCGATTTGTATTCTTTCTCCCATATCATCCCTCACATCTGTTTGTCTTCCAGTACCCTTTCACCTCCCTGAAAAACTGGTATATCTAAATGCGTACCATTTGGAAATCACTGATATACAGGTATATCTGAATACGTACTCAAGGGAGAACACTCGTGTAGAGACACCTGTTCTCTCCGACACCATTAACTAGAAATATTTTCGAGCAACTCAAAAACCGTCAACCGAAACTATGTCCTAAATTGTTGACATAGGTTTCTTCAGTTTTTAAGCCGGTTTGGCTGGCTATGTATGCATATACCACGCGTACAGGCTACATCAATGGAGCTAGAAGGCCGAATATTCAAAAATTTACACGTTCACAAAAAAACTTTTCAGGGTTATTTTTTTTTACTTCGTAATGTGTTTTTAGTGGGATGTTCAATTTGAATTCTAAATTTAGGCTAAATTGGTTCCTAGTTTGTGCCTTGTTGAGTTCATGCTTGTTCTTTTGAAAATTCAGACATAGTGATCGAACGAAAGGTGAGAAAGTAACTTATTCAATAATCAGCTCATTTTCCATTTTTTGATTGATCTCCCCCAACATGGTATGCTGCTAAAAGACGTTGGTCACGCAGCAGTACGTATTGAGTCACTAACCAGACCTGTCGTTTCCCTTGTTTGTATTTCACAATAGATATCGTATCTTCCGATTCCTTTTAGAAACCATTACAAAAAAGTCGGACATGATGATGAAATTGAATTATAAAACGCGCTAAATTTGTTTGTTTTCTTCTTTGTTCTAAGGCGAACGCTCGAGGGGACACATGGGACGTGTGCACATCCGTTGAATGTTCTTAGCCGTCAGTATAAAAAGAAAAAAAAAACGTTGACAGCAAGCGATTGAAAATGTTCAAAGAAGATTAATAGATATGAACAATCTGAGATAAGAGTTAGAGGAAAAGGAAGATGATAATGGTTCACCCAAAGGTCCGGACAAAGATATGGCAGAGAAAATTTGTTATTCAACATAGTAGTAGTGGTAGTGGTAGCAGAAGAAAGAAGCAGCGGAGAATCAAGATGATTTTATCCAAAGATCTGGTCTAAGTTTCATATCAATCCAACATGATACGGCAGAGAAAATTGATATTCAACATATATTAGATACCGACTAATGACCAGACCGACCGAACGACCAAAAAGTGTATTGTAGGGATACTTAGATACATCTAGAAACATTCGTGCCCAAATTATTTTGAATACTGAATGATACCGACATAAAGTGAATAACTCTCTTTCTCCCTTTCACCCCCCTCTCTCTCCCTCTGTCCGTCTGTCTGTCTGTCTGTCTGTCTGTCTCTCTCTCTCTCTCTCTCTCTCTGGAACATGTTGTACGGTAGAATTGCTTTTGACACACCGGTTCTCGTACGAGTTGCTTAAAATCGAGCTCGATCAGTAGCTAGATGTGTAACTATCTGAGGATACCAGGTGCCGTAAACAGCTGGGAATCATGAACAGATCCCTCCTATTATAGAGAAGAAGACCGATCTCTACACTACGCTCAGTAACGCAAGCCTAGGGCGACCTCATCCTTTCCCTTTGAACCCTCGGACTGTCCTGGCTGTGAGCGACAAGAAATGAATGAAAAAAGTTATCGAGAGACATCAAAGCTACCCGGATAGAACCGCCCTAGATCTTTGGGTGTACCATGTACCAAGAGTCTCCAAAAAGGCCAGTGCTGGATTAACTAGGTTGCGAGAGTAGTATACACTACAGACCCTGCAATTTCAATTGCCCCACACTAACTGCCTGCAGGGTGTCAATTCCGATTCAATGATTCTGAACCAGCCGTATTACTACAGCCCTATATCTACTTCAACTTTCAGGAATGACTGGAATGAGGGATAGCGATTTTAGCCGATTACCATTAATTGTAATTGGTAATTAATGGATGTGCGGTATCTGTGTGATACGAACACAACACATAAATACTGAAGTATTTGCATAGTTGATACATGTGACCTGCAGACTTTGTAACAGTAAGCGGGAGGGAGTGGGGCGCCGGAGCTCTGGGAGTGCGATATATCGGAAGAAACCTGAAAAGTCTGAAAGATTAGAAGGGAGTAAATTTCGAAAACATTTTTCACTTTTAGTGAATTATATTTGTTTCGAAATTTTTTCTCTATTTATAGTGACATGTTCACTCAATATCGGTAACTGAAGTGAAATATAGCAAGATAATTTCAATCAAGGTTTCTCAATTTTTCTTTCTTTATGGCACCCTTTAGCTTATTTTTAAATCTATTGCCTCCTGCAGCTCAACTTTTGCACCCCCCACCGAGAATAAAAGCTTTATATTGCCCGATGCCTTTAGCCAGATAAATCCTCACATCAAGAAGCTTGAGTTAACATCTTCGAAGAAGAACATCATTTTCCATTAATGTCTCATTTTGGCGAGGTCAAGTGAATTTCAAAATAAATTGTTTACAATGGATCTTTGGGGTTTCGGGACGACCCACGCATTGCTACATAATGAAATAAAACGGCAACGGGAACAGGAAATAATAATTGGATCGATTTTTTTAATGCATATTTTATAATTCAGCAAATGGGAGTATCTTTCTCTTATTTCTTGACTCTTTTTCAAGAATATTCCATTTGTACGTGACAATCTATCTTCTGACTGCGCAGCTGAAATTTTCACCCGCTTCTTCCCTTTGAGAATGACTGATCTACATGAATAAATGTGTTTAAAGATTGTATTTACATTTTGCACGAGTGATGCTATAATGCAATTTCGGCGACTTTATTCAATATCATCTTCATTTTTTTTAAAATAGCAAATCTGTTTATTCTTATGCTATCAATTTCCCTGTTCGTTCGAAGGTTCCTTTTGATCGTTTTAACATAAATTTGCTAATCTTGTTTTTCAACAGGATTTATTATAGTTTGACAGAAATCAGAAACATGTATATCAATTGCTTTTAGAATGCAATACGTGACAACACTGGACTCGAAATTATCATAACTATTGTTTTTGAAAAAACGCGAAATTAATATTAAAGATGTTGGGGGAGGCGTGAGTTGGTGCTGGCATGATGACAGGCGTTTATAACAGAATACAAGCAAAGCATCTGCAGCTAAAAAAAATAATGCAAAATACATTCATTGTGCGGTATATAATTTAAATCTTGTAGGCAATGATTTAGATTTTGTTCACACCTTCAACTGCTTCTACCAGTTTTCCAACGCTGGTGTTAAGAGGTGATGATACTCTAAAACGAACGATCTTCAGAGGACGAAGCTCTAACAGATCTTTGGTTTAAATACAGGGAAGTCATAAAAGCACGCAGAGAAATAGTTTGGAATCGACGAATGTAGACGAGAAGCAGACGACATTAGGAGTAAAGTCGCAAACTTTAATTTCTTAATCATGCATGTTGACTTCCAGGATGTTTTCGTTCTTAATTCCTTTAAGTAAATACTTCCACACGAAGTCTACCGACTTGTATGATACTGAGACTCACCTAAGAAACGCAAACGTTTACATAAAACGGCTACGGGAATATTTTGAAAGTATCAAGACACAAGGTATCAAGCTACACAACTGGCTCGGTCATGGGGAATAGAAACTATCTTCTAAGAGAAGAGAATTCGATGGGTAAAAAAAAAAAAAACTTTGATGAACTATGTCAAGTCGGAAGAATTGAAAATCTTGACAAGTCCTTCAATGAGGAGGTTCTCTGAAGCGTGCTTGATATCTTATCTTCTCGGTTCCACGAAGTTTCTAAGTTGAAGATAGAAGTAACTTTACTCAAAAAAAAAAAAAACTATACTCGATAGACCCCAGTGAACAAGCGTAGCCACTAACGTTGGTGAAGGGTTCCATCCTTCTATATATGAGCACGTGATTATGTGTGTGTTCTGGCACTCCTGGCCATGCTTTTGGCATCAGTACCCCACTAAACCTCTCCTAATTTTTTCTCTCCATTTTAAGGCTTATTTCGATGGATTTATTCATAACAACTACATTCTCAAAAATCCAAAGTTTTTTCGACTCAGTTTTAGATGTTTTCCAGCGAAGAATACCAGTGATGTCATAAATGGAATTTATTCGGACCATATTTTTCTTTAATGAAATCTTTTAACATAGTTTCAAATTTTGACGCTACGGTTGTACAGTTATTGACTGTGATAAGTAGTTAATATCAAAACTTGTATTTTTAAGACTGTTCATATTTTGTTTCGAATACAATTAACAGAACAAGTTTCTGTGTAACAACGTTTTATTTTTTTTAAATCCCAAATCAGAATAAAATGTTTGAGCCAGAAAATAACCTTTTACTTTAGTGAGGAGAGCAGATTTAATTTGCTGGTGAGCGCAGTCGGACCCAGCACCTCCATTGGTATTTGAAACTGAAATCATAGCCGCACCGCTGCGCATAGATCAAAACGGAAACGAAGTAATGCTATTACTGAAATGTCAGATATCATATATCGTTATCTGGTTGTCTAATAAATGAAATATTTTAATGAAATTACTATGCATTAGTTCAGCGATGCGTCCACCATTCGTGGTGGTAGTAGTAGCAGGAGGAGGAGAAGAGAGAGAAAAAAGAGTACGAGCAATTGATTCTCATACTTGTAAAATACTGCGACATCGAAATCTGGCCATTTTTGGCAGTTTTTCGCCATTTCTTGGCTTTTATGCAGACCTTGGATATTATATGACATCATTAGTACCTGGTAAAAAATTGATTGGAATAGATCTTACACAGATGTCACTCACACCTTTTAATGACATTATACCTTTTAATGACATCACACCTCTCACTGCCTTCCCTCATATTTCTGTTGTTTAATACTACTGACCGACCGACCCACCGAAGAACAGGAAAGCGTTTTATAGAGATGTATTGATAGATTTGAAAATATGTTTTGATATATATCTTTTTAATATTTGGGACCCCTTTATAATATAAGCTACCAGCCCGTGATAGTTTATACAGGCCCTACCAAAGGCATGAATTTCAACAGTGTTTATACCGCTTTTGTTGTTGGTATTGTCTGAAGTCTGAAATAAAGTTTTGTCATTTTTGTATTAAGAAAGTGTGACATGATTTTTTCCATTTGGTTCGGCAAACTGTTTCAATTGTAGTCGGGATGGAATTAAAAAATCAGCAAAAGTAAGTAGTGCCATTACGCTGACTACGGCTTCAGTTGTCCTTGCTCCAAGTCATATCACTACTTGCTCGAACCGTTTGCGATATATGAATTAAACTTAGAGATATGTATCCAAGATGGACGCCACTCACTTCGCCCAGCACTATTCTGTCCATAGCTAGGAGGGGATGGATTCTCACTTTTCCCAAGGGAATTAGTGTGAAGGGAGTTGTCTCAGTCGGAGTTTTAACCAAGTCCAATTTTCATGTTGTTGCCCACTCGGTCAATTTACCCCTCTAAATTAGTAAAAGAAAAAAAAAGAGAAGCAAAAGGGAATTCTGTTCAAAGCTTGGCGATTACCGGATACAACATACATCCGAGGAGGGCCGGAGAAGGTACTGGTTGACATGGATCGACCGTAACTGCAAAGATGAGGATGCTAATAAGAATAATCTGTAGAATAATATTCATGTTTCTGGGACAATTACCCCCGGGATAATTGCCCGTGAATATTTGCCTCTTGACAATAGCATAGCAATAGTAAAGCTGAAGTTGAAATTGTGTTTCTCTGCCTCTGTATCTATCTCTGCGTGCCTCGCTCTATCTCTGTCTCTGTCTCTCTTTGATTATCATTGAAAGTAAGGAGCAACGTTTGCCAACAGGTATTTTTTTTTAAAGCAAAAGAGTATAAGATTTGCAATTGCTTACAAAATGTGAATGTAATAATCAAGTTTGGTATGGGGCCACTTTCTCAGAGCACCCACGAAGACTTGAATTTAAAAATCATCATTCTACAAGGGGAATATCTGAGGTGTGTGCCTGTTTCCGAAGTGTTCTGTTTTTGTTAGCCATTGCCCATACGCTGGCTACGGTGTCAGCTGTTCCTATATGGGATTTCCGTATCACGAGGTTCTCTCGGTGTGGGATATGTAAACTAGACTTGAAGGCGAATAGCACCCGAAGTGGCACCACTCACTTCAAATTTCTTGCTTACGGCACTTGGTATTCCCAAGTGGTTATTCATACAGGATTGGCGCAACTATTAGTCCAACTAGGCAGCTGCCTCGGGTGCAGAGGCGCGCTACTGGCCGTTCAGGAGAATTATTAAAAATGAGATCAAGCAACAGGGGGCTCCAAATTTTAAGATTCGCCTAGATTGCATAGAATCCTTGCGCAAATTTTAAGCCTTGTCCAGTCTCCATGAAATTCTCACACCAGCCATGCACCCATCTAGATACTGGTCAGGCTCGACGTTGCTTAACTTCAGTGGTCGTACTAGAAGTAATATATTCAACGAGATTTTGGCCGTAAGCCTGCTTTTGTTGTGTACAGTTATATTGTTTGGTATGCTGAATAGACGGCTGATAGGATGTTCTGAAAACATTGAGACTGAATCGAAGGCCAATGAATTTTGCCTATTGGCCACTCGTTGGTGGTCTGGCTTGGTTTATTAGACCCCTCCCCACTTTGGTATGGTTTTGACGCTCTTGGCAGCTGTTGGTGGAGACGGGAGGGAAGATGTGTTATAGCAATTATGGAGTCGGATTTGCCCATTGGCCACACGCATTTACTCAAACAGAAAAGCAGTAAAAAAAAGAAAAAGACACAGACTCACATTCGTATAGGTACGTAGTTATTGAGCGAGAAAATTGCGATAGATATGTTACAATACGATCGTGAAAGTAGAGTTTCACAATCAGTGCAGCAATGGTTAACAGGCTTGTAATGCTGAATTATTACTGATATAATGAATCTGATCATCACTGGGCTCCCACTATTGTGGTCTTGTATCAAACTAAGCTGTAAGTACTCAGCAAATACTGAGAGCAGAATATACTTAATATTTACCAAGTTTCGCTTAAATTGACATAAGGTCACTATAGTGGAGCACCCAGTGAGTATTGGTCTCATTGCAGTAATAATGATCAACATCACAAGCTTGTTAACCATAACTACATTTTAAAACTAGGAAATGCATGACATTTCTGAAATGTTCTAGGATTTCACAATGTCCCTAGGGATTTCGTGAAATCACTAATTTCACGATATTACTGAAACAGATATAAATAAGCGGACTGGAATAGATAGATAGATATTAGATATGGGCAAAGAGGTGGATAGGTATAAACTTACTTGATACAAATCAAGACGGCTCGATATATACGATTGATGGAGAAAACCCATTAATACATCCCAAGTTTAAAATACGTCCTTGGGCCAACTTTTGGGGAGAGAATAGGAGTTCATACCAATGCATAAGGTGCACTGGAAGGTGATGTCGTTCTTAGTTAAGCAACATACACACCTCTTTTTTAGGAAATTCTATAGTCTTATCAACTACACTATCGCTATTATTATTCAACAAAGCTGTTGATCTTTGGAAACAACACTTCAATCCTGTCTTTGCAAAAGGAAACTTGCATTAATGCGAAGAAGTCATTACGAAGCCATGTTCGATCTCGTAAATATTTTGGTGTTGGAACTTGTGTCTGATCTGGGGATCAGTCGATAGTTCATTGACTTTCTATCGACACATAGAATCCATTTATTTTATATGAAGAAATGGTCTCTTTTTGGTCTGCTCCGCTAAATGTTGCAAATTTGTTGAGCAAAGGTCTTTGTTTCCAGCTGCAAATTCGCGTGGAACTTGTTAGTTGACCTTCTCGATCTGTTGAAGATTCTCTTGTACCGTGGCCCATTTTAAATTCATCTTTCTGATAATTCTCCAATGGTTTGACAGGAATATGTCTCAACAACCGAGTGCAGCAAGTCATTGACCAGTTCCACTAGTCTTCCTGAACGAAAGGTATCGAAGACATTGAAATTGCTCAGTTCGATGAACCAATGCTGGCATTAACAGACATCAAGTACATTGTGATAAACACTGAACATTCTTTTTGTGGCTGTTGTTAAATTCTTACCCGGAGAAAATTCAAAGAACATGAAATGGCACACATAACTTTCTTCAATTGTTTCATTTCTCATTATGTACGATAGTACCGGGGAAAGAAAACGCTATCTTAATTTGGAGAATACCAGGATTCATCTAAACGAATATCTATTTATTATTGGTGGTGTTAATTACTCAATATATAACAAATAATATGTTACAAAAAAACGTTACTCTGGTACCCCTAAAATAAAATGAGATTGCCTTTGTGACTGGGGTTCTGAGAATAGTATCGTTTCTGTGGTTTGCATTACTGGGAATAAGACGGTCGGTACATAGCTGCCATCTTTTCTGTACATCCATTTATATCTGTATACGCACATAAACCATTGTGCGTATACAGATCTGAACAGAACTGTTCTAGGAACCAGAACTGGATTAACTATGCAGCAATTTCAAGGGCTCTGCACTGAATGCTTACAAGCTATCAATTCAGAATCAGTGATTCTGCAATTGCTATAATGGTATATTACCATATTACCCTCAATGTTTATAAACGACTGGGTGTTGAAGGTGAGCAATTTCAGCCCACATTCACCTTTAATCGGGGTTATTGTTTTAACCTAGTAATTGATAGGCGTGTAGTATTTATGTGATACTTAAACGACACATAAATACGGAGGCATTTGAATAAGAGGGATGTATAAGTACAGACGTATTTGAAACTGAAATCATTGCCGCACCACTGCACAAAGATAAAAAAAAAACAAAGTTATGCCCTAAATGAAATGTCAGACATACTGGCTCTATCATCTGGTTGTAGAGAAGATGAAAGAATTTAATTACGTTTGTGTTTTGATATTCATGGGTATTTTCTTCAAAATTAGAACCATTTTATAACATATGCTAAAGAACTTGCACTTACTTCACCCGGCCCTGCATGGAACACTAAACGAATGAGTCATTTCTTTCTCTGTGCCTTCAAAACTTGTCTTTATGTCAAACTTGTTTATTCCATTAACCTACTGAATTTGCAAACAATTTTGAATCTCTTCCTCCTCGTAAAACGTAGCCTTTTGCCGGAAACTGCCAAATCACTAATCAAGTACAACCAGAGAAAAGGATAATCTCAAGTTGATAATCTAGTATAGCTCCAGTCCTTCTTTCAAATCATTTTTTTTAAAAGAAAACCCAATTTTAGAATAATCCAAGCAAATAAAAGACATATATTCTGATCACAATAGACGGCAAATACCTAAGTAACCTCAGATTTACTAATGACATCGTCCTTTTTGCTGAAAACCTTCATGGTCTTTCGATAATACAAGACGGACTAAATGAAGAAAGCAAGAAAGTTGGTCTTCACATGAACCTCAGCAAAAAAAAATATCATTTACAACAAACATGCTAAAGACAAAAATCCAACGATCAAGATCGAAAATGCAGGACTGAAGAAGATTGACCACCACATTTGCTTAGGACGAAAAGAGGAAATCGGGTGAAGAATCACTCTTGGTTAGCAGGCATGTTGGTAGAGCAAGCTCAACCTTCAAAAAAAAGAAAATCCTATTATTTCTAAAAAGAAGGATGTACAATCAATGCATTATCCGACAGTCACCTATGGAGCTGAAACTTGGAACTGAAAGATTGATCCTCAAACTGAGAACCATGCCACGTGCACAGGAGAGAATCACATTGGGAGATCACAAGACAGCACAGGATATCAAAAATCAGAAAGCTCAAATGGCAATTGGCTGAATATATTGCAAGAGTGTCAAACAACAGCTGGACATCACAACTGACAACGTGTATCCCCTTTGTCAGAGGTCGTATTCAAAATTCTGGCCGGTAAAGATTAAGATGTTGAGACGAACTAGACAAGTTAAAAAAGTATTGGTGCCACGGCGCCCATGATAGAGAAATCTGGCGAATCTCGGGTAAGTTCTATGTCCAACGACGGGCGCTAAAGGCTGATGATGATGATGATGATGAAAGACAAAGCACAAGATTGAATCGATATCATGATTTGTGTACAACAATAAACAAATTCTCTTGGTACGGGTAAACGACGCAAATGGTGCAGTGTGGTGCAGGATGCAGACGTCAGTTGGCGTAATGGAGATGATGCAATGTTAATTATATATACATAAGCATCAAAGCGAAAGGAGGGAAAGGATAAATATTAGAACAAAGGAGGGGGAGAGAAAGAGGCGAGGAGGAAAGGGGTGGAACAGATAGGTGGGAGGAAGAGAGGGAAAGGAATAGATTTAAAGCATTGGAGAAGAAGAAGAAGAAGAAGAAGAAGAAGAAGAAGAAGAAGAAGAAGAAGAAGAAGAAGAAGAAGGGGAGGAGGAGAAGGAGGCGGGGAAAAATAAAGAACTGATAGAGAGAAAGGAATAAAGAAGATGAACAAAAAACCAAGACTTGGCAGAATGGGGGAAAAAAAAAATCAGAAGAAGACAATAGTTACGAAATAAAGACAATGTTTGAAGATGGAGAAAAAAGATCGAGAGAAAAAAATAGAAGAAGAAAAAAGACGAAGGAAACAGGGGAGGAGAAAGATTCATTGAAAATAAAAAGGAAGAAGTCATTCGAATTCTCGTTATTCAAGTGTGTGTGTTTTTTCCAAGAACGAATACTGGATAGGAGTTATAGATGTTCCTATCTGCGCTTTGCACGTGATATTTGAAGTGAAAAGGAGGTGCTTTGGGGAATGTATTGCACAATGAAAAAATGGCTGACAAGACAATCGTACTTACAACTGATGCTCTATGATAATATCTACATTTTTAGATGCGCTTGCATCTCAAGCATCGATGGCAGTGAGTTACGTCCCTTGCTCAGTGTTGCCAGTTTAGATTTTTTTCATCTAAATCTCGATGTTTTGGGTTGTGCCTAGATGTCAAGAGGATCTTTTTAATCAAATGAGTAATATTTTCTTATTTGATTTGCAGTAATAAAAGTAATACCTTTGGTATTCAATTCATTATAAATATAAATCATATTTACCAAGATTGAATATATATATATATATATATATATATATATATATATATATATATATATATATATATATATATATATATATATATATCGAGAGAATGTAGATGTTTCTAGGTGTTTTAAAATTTTTGTTTTTACTTAAAGTTTTTTAATTTTTATTATATTTTCTAATTTAAATGTGTGCTTGAAAATAAAGTTTGAAACATTGCCTTTTCTAGATCTTCACACAAAAAACAAAGCAAAAAAACTTTCTCAGTTACTATCTGGCTATTGGATTTGTTTCTTGACTCATAAATGTATGTATAGATATCGATATTCCCAGTGCTGCAGTGCTTTGTAAAAGGAGTAAGGGGACACTGGGATGTCTGCGAGCGGAGAAAGCCGGGTGGTTCGTGCGAGGTATATTTTAGGGGTACCTTGATTAATATATATATATAGCTAAAACACAGCATTTCGGCTAATTGAAGGCAGAAACAGATAGACAGAATGAGAATTTGAGAAGTATATAAATGGTTAGGGAACCGCCCCCTCCCTAACAGAGTGAGGGAATGTCGTTCCTACAATACGAAACCACTGGATATTCCGATTAGCTGCCTCATCGTGGGAGGGTAGCTAAATTAGCTATTTTCGGCTAGATTGTGCTGATTTTTCACCACTTCAACCGATAAAAGTCAAGGATAGCCGAAAATATGGCCATCTAAAAAGACGTATTTAGTGAGTTTAATAAAAGTAAATACACAATTTTTATCAATAATTTGTTCTTTAGTCATAGTGTATAGTTATTTTATTTGATAATCGGGCTTTAAATGAGTATATGTAACATAATTAGCAATAAATGATAACGTTAGCCGATTTCAACCATTTTAGAGACATTTCAGTTGTAAATAACAAACCATATTTGATAGTATAGCAATGTTCAGTAATATCGTCTTGCAGATCATTACTATTGGATGATGAGTTTGTTTCTCACTGAGTACGGGATATTTGGGGTCTTGTACCAAAATTAAACTACATCTTGTGAATAACTACAGATATTCAGATCATGCTTTATAAGTTACGTGTGAGTTATTACATACAAAATTCTCCTGACAAACACTGCAATAGCTGTTCAAGGTGCTCCAGAAAACTGAACTAAAAAGATGATTTTATCAAAATACCAGCTAAAAAACGAGAGATTTTTTTCATCCGTATATATATTCAAAAGTAATAAATCTCAGTAATCATGCACTTTTAATATATCTTTATTTATAAAAAAATATTTATATTCAGGTGTTAATCCAAGTCTGAATATCTAAAATACCCTGGTGCTGAAATCCAATTTATTCATTTGTCCTCCTATCAACATGCATATATGGATATCGTGATAAATTCTCCACATCTTAGATATACTGGTCACGTGCTTTATACTATTTCGTATTTTCTTTAATATATCTTAGATAGTGACCTGTATCAATTGTACTTCCAATATGTTCAACTATACACTGCAGGCTGAACTTTTTTCTACTCATTGTTAATAGAGATTTGCAATTCTCTGACTGCCTGACACATCCTATTTATTTTTTGTACTTGATGAAATAACTCGATTTTCACAATTGAAAATGTGGGACACGCTGTCATCATAAATTTCCGCATACTTCTTCAGTGCTCGTCATAATGGCTCTGATTTTGGGGACATCTTCTTTTAATGAGTTTATAGCCATAAAAATGCACTCTTATCACATTGTCTATTCAGAAGTACTTGTTAGCATCGTTGAAAGTACGTTTTTGTTTGCCTTTGGTGATCGAGGGGGAACTGATAGTCTGAGTATATGACCTGGTTCAATATCTGGATTAGTTTCAGTATAAAAATTTGTTTCACAACATGTGTCAACATATTTGGGGGGTGGGGTCAGGAAGTGATCAAAATTTCGTGACTCAGAGAATAAAGAGCTCAAAGCATCACACACATCCAACATCACTGTTGTGTCAAGTTCCATTCTTCCAAGAAACTTTCTGAAGACTTTTTTTTCACTGAAATGTATGTCATACTCTCAGGATTCAGTAATGTATATATACTTGATTCAGTCCTCGTGGCTTGTTAATAGTTTAAGCGTAACGATCAGTAATGTTCAGGAAGAGCTCATTATAGACAGTATTTTGACCACGGATATCAGTAGCAAAAATATCCTAGTGTGAAGCTGGATTTTATATATGCAATTAAACCGGCAAGTGTTACTTCCCAAGGGATCAGCGAGTGTATTTGTTGGACAATTCGGGTTTCCATATCTCACATTGTTAGAAATATCTTTTATATTCTCAAAAATTGCAGTGGAATTCACAATGGCGTGGTTTGAGTGATCTTGCTTAATAGATTTAGACAGGTGAGGAATGTTTTTCATACTCGTAGTGTCTAATAGTTTGGAGTTTGTTTTCTGTTTTGATATTGGGTTAGGTTTTGATATTGTTTCTCAGCTTGAATTATGCGTTTGTTTTAATGATTCCTGTTCTGATGTTTTCTCCTCCGGTGGCATATTCTGTCGCTGTGGATTCACATTGGAATTGATGTTTTAAAGAAGAAAAATCGATGGTAGTTATTGAACAAACTTTTTCCACTTCCTTTTAAAGATTGTGAACAGTTATCCCTACAACTTGTTCTACAGTGTTAGTGAAATTTTCGGCTTTCTGATCAAATATTAGAAACCGTTGGTAATTGTCAACACCTTTTTTGTATTATAAAAATTTGTCTTGTCGAATCTGGTAAATTGATGACTACCGCTTTGTCTATAGTTGGAGCTCTCGTAAGTATGTGGTAATTTAAGTCCCACGTATCCATTAGTTCCTTCATACGTCTGCTGACTACCAATGGATATTCTACAACCACTCCATTGTATAAGCTTAGACCCTGAACTTTATGGTCATTCACGACTGATAGAAATCTCGGTTCTTGTAGGTTATTGATTGCATTGATGTAGTTTACAGGGGACCAGTTCATCTTATTCAGATCAATGAATATATGTGGTCCTTTATAATCATCAAAACTTACTGAAACATAATTAGGTACATCGCAGTTTGATCCAAACACAACATCCACCATTATGCCTTGGGCTCCATTGATCAGCCCTACTCCAACCCAGGTATAACTTGTTAATATAACACGACTGCCAATTATGGTGTGCTCTGTTGGTCTCAATTTTGAAAAATTGTCTGCTCGAGTCACGGCTTTATCATTATTTCCAGATTCAAAAGCATCCAAACGTAAAGTCTTGCCTTCATTTATTTTTGTTGTAGATATTAGTTTTTTGCATCCGATGTTCCAGCTTGTTTATTAGTTGTAACAAATCGTGTTCCTTTGTTATATAAATCTAATTTTTCTTGTCGAGGAATATGATCATACTCTCTGGTGGGAAGGAGTAAATGATTCTCTGGTGAGAATCTTCCGTTATAAAGCTTTAGAAACAAAGGTGTATAACTTCCTCTGATCCGAATATACTGCTTAACAAGGATGGCTAATCTAAATAGCTCAAATACAGTTTTTCCGTTGTTTTAAATATCACATTTTAGAAATATTACTCCGTGGCTTCAAATGGCTCTCCATCAAAGTGTGCTGCATGATGGGATTGAGCTGCCCAAAATATCCACAAATAATTATTCCCATTCCAACAAAAGCTAATCGTCCATCATTACTATAGATTATATCATTTTCACTTAATTTTGCATAAATACACCTTTCATTTATCTTTTCCCAACATTCATGTCCCCATCATGCTAGCAGGATCAATTATAACCAAACAAACATTTTAAAATTTGGCTTCCAATTATTTCTGAACTTCTGTGAGATCTTCAAATTTTCTATTCGGTTTGATGTCAAATGTTTTGTGAATTGATGCAGATGCTCATCCTATGTTAAAAGCAGTTACACCAGAAAGGGCACATAACAGTATCTGTGCCTGTTCGTCTTCTGGTAAACCAGATTTATGCATCGATTTACTGAATTGCAGGACCATAGTTTTTATTATTGGACTTTTGCCAATACCAGCAACACCAAGTAAAATGGTTCTTAATGGAAGAACAAGCTTCTTTTGTTGAAATGTGATTGTTCGTTGAGCCCATTCCAGTGTTTAAAAACACATTTTGTGTAGTATCCAAATTTACCAAAGGATGTAAAAAAGAAATCTTGTAAATCGCCTTCATTGTCAGTTTATATCTTTGTTCATTTCATGTGTCCGTACGATAAGATCAGGGTGAATAAGCTCATGCCTCTTTACGTGGATTAGATATTAAATATTGTTTATCACTGAGTATTCGTAACTCTACTTTAATTTCCTGATCACCATCAAAGCCATCTAGCTATCATTTTCATACAGTAATCCTTTTGGTCAATATTCTTGATACTAGTAAATTTACCAATATGGTTGATATTTGTCCCATTTTTCTCACTGCGTAAAGATTGGTTTTTGTGAACAAAATGATTATTAATATCCATGCTGAATAAATAGACTCTGCTTTGATAAGAGTGGTTTTCACAGTCAGCAACTTGGAATTTTTCTTCAACAGGAATGTCTTCTGTTGTGTTATTCTATTGTATTTTTTCTGTCCTTTTCTCATTTGCTTTCTCGCGCTTTTTTTTCTTTTTTCGAAGACAGGAAATTCATTACTTTAATGAATTTATCAAAAACATTTTTTAAAACCTTCACTATTTAGGTTAGTGAACTCATCAATTTTTTTTTAATGGCTTATATGCTAACACGTTGATAAACATGTACTGCTCATATTTAAGGTTGTTTTTGTTGAATGTAGACGGAGCTTAAACATTATCATTGGCGGCTTTTGCTTTCTGCATAATTTCTTAGCTCTCACAAAGATTCTTCTATCAAATAGAAATAAGTTTATGCTGATGATACTGTTTTCTGTTATTCCATCTTCTAGAGCTGCCTTAGATATTTCATAGCTTCCTCTCTTTTCATTTTCAGTTACTTCATCGTCTTTGAAAAAATATATGCCCGTCTCATTTTCTATTATTTCATCTGTAGCTCAAAGCCTATTTAGATCAGATTGTAGAACTACTTTTTGAAATGTTCTAAATTTAAAATACTCCGAGAGGTCAAGTAAATGCTGGTATAGTTGTGGATAACAGAAACATTTAGTAACAATTTTGTTTATAGAATTCGACGGTATAGGTAAATCTGTTATCTCTGCGGTCTCAACTGTGGGTTTTCCAGTATCATCTCTAAAATCCTGAGAAGCATCAGAATTGTCATCCTTAGAAGTATATTTGGTGGCATAACACGTAAGGCCGTCATAATTAAAATTCCTTTCAAATCACATTTTGAAAGAAAGGCAAGGGAGGTAATTAGATTAAAGCTATTGATACTTTGACCATTTCTTTCCAGATCTATTTGTTACAAATTTGGTCTTTTTCATCATCATCATCATCATCATCATCATCATCAGCCCTTATTGTCAGTCGATGAATATAGACCTTCTTTGGGAATCGTTAGACCTCTATCATGGACATCGCAGAGTCAATGCCCTTCGAACCAACCCAGTTTGTCTCGCCATCTCATATATCCCGGTCTCGGTTATCTATTTGATCTCTCAGGATCCATGTTGTGAGTCGATAGTCGGCCATTCTTGTAACATGACCAGCCCATCGCCATATGAGTTTTTTGATGGATTCTATGATGTCTCAGACTCCTGCTTTTCCTTTGTAGTCGCGCCATGTGATGTTGAGCATGATTCTCTCATGTGCACGTTTCATAGTTCTCAGTTTGAAGGTCTGTCTCTTGGTTAGGTTTCATGTTTCAGCTCCATAGGTGACTATGGGGTGGATGCAAAAGAAGAAGAAACCAAGCAAAGAATCACTCTAGGATGTTAAGCCTTCGGAAAATCCCATTACGTCTGAAAAGAAGGGTATGCAACCAATGCATCCTCCCGATTGTCCGATTCATTTAAATGCTGCACCACTTCCCCATTCAAACACACAAACGTAGTCATCTAATTGCAGTTAATACACCAGGATGGATTTTAGAATAAACTCTGGTCAAATAGCTGAAAATAAGCTATCATATGAGAGTTTGTAATTGGAAAATTCCCCCAAGCCTTTACATTAGTAGTAATATAATGATGACCATCAATGTAAAAAAAAGTATCGCAGATTTGAAAATGGAGTAGTAGTGAACGTTGACCTTTAACAGGGAATAATTCTTCCAACAGGTTGGTATTGCGCTGATTCATCTACTCTACATCTGGAGACATATTTTCTTCAAAGTTCTCTTCCACTTTTTCTCACTCAACTTGTTCCTTATTAGCAGTCATGTATTGTACTTGTTCACACATAGTTTCCAACTTATTCCTAAGCTCTTTTTTATACCCAGCTGTTGTAGCAAGATTAGATGTGTAAGCTGAAAAATAAGCTACTATATGTGGGTTTGTAATAGCCAAATACCACGAGGTTTTTACATCACAAGTAGTATTATGGTGATCATTAATGTAAAAAAAGGTATCGTTCGGGTACTGTCTTCTTTTTGTTTTCTGGCAGAAGATTTGCAGCAGTGGGCTTTTTACTTTTCATGTAATAAGACTGTTTCCGTCGTAATTGTCTGCTAAACAAATAATACACGAATCTTTGATGTTTAGCAAATCGTCCATCATGAGACAATGCCTTGAAGATAATTCTGATTCAGTTATATCCTCTCCTAAAGATCTACGCCTTGAGGCATATATATCACCTTCACCAGTCTGGAATAGAGTTAGAAACGCACATTGCAAAATATAATTTCCTTTTTCAGGTATGGCATTTTCATCTCTAGCTGTTGGTTCAAATAATGGCATATGTGGTCTATTTTTTTTTTGTTTTGTTTTTGAATGGAAATACTGGATTCTGACGGCAATCAGAAGAGATACTTGACTGTATTAGTGATGGTAGATGTATTTGATTTAGGTTCTATTGTATATTCACCATGATTGACATCCATAGAAATTTGTGTGTTCCCAGGTGGTTCAAATGAGAAGGGGGTCAGCATTCTTGTTGGGTGTAAACTGAGAGGGTAAACTTGTCATACGATGATTTGGAATAGTTAGTACGTCTCGATTTCAGTTCATATCTTGGGAAACATTCGCAACTCTTGCCGTTGCTGTTTTTGCCAATACATCAAACTAACGAGAACATGCTTGCCCTCTATGAAGAATATTTCCAAATTCATCAGGCAAAACATCTTCACGCTACATACCCTTACCTTTTTTGGTGATGGTGATTATTCATTTTTTTTTTTTCGAAAAGGGTTCAATTTTGTTTTTAGTATTCATTCATGATATATAGTATAGAACTAACTGGACATTTTCTTTTTTGTCCGCTTTTTTGACAGCAGATGTTCGATTTACAATGTAAATATACTAATAGACTGGACTTATTTTGTGTGCATGGCAGTTATCTACAATATACATGGAATGCTAAAAGCATACTGGAAATTTATTTGTGTTCGTTAATTAATCAATGGCAAGAATAGGCATATTTTATTTGATGCTAAATGTTAGCCATGTAACATGCCATTCATCTATTTTTTTGGCTATTTTTTTATTTAAGAAAAAACTCTCAATTTTCGGTATCGTTGCCAATTTATATATTTTATATCTAGATTTAGATATTTTTGTCGCATTCACATTTAAGAAATTATATTTAGATATTGGTTAAGAAATTCTTTAATGAAGTACAAATATTTTTAGATTTTTTTTGTCAGAATCCAAATATTTTAGATATTTTCTGCCTTGGTTCTGAATTATTTTTCTAGATTTTTTGCTGGAATATTTAGATATTCTGGGACTTCTCTGAATATATATATATATATATATATATATATATATATATATATATATATATATATATATATATATATATATATGTGTGTGTGTGTGTGTGTGTGTGTGTGTGTGTGTGTGTGTGTGTGTGTGTGCGCGCAGCGTACAGCCAAACTTAAGTGGTAAAAATTTTCAATTTTGGGCTGACGTCATCTTGTCTAAAGTTTACCAGTGGTCCCATAATTCCCCGAAGCTCGAATTTTTCACATTCAAAATGTAAAATAATGAAAAAAAACTTTTCCCAAAAGAGCAACGACGTGTAGCTCACCCTTTTGAGGCAATAAATAATTTGAAGTATTAATGTTCCATACAGTATGAACTGGCTGCTTATTTATCCATAACTCATATTGGTATATTTCAAATACGTATTTGTTTTTAGAGCAATCATTTCATGTATTTTTTCCATAAGAGTTAAATAAATTTCTTGTTTTCTGTTATTATTCGATATTAAAGTAACTAATCTTCATTGAATCTATAACCCCTTTGAGTATTCGTCCAATAGTAAGATCTATTGCATATATATATATATATATATATATATATATATATATATAGAGAGAGAGAGAGAGAGAGAGAGAGAGAGGGGGGGAGAGGGGGAGATTGGACGAACGGAGAACACACTGGGTTAAACTAGATAATCGACAGGGACCTCTATGAGGAAACTGAGATAGGTAGATAGATAGATAGATAGATAGATAGATAGATTGATAGGGATGATGATGATTGTGAAACGATGATAATAATAAACATCGATGATGGTGACAATTATTGTGAAAAGAGGTGGATGGAAAATATTATGATCATTGAAATGATGCTGATAATGAACTAACGACGACCGCGATGATAGCTATGAGGAAGTTGATGATGATGGTTGACATGATGAAAATGATGATGATAACAACGAAGAAGAAGAAGAAGAAGAAGAAGAAGAAGAAGAAGAAGAAGAAGAAGAAGAAGAAGATATAGTAAAAAAAAGAGAGACGTAAACGACAACATAGCAGAAGAAGAAAAGGATAACAACTGTGTTCGTTTCAGAAGGAAAGAAAAAGAGTAAAGACTGTGAAGAGAAGAAAGAAAACAAGGACAAAAAAAAGAAAGAGTAGTTATCATGACGTGATATACATCTAGGTGTATTTGTATATTTCGGTGCGCACCTGGGCGGATACAAATGTTACAACAGCAGCTCGGTAGCACCCAATTGGCCCGGAATGTTATGGCTGAGCGAAGAGCGCAGCAGTTACTCGATTTAATATCTTGCAGTCCGCATCCTTTACACTTGGCTGTCATTGAACATTATAATGATGCAGTTTGGGGGGAGAGGGACGGCAAGAATGTTGTCGCACTAACCACCGACATATCTTAATACTCAACCAAAAAGAAAAAAAACAGGTCTGGTTAGTCATTCAATAGGAACTATCACGTGACAAACTTATTTTGGCAGTACGCCTTGCTGAGGTGATCAATTAAAAATTAGGAAAAAGGGGGTGATCAATGAATAAATTGCATCTCTCGCTTTTTATTGGGCGGTTATCTCGAAAAAAAAAAAGGTCTGAATTTTAAAAGAACAAACATGCGTAAACAAAGCCGGACACAAAACAAGAGACCAAATTAGCCTAAAATTACATTGTAAATTGCCCCACGCCTTTATATAAAAAATTTTCTAAACACAGTCTGTGAATGTATAAATTTTCAGCTTTATAGCTCCATTAGTGCGGCCTGTACGTGATACACAAATATATACAGCCAACCAGGCAGATTCACTTGAAAACTGAAGAAAACTATGTTTATGTTGACAGTTTTCGTTGTTGGTTTCTGAAAAAGTATTGCAATGTACATATAGGCCGTGTAGCAATATATGATTTCAAGTGCTACTTCTCAGAATGATATGCTTGCCGGAGCAACTCTTGAAAATCCGTCGGCGTAGGAACTAGTTGAACACTCAACATGAGCTAACATTCTTTTTTACGATATATTTTTTTGCTATTATTTGTCTCTGGATGATAAGTGTTATTTTCTAATTGATTATGTCTAAAAGGTATAGATAATGCCTGTTATTCTCTTCAAATTTTGCTTCTGTGACCAGGACAGTGGTAATTTGAAATCTAATTATTTCCAATCGGACAACGGATGGATTTGTACATTCTAATCACATAAAATATGACAAACAATGCATATTGATATAATTGTCCTGATCACAAAAGCAATGTTTGAAAAGAATAATAGCCATTTTCTACACTTTTTACACAAAAGCAATTAGAAAATAACACTGACTACTCAGGAAAAAGCAATTACGCAATTATTATTTACCAAAGATATGTTTGACAAAAGACCACTATCATGAAGCGTGCAGTGATGAACGAACTTACTATCAATGGTCTGCGAAACTAACACGGTAACCGCTGCATTATGACAGGTGCATATCAGATTATTCGAAATGGTTCGATTTTCGGTTGAACTACTTCGATGGACCTAGGGGACTGTTTTAAAGTGAAATATATACGACGCTACTTGGCCAACTCGTATTAAATAATTAGCAGCTTAATTGATTAATGATGTCCAGATTATCGAATCACCGTAGCCCTAAGAATAGCCTGACCGACCAAATGGGCAAATGGGCTTCACATTTTTCTCTCTTTGTTCGTGTGTGCGTCCGTCTGTGTGAGTGTCCGGGCACTCCTGGTCACACCTTGGGGGCTACATCCTTGACAAATTGCATGAGTGCACCATTTCATTTTTTTAGATCTCTATTTTTAGATAATTTCAGATATTCAAAAAAAATTTGTTCTGGTACCTGTGCGGGCTACGGTGATTCATTCATGCGAGTTACGGATATCTACAATCTTTTCGCCACTATGCACGCGATAACGCACACCGCCAACTTCGGCGTATTCCCAGATTAATGGAGCATTCGATGAAGAACAAACACGTTGACAATGGTTTACAAAATTAGCACTCGAACCGTCACTCACTGACAGGTGTTATTGGTTACTGAGACAATATCATATATTACAGGGTAGAATTTCATGCACAGAGTTCTTTATTTATATCTGGCAAGCAACAGACTAAACGCTAACACAAAAGCCTCAACCATCAAATCCCAGTTGAACACAAATACGATGAACTGTAATAGCTATAAATATTATCAAACTCAAGTTCAAGCCGGAGGCTGGAGTTGACTCTGTTTTTTTACCTTAACAACAACAACAAAAATCCTTTCGGCTGTTTGTCTTTTCCGTCTTATCAAATTAGACTGATATATAAAATTATTATTTCTCTACTGTGATTTGCAATCATGACCGAATTATCAGAAGGCGTCTCTCTTACCGACTGAGCCAATATCAAAAGTGTTACATATCTATGGAAAATAATGTTAGAAATACGCAATACGCCGATAAATAAATACATTCACAGTAAAAAATATCATTTTTATATTTTTCTTCATTTAAGATATATACAACTAGTATATACCCGTATAAATAAGGGATTATTTTTTGCAAGGATCGGCAGTAAGGAGAATAACGCAGATTTATTCGGTTATTCATTTTTGATTATTCCAATATCCCAATTTTATGGGGTTCGTTTTGTCTACGTTCAGAGTCAAGCCGTTTTAAAGGGCGATCGGACATAAAACTTCAAGATAAAACGTTGTAAGAAAATCCCCACAGATATCATGCAGAATGGAAAGAAGTCGAAGGAAAAAAAATTATTTCATTTAAAATATGATTACAAAATAAATTCACTCACTCTTTTCCTTTTATTTCAGTTTCAAATGGTCAGCGTTTCGGTGACATTCTCAATTCAAATGGTAACAGCCTATCTTATTTTATCCCAACTCTTTTATTGTTTGTGTTAGCTATGTTAATTTATTTCACATGGACCAATCCATTCTAAGTTTTAGGTTATAACAGGACTCGGACACTACGGACAATTATACATTTTTACATACTGTTTAGCATCCTGGCTTTTACATGGATGGATACAAAATTTGCAGCAATCATCTGGTGGAGTTTGACCCTTCAGTAAACCAGACTAGTGATAATTACGTGTGGTGGGGACTCACTAAAAAAGACCCGATCACAGGAGGGTTATCTTATTTCGTAAACTTTGTGGTAAGTCAAGAGAGTCATTGCCATACTGCGCGCATCGAAGCTTAAGAAGACCTTCCCTATGTTATTCGTAAACCCTGCCACACCCAAACCAGAGTCCCAAAGGCGTAACAAATCACCCAGGTCTACCAGCACATGAACTAGTTGTGCCCAACTCGTTAGGCAGACTTTGTGAACATTCCTATCTATAAATAGAAATCTATATTATTTCGTAAGAAGGGGCATAGATACACAAAAAACAAAAATATATATTTAGTGAGAGAGAGAAATAGAAAAAAGCATGTTACTCACATAACTATATTCTCAAAAAATCATCATTATCATCATCCATTTAGGGTCTGTCCCCAATATTGGACTTTTCTAATACTCACTTTGCCTTTCTATCATGGGCATCGCTCAGCCAATGTTTTCCTAACGTGTCTAGTTCGTCATGCATTCTTCTCTGTCATGCCATCTTATTTTTTTGCCAGCCACAGTCTCACGTATGATCTCCGGGGATCCACGTTGGGAGTCATGATGCCCAGCAGTTGTCTAGCATTTTTCAACATGACCAGCTCATTAACATTTGAGTTTTCAAATGATTTCTATGATATCTTTAACTCTTGTTTCCTTCTCTGATACCCTGTGCTACCTTGTGATCTTTCAAAGTGATGTTGAGCATGATTCTCTCCTGTGCATGTAGCTAGATTCTCAGTTAGGGGATCAATGAAGGTTCCATGTTTCAGCTCCATAGCTGACTATCGGGAGGATGCATTGGTTGTGCACCCTTCTTCTTAAAACTGATGGGATATTCTTATTCTTGGAGCTTGAGCTTGCTCTACCGAAAGCTTGCTAATCTTGTGAGATTCTTCGCTTGATTTTTTCTTCTTTTGAGGATTCCATGAAGATTCGCTGTCCTAGATAGATATAGTCTACTTTTTTAGCTCTGCATTTTCAATTCTGATCGTTGTTTTTATCCTCAACATGTTGTACATGAGATTGGTTCTCTGAGGTTTATATGAAGACTAACTTGCTTGCTTTCACAGATACGCTTTCTTGACTTACTTTTGTCCAGTGATATGTTTTAATCATTTTATGTGGTTGGTTTAGGCTAATTTCCTCCTAATCATAGTTTCTTCACTATCCTAGGAGAGGGTCCTCTTGGGAAGTCCTAAGCCACTTATAGTCAAAAACGGGGATAACTTTATCAAACACTGGGATAACTTTATCAAACACTGGGATAACTTTATCAAACACGGGGATAACTTTATCAAATACAGGGATAACTATATCAAACACGGGGATAACTTGAGATTATGTACATCTTTTGAAAATATTGAACCCGAATTTGTTTATTGTAAGATTCACCTCGATACCTCATCAGTAACTCTCAGCGGGACTGTCTCATCGGATCGGTAAACTGAACAGTTGCCCGTGGGCCCCACGATTTTAGGGTCCCCAAAATAAAAATCGAGGTTCATCTAACAGTAATTGAAAAAAATCTGTCTGTCTGTGTGTTTCTGTGTGTGCGCACACGCGTGTACTGAGATTACTAGACAACTAGCTACTGCACGAAGTTTATATTCGCGATATGTATTAGTCAGCACACAAGGCATTGCAGTGTCAAGTTTGTGGGTCATCAGTTCTCAAGAAAGCTAATGAAAATGAAAAAAACAAAAACATTTAGAATTATCTAAATTTAGACATAAAATATCTTAACTTGCAGCGCTGAGGTGAAGTAACCGAAATACTTCAAAATCCTAATTTCGTACGACTGGCATAAAATAGTTTCATATGACAATAAGAGCAGACCACTCCACAACCCAGAAGTAATCAGTGTATATTAATCATGAATAAGGCTGGCATTACACA